>OY284415.1:109848328-110448328 GCA_958301585.1 Merodon equestris
TCCGGAGCATTGCTCCAATGGGACAGTGTCCTGTGATCACACCGTCGAGCATACGGATCGAGTTTCGGTCCAGTGCCAAGAGCTTCTTTGCTTTTCCGATATTGAGCTATCGTTTCTTGTAAGCCAAGACGAGTTGGCTTCTTTTATGATTGTGTCATTTATGATCCGGTATAATGCGCTGATCGGTGGTTGTAATGACGTGTCCGCTTCCCTAATTTCCAGTTCAGGCCCTTGCCTGGCCAATTCGTCCGCTCTTTCGTTCCCTGCTATTGAGCTGTGACCCGGGGCCCAGCAGAGTTCAACTTTGTGGTGTCTGATGGACTTCAGTGAGTCGCGACATTTCATGACAGCCTTTGATCTCGTCATAAAGGATTCTATTGACTTCAGTGCAGCCTGGCTGTCTAAGAATATAGTGATATTCGATGGTGGGATATCGGTTACCTGTCGGTGTTTGGCTGCTTTCTCCATTGCTAGGATTTCTTCTTGAAAAACATTGCACAGATCAGGGAGTGGAGGATATCAGAGTTGAACCTTGTATTTTTAAGATTGTTCTCAATATTAAGAGCAAACTCATGAGATGAAAATATCGGTGATTCATATAGCTGTTTCACATTCCAGTAGCTCTGGGGAATCCGAGGTATATAGATTATATAATATTGGGCCTAGAACAGAGCCCTGTGGCATCCCTGCTCTATAAAAAAAATAAATTTAACACACCAGAATTAACATGTACTTCGAAACAACGATCAGACAGAAAACTAAGATCTATATCGCACAGATAAAGTGGAAAATGTAGATCAATCATTTTATAGATTAATCCATTATGCCAAACACTATCGGACGCCTTTTCAATGTCGGGTAAGATCAAACCAGTCGACTTACCGATTTCACGCATACTTCTGACATGGTTGCAGATCCTTAGCACTTGTTGGAAAGTGTTATGGATGTTTCCAAATTGCACAATAGGAAAGGTATGTTTGTCATCAATATATTTCATGATTTTATTTTTAACCACCTTTTCAAAAATCAGGTTACTTAGTAAACTAATAGGACGGTAGCTATCTAGGTTTGCCAGATTAAGTACCGGTATTACTTTGGCGAGTTTCCATTTAGCTGGAAAATTCTGAGTTTTCAAGCAAACGTTGATGATATATGTATGTCATCTTAAGTTCAAGTTTAGATAGTTCTTTAAGGTATACATTTTTTATTAAGTCCAGCCCATCGGACTTGTTTGTTCTTAGATTATTAATAATGAACTTAGTGTAGTCTTCACTGACATATGCATCTAGAGGTACCTCTGGTTTTAACGTTTTGAAAGTTTGAACAGTATTATTGACTAAAGAATCTACATACATATCACCCAAACTTTGCGATATATTATGATTGTGCTCGAAGGCTTTGGCAAGTACATTGGCTTTGTCGATATCCGAGAAATCGTGATTCGAGTGATTGTATTGTCGATGGCGTCCTCAAAAACAAAAATACGGCTCAATCAGTCCTCCCGCCTGAACGCCGCACCACACAGTGGCTTTGAGTGGATGTAACGGCTCTTCGTGTATCACACGCGGATTTCCAATGCCCCAGAAATGAAGATTTTGCTTATTGACATAACAGCTTAAGTGTAAATGCGCCTCGTCGCTCATGATGATTTTCCACACAAAATCGTCTTCTTCATTGTTGGGATAAAGTATGGCTTGAGAGTAATTCACACGCAACTGACGGTCAGCAGGCATTAACTGATGCACTGTTTGCATTTTGTACGAAAACATTTTGTCTTTCACTAAAATTCGCTGTAGGGTCTGTCTGGTTATGACCAATTGCGTGGCCCATTGTCTGGTTGATGTTGCTTCGTTCTCAGCGACATCGATAAACACAGCCGCGATATTCTCGGCCGAACGGACTTGTCGTTCTTTGGCGCCCACGTCCTGCGTGGTCCAGTCTGTTCAAGTCGAGTAGCTTAGCGGAAAGTTTGCGCAGTTAGCGCGACACGAATAGGAAATCGACGTCAAAATTCATGAAATTCCACCATTTTTTTGGTAAAAAAAAATTCGAGACAATTATTCCACGCTCTTGCAGAGTATAGCGCGCCATTGCTTATCTGTTTGCATACTGCAGCTGTCTAGTTCACTAATTAGTTTCACATTAATGTGAAATATAATTGAGGCCATTGCAAAAATTATAACATTTTCCGATAGGGTGATTAATATTGCGCCACTTAAAAGAGCTGATGGCCTTGAAACGCCTGAACAGATCTTCATAAATTGTAGCTAGGTAGGTACCATCTCGATCACGTTAGCTTTCAAACAAAAAAAAATCATCAAAATTGGTCCATACGTTCGGTTCGATGCCACAGGCAGTGTTTTTTTTTTTTGTGGATTCTTCTGCTGTCTGTTGGAGCACTCAGACGCCAATACTGGTCCATTATACTGCCAGCAGAGCAGACACATTGAATGGCGTTAGAACTCATGAAGAGCCATAGCCAAGCTTCTTTTATTCACTTATGTTGTGTGCGATTTGTTTTTCACACAAGTAAACGGAACCTAAAGCTTAATGCCGATTCCGAACGGCGAGAGCCGAGAAGCTTTTTAAGGCAAGTGTACAACGGAGATTTTGTCAGTACCCCGCTGAAGAGGGAAGCCGCGAAATAATCATTCGATGGCGTTGATGTTATCGGGATCCGAACTCGCCCATCCTGCGTCAGCGGCCGACACACTACCCACTGCTTCATGGCGTTCCCTGTCAACTTATAGTACCCCTCTTTTTGCGTCGAGCGTTAGTAAATAGCAGTTTCCATTTATTCGTCTAAAAAATAAATTGACAGGAAACTCCAAGATAAACTTTTCAATTCTTTTTAAATCCACCTTTCAAGCATCTTAAAAGCTATTTAAACCTAATTTATTACCTTCAGCATGTAGAGCACGTTTGTTTGAGTGTGATTGGATGATTATAAGCTCCGCCACTTATACAATAACTGCAGCGTACTAACGTCTATATGGTTTGCACCGACACTCCAGTCATGTTTTTCGCCAAGCTACGAGCTCCAAACGACCCCCTTCTGACCATTTCCGGGGTTTATGTCTGTTTTGACAAATTGTTCTCAAAGGATTTTTCTTTCACACTTGCAAACAGATACGGAACCGGGCACGACTCGGCACTCAGCTAATGTAATCTGCAAACAGAATAACCGGTTTCATTTAAATGATATTATCCTCGGAGTCTGGCGCAACGAAAAACCAAAATCTCATTTCTGGTACGTGCACTGGAACCCAATACAGATTTTAACAGCATGTCGAGAAAAGTGCAGGATCGCCGGAAACAGGAAAAAAAAAACAACAAAACTTATTGAACCATTTCATGAAATTTGTGGGCAATGTGTGCATTATCGCACTTGTCTCTTAACTGGCGCGTGATAAATTTAAACGATTCACATTAACGAAATGAGTTTCGAACGAGAGGAAAAGATAAACCTCGGGGCACGTAATTGCACTTATTAACGTTTGTTACAAAGTGCACTTGACACATTAAAGTGTCTCCTTCCGCTTGACGGGCATATGATTACATACGTGCATGTGTACATGGTTTCGAAAATAAAGGAAGATAAACGAGCTCGTTTTCGATTTATCGGTTCTGACGACGAATTTTCATTAAAATTCAATTCAAAAATGCTTTATTTCGATTTAATTAAAACAAAACAATAACAACGCTCGGTCTTAGGATCAGTAACTCCATATTTTTTATTTAATTTAATTCAAGATTATAGTCACTCATTTTGGATGTTAGGATGATCTTTAAACCTTGGATTTAATAGATACTTTAAAATTATTTTTCAATATTAAGGTCCTCTCTTCAACCCTTTTAGCGGATGCCGAGAGGTATTTGGGATTCATTTGAATAAATTTCACTTCCATAAGGTGAAATCCGAGGAGAATATGAAGCCAATTCACAATATCCCAGCGTTGATTTTCCACACGGATAGTTGTGTGTACATAAAAAAAGGAGTTGAAAATCCTTTTAACTCAAAGAGCAGAATCCTTTGCTATCTCTCCTATTTGCGGTCAATTCGAGGTTTATGTTGGCCAAAGTTCGCTGAAAACGAGTATTTCATCTGTTCTAGTCTCTAATCCACTAGGTCCCAATCCATTAGGTGAAGATACCCGCACACTGTTCTAAAGTCAATGAAGGAGCGAACGTAAAGGAATGTTGGAAAGCACTTTTGTGGGTTTTTTTTCCACCTCTGGATGTGGATGGATAGAGCTATTGCAAACATATTTAGCTTTGGGATAATTTTCTCGTACCATTTGTGAAATCTTGTTTTCTTTCTCCTAGAAAAATGGATATATTTTCAAAACAACTTTAAGGGCTTTGCCTTACCAGTCCATTTACTATTCCCGACTCGGTTCAGGAGTCGAATAAAAACAACGAACAAAAACAACCATCTAGACTCAGCCTGCCAATTATAGCAAAAATCAATAAAATCCTCGTCAACAACATAATTTATGTGTACCACCAGCCTACCGTCTGTATGCGTGGTAGACAATTTTTTTTTCCAAATTTGCTCTTAATTCATGACCGCACACCGCCCCAAACCCGGGTACCCACGTACAGGTGAGTTTTCCCCAAAATTAAAGTCTTTCAGCATGTAAAAGTCATCTACTCCTGGTCTCATGCTGAGTTTACATTCTAGCATCCCCTATAATTATAATTTCCTTTTTTGTTTTGTTGCCAACCGCAAATTTCGCTGAAACAACCAAAGTAAAGCTTCGAATAAAAATGTAAATGATGTACGCACGTACTCTATGTACGAGTATGTAGGTGTACATATGTATGTGTTAACTGATTTTTTATCTTACTCCTGTCGTGTCTGATAAACATTCTTCCCGTCATCAAGGTTGACCCAAATTCATTACTATTGGTTCACTGAATCACTGATGAGTGTTGGCTATGTTGGACAAAACAATTGAGCAATATCGGGATACTACGCAGTACTGCGAGTACGGTTCTCAGCATTTTCGTGTCGTTTGGAATCGAGCCGCATGTAAATCAGTTTCGTTTAAGTGATTTTGTGCAAAATGTTTGCACAGTTGGGAATTTTCTTGTCTCAATTAAGTTTGCATGCTTGGTTTTGGTCATGTTTTTAGACTGTGCGTAGGATATCTTCTTTAATCACACTATGTGAACGAAAAGTTTTAGGAAAAAAATGAGGAACAAACGGCCTAAATAATTAAATTTTTTTTAATGCCCACAGAATGTTTTCTTTTTTTTTCTCAATTTTGTAATAAAAAAAAATCTTCAAATTGTCACAAATTTACATTAGAATGGTCCAAAAGCTATGGCAAAAAAATTAAAACTTGAAGTTGAGTTGAGATCGATGCAAGAAGCCCTCTGTTGCCGGAAAAAAAAAAAACTTTTCTCTTAATTTTTGCCCGAAAAAATTAAAATTGAAATGCTACAAAAATGTTTAAGATTGAGAAATGAGGTTAAAGATTTGCATCACAATAAGTGAAAGTTTCTAAATAATCAAAAAAAAAACAACATTAGCGGCTAGCTGTACTTAACTGGTGTCTTAAAAAATAAGGTGACTTTTTAATTTTCTCGAAATATATTGTAATGAAAAGTAAATTTGGGGGCCATTCTTAAATTACGTCACACGAATTTCATGATTTTTTACGCGCCAGTATCGTAAGAGCAACTTACTATCGTGTAGTACATTCTAGTAGACGGCTACTGTCGATTTCAGCCGGATCGGACTCGTAGTTTTGTTTTGACCGCGTGTGGAAGCTAGAGTGTCCGCGGATTTTAGAAAAATGGAAAAAGAGCAACATCGGTCGGTGATTCGATTCTTGTTTTTGGAAGGGAAATCGCGCAGCGAAATCAAAGAGCGTTTGGATGCTGTGTACGGTGACTCTTCTCCTTCGATGGCGACCATCAAAAATTGGTTCAACGTGGTCGCACGTCGGTTTTTGATGAGCCACGTCCAGGTGCCCCGAAAACGGCTACTGCGGAGGATACGTGACAAAAATCCACGATCTCGTATTGGCAGACCGCCGATTGAAGGTGCGCAATCATACATGACAAGGAACTTCACCCGGCGAACGTGCTCCGAAGAAGGCGAAGACTGTCCCATCGGACGGAAAGGTGATGGCCATCGTTTTCTGGGATTCACAAGGTGTGATCTACATCGACTACCTGGAGAAGGACGAAACGGTCACAGGGCTGTACTATGCCAAATTATTGGGTCGATTCGACGCCGAATTGAAGAAAAAATGGCCTACTTGGCGAAGAAAAAAGTGCTCTTCCACCATGATAACGCACCGCTCACACCTCCGCCCTCGCCACGGCCAAATTGGTCGAATTGGGCTGCGAACTGCCGCCCCATCCACCGTATTCTCCAGATTTGGCCCCGTGCGACTTCTTTTTGTTTCCAGACTTGAAACAGTCACTCGCCGGGCAATAAATTTAAGTCAAATGAGGAGGTCATCGCCGCCACGGAGGCGGACTTTGCAGACCTCGAGAAAACGTATTTTTCAGACGGGTTAAAGAAGTTGGAGCATCGCTGGGTCAAGTGTATCGAGGTAAAAGGAGACTATATTGAAAAATAAATCGCCATTTTTCCAAAAAAAATTTTGTTTTTCTTTTGAAGGCTTTTTTTTCTTTTTGTAGTACTTATCGGACCTACGAGGGTGGTCGTGGTGTTGGCCGAGAATTTAAGAGGAAATGCGCTACCCAGGGCTTATAACGTGGCTCCGCCAGCGTTTTTCCCTCGACGCCCATACTAGTTTCACTCATCTTCGCAATAGAGTTCAACTTATAAAAAGAAACATTCGCCGAATTCGCCTTGGAAATTCATAAACTCCCCTCTCTCGCTTTAATTGGATGCCCCGCAGAAGGCCTAAGCCAAATCGTTCTGAGTCAGTTTATTGAGGGATACGCGATACACAGGTCCAGAATTTAGTTCGTTTAGAAAGACGTGCAGTGTTTCAGGCAACAGTCTCCAACGTTAATCGCATGGACAAGGGGAATCCACGATCGCGTTTCGATAAAACTCTAACATCCTTAGAAGTGGGGAAGGAAACCATAAAACCATCAGTTTCGGGAAACTAATAACCGCCAACATACGAGGGCAAACGTTTGTGGAGGAAGACGGAGAGCTCTCAACAATAACAACAATCAAGTCCAGAAAGGAACAGAAGAACAAACTGCTGGCTATAGGCGTTTTTGCACTCGGTTCCACTAGTTTACTCGTCGACAGGTTGTTTTTTTTTCGAATGTTCGGAAAGTCTGCTGATTGACACAGGCGCTGAGATATCTCTCTTAAATATCGCATTGGTCAGGCCAAATACCTTGAAGAACACAACATACTGAATGGAGACAGAAGTCGAGTCAAAAGGTAGAAATGCTGAATTTCAAAGCCTTTTGTTTTACCATGAATTTTTAGTTTTGGACGTCGATAAAGCGTGTACATAGGTACACAAATGGCATACATTTTCTTCGACTTCTAGACTTCACATCACGTGGAGAACACCATCGAGTGCTCGTTTGCGCAGCGGAAAAGCAGACTTTTCCTGCCAATTCAGAAGCTTTGCCAAATACTAAAATCAACGTAAAGATGTTAGTGATTGAACCATGTGGGGAATCGCAGCTACCACCTTGATTGCATTTATTTAAAACCCTGGTGGATAAGGCCCGGAATACTGTGAAAGTACGTGTCCTCAATTCTACTTCTAAATCGATCACCATCCAATGGGATACGGTTACTGGCGGAATCCATGAAGTTGAAGTGGTTGGCCTTGAAGCAGTGTCACACACAAGAGAACCGGATCACATACGAGACATTGTACAACAGGCGGAACATATTGATGAATCACAATGAAAGAAATTCGCTTTACAAAGTACCAGGACATATTCTACAAGTAACTCTGTGATTTCGGACGTACATCGCCAACAAAACACAGAATCGACACTGGATCAGAACAGCCGATCAAATTGCCACTCAGACGCATACCACTTGGCAAAAAGGAGGAGGTGTGTGCATTACCAATATAACACCTTAATGACATGAAAAACAAAAAAAAAACACTCTTGAACCTGCGCGAATTATAAAAAAAAGGGGAGTAATCCGAGAAATCATATAGCCTCTGGTCAGCCCCAGTAGTCTAAGTGAGGAAAAATGATGCAACGGCAAGATTTTGCGTCGGCTCAACAGCGTGGCCAAGAAGAATTCTTACCTGCTCCCACAAATGGACGACTAACTTGGCAACTTCTCTGGAGCTCGCTGATTTTCCACCATGGACATACAGAGGAAATGGAAGACAACGATAAGGAGAAAATTGCGTTTTAAACGGGCACGGGCTCGTGGTAGTTTAGGGTTATGCCTTTTGGTCTCTGAGACGCCCCAACTACGTTTGAACGTCTCATGGATCGAGTGTTATACGGCCTCTCTTGGGATGTTGCCTTGATTAACATTGACGACATCATCGTGCATGGTAAAACCTTTAAGGAACATTTGGAAAACTTAGGACAGATGAACATTTCTCTCTCCGGCTAAAAATTCGAAAGAGTTGCGGTAGACGTGCTTTTGCCGAAAACATCCCGTAATAATCTATATATAGTAGTGCTGATGGATTACTTAACTAAGTAGCCTGAGGCATTCGCACCGGTCAAAAAGACGGGCTGGTGGCATCGAAACTCGTGGAAGAGGTTTTCAGTCATTTTGGAATGTCCTGCACTCTGACCAGGGTCGCAATTTTGAGTCAACAATTTCCCAAAAAACACAGTATGGAGTATCTTGGCATCTAAAAAACCCGAACACCCTTACACCCGCAATCGAATGGAATGGTTGAACGCTTCAACCGAACCCTTCTGAATTACCTGGCTAAGTTTGCAAACAGCAATCAAACTAATTGGAATGAAGTATGTACTTCCATTTGCACTTATGGCATATCGTACCTCGCAACTGAGTATACGTCTCACAACGTTTCATTAGTACTGCGTATATTTAAGCGAATTTTCATATTCCCTTGTGGGTTGTCGTGGTAATCATCACCGACTTTTGAGCCGAAAGTCTGTAGTTCAAGTCTGCCCATAGCCAAGAACAATTCCTATACTGAAAAATTTTGCAACAACATCAGTTGTGAATGAGAGATGATAAAAAAATGCTGACGAAGGCATAACACTCGCAGCATAAGATCACTTCTAAATTCATACTCTGTGTTTGCATTTCCAATATAACACCATAATGACATGGAAACAAAAGAGTTACTGTGAACTACAATCAACCCGACGAATTCAGTCGAATCTCTCAAATCCTATCTAGGACAACCACTCCCGGAGAGTAGTGAACGAACATCTTCGACACAAACCATCTGCATCTCGTCCAGATTGTGTGACAAACACCATAAGAGCGTACACTCTTGAACCTGCACGAACACTATAAAAAAAAATGACTCAGCAATTGAAGGGGCGCGACCATCCTCTTCGTCATTGCTTCGTAGTTTGGGACTTAGAGGCTTGAATTCTTCCAGCAAAGCAATCGACTTTGTGACAACTTTTCAGTTTTGGGAAGAGAAAAACCAACGACTGCAGGGTCATGATTGTGGTATTGTTTTTGGCCAAGAGATTACGCCCACACAATGCCACCTTCTCACTCGCTCCGGACGTTTTCTTCGCATTGCTTCTTGTGAACGGTACATTATTTCAACATAATATGTAATCCTTATTGGCCGTTCGATCTTTCGACAAGAACTGAACTCATGATGAATCACAGTCTCATGTTTAATCAACCTTGGCGTGCTATTTTCAGTTTTGGCACTTCTGGTCGCTTGCGTTAAAATGGTTGGGCTTTGGTTTCGACGTTATACCATATACCAATGTTTCGTCACATGTAAATCTGGATCGTCACTTCATTTAACAGCTCCTGACTTATGCGACGAATTTTTTGGGTCAAAATTTAACAATTCCGTAACAAGCTTCATTGACATACGTCTAAAACATAGGCCTAAAATATTTGAAAAAATGTCATGACATGAGTTAACTTCTCTGATAATGGTTCGGTGATTCTCTATAATATTTTTCTTTACTGTTTCAACGTTTTCGTCCATTGTTTACGTGCTGGGATGTTGACGTGACATCATAACTAACAACTTCTTGGCCTTCTGTGAAGGGCTTGTAACATTTGTTAACATTTTTGTTCCTCACAGAAGACCCGCCAAATGCCGCAGTAAACATTTCAAGAACGTTGAAGTACTTAATGACATTTTTGTTCAATGGCAAAAAGCCTATGACAAGTTTGGCGATCCGGATCATGGTATTCGAAATGAGTTTGCACAATTTCCACATATTCTTCTGACGTTGATCTATTAGTCGTGAAATGGCAAAACATATTAATTACAAAACCACTTTAAACTGTCAAATTGATGATCTGTAGAAATAATGCTGCCAGTTTAAAAACAAAACTCTAAAAAAAAATATATCTTTGCAATTTGATGTCAGGGCTTAAACCCATCGCCAGAGTTCGATTTCTCTAGTTCTTTATCTGGGACCAAAGGATCCGACATATTATAGTGTCAACCTTATTTATCATCACATCCAAGAGTTCAATTCTCTAAACAACCTTGCAAGGCTGTTGAATGTACATAGAACCTATGTGGCTTGCATTATATGTAAAGTGATAGTGAAGCGATGACTTGTCGCCTCTCGGAGTCAGTATTAAACAGTATTCTTCCTGTTTGATTTGTCATCCACGGACTGCAACGCCAGTAATGATAAGAAGAAAAACTGAAACCAGTTTTTATGAGTCCCTTGTTCACAGATCTCTATCCTAAGGTAAGACAATTCGCAAAAACCTATTAAACAGGAAAATTAATGCCTTTCACCTGAGATGCAAGATATCAATTAGGTAACTTTATAGCTACTATCATTTGTAATCCGCTGTCTGAAACTAACTTTTAACAACAGAAAGTTCCACTTTCTTCGCGAAAATAAATTGCAATAATTAATTCGCTTTGCAGCTACTCTTAAAAAACTAATTTTACTGCTTGGCTGATTAAATGACTGCATTAAAAAAACTACCACTAACAGGAGTGATCTTCCTTGAACTTTTGGAAAGTTTTCCAACCGCAATTTTTGTACTTTCATAAAAGGTGTACGTTTAAGGCAAACTCGTGGTAGTGGAAGAGTTTTTCCTAGAATGCGTAGATGTGCGTAACTTGTCTTGGAAAAAGTTTATCTTTTAGTGGGTACTTCAAAAAATGTACTTTGCAAATTTTTTAAAATCCATGTTTGTTGCAATACGGAATCGAATTCCAGGTATCTTAGAGCTTCTTTGTAAGTTGCATTAGAGCTTCTTGTAAACTGCAACTTTCGGGAACACAAATATGCACATCTGTGGGTGTTGGTAGGGTTCACTTAATAACAACTCGTGTCTCCCATCAACACCGAAAATGTTTTTGTTGAACGACGTCAATCTGGAAATCGATTGAGGTGGACTGTTGTCTGGGGGTAGTTTACAAGAGTTTGCAGTGCGATATTTTCAGGAACTCCGAACGATAAGGAGTCATGTAAGCACAAACCATTTTCGCTGTAAGTTTTGTAATTCACAACTTCAAACGCACAAAGCAAACAATATCATTCGACTATACATATACAGTGGAGGAATAGCAATGGGAAAAAAGCTGCAAACGTACGGTATCAGATGAAGACGTTGTTACTGAATGGAAAGGATGCTAATAAAGCCACTTGAAGGACGGCCAATAAAATGAAAGTTCATCGTCTCAGACTAATAGTAGTATTCTGTCTCTTCGAATACGATAAATCTTACAAGAAGTTGAAGGGTACATCTGTTTACAGAATGTCATTTGATATGGTTATAAACCCTGGTGAACTCTGAAGTTATTGTTATGAGTCCGATTTTCCAAATTGAAAAAAAATGTACATGTTTCCACCATTCAAGGTATATAGAACTCAAGTCCATCATTCTCAATAGAGATTCAACGTAGAAAACTATTTTACTTCCATCTATCATCTTATATGAAGGACTTTCGCCTTGTTCAAGTCGTTGGATCCCGTGTTTGCTCATTACCGGCATATAGAATATTAAATGACTCTAGCCATCCACATGAGTCATTCGACCACCTTTCAATGCCTAAAAATGAAATCAAAACTCGGCACTGATGCCCATCAAAATATTCAAGAGTTCAAGGTTTTTTTCATTAAAGTTAAAATCAATAAATTTTTACCTTGAAAGATATTTTCACAAGACAGATCTTAAATTTCGTAAGAGCGTATGGCATAGTCTCAAGCTCATAGCTATGGTACTTATTTTCAACTTCGGACGCTCGTTTTGAAAAATAAAAAATTAATGAAATCTACTTGTCTTTCCATTAAAGCAGCTCCTAATCCTAACAAAATGCAGCGCTGAACTTTGGAGCTATTTGGACTATGTATTTCAAGAACTGGAGATGCCACAAGTTTATCCTCCAGTGCTTTGACAGCTTGTATTTCATTTAAACCAGGCTTGAGTGGAATTTTTCTTTTTAGGAAGTTATAATGCGGCAGAGCTGTGTAGGGAAAGTGGTTTATAAGTAAAAGCCTTAAGAGGCGTTATATGTCCTTAGTACATGTTAATATAATGATAGCAATTAAATTAAAATTACTTTCATTAGTCTTAATACCATCTTCTATAATCATTTACCCAAGGCAAACAATATTGTTTGCAAAAACATGCACTTCTCAAACCTAAGCTTTAAATTGTTGTCCACAATCAGTTTTACCATTGACTCAAGAACCTCTAAATGTTCCTCAATAGAAACATGTGCGATAAGGTCTTTCGTTTGAACAGAGTTTCTTGTGCATAAATACAGCTAGTAAACCATACTGAATATTATAGATTGGTTGCCAACGAGGCTCGGAACTTCCGAGTTGCAATTCTTCTTCTTATATAGCGCTACAGTCCGGTGTACCTATAAATCTCAACCAACAAGCGTCTCTAGCCGGCATGCTCTTTTGCCAGTTGTTTCCAGTGCCAAACTCCCAGTTGGTTAAGGTCCCCTTGAATTTTAAATTTTCGTGGGAGCAAACACCCCCATTTATTGAGCTTAATTCAAGCTAACTTAATCTAACTTAATAACTAAGAAGAACGGGTTAGGGGGGCGCGATCCGTAAAAACCATGATTGGGAGAAGGGCGAAGACGGAGTTTTAGGCAGAGTGCTGAGGTTGAAATCGAAGTTAATATTCGAATTAGCACTGGCCAGCATGCGGGAAATTGGAGCTGTATGAGGTGTGGGGGGTGGATAGATAGAAGAGACGAGGATTGCGTGTAGGGGTTAGAGGATTAGTGTTAAGATATAGGGAGTTATAAAGGGTGGTGCAATCGATAGGACCTGTTAGAAGTCTATGAATGAAGAGGATGTAAGATACCCTTCTTCTTTCCTCTTACTCAAATTGATTAGTTTAAGACGGTCTTGATAGGGCGGTAAGAAAACACGGATTGATCCAGGGCAGACCTCGAAGAGCTTAACGTAGGAATAGACGTTGTATGCTCCCGATTCTAGAAATGTGGGTTTGTTCCACACATTTTATTAAAGAAGGGGGCGAACAAAGGTAATATAGAGGGATCGAGTCACGTAGGGATTCGAGAATTCTTTAGACCATCGCTTCACGAAACCGAGTGCAGAGTTGGCTTTAAGAATAATATCGTCGATATGTACTTTCATGTATGTGCGAAAATTGAGCTCTATGCCAAGATCGCGGTCAACCTGAATGGTGAAGATGGGCTGATTATTGAGGAAGTAGAGACGAAGAGGAGGTTTGATTCGGTTATGTGAAAAGTAATTGATTTGCATATGGAAATGCAAGATTTGGAGCACGGAAGGCTGTTGAGATCCGATTGAATAAGGGAAAAATCTTGTTGCGAGGAAATGGTCTTGAGGAACTTGGTGTGGTCGGCGTACAGTGAGAGGTGGGAATATTTGATGACAAACTCAACGTCGTTAAGGGTAAGAATAAAAAGAAACGGACCTAGGTGGCTACTTTGGGGAACGCCGGAATAAGCTAAGAAGGAGTTAGAAAAGGCAGATATGAAATTAATAAGAAGAGATCCACTTCAACGCAGTGGGTTCGAAACTAAGGGCAGACAGTTTGGAGAGTATTAGTTTGTGGGTGATTTTGTTGAAGGCTTTACTGATATCAGATTAATGACGTCGACTTCATTCCCATTCTCTAATGCTGAGAGGGTGGAGGACAAAAATTCGACAAGGTTTGTGGTTGTAGACCTGAATTTGAGAAGGCCATGTTGCTTAGAGAAGATTAGAGATTTGAAGTGGAAACTTAATGTGTCATATAAGATACTTTCGAGACGTTTGGGTATATGCGACAGTTCGGCGATGGGGCGGTAGTTGTTAACATCACTCTTCGGAACTTTTTTATGAATAGGAGTTATAAAAGCGGTTCTCCATATCTGGGGAAATTCACTAAGCGACGGGGATGAGTTGAATATTTTTGAGAGCGGGGCAGAAATAATGGAGGAACATTTTTTTTAGTAATATGGCAGGGAGACCATCGCACAGTTTGACAATCCTCATCTCATGGAATTAAATTAATAGTGCTTGCAGGTTAAACTTACCAACTTTTTTTTTTGGTTAAATTTGTAATTAATATATACAAAATAATATTAAACAACAATTTTCTTAATACTATCCCAAATTTCAACCAAATGAGGTCCTAAGGAAGGCGTTTTTGTGCTCGAATAGAAACATTTATCATAGAGTTAACGCAGGTCAGAAAAAAAAATTGTTCTTGATTTTTATATTTATTTATTTAAATTGAACCTAAATATACAAATAAGAACAATTTTGTTTATATTTTTACACTTATGTCAACAACTAACGGACATTTTTTAAGCTTCAAATATTGTATTTAAAAGCTACAAGACTTCTTGTTCTATTTCAGTTTCCCTGGTTTTGGGAATGAACCTAAGACTTTCTAGAAAAGGGTCTGAAGAAATTAGTAGCTTATTAAATAGATCGTTCATCGTTTCCAGGCGCGAAGTTTTCTCGTAAAAAAATTACGATATTTTCGATTTTCCTTATTTCTAGCCTCTTGCGCTTCTTCAGATTGATCTTGCCAAACCTGCAGATCTTCAATTAGTCAATTGGAAGAATACAAGCTACTACTTGTCTGCCGTGAAACAATATTTCGTATTGTACATTATGTATGTTATATGTATTTTTCAAGATACAAATTTCTGGTCTTCGTCACACAATTTTCAAACGCATCTAGATAATAGGAAACCCTTTCATTAGCTCTATATCGATGCCTTTTATATCAGCTATTTTCTTTCATCTCTGAAAAATCGTCTTGCCGTATGTCTATCATTTGTATATCCTGATTGTTGTGTTGGCATGTCAATAAGTAAACCAGTCTCGTTTCTAAACCTGTCCTGAATGTGTTTTTTCCTGGCTTTGACTATTTCTTTTGCTTCCTTGTCTTTTACTTTCCAAACCTTCACGTCAAGCCTATATGCTATGTGAAGGACGCATTCCATGAACCGTATTCAGGAATGAAGAGGACTTAATCCAAAAGCCATAGAAAAATCTTCAGGCTTTTTGGATATGATGGTAGCGTTATTCAGTTCTGATGGCTTTGCTCCACCAAAAACATGTTTACGATGATGATAGAAGACAATGCAGTGCAAACTTTACCATCTACTATTGTCAGTAAGAAAACTGGTTTGACTGTGATGTCATATTCTTCCTCTCGAATTTCAACTGGGGATAATGAGTTTACTTGCTCAAAGATCAACTTCTTGGTTTATCAAATCTGTTGTTTCCTTTGCGAAAAGTAATTTGATTGGGCGACAGTATATTGTTGAAGACGGGGCAGGATTTTGCCAAATTATATTTTTCGTTTTTTTCTTCATAAAAATACATTTGAACTGGAACCATCGAAATGCTAAAAAGGTTTTCGTTAAACTACACCTCAGATGTAAACCTTGGTATGATGAAAACAAAAGACAATTCCTTTAAGTCTCAATTGAATTGTCGAGATTTGAAAACATCGTTCTATGCCAAACATAATCGCCTTACGCTATCACCAACTAATCTCTGAATATCACATTAGGCGTACGACTCCGAAACAGTTTTACGATCAGGGTAGCATTTTTTCTTAGCTTCTTTAATTTCATGATATGAAGGCATTCAATTCGCAACTTTTTTATTAATTTTAAGAAGTATAACACCATATTGATGAGAGGATAATTGAGCATCTACATTCAAAGCTAACGCTTAATTAGCGGAAAGTGAAATTTCATCAGACGACTCAAATTCATACCATAATTTAGTACGGTTAATAAAAGCTTTAATTATAATGTTTTACAAACATCTACTTCTTTTTGGGGAACTTTTCGACAATTGCTTGACAATATTACCAGTATCTCTTTTTCCGATCTTCCACAAGTTCTTTTCATACGCAGTGCTTATTTCGTCAAAGCTTAACGCATCCACAAGTGTTTGACGCCTCTTCCTTTTTATTTTTTCACATCAATCCTCAAAGCTCTGTTTTTTGGTCTTCCCGTCTTTAAAACTCTTGATGAAGATGGAATTTCATCTATGAAAGTGAGGGGCAGTTCAAAGGTTTCGTTTAGCCAGGAAGAATAAGAACTTTGAAAGCCATTCTGAAAATTATTCAAAGAAAAATCCATCCATAAAATTCATATATTACACCTGTTAATGGCAACAAAACCAACACAAAAGACAAAAGACGAAATAAAGACGCCTCAAAATAACATCACAATCTTTATATTTTTTTTTTATTATTTTCATAGTAGTATAAAAGAAAAAAAAATGTGTGGGTGTCGTAACAGCTTAAAATACTAAATGAAAACGAATATATCAAGCTTTAAAAAACATATAGTTTCCCATCGGAATAATGCGGAATAAATACAACTTTTCCAATAAATGTAAAAATTAACACAAAAATGGCTATTTTTCAACTTTGGGCACTATAATAAAATATTGAACACCATATGTAATTATATTTTACTCACTTTTAATTCTCTTATATTGTATTGAATAAAAATTACACAAAATCTTCAATTACAAATCAATAAACACTCAGGTATGAGAAATAACTTAAGCACCTTAAAGACTCAATTTTACCTTAATGATCACAAAATCCAACTTTAAGATCGTAATTTTTTTTTTGCATGACCCCACCTAAAAATTCATCCATAGTTGCTTAGTAGAAGGTATTAGCTGTAAACCGTTTAAACCGTTTTTTGCATTGGTCCTTGCAAGTGAATTTTTTAATTTAATTCCGGCCAGAACTAAATTCATCATGAAGTTGATCCATTTTATTTTCGATGTGTGCCACCGTAGATTCGGTAGTCCCCTGCTGCGTTGGATTCGAAGACTCTTCAGGCCAGAAATGTGTTGTTCATTCTCGTACAGCACGAACTAAAAACCGTTAAGGAATGCCACGATGCCCTGCAGGACCTAGCCAAAAGAAACAGGGTCTAACTCTGGTGGGTGCCAGGGCATTAAGGACAACGAAATCGCCGACCAGTAGTCTGAGATATCATCTCGACAAAATTAGCCTCTCGTCTGAAACCGAGTGTCGGCTCAGTCTTGAGAACGAGGAAACTGCAGATCACATACTATATGAGTGTACTGCCCTCTGCCACCTTAGGAAACGTATCCTCCTCAGAGAAATTATGAGTCCTGAGGGGACTCGAGAGGGACGTCCTTAACTTTCGGGCTTTACAATTCAAGTTGTTTTGGATGGTCTGATATTCACCAAATTAACGATAGTGTTCCCCAGGGCTCTGTTCTGTCTTCCTCATTTTTATAAATGATCTCTTAACTGCTACTTCTAATCCAATACACACCTGCACTGATGACAGTACTCTTAGCTTTTCATATTGGTTCCAGAACTCACGTCCCTGCTCTTGGACTGTAGAACTGGAACAGCACACAATGATGTCTACTGTCACTCAAGCTAACCATCAATAATAATCGGCCATTATCCTTGAATGGCACTTGTGTGTGTTTCCATCTTTGGTATGTGTATTAATAAAACTCTTAGTTGGAATGACATTCGAGGTCGCCAAGAACACTGCGAAATGTCTAGGTTTCCTCAAACGATGCAAAAAATATTTCACCCCCCTCTGATCTGCCTTCAATTTATATTCGCCCCAAGCTTGTGTACAACGCACAAATCTGATCTGGTGCTCCCAAGACCACTTTGCACCTGCTAGATAGAATACAAAAGCGAGCGGTAAAACTCATAGGAGAGAAAAATACCGCCAAATCGATCAACGTAACATCCCCTTTCTTTCTCAGTTTTTTTCTTATTTTAACAAACAACAACTAGCCAGTTGCATTCCCCCCTTCAAGAATTTAACCGCAATACACAATCTCGTCATGAATGCTCATCAGGTCATCCTCAAGCCTGTCTTCGGACGCCACACGAATATGGAATGTTCTTCCCGGCTCAATTTTTCCCACTCATGACAATCTACAAACTTTTAAAACCAAAGTGCACCGGTGCCTCCTTTCTCTCTCCCTCTATACCTTCGACAAGTGCTATGTCTTGACTTCATGAAATTTAAGGATAGTCATAACCCCTTGTGCAAGCGTAAATTATAAAAAAAACCAAAAAAAAGAGAGTAACTCCTTCCGCTAGCAAGAACAATAGATCTACATTGGTCGCAGTGCCTCATGCTATATGTTAGCCTTCAAAGTCCTTTAAAAATAAAAATAAAAATTTGTAAGTGCTGTCAAATAAAGGACCCTATTTCGTCGTCTGTTGGCGCTCGTACGCATTTGAGGCTATTATTCTGAAACTTGCCTCGAGATAGAAAAGCCTACCTTGCCTCTAGCGATGTTTTAGTTTTGCCTTACCATCTCCCAAATTGCATCGAAATTTAAAAACCCAAGTCGTGATCTTTAAAGTAAAATTGAAAATATTATAAATTAAGCTGATGATGATCCAATTAATTCTGTGTGATTTATTTTCCATTAATTGTTTATATTTTTCATTACATTGGTATTGCTCTTGCCTGAATAGTCCTTTGCCAGTAACCTTATACGGCCAAAGGAATGCAATATATTTCGAGTATATTCGTACGTAGATATTGATGAGAAAAAAGGGAAAATCAACATGATAAAATACATTACGTTTTCGACAAAAGACCATGAAGGACGCAGTCGCCTTCTGTGTCAATCGTCTGACAATTTATAAATGATTCCCTGCATGCTCCGCTACGCTCGGTCATCAATTTTTCCATTCGCTATTCTTTAATAATAACTTTTCATTTCCCACTGCTGCCTTTAAGGCTTGACTGCTCTTTTCGCGAAAAACCGACATTCGGATATACATGTTTGTATATGCATACAAGGACATGAGTATTCGTATGAAAATATCAAAGTATGGTTCCGAGAAGTATTACATTTATGTAATGAAAGATTCGTGATTTCTAAAGGGTGTTTTTTATAGAAGTATAGAACTTTGAAATGGAATAAAATAACAATAATTTCTTCAAATTAATTATATAATAATTTCATGAAATTAATTTTATTCGAAAGACAATCTTCCGGCATTATAATTTAAATATAATTTCTGACATATACCCGCCACAGCTGGTTCGGACGTAGTCTAATCTGGAGGTCCAATTTTCGATTATTTTTTCCAACATTTGTGGTCGTATATCGGCAATAACGCCGCGAATGTTATCGTCCAAGTGGTCAATCGTTTCGGGTTTATCGGCGAAGACTAGCGACTTCACACATCCCCACAGAAAAAAGTCAAGCGGCGTTTAATCGCACGATTTTGGAGGCCAATTCACGGGACCGTAACGTGAAATTATGCGGTTACCAAACGTTTCCTTCAATAAATCAATTGTGGCACGAGCTGTGTGACATGTCTTGTTGAAACCACAGCTCCTGCACATCATGGTTGTTCAATTGATGAACGAAAAAGTCAGTAATCATGGCTCTATAGCGGTCACCATTGACTGTAACGTTCTGGCCAGCATCGTTTTTAAAGAAATACGGACCAATTATTCCACCAACCCATAAAGCACACCAAACAGTCAGTTTTTGTGCATGTAACGGTGCCTCAACATACACTTGCTAAACAAAATTAGCTTATGAAAATTGGGATCAACAGCAATCTTGTTTTGGGTTCATTTACCGCCAGCCGTGGCGGTCACATGCCAGAAGTTATATTTAAATTATAATGTCGGAAGATTATCTTTCGAATAAAGTCAATTTCATGTCAATTTAAAAAAATCATCTTTATTTTATTCCATTTCGAAGTTCTATACCTCTATAAAAAACAACCTTTACGATCTATAGTCCTTTGAATTGTGCCTTTCTCGGTAGATCTTCAATTACAAACCAACTCGGATTACATGTCTCGACTGAAAGCATGCACATCCAGAGACTTTATCATTAAGATTAATAAATATTTAATTACCTGTGTATCATTGTGGTTTTTTTGTTTTATTTCAGGATAATTTGGCATAAACGCTTTACCAGTGTATCGTCGTCGGACGGTGCCAAAACATCCCAGAGGGGCAACATGTCATTCGTATACAATGCGTTCGTGATAGTTGTCGTTGGACCATTGACTGTAATGTAATATATTTACAGAAGGCCTATTTCCTTGTGTAAATCCATTCCTGGCACCATATGACAGTATAGAAGTGACCGTCCATTCTACTAATCCATTTCACTAAATGGACACAATGTACAACCGCTCGTGTCAGTTTCAAAATGTTACTCATTGCAATAGTAGTATTATACCGCTGATCAATGGGGCTGACGCACTAGATTTAGAATTGGAATGGGAACTGAATGATGTTGATTGGCCACTGGAACGTGTCGTCTCGATGGTCGTACCGGTATTTTTTGGGATAATTGGATTAGCTGGATTGCTGGGAAACGCCTTGGTTATATTAGGTGAGTAATGTATTCTATTTTGCGGTTTTCGTTTTGTCAGTGATAATAGAGATGGCAACCACAACTAAGGCGATTCTATAAATAGGAGATAAGTACTCAGCATTTATAATTAATTCTGTATCCTGATTAAAGGCTCTGAGTATTTTATGGGTGGTATTTGCACTGTTTTTCTCTTTTGAAAAATTTATTGATTATCGATCACAAAACATAGGATTTAAACCTCTGTGACTGACGTACCTTAATTTTTACAATCCTATTGACATAGTACAATAGTACACCAGACACCATTTTTACAGCTTTACAACTTTACAACTTTTAATTATTTTATTTTAAACTTAAGGATGTGCATTATTGTTTGAAATTAAAAATATATAAAATTAAAAAGACATATTAAGTTCAACAACATTTATTCATATAACATAAGTAATCTTTCTAAAACTTACACATACAGAGTGCGCCATCTCATATGGGTCGATGTAAACTTCGAATAACTTCAACAATTGTCAATCGATTTTCATATGTCATAGCATTTCGAAAACGACAATTCAGTACAATTTTAACTGTGAATCGCTTCACACCAAAAGAACGCGCGGAAATAGTTTCAATATTCATTAAAAATAAACGGTCGATTGTGCTCAATGTGCGTATCGTGCAAAATATCGTGATCGTGTTGCGCCCAAAAAAGATACAATTCGTCGTTGAGCCTTGAATTTTTTTCAATTTGGTTCTGTGGCAAGCCCTCGTGAGCAACCTAGGGCACGTCCGCGGCGTTCAAACTCATCTATTCAGTCCGTGAAGGTCAGTGTTCAAGAAGACCCAAGTTTGTCATATCGGCGCCGCAGTGAGGCATCAGTGGGACCACTTAGCGGAGAATTTTAAAGAACAATCTTCATTTTGTTCCATACAAAGTGCAGATAACTCAAAGAATTTTGCCACAAGATGAGCCACGGTGGTTGGCATACGCACAAAATGTCGTTGAAATGATTAATGCTGAGCCGAAGTTCTGGCAGCAAATTTTGGTGACCGATGAGGCACATTTTACGCTCTCTGGCTCAGTTAATAAACAAAATTGTCGCTTCTGGGGCACCGAAAATCCTCACATTATCCACGAAGAGCCGCTATATGATCAAAAAGTTACTGTTTGGGCCGGTGTATGCGCTAAAAAATTCATTGCACCGTATTTCTTCAAAGTTGGCGATACAGTGGATGGCGATCGATATCGGTGGATGTGGTCCCAGAAATGCGTAAAAAAGACTTATTTCACTTTTGGTTTCAACAAAACGGCGCGACATGTCATACTGCGGACAAAACAATGAACCGTTTGCGTAAGAAGTTCCTTGAAAGGTGTCAAAAAAGGGCGATATTGAATGGCCTCCGAGATCGTAGGATTTGACTTCTCCAGACTTTTTTCTTTGAGGATACTTGAAAAGCAAGGTGTGTGCTAACGACCCGAGGACAATAGAACAGCTAAAAAGAAACATTCGTGCGGAAATCGCAGAAATTTTGACCGAAATGCTCGAAAATGTCATGGAGAATACGCGAAAACGAGCCCAATTTTGCATCGGTGATAAAGGCGATCAGTAAATTGATATTGTTTTCCAAAATTAATTAAAATAAATTGTAAAGGTCCACGTTGAATAAAAGTTTTTGAATTTCTAAAATCGGTTGAGAATTGTTGAAGTTATTCGAAATTTACATCGACCCATATGGGATGGCACATACTGTATGTATAATGTGTGCAGCTAAGTTCTCGCTGTTTACCAAGAGATGGGTCCAGTACAAAGTGCTGGTCGATCTTGACATATCCAAAACGTCATGAACCAAGCTTACACATATGGTAAACAAACCGTTTTGACATTTTTGGTTGTGTGAAAATGTCTGCTTTTGTGCCAAATAATCGTCATTTGCGGGAAGGAAGAAAACGCCGGCTTAAGCGCATCGAGAATTACAAAAAGTTTACTTACATGCTGCTCCAAGTGAAACAACGTGATTTGTTCCGTCTCTTCAAAGACGGTGATTTCGATGTTGACGACCGTTTGAGTGCTCGATGAAGAGCCAAGCCCCATGCCAATTGCAAAAAGAGCTTGCATCAGTATTAGGAGTTACCCGCCAAGCTATTTCCAAGCGATTGCATGCGTTCAAAAGCAAGGAACTTGGGTTACTTATGATTTGAAGGCAGGAGACGTTGAGTGTCGTTTTTTCGCCTGTGAACTACTTCTTCAGCGGCAAAAAAGGGAGGGGTTTTCTTCATCTCATCGTTACGGGTGATGAGAAATGGATTCATTACAGCAACCCAAAGAAAAAAAATTATGGAGACAGCCCGGTCACGCTTATACGGCATCGAACTCAATTGATGCGATTGAGCCGAGCACTGCGCGAAAAGCGGCCACAATACGAGCAGAGGCACGAAAAAGATATTCTACAGCATGAGAACGCTCGGCCTCCCTTTGCCAAACCCGTTAAAACCTACTTAGAAACGCTCAAATGGGAAGTCCTACCCCACCCGCCATATTCCTCAGATATCACTTATTCCGTTCGATGGCGCATGGTCTGGTCTCATATGAAAACATCTCAAAATGGCTTGATTTGTGGATAGCCCCAAAAGGCGAACATTTCTACCGTGACTGTATGCGAGCTCTGGCAGATGGGAAAAAGTTATCGCTAGCGATGGGCAATACTTTGAATGATTCATTTGTAACCGTTTTTTCACAAAAAAGCTTTTCCGTCAAAAAAAAACAGCGAGAACTAAGTTGCGCTCCTAATACAATTCAAACGCATTTTACAAGCTCTTGGAGTACTCTCTTAGATGTCTTCTTTGTTAGTCGAATAGACAGTGTTCTTCTCTATGACAAGCTGTGTGCACTAGCCTTTTCAAAACATGACCTAGTTTTTTTTTATGACTTTCCAACTGACTACCAACGTGAATTCTTAGCTAAAGAGATTTTAACAACATAAATAGATTAACCTTAGAACAAGACATGAAAAGTGTAGCATGGTATGATATCTACCTCATGCTTCTTCAAATGATCAAGTTGAATTGTTAGATATAAACATACATAGCTTTTTGAAAAACATTTCCCTATAAAAAACAGAGTTATTTATTCGACTTGCTTGGTTTTCAAGGGAAATTAGGGCTTTGGTAGCTGACCGTGATCAAACCTATCGACGATGGAAACGTTTCGGAATGGACGAACATTATCGAGCTTACAAGCGCCTACGAAATAAAGTTGTCTGGGAAATAAAGACAGCCAAAAGATTTTTCTAGTCGTTTCAATGAAAATCTTAGTGGAAAATAGATGTGAAACATAGGGATTGGTAAACATAGATCTTTATCTCAGAATAATGTAGACGTTAATGTTCAACCGAAAGTTTTCAATGAATAACGGTAAATGTAAGAACTGAGATAGGTCATCTATCAACGTATGAGGCAGCTTTTGAGTTCCATAGCGTAAATGAGCTTGATGTGGTGGAAAGCCTTCTCTCGATTAAGCCACATGCAACCGGGGTTGACTTTGCTTTCATCCTGCTTTTATTAATTATTATTATTTAATAATTATTCTACCTCTTTTATTGCCGTATCTCTTGCACATCATAAACACAGTTCTGACTACCGGACTGTTCCTCCTTCAGTGGAAAATTGCAAAAATTAAAGACCCATTTGCGTATTGCCTTTTTCGTCGAAGGTCTGTGAACGGATAATCCAAAAGCAAATAAATACGAGTATACACCTTAACTCGAGTTACCTTATAGCTCAATTTCAGTCTGAATTTCGACCAAACCACAGTTATTTAACAGCTCTAATGAAAGTAATTGACGACATTAGGTCAAAGCTGATGGTGATACGGTTAAATATTTGGTCCTCTTGGACTTTTCTAAAGCATTTGATAGGGCCAATCACTCAATACTAGCTAGTAAGTTGCTTTATTACTTTAATTTATCAACATCGGCTGTAACTCTCATTTCCTCTTATCTAGGTGAACGTATGCAGACTGTATGTGTTAACAAAAGTTTCCTTGCTAAGTAATGCAGCGCGTTCTCAGTATCGTTCTTTGCGGTATGCATATTGGTTTGGATGCAGTGGTCTCTGATTCTCTAGTATACCTCTAATATGGGGCTCTGTCAATTTTATCCATTGTTTTTAGTAGAAAAGATGTTAGGCTTATAGGGCGATTAGGTTGTCGATAGGTTGTTCACTTGGTTTTCCAAACTTGGATATGAAAACAAGGTTGACTTCTCCCCAGATTTGAGGAATGTACCCTTCACCTAAAGAGAGCTATCAGTGATGCTAGGAATTCATTTATATTTGCAAGAATTGAAGGAAACATTTATGGACAAGTGCTTTTGAACTATTAAAATTGCACAAATCCCATGCGCTCTTTTAATATATTCAAAACTTTATTACTTTTATGTCAGAAGTCAACACAAATGTCCCATAAAACAAGAATCACTCTCAAACTCAAGGTGCATTGGCGATAGAATTACAAAGAAAAATAACTTGCAATTTAAAAAGTGTTTTAAAATGAAAGGATTTGAGACGGCAAGAGTCGATGATAACAAATATGGTATGGTAAGCATCTGTTGATAAAATCGGAATGTCATATGCTGTACAAAAAATGTGGAATTTGTGCCAGATAATGACAATTTGCGGGCAGTTTTATTAAATTTTTTCAAAGAGGTCGCTGATCAAAAACATCGATTAATAGAAGTTTATGGTAAATGTGCTCCAACTCAAAGGATTTGGGATTGTTGCTTTGTTCGTTTTAAAATTGTTAATATGACCATGTAAGGCTAGAAAAAAGAGTCAAAAATGCAGTATTGCAAGGGTTATTAGATAAAGACTCTAGTCAAACGGAAGAATAGCTCGCAGAAGCTTCAGAAACTAATCGTACAACTTTTAATATTTTCTTTAAATTAAAAAAAAATGCTTAAAAGTCCTGGGAAAAAAAAAACCAAAATAAGGAAAAGGAAAACTTTGGAAATTGTCCTCGACCGGCAATATCCACTAGTGGTCTACTTGGTGAGACCAGAAGGGAATAATATACTATGGACGCCTATAATTTTCTGAAATTAAAATCGAGAATTGAAGCAAAAATGACAAAAATATGGCCAAGTGCAAGTATCAGTTGCCTAAATAAAACGGGCCTGAAGTCCATGAGCTTGAAGTCCATGAAAAGAAGAAAACTTTTTAGCAAATATTAATTGAGAAGTTTCGTCAGACTTGGCCCCTTTTGGATTTTTATTTTTTTCGATCGATGCAACACGGACTTCCTCAATAGCACTATTATTCCTATGGGCTTGATGAAAGTCTGGCCTCAAAAAACAGGAAATGGTGCGGGCATGAAATCCATCAGTTGCAAGAAAAATGGAAAAAAGCCATGGCCAACGATAGCCAATATTTTGATTATTGTTATGTTGTGGAAATAAATTAATTTTTGAGCATTTGATATTCTCACATATATTATTGTCAGTCAATTAATTCAAGAAAAAATTATAAATAATTCATTTACACTTGAAGCCACTCCTCTTATGTAACACAAAAATTGATTTTCGCAAAGTCAACGATTTTGAATTTTGGGTAGTTTTTATTTCCAACCAGACAATGAATGAGGCTAATTTATAACGCATTACATTTATTAGCTTCCCTACCACAAAACCCAGATCCCGACCCCATTGAGCATGCATATATTTCGTTGGAAAAAGAGATTCACACGCATGAAATAAGGAACAAACAACTGACAAAGGAGGTTATACGAGTACAGTCGGAGAGCAACAATATACTCGTAAGCCGTTCTTTTGCAGGGAACAGTGTTAAGTCAAAGGCTCTAATTAAAAAGAAAAGATATTCCACTAGATGCTAATGTGAGTGACTCCTTGCAATCGAGTCTGATTTCTTTGGGTTTCAAGTGTACGTAGATTTTTTTTTTTTTTTGGAAGTAGGTTTTAACACGCCACCAAGAATAACAATCAATAAAAAATACAAAAGCCACAAAAAAAGAAAACAAAAAAAAAATAAAGGAAACGTGCGGTTTGCGGAATTGCGTTAAAAATATTCATTTCCAAGAATAATGTACAAAAATAATGTAAAAAAACAAAACAAGTTGTTGAAAGGAGTTTTCGCAACTGGGCGCCATGTCGTTTCATCCGGAAAGGCAATAAAAGTTTGCACTTTTCAGTTCGTTTTACCACCCAGAGTGACACACGCTTTCTCCCTAACTCGCAGCAGGAATTGAAATTATCAATGAAAAAGTTTTAATTCACGAATTTATATTTTCCTTATTGAAAAAGTCTTTTCGTATTTAATCAACACATATGCATTCGGAATGTACTGGTATACAGGGATTACAAAAATTCTTGAAATCACAAGTATTGTAGGACAACATCAACTCTTTTAATTATAGCTAGCAGTGATATCTGTATAAAATATTATACTTCAAAAGTTGATGATTGCTATAATGACCTACTATTCGAAACGTTCACAACTGAAGAAAATTACAAGATGTATGAAAATAAGTTCCTTAATTATGAATTTAAATGGATACCCGCTACAAGAAGATTTACAAGAGGAAGAGCAAGCGGAGGATGCTACTGTGGTTATAGGAAAGATGTAGGTATCTCATGTGAGTTTGGAATGGTCGAGCAGCTTACATATTTGTGTCTTCGTTTGGATAAAGAGAGATGCTATATATTCCCAACATATTTAAACTGCAACCACTGGGAAAGAGACTTCGATCAACTGCAAGAGGCAATTGCAAGCTGTAATGAGCATAACGTACTTATAATCGGAGATCTTAATGCGCGAGTAGGAGAAGCCTGCGGTATAGAAAATCACAAAAGTGGTACAGAACGACGATCTATGGATCTGCTTTGTAATGAAAGAGGAACGAAGCTTCTAGAATTCTGTGATTCGTTTGGATTCAGAATTCTAAATGGGACCAGTGCAAGCGACAGACGGGGAGAGCTGACTTTCATTGGAGGGCAAGGAACATCAGTCGTTGACTACTGTTTGGTTAGAGGAGAATGGAACCTTCATATCTCGGATCTAGAAGTCAAGCAAGCCACATTCTCGGACCATCTTCCTATCATAGTCACAATTACTCACGAAATAGTAGAAAATGGGCAAATTAGACCCATGATGGTACTTCCAAAGCTGGTGTGGAGGGATCACAAAGGCGATCTATATAGAAGGAACATTGAATATAGTCTTCAGGCGCGATATGTTACGGAAATTGATGAGATAGAAGAGATCATAAAAGAGTCGTATCCTCCCGTAAATCGCAATCAGAATACTCGTTGGAAAAAGAATGAACCGTGGTTTGATAAAAGTTGCCGCAGAGCGAGGTTGATATCGTTTGCCTGGTTAAAATTATTCCGTTCCTTCAACACAGATACTCACAAGAAGGCGTATATCAAAGCCAACCAAGAATTTAAAACTATATGTAGACAAAGCAGGCGGAACTTCTTTGAAAATGAGGCACGTGGACTGGGGTGCTGTAATAGCTCAGCGGAATTCTGGAAACGAATCAAAAAACTTAATGGTGGGGGTTATGTGATTAATAGGGATCTAAGTACGAATACTCTCTCGGATTACTTTAAACAGTTATTGAATCCACCAGGAGACTCTCCTTGCTTTCAATATGCGCCGCCAGCCATTCAAAACGAAATACTTGAAGGCCTAATAACCCAACAGGATCTTGTGGGTGCGCTTCTTTCTCTGAAAGATAAAAAAGCTACCGGGGCAGATTTTATCCCCATCGAATTTTATAAGTACAGTACCAATGGTCTGAAAGAACGCCTCATTGATTCTTTCAACAGCATTTTAAACCACGGGATAGTTCCTCGACGATTTAAAGAAGCGCTGATCTTCCCTATCCATAAAAAAGGAGATACGTTGAATCCAGCTAATTATAGGGGCATATCTTTTTTAAACACGTCTTATAAAATCTTTCAAGTATTCTACAAAGGCGACTTAACACGTGGATTGAAACAAAGAACCTACTCAAGGAATTCCAGGCTGGTTTTAGGTCTGACTACTCAACTGTCGACCATATTTTTGTTCTGAGCAGTATAGCAGATACATACATAAGGCGAAATAAAAAACTCATTCTTTGTGGACTTCAAAGCGGCCTTCGATTCACTGAACCGAAATGCAATATTTTGTAAATTGTATGGAATGGGAATGTCGTCGAAATTTGGAAGAGTTTTACAAAATCTGTATGTAGATACCATGGCAGCGGTTTGGAATGGAGAGGCGTTATCGGATTGGTTTCAGACGGAATCGGGATTAAGACAGGGATGCCCACTAAGCCCAACCCTTTTCGCCCTTTTTATTGAGGATATTGTGGAATTCTTACCTGGAGGCGTGGAGTTTGCGGGAGTGCTCATTAAAGCACGCCTATTTGCAGATGACATTGTGCTGTTGGCAAGATCACCGGAATCGCTGCAATTGATGATCAGTCGATTAAGTGAGTACTGTGCTTTATGGAGTTTGATCGTCAATCTGGAGCAATCGAAGGTAATGATTTTCAAAAAAGGTGGAGGGAGACCTGCCTACAACGAAAAATGGTGCTATAGAAGGGTAGACCTAGAGGTCGTAAAGGAATATAAGTATCTTGGAGTAATGCTATCAAACAATTTAAATATAAAAACACATCTGAGCGACAAACTAACGAAAGCTAAATCCATCATCAATTCAGTCTGGAAGAACTGTTTCAGTTGTGGGAAGAGTAACTACACCATATGAATTTGTCCAATTTCTCAAAAAAAAAGCTCCGCTGAGCTCCGGTTAAAACTTGTCATTTTCTCAAAGCTTATACTAATACCTAACATTCCTATAAATCCCATTGACAACTGAAGACAACTGTTAAAAATAAAGACATAAGAACAAAGACTGTTTACACAATTGGTAAGTAAGGTAGTTGGAATCTATCATTATTTACTACTCTTACAAAGCGAATTCTACGAATTTTTTTTTACGATTTTTGTCGTTATTGAGTGCTTCTTTAAAAAAAGGGGTTTCCCCGCGGATCTAACATCACACAACTCAATATCTCTTTCAACGCGCTCCTCAATATTATTATGAATATTGTAATATAATAAATTTTAAATTCAATAATTTTTTCAACCCCATTGTATTTTTTCATTCTGAATCTAATGAAACTATCCGCAATATCCCTATCAAGCCCATTGTTCCCGAGAAATAGAGTTTTTTCCGCTTTTTAGCCCTTTTGCCCCACTGTGTGGCGTAGTCTTAACCTCAGATGGTAGAAATTGGGCAAGTTCCCAATTAATAAAACATGTCGAGGAGCAGACCAGAATGCATTTCTTAGAACAAGCGGCGGGATCAGTACATGGCAATATATACAGCCGGTTAAACCACAACCTGGGGAGTCGAAACTACTTCAAAGATATTTATAGCGTCCAAGAAATTTCGGTAGTGTTTAAACTTCGGGGTGAATTACTAAAACTTAAGCTTATACCTCATAGAGAAGATCTTCTTATACTCTGCAGCATGTGCAATTTGGAAGAAAGGGAGATACCATACATTTCATAGGAAGGTGTCCGATCCTTAAGGAAACTAGGAGATCTTGTTTTGGAAAGGACTACTTATCGGGGCAAAAAATAATATCTTTACTAAACGAAATGGAAGTAACCAAGTTGTATAAATACTGTGAAATTGCTCTAAAATACAGAGACAAAATTTTAACAGGAAAATTTTGAAATTTTAATATCATGCATTAATAGTTTATAATTATTATCTGTCCTTATTTCTATAGTCAATTCGGCAGATGGCAAAGCCATGCTGATTCTGATTTTGTATACTTTTGGAGAAAAGAAATATTATTGAAAAATAAAATCCTAATCTAATCTAATCTAATCTAATCTAATGACCTACTATAGTTATTGGATTTGTTTCGGAAGGAATTAACATCACACTTCCTTAAATATGTGTCAGATATGTTTTTGGTTTTAGTTATAAAGCTATTGCTACAGTTGACCAGAAATTGTGACAAGCAAGTCAACTAAGCGGCGACCCCTAACGTTCCTAGTCAAGTTGAGGATTGATTCCACAGGTACGGGAACAACTTCTTCAGAAGAAACGACCTCTATAAGGAAGGTACCTTTTCTACGTACTTGTCACATGACAACATACTCACCAAGTATATGTTTTGCATTCTTATCATTTTAAAGACAGAGTTTGTACTCAATGCAAAATATTTCATTAAGGTGTTATTTCAAGCTGATAAGTATTTGGATATCTCTCTTAAATTGTAAGAAGTTTTTAAGGAGTTTGCCGAAGTCCTTGAATTCTTGTGATTTTTCCCAATATTAGTGGTCTTAGATTTGGGAATCTAGGATTTGACGCATATGCATTTATCAGATGAACACTTTCTGATTATAGGATCGGCAATTCCTGGTGCTGCTGCCTCTAGGAGCCCACCAACTTGACTTTGTTTCTCATTATTTGTTTTTTTTTTTTTTGTAGACTGTCATGGTAGCCCTAAACGAATTTTAAGTATGCGTTATGTGAGCTAAACTTTTTGAGTGCTGCTTTGATGCCAGACTTCAGTCCTACGTTGGCGCATGTTCAGATGGCAAATAGCTCGGCTATAGAAATTATGCAGTTTTCATCAAAAAACACCGCCAACGCTTGATTTCCTCTTTGATCCATCTATCTATCAAGACGTTTGACGGTTTTCGTCTTGGAGATCAATAGCCCACATTATTTTATTAAAGATTTGTGGTTAGGTATTCGATCCAGTACCTACTACTTTATCTAGGTGTTTTCGTCTCGTCCGACATACTACAAAGCTGAACTAAGATTGCAACTTCCAGATCTAATAGGCAAAAGTGTATGTAAAATGTGCTCAGGCAGTCTTGATTGGGTTAATAAATAAGCCTTCTCTGATGGTCCACCCGGAAATATATTGCATACCTTTGCTGGCTGTCAATAAAACAAAGACTTCTTAATCGATGCATGTATTTATGGTCGTCGATGTCACAACAGAAGTGATAAAAAGATTCCACCCTGTGGGCAGCCTTTTGTTACTGATGCAGTCACTGAAACCTCTACGATCATAGTTGGGATAGAACGGCCTTAAATCATTGCCTAGGCTAGTGAGATAATTGACTTTACCCCCATAATGATTGAGTCGTACCGAGTATCATCGAACGCCACCTCGATCTAATAAAAGAACAAATGCCAGTCTGTTTTGAATTTAATCTGGCCTTTATGGTAGAGAGCGTTCCTTGTTGATTACTCTTTGCGCTACGCGAGGTCTTGTTTTTCTCGAATACTCCTCTGGTGTTGAGGGTTAACCGGAAAGTATTATTTTTGGTACAAATTTATGCCAAGTTTTTTTGTTGGCCGCTTCACGCCATTTTTCCTTAATTTGGTTTTCGACTCACGGTAGAGTGTTTGCCGACAATAGAAAGCTTGTTAGTGAGTTGACGCGTGGTTATATGGTGATCTTCCCCCACAGCCTTCCAAATAAAGAGTTTTTAATTGGCGCGGGCATATTTTGGCTTTCTGCGACAGCCATATTGTTTTGGTGACGTCTGTCAAGTCGGTTGTTTATTATTCAGTTAGGTTAGGTTAAGAAAGGGGAGTGTGATTGGTCACTTCCACTCGGAGGCCAAAATGCTCATTGTAAATCCCTTCATTTGTGGAGTTTCTTTTAACCTGTCCTATCACTAAGTGGCTGAAACCACCTCTTGCCTTGTATGAATTTTAGAAGATCCGATATATCTGCTTATGCTACGTCCGTAATCTCTGTGAAGAATCTTTGGCCAAGCGATGCTAGGCGTCGATCCTGGAGAGCTGGGCAGTGGCAAAGCAGATGTTGGATCATCTCGGTTTCTTCCTTGTCGCCGCAGCTCCCGAGTTCCATTTCGGGAGCATTGCTCCGATGGGACAGTGTCCTGTGATCACTCCGTGGATCGAATTTCGTTCTAGCGCCAAGAGCTTCTTTGTTTTGCCGATATTAAGCTCTGGCCACGATGATCTTGTCGTATGACAGTCATTTATTACAAGCCAGGACGAGTTGTCTTCTTTTATCATTGTGTCAATTATGATCCGGTATCTGATCGGTGGTTGCAGTGACGTGTCCGCTTCGCTGATGTCCATTTCAGACCCTTGTCTTGGCCAATTCGTCCGCTCTTTCGTTTCCCAGCAGAGTTTGACCTTATGGTGACTGAAGGACTTCAGTGAGTCGCGACATTTCATGACAGCCTTCGATCTCGTTATACAGGATTCTATTGACTTCAGTGCAGCCTGGCTGTCTACAAAGATGGTAATATCCGATGGTGAGATATCGGTTACTTATAAATGTTTGGCTGCTTTCTGTATTGCCAGGATATCTGCTTGGAAGACGCTGCACAAATCAGTTAGTCTAAATGATTTCTATTTGTGCAGGGTGTCAGAGTAGAATCCGGTCCCAGTGCCTGTGTCCATTTTCGATGCGTCGGTGAAGAGGGTAATCTCGTAGGCGTTGATAACCATTCCCCTCTGTCGGGGAATAGGATTGGTATTTTGAGGAAGAAGTCATTGCGGGGAGATATGTACTCGGTCGTAGCTACGACGCTACTAGAACCATGTTTCTTTCCCAAGTCATCTATTACTTTGAGTATGCCTGCATGTCCATTGTTTCCACAAATAGGAATCTCTTAATCTGAGAGCGCTTTTTGCAGCATAGCATTTTATGAATAAATCCAGAGAAATATGAAGTATCATGTGCAGCCTTGCTTGCGACGTTCTTCTTATAGCTCCTGTTGCACGAAGAGCGGCTGGCCTTTGTACTTTGCTGAGCATGCTCATGTCGCTTTTCATACTGCTAGCAGTCTACCAGACTAAGGCCGCATAATTTATAATGGGTCTGGTGATTGGTCTGATGATTGCTGTGTACATGATGTATGGTTGCAAGCCCCCTCTTTGGTCTTTTTGCATGCATAAAAAGCATTCAATCCTTTTTTCATACTTTACTCAAAGTTCTTTTTCCATGAAAGTTTCGAGTCAAGAATGATGCCTAGATACCTAGCTTTCATTTGAGTATGAGTGGAGTACTCCCTAACTTTGGGGGAAAAATATCGGGATTTTCCTTTTCCTGATGAACGAAACTAGCTCAGTTTTCTGGGGGTTTATTCTCAGACCGTTCTGTCTTGCCCACGAGTAGAGTTCCTTCAACGCAGATTCCATTAATTCGCTGATAGTTGGTAGAAATTTATCTTATATCAAGATATTAAGGATTTTGTTAACTATAATAACCATCAGGATATTAAGGATTTTGTTAACTGTAAGAAGCCGCAGTAGGGGAGAGAGAATTCCCCCCTGTGGTGTGCCTCTAGTTATTACTTTCATTATAGAGCTGTATCTGCATTGCTAATTCTGCACAGTCGACTCTTCAACGTTTCATGGCCAAGATCGAGACAACCGGCTCGGTAATCTATCAGCCAGCATTCGTACGTCAAAAGACACCAAGGCAATCGATTCCTTGCCGTGCACAAGAACTCGAACTTTCGCGGACTTAAACTTGCCGATATTTGCGTAGGCACTGGAGCCTACAGCCGCATTATATCCAACTGACCCAGTAGCTCAAAGTTCTATTGACCAGGTGACAATTCATCTTCTAAAAGTGTGGATTTTGGGCCGGTGGCGTCATTGGTTCTAAACCAACGTTGGTAAGACAGTCACCGTCCCAAATTGAATCATATGGGCCTAGACGACATATGGTTCCAACAAAACGGCGCTACGTGCCACACAGCATGAACAAATTTAAGAGTAAGGTATCTTTCGCAGAGGCCACGAATCGGCCACCAAAGTCATACGATTTGACCTCGCTAAACTTTTTCTTGCGAGGTTTCCTGAAGTTGCAAGTCTATGAGAATAAACTACAATCGACCCATGCCCTTGAAAATGCTTCCTCTTAATGGGCTAGTGACAAAATACTCTTCCGGGAAAAGGTTTTTAGTGTTAGCACAGTTTAAGGCAAAAACCCAACAGCTTTTGGGCCTAAAGTTAAGCCTCTTTAATGTTTTAGGTTTTGAAACCCCTTACTACTGCTACTAAACTCATTGAGTATTCTTACAATTTTTAAAGCAAAATAATTACAATATCAAAATTCTCTTTCGAATGGTTGCAAAAATATTTACATTCGCTAAGAACATATTGTATTTGAACAACCCCATTTACGAAACCAATCGAGATTCAAGTCGGAATAGATGGACATTAAATGTCCGGCAATCAACTACGACTACTAATTGTGCTACAATTAACTTCTGCTAACGAAATCCCTTAAAGACGAAGGGAACACATTGTCTGCCGTCTTAATTGGAATACAAACCAAACTATTAACTGACCAAGCAAACACAACGTTTTGGTCAACGTCATTATAATCTTGAAATCGGTAGCCTCACCACCAACCAATGAAACTTTTCCATGGCAGTGGGCTGAGGGATTCGTGTCAGCATATGTCTCTTCCTTTCGAACGGTCAGACATATTTATGTACGAGTATGTATTGTGTGCTTTGAATACCCCGATTATACAGTTGACTACTCTCATCTACCCTGTGTAAACTTCGGTGGAAGTGAAACCTTATGGGACTTACAGACCTTCGTCAAAATAGGGACAGAAGTATTCATTAATGAATCGACCGTGTTTGCAGAACTTACATTTTATCGACCCAACAAATCATTCTACGGATCCTTCGTCTGGAGGTTCAATTAAGGATCTGGCCCTCCCACCTGTGACAATGATACATCAACTACCACTAATATTTCGAGTTCAAATATTTTCGGTTGAGGAATGAAATTGGTAAATATTGACTCCTCCATGACAATGATCAATAAACATTCAACGTATTTAATGTATTGATCAATAATATACAAATAAATGAGACAGATAATCAACGTTGTATTGAAGCATACTGATATGTGGTTTGTGTTTATGTATTTTGCTTGTTTTTTTGGATCACAGGGCTTCGATATCAGACTCATTCTGTTTACCTATATCATAACACAAGCCATTCTTAAAGTGTCTTGATCAGCTCTTGGGATCGTGGGATATTAGGACCCTTCAGGACCCTTTAGCTAATCCTACACTTGCTTGTAAACATAGGAGGACGTTACTTATCCTATTTTCCTTTTATTTATTTGTTTATTTTTTATTCACTAATTAACAATACCATAAATTATATATTAATTTCATAAAGCTACATGGCTTTCGGCCAAATATTTTTTCAGTCTTATACCTATCTTAACCCTGGAAAGATAATCATATTTTATACATTTTATACATTTTAATACACCAAAGATAATTATTCGTTAAATTGGCCCATATACTTTTAACAGCTTTACTTTCTAAGATATTATAATTTTAAAAAAATTAATTTAATGATGGGTCTTCTGGTTAAAGAAAATAACGTACTCGTATATACATTTGATGGCACTGCTGCTATTTATTTAATTAAAAAAACCATGAAACTAACAAAAGCAAACAAATTCACAAAAAAAGAAATTAAATGAACACAGCTTCAGTTCTCACCATATTAAATAATACTTTCAGTACTTATCAGTCCATTTAAATGTTCTAACTGACTCAGTTAGAGACTAAGATAATAAAAAAAAAAAAATATTAGAAACCAAACTTAAGGAATAATCACAAACATTTTTGCCACAAATCAATATTATGCTCCTTACATAAAACTTTATTGCACTTTGTGCACGAAGCATTTGCCTTCCGTCTGGTATTATATGGACATTATGCACACTAAGAACGTTTTTTTTGGCAAAAGCTCTTCTGGAACTTCTTGTTGTCAGTCAGAGCCGCTTCTAGAAACTATATTGTTTATATCATCTCTTAAATGTATTTTTAAAGTGGGAACTTGTAGCCTTTCTTTCATAAATGTCGATGTCAGACTCTCATTCAAGCTTTTCATGAAGTTTTTACGATTCAAAACCTTTCCACCCTTCTTAGAAAGATCATGCGAGTATATGACATAGGAATTAATGCCAGCATAGGAACATAGACATTGGCCATCTGTTCGTCTTCCTGCCACAGGACATGATAGGGCACATTTGTTTGATTATAAAACATTATCATTTTGGGCTTGCCAGTGCTTTCATTAATAGTGTTTCCGTAGTCACATGATGATAACATGTACCCCATTTTAAAAGGCTTCGGCTTGTATGAAACAAGAATGATGTATTGTATAAGACAATATTCTAAATATTCCCTCTGTCAATTGCATGAATATTGATTCCTTCGATCTTGCTTTTAACCAGAAATATTTTAACAACTCTTTTATTGTCCACCAAAATATAAGAAGTCTCCGCAAAAATGTTGATAATCTTCTTGTCAATTTGAATTCGTTCATAAACAAATCAGATTTTATTTTCCTAACAGAAACATGGGTTTATGATATAGAATGTTCTCTTTTTAATATTGAAGGCTATGAATTCTTTTCATGCTGTAATAATGATTATGCTTCTGGGGGTGTTGCTGTATTTATTAAACTTGGGTTAAATATCGAACTTGTCGCTGAAAACTTGCAAAGTTGTGATGTTATTAAAGTGCGTATCTGTGATAAAAAACTATCCTTTGTATTTATAGATTCAATGAATCGTTGTTTAACATGTTTCTAAAAGAATTGGAAAACCTTTTAATAAGTGAGTCATCGCGCGACGTAATAGTATTAGGGGATTTGAATGTTAACATCTTGCAGAACTCTGTATCGGTGAATGAGTATTTATTCGTGCTTGCTTCTTACGGCTTAGAATCGTGTATAAACAAACCAACTCGTATTTGTGATTCGTCAAGTACTTGTATAGACCATATCATGGTGCGATTTTCTGAAGCGGAGAAACACTTGCTCCATAGCTCGGTTTTTGACTTGCACATTTCTGATCACTGTATGACATGTTTAAGTATTAAGTACAATGGTGGTGTAATTCCTAAAATAATTTCTTCGTGTTCCTCTGTCACTATCATTGATTACCATGCGTTAAATGATTTCCTTCGTTATGAAAGTTGGCTTAATATTCTTAAAGAAAATGATCCTTCTAAAGATTACACTAACTTTACTGAAACTTTGAATAAGTACGTCATGCTTTGCTCAAAAACAGTAAGAAAATGAGAGAATAAAACAAAGAGACTAAAACCTTTGATAACCACTGAGTTGCTTAAGAAGGTTAAGGAAAAGAATAAACTATACAAAAAGAAAATGAAATTGGATAACAATGTTAATTTACGTGATGCTTACAAAAAATTAGGTAAAGACCTTAGTAAGGAAGTTAAAAGCTGCAAAATTAAATACTACTTGAACAAGTTTCGGGAAATCAAAGGCGACTCGAAAAAGGAATGGAAACTGGTTAGAGAAATTCAAAATAAAACGACTGTCAGCATTCACGTTCAAAGTATTAAAGACGAAGATACTAGCATCAAAGACCCCAAAGAAATAGCTGAAAAATTCAATAATTTCTTTATATCTATTGGTAGTAAAGCAATATCACATAGCTATGCAGATAGTTCCAAATGTGACTGTACAATTTATGAGGTATCTTCTCGTGAAAGTTTTTATTTTGAACCAATTAGTCCTTCGAGGTATACAACCTTATTCTTTCTCTAAAAAACTCAAACTCAAAGACAAGTGATGGTTTATCGAATAGCTTTGTTAAGAAAATTGCCCTGAATATTTGTGACATATTATGTCACATTTATAACGAAAGCATTTCAATGGGTGTTTTCCCAGACGATTTAAAATAAGCCGAAGTGATTCCATTGTTTAGAAAAGGAGATAAAACATCAGTTAATAGCTATAGACCTATCTTGCTTCTTCCTGTTTTCTCTAAAGTTTTTGAGAAGGCCATTAAAACCAGGATTATAAAGTTTTTAGATAAAAACAACTTTCTTAGAAAAATTATACAAGTGTGGTTTCAGGGGTATGATACTTAATTGGTTTAATTCTTACTTATCCAACAGAAGACAAAGGGTAAAAATTAGTGGGCAAATGAGTTCAAGTAGAATAATTTCTATTGGCGTTCCTCAAGGATCGGTGCTTGGTCCGATACTTTTCTTAATTTTCATCAACTCGATATTCTCACTTAATTTTCGAAGTAAAATCACTGCATTTGCTGATGATATGGCATGCATTTTTTAAAGTAATTCACCTCTAAATTTAGCTGCTGATATAAATCACGACCTGGAACCAATGGCTACAACAACATAATTTGGTGATAAGTGATAAAACCAAAATTATGTTTTTAAATGTATGCGGAAGAATGCTGGATTTTGGAACTTTCACATTTCATTGTGTAAACTGTAATAAATTTAAATATAATGATCATATTTGTAAGTCTAATAAAAGTTTGCAAACTTTTTTTGCGTCGCGCTCATGTTCCGATAAATGTTTCACTATAGAAAGAGTCAATTCGTTTAAGTACCTGGGTGTTATGCTTGATTATAGGATGAATTGGTCTGAACATACTAGTGCACTTAAGAAGTACCTTATAGCTGCCACAAGACAATTGTACTTTTTAAAGCCATATTGCTCTCAAGATCTTCTCAAGTGTATCTATTATGGGTTGGTTCATTCAAGGTTTGAATACGGTCCTCTTTCCTGGGGCGGTACGCATGACAATAAAATGAATCCACTTTTAATTTCCCAAAAATATGTGATTCGTCTTATATGCAATAGAAATCGTCATATTAATAGCTTGCCTCTTTTTAGAAATCGTAGAGTTCTTCCCCTAAAACATCTTTATTTTTATAAAGTACTAAAGATTTTTTTCACTATATCGGGATATGAATTGCACCGAAGCTCTGCTAACTATAACCTTAGAATTAATTATTTAAATATTTCTTTAGTACTACATCATAACCTTCAAATATATTTTCATTTCTTTACGGCAATTGCTCCTAGGCTCTTTAATCCGTTACCCAACAGCATCAAAAATTTAAGATCTAAATCCAAATTTATGAAAAAAGTTAAAATGTGGCTTTTAGATAAAAGCTATGAAGATATTGCCAACTTAATACGTGTTACCATCTGAAAAAAAAAATTCTTTCCTTTTTTTTTTTTTTTTTTTTTATATTTTCTTATGTTTTCTTTGTTTCTCGGCCTTATATTCTAATGTAATTTAATTTTGTAGTCCTTAAAATTAATTATTGTATCTTGAATTATTATGACCCGACTGAATTTTTTGTTCTTCATAATTTTTTAATATTTCACTTACTGTTTCACTTGCTATATTGCTATCGCCTCTAGTTCCCTCCGAACTATAGATAGCAGTTTATTTATTTGATTTTTCTTTTCTCATTTGTAATGCAAACGATATATGTATTGATTATAATACCGATTATAAATAAATAAAATATATAAAAAAAAATTAAAAAATATGGGGCCATCAATAAATGGAAGTTCCAACAGATCTTTCGCTAGTATTTTTCAGCTCTTCAGGAATTTCTCGTTTGTTGATTCATGTAGTTCTAACCAAAGTCAGCTTGTATGGTTCCTGTAACAAGCTTTTCGTCAAAGGGAGTGAGGTAAACCAGTTGTCACAGGTTATGTTACGTCAGCTACCGTGAACAGGTATTGAGAGATTTTTACATAATACTCTCTCAAGGATAAGCCATAGGTTTTTGTTGCTCTTCATAAATAAGGCATAGCGTTGACCGTATATTTTGTCCCACTGTCGCACATCATAAGGAATTTCAGGCCATATTTGCTTGGCTTATTACATCCCAAAAGGGCAGCGTCCTCTAAAGAAAACTAGCTCCTCATCTATTTTAAGGTATGACCCGGGTGTATTACTATATATGTAATGCCGAATAAACAAGTCCCATATTTTTCGGGTAGGAATAAACAAATCCTCTTTCCTAAGTGATGGACGCAATATTTTGTCATCCATACTGAAACGCCTTATCAAGAAATCGAATCGATCTCGGCTTATAACTGAAACGTACATCATTGAAGAAGATCAGTAAAATAGTTCTTCTGTGGATATCTGGTTATCTTTCCTCGTCGCTGTCAAAACTACGGGTAATATTCTAATCTACTTACCTACTTTCTTGACTGGATTTTGAGTTAAGCAGTTGGCACGACTTCGGATCTAGCCTATTAAATCAAATCTTGTGTGGTTCTTCCATGGTAACATAGCTGCCCGAGGTAGCAAAGGAGCAGGTTCAAAAAATTTGAAAATGTTACCTATACACCCCGTAGTGCTTATGGTCGATCGCATTTATCGGCTTCAGAGCTACTTTCTTGACTGGATTTTGAGTTAATCAGTTGGCGCGACTTCAGATCCAGCCTATTAAATCAAATCTTGTGTGGTTCTTCCATTATAACATAGCTGCCCGAGGTCGCAAAGGAGCAGGTTCAAAAAATTTGAAAATGTTACCTATACACCCCGTAGTGCTTATGGTCGATCGCATTTATCGGCTTCAGAGCTACTTTATTGACTGGATTTTGAGTTAAGCAGTTGGCGCGACTTCAGATCTAGCCTATTAAATTAAATCTTGTGTGGTTCTTCCATTATAACATAGGTGCCCGAGGTCGCAAAGGAGCAGGTTCAAAAAATTTGAAAATGTTACCTATACACCCCGTAGTGCTTATGGTCGATCGCATTTATCGGCTTCAGAGCTACTTTCTTGACTGGATTTTGAGTTAAGCAGTTGGCGCGACTTCCTATTGGCCTATTAAATCAAATCCTGTGTGGTTCCTCCATGGTAACAAAGCTGCCCGAGGTCGCAAAACAGCAGGAACAAGAAATTTGAAAATGTTACGTAATTGCCCCGTTATGCTTATTGTCGATCGCATTTCTCGGCTTCAGAGTAACTTTCTTGACTGGATTTTGAGTTAAGCAGTTGACGCGACTTCAGACCTAGCCTATTAAATCGAATCTTGTGTGGTTCTTCCATGGTAACATGGTAACATAACTGCCCGAGGTCGCAAAGGAGCAGGTACAAGAAATTTGAAAATGCTACGTATTACCTATTCAATATGTATGTTAACTACGAGTAATATTCCAATCAATGCTTGAATTTCAGTTTCACAGGTGTATTTGAAAGTTGCATGACCAGTGCAAGCCCCAATGCAAGTTTATTTAATAGCCCTGTTTTTCACAGAAATGTTGACGTTGGTCCACTTAACGATTTCCGTCAAAGTGTAATTGGTAAAGAAGGCGTTGAAGCAAGAGATGGGCTCATAAAGATTGCGCCAAATATTGAACCCCTCGAAGTTTGCACAATGTTCATAACCGAGACTCTGGAACATCTAGTTGCTTTTGATATTGCCTACACATATTTTTTCTTACCTCTTATCGTTCTTGGTGTTAAAGTTATAAGTCTGCGAGAAGCTGATGATCTAGAGGGTGCTGGTGAATACTCATCTCCACTATGAGTTAACTCCTCTTCTTCCACTTCATCTATAAAGCCGTCCTCAATATCACGTTGAATGTGGTCGTCACTATTGTGATGTTCCACTTCGCTGTCGGTGAACGGAACAAAAAGTGCCCTTCAAACTCATTTTTTCAATCTCTAAAAGAGCGGATAAAATACCCTGTTTATCCAAGTTCTGAGACTCCATTGCAACGTGATGTGTTTAACGTTAAACCTAAATGTCAATTAGAAAAGCAAAAATTCACTACAAAGCAACATCAAAATATAGGGTTGACTATCTAGTCGTATTTTTAAAATCATGTTATTTTGACACTGACAGCTGTTTCCCGCTCGAAATTCAGACCCATACCACCGCGGAATGAAATGAGTCGCTTTACGCTTTAACAACGCCGGCAAATATTGAAAACTTGTTTCCAAAGTGAATGCTGTATGGCCCAAACAGTGAGTTTTTTTTTAAACAAGTTTTGGCCGAAATGAAGCACCCGCCGCGACTGCTGTAGGCAAGTTTGTGCGAAAAGTTCATGAGACTGGTATGCTATTGAACAACGCTTATGGTCCCCGTCGTCATACGGTGCGCATGGATGAGAATGTGGCTGCTGTGGCCGAGACTCAATTCACAAACATTAACTTGCCATCGATCTCAACAGCTCAACATTTCACGCACCAGCCTGAGGAGAATTCTGCACAAAGACCTCGGATTATTAGCTTACAAGGTTCAATTGACTCAGCAATTAAAGGCCCGCGACCATCTACTTCGTTATCGCTTCGCAATTAGGGTCTTAGAGCAGCTTGAATTGGATAACGATTTTGGGCAAAAAATCATATTTTCTGTAGAAGCGCATTTTTATCTCGGCAGCACGGAAAATCTGCACGTTATTGTCGAGAAGCCAATGCATCCACAGAGAGTGACAGTTTGGTGCGGATTGTAGAGTAGTGGCATCATTGGTCCATTTTTTCTTTGAAAATGAGGCTGGGAGCAACGTTTCGGTCAACGGTGGGCGTTACAGAGACAAGTAAACCGACTTTTTTTTACTGAAATTGAAAATTGGATTTGGATTACCGCTGGTTCGTGCAGGATGGCGCGCCAGTCCACACAGCCCGTGCCACAATCGATCTTTTGCGCACCAAATTTCCAAATCGTGTTATCAGCGGTCTTGGCGATGTCAATTGGTCACCCCGGGGCTGCAATTTGACCCCCTTAGACTTTTTTTTGTGAAGGACCGATGTTATGCCAACAGTCCGGAAACGATTCAAATACTTAAGGCTAATATCATCCAAGCCATCCGTGAGCTACAGCCCGAAACCATCAAGAAGGACTTGGAAAATCGGGCTGACAGAATGCCTTACTACGAAGCCAGCCGAGGCGTGCTACTTAAACGACATTGTATTTCTTAATTAATGGGAGTGTTTGTTCTTACTAATAAAGTCGGAAAAAGTTAATTTTGTTCATTTTATTGCATTTTGAAAAAGAAATTCATATTCGGCCCACCCTTTATACGGTAAATTCGCTTATTATTGTAACACAACAATTTAGCCTCGTGGCTAACAACAAGGTGGCTTAACAAGGTTCCCTTCCAAACGCTCCGAAGTCCAGTCAGCGAACAAGCGGCGGTGCTATGATCATGAACTTTGAGCTTCTGGGTCAATAGGATTTTGCACGGGTTTAGGCACAAGTCCCGATGCAAAATTGACGAAGTTGAAGTGCTGTGCACTTTCACGGACTGTGCCGCTGTTCTCGTACGACGTACAAATGTTGACTGATTGATTACCGAATCGGCTGCCACCAATAGTTGAAGAATCGACTGTGAAGGGCCACCACGTCTACCGTATAATGAGCGCAACGCGCGACCAGTTCAAAAGCCGAGATTTATAAAAACGTTATAATTTACTTCTTTATAAAATTTTGAACATTTTTGAACTGGATCATGAACTTGTCGTTCCAAAAAAAACCACAAGAGACTGAACTGACATTGTCTTAAACTATTGCTTAGTTAATGATGGAAAATTCCCAACATCCTGTTTGTCTTTTTCGGTCGTAAGTTTTATTACGGGAAAGAAAAGATAAGGGAAACCCAAATAAAACCTAATCAGGCCATATTGTAAAACAGCTTTCGGACCGGAACTATATTAATTGGTTGGTTAGGGGGCGACGGGAGTTGGGGTAGCCGCCGTAACTCGCGCAATGTTTGTATTAACGAACATTCATTTTGATTATGAAGTTTTATAATTTGGACGTGTTATTTCATCGTATGTCTTGCCGTGGTTTTTTGGCATCATTAACTGAATAATAAAAAACAGATTTGACAGATGTCACCAAAAGAACATGGCCGCCACAAGCCGCCAGAAACTACCCGCGGAAATTGGACAACCCTTTAACATTACTTTACACTAGGTATATAGATTGTATCACAACTTAAATATATCCATTGTTCAGATAACTTTACCAGCCTTGGATGTAGGTGACATTGCAGCTTCACCCCATGCTAATATTTAATTATTTCCGCTTTGTTCAATTTTCCATCGCGCAGGGCATAGCTCGAATACATGCAGGATTTCCGCTAAAACTCACTAGCTTTGATACTTCATTGTACGTCTCCATGCATGCAAAGTAGATGCTAAAGAATTCAGAATAAAAAGGATTCCCAAGGAAAAAAACGGTTTTTCCTCGACTTTATATGCATATTCCCCTTTTCTTTCAGAATCTCGTAGTTAGTATGCATCTTCTTGGTTTGTCATCACCGTTCCTCTTCATTTAGAAAGAATTCACGAATCTAGGACAAAAAACCACACGAAGCGACGAGGGCTGTCAAAGGCGACAATGCGAAAAGTCATTTGAACAACTAATTGCATCCTTTTGATGACTCACTGTGACTGTGTGTTCCCATTTTTCATCGAATGAACACAACCACTTCTATCGTTGGCCTCTATATTCTGATTCGCGGTCAGATGAACGAGAAAATGTATAAAAAAAAGGATATAAATTATTCTCGGTAACAAGTGAAAGATTGTCCGTTGTTCCTGTTGAAGTGCGACTTAATGTTTCCTTTCTTGTATACAGTAAAGAAAGAAATGACAGCGCTGGATTAAAGTAGTGTCCTTAAGAGCATTAACTAAGAGCTTCAACTGTTATAAATGGTCTTTCAAGATTGATTTTTAAATATGAATCAAAAGAGTAGGTAAGATATCCACTAATTTGATTTGCATTGGAAAGAATAGAGACCGAGAGAGAGAACGAAGGTCCTAGAACCTGGAGTCTAATTTTCAATGACTTTATCGCATATTTTGCTGGATGGCTAAAGGCCTAACCATAATAGGCAGGAGCAAGCATATGCAAGCAGAGGGTAATGTCTTCTTACATGCAAAGCATATGATGTGCCCACAATGGGAATATGCGACGTTTCGTTAAATGTTCGTTAACTGATGCGAGCAGACGGAAGGTCTTCTTGAAAGAAGACATTCCGGACGAAATTTTTGACAAGTGACATTTGAGGTTAGGAAAGAGTAAAAAGATAACAATAAATATGGAATACGAGTTTGTTAACAAGTTGATTTCAATTGTGCAGGACAATAAGTGCTTCTGTGATAAAGCAGATGACTTTTATTTCAATAAAAAGGAAAAAGGCCAAAGAAACACCGAAAATAAACAAATCGAATGAAAACAACTTGACAGTTCCTTTCCTTCTGCTTGCATTTGTTCACTGTGGGTATTTTGATTTTTCGTTGAAACAGAGGGGAGAATTTCGTTCGGTTCTGACATAAGCTTTTGCTTGCTTCTGTTATGGTTAGCCCTTAACCCTCTGTTGTCTCTTACTTGTTACGGTTACACTGCGATTTAAGATAGTCCCAACAAAGAAGTCTGAAAGCAGTTTCCGGTAGCCAGTTCAGACGACAAGCCTCCTCTAATCGCTTATTCTCTAATAGCGATGCCGTGCGGATTTGGAACTATAATTAAGGAGTTTTCAGTTGACGCGGGTATATTTTGGCGGCCTTGAGCGGCCATGTTCTTTTGGTGACATTTGTCAAATCTGTTTTTTATTATTCAGTTAATGATGCCAAACGGCAAGACATAAGATGGAATAACACGTTCAAATGATAAAACTTTATAATCAAAATGAATGTTCGTTAATACAAACATTGCGCTCATTATACGGTAGACGTGGTGGCCCTTCACAGTCGATTCTTCAACTTTTGGTGGCTAAGTTTGAAACGACCGGTTCGGTAGTCAATGAGCCAACATTCGTACGTCGTACGAGAACAGCGTCACAGTCCGTGAAAGTGTACAGCAAAACTTCAACTTCGTCAATTTTGCATCGGGACTTGTGCCTAAACCCGTGCAAGATCCTATTGACCCAGAAGCTCAAAGTTCATGATCATAGCACCGCCGCTTGTTCGCTGACTGGACTTCGGAGCGTTTGGAAGGGAACCTTTTATGGCCTCTTATGGGCGAAAAATCATCTTTAGCGACGAGGCTAAATGGCTGTGTTACAATAACAAGCAAATATACCGTATAAAGGGTGGGCCAAATATAAGGTTCTTAAGGTGCTATAAAATGAACAAAATTAATTCTTTTCTACATATCTGGGGGCACGGTAGTGCCCCCGCCAAGTCGAGTTTTTTTTACAAGTTATGTTTTTGATGGCATTATGACTTTACTAGTAAGAACATACATTCCCATTAATTATCGATTATCGATCACATTGCAAGAGATCGATTGTGGCATGGCGCACCGTCCTGCATGAACCAAAAGTCGTCCAAATCGACGTCTTCAATTAAAAAAAAGTCGTTTAACTTGTCTCTGTAACGTCCATCGTTGACCGAAACGTTGTTTCCAGCCTGTGGATGCATTGGCTTCTCGACAATAACGTGCAGGTTTTCCTAGTCACCGAGATGAAAATGCGCCTCTTCAGAAAAGATGATTTGAAACTGCTCTAAGGCCCAAATTGCGATAACGAAGCAGATGGTTGCTCAGTTGCTGAGTCAATTGGACCTTGTACGGGAATAGTCCGAAATCTTTGTGTCCAAATCTCCTCAGGCTAGCGCGTGAAATGTTGAGCTGTTGAGATCGATGGCGAGTTGATATTCGTGAATTGAGTCTCGCACACAGCAGCCACATTCTAATCTATGCACACCGTACGACGACGGGGACCATTAGTGTTGCCCACTAGCCGACCAATTTCACCAACTTTTTGCACAAATTTGCATACACCAGTCGCGGTGGGTGCTTCATTTCGGCCAACATTTCTTTTTAGAAAACTCACTTTGGAAATAAGTTTTCAATATTTCCCAATGTTGTTCCGCGGAGGTATGATACTGACTTTCCGTCAAGATTTTGAGCGGGAAACAACAGACAGTGTCAAAATAACTTATGATTTAAAAAAAAACCACTAGATGGCCTACCCTTCATGGACGAACCCTAACGAAGTTCAAGGCGGCAATGCATCCTCTTATTTCGTATGGCCAAAATTGACGGCACTACGTGCCACAGCGAACCATTTGAGTCCGTGCCACCGTAAGAAGCCGAGGCCAGTATTTGAACGACCAAAAAGCTAGAACGTTCCCCGTTTAGCCGGGAGGGGCAATTTTCTAAAAAATTGACTTAATTTGGAAAAAAAAATATTAAAAATCAACAGTTACATCCAAAATACCGTGATATACTTTTTTGTAAAGCCAGAAACCTTTTCTTTCATCTTGTTTTTAAACGAAGCTGTTTTAAGGAATAGTTTCTGAGAAATTAATTTTCTAACTCAAAATTTTGAAAAATTTTGTGGGACACCCTGTATATTGGCATATATGGATCTTTCAAATAAAGAAATAATTTTAATGATATCCCACACAAGGCTATCCAATTTCAACATATACCCGCCCTTATGGGAAACAAGTTTTACATAACGTCAGTATTCATATCACCTAGTTTAAGCCACTCAAAATTGCTGAACATCGATCAGTAGTGTTCGCCATTGACGATTGTGGCAATACCTCTTTATTTTTGGAAGTATAGAGTATTGAAATTTTTCGGGACTAATTTGATCCTTGTGTAACTCGGTGGATTGGTATTTTCCTAGGCCGATAACTTTCCTTGTTCACACTTCAACTGTTCCAGAGATCAAGCAGCAAACAGATCGCATTATCTCGTTTATCTTAAGCTTCCAGATCATTTCGGTGCCACTATAGAAATACCTTTTATTAGTACCTTTATGTGATACTCCGTGCAGGGACGGGTTAAGAATATCCCTGCAGCGATACCTCTCGCTTGTCGTAAAAGGCGACTAAAACAAAGGTAAACAAAAATCACATCTAGGCAATTTAGAAAACACCAAGGTGAGCCTAGGGACACATAGACCACCATTAAACTGCCCCACAAGTGTACATGCAAATCAGTGGGTTGACACGACTGGAGATCACCGGTGTTGTAAGAGTAAGATCAAACAAGAAAAAATCTGGAGCATGCCTGTGTCACAAAAAAAAAAAAAAAAAAAGCAGGCCGAAAAACAATTTGTGCAAACAAATGCAAAAACACCAGCATTTGATTAGCCTCAGCGATTAAGTAATCCCAAACCGGGAAGCCTGCCGCTACTTTCTGAGGTCAAACCGGCGGACCCCACAAGCGGACCAGTAGGAATGCAGTTAAGTGGGAAGGTTATGGTCCTACACTTCTGACCATAACAACGCCGGAAAAAAAAAAGGAAAAGAAGAAGTACCTTTATGTGATGATGCAAGGAGGCCATTGAAATTATACATATATTATACTTAGGCACTCGATGAGACATCTTATATATTGTCAAGGCAACGGTGAAAGTTCAATTATACGCCCGTAGCACATTCTTTTATAGCCCACACCTTTAGTACCTGGAAAAATTGTGCGAATGTATTACAGACTAATATTACCTTGGGTTGTGATATGGTCATTAAATGGAATTACCCATGTGACCATGGCATCGAAATCTCGTGTCAGGCTAAGAGCTGGTATTTGATAGCAAAACCCAAAGTATGTAGTGTGCCTCGACATCTGCGCTATTTCACCTGAATTTCCATTAATCACCCATTGCAGCGCTGCTGACCATAATTGGGTGACTGAGTGCATTTTCCCGCATGAATTCCACAGCGGGACATGCTTCATCTGAACTCATACAACACCATGTCCTGCTGAAAAATACCTTTCCCTTATTTTATGTTAATTTAAATATATGAAAAAATTAAATTAAAAGCTCCATTAGTGTAGGTGTATTGGGGTGATTGATTCCCATTTCGATCTTGTATGTTAGTAGTTCTACTAAATCTTTAGCGATTCCTGCGTAGAATTCAATAAATTTAAACATTCAAAAAAATCGAGAGAAATAAACCCCCTATGGGGTGCCGCTATTGAAGATTGAGGAAAGCTTCCGGTCTGGTCCTCCTTGAGCATAAGAAAGATGTCTGTCTGGTAGTTCAATGGACCAATGGATTTGTCTGAGTGCTCCAACAGATAGAAGAAGCCTCCAACAAAAAAAAAAAAAAAAACAAAGATCTAATAAAAATTCCATAACTCCCTTAATAATTAATCAGCAATTGTATCAAAATCCTGTTTGAATATTTTTCAGATATGTTTAGAAACAAAACAATCAAAAAACATGAATCCAACGAGCACTACACGCGAAATTGAATACGTTTTGGAAATTCGTACACGATTTCGTACAATAGCTAAACTCGCAAATGTATCGATTAACTTTTTTTTTTAATTTCTAAATTGATGTGTAGTAAACTGATATTTCAGTGAATTATCTATTTGGCCCATACACCTTAATGCGTACAATCCTAATGAAAAATAGGGCCAAATCAATTTGAAACAAACTGAAATCAATACTATAAATCGCATGTGAAATAGGCCGACATATCGAAAAGAAATATCCGAAAAATCTCATATCCGGTCAGGAAATGATAGACATTTATCTCCTCAGAAGGGAGGACACTGTAATATATTTAAAAAAATATATATTTCCAGAAAATTCATTATTAACCGGTGACTTCTGTATCAATTAATCACCACAGTAATGAAATAAAAGGCAATTTATTATAGTAGATAAGAATTAAGATAAGCAAACCCTTGAAATAATGAACCCGAGAAAAGGCGTGATTGCGTTTTCCAGTTGAATTCGATTGGGTCCCGATGGATGCACAGATTAATTAATAAAGCTCCAATAGTTCAGCTTAAAAAAACTAGGATTGTTTTAAAATCAACATTGAGGGAGTTGCACATAGTCCGGAAGGAGTTATGGTCAGATGGTGCAAGGGCGTGAGGCTGACGTAGGCGTAGTTCTTAAAAAAAAACTCAAAAAAAATACTACGGTGATAAACTGTCTCTAGGTGGCGTCACCGCAACTCGAACCACCTCTGAACTTTTCAACCGAAACATCTAAGATCCCACGCCTGTGGCATGGGTTGACGTCTTGCGTAAACCACATGCCTCCCCACATCAACACGAGTATCTTCGTTTCCATGCCGACCGCAATCGACTAGGTGTCATACTATATCACTATAGGTATCATTCACCTATTGTGCTGCGCCATCATCTTGCCTGATGGTAACTTTGGGAAAGAAGAATATGGCTCCAACTGGAATTAGAGGCCAACTTTGGTTTACCCAAACTACCAACTTCACGTTTGGTTTTCTAAAAGGTTGGTTATCAGTTTGCCCTTTGTTATTAGTCGTCATTACGCGTCGAATTAAACTGCTTCGGATTTAATATTTCAATTTATTCACAAGACAAGGTCTTGGAACATATGAAGGTGGGACGCGCACACATAAACTTTTTTGGAAAATATAAAGTCAAAATCTAAAGAACTTTATAGGAAAAAAGTCCCCAAGTAATTCCACACCTTACCAGATGGCTATTATGTCCGGCGTTGATATCCCTTCAGATTTTCGAGAAATGCATATCGAAAATATTTTATAACAATATTTATAATAATTTTATAACAATTGCAGTGTCTCGACCTCTGACGTTAGATGAGCGAGTTCAGATCCCGATAATACCAACACCATCGAATGTTTATTTTGTAACTCCTCTCTCTTCGGCGAGGTACAGGCTGATGGTGGTGGACATGAACTGTACCTACCATGTTACGAATGACAGCGGGCATACGAGTACATCCCAGCAACAGCCCTTTTTGAAAAATGACCTCGCGCTCAAAGGTTTCAAATAGTGTATAATCTCAATCCTAACCAAACAAATTTAGAGTGGAAAGAGCAAAGGAGTCAATTCACTTGCATGCAAGTGACCAATTGCCGTCTTTTGTGTTGTAATTGATCAACAAGTCAACAAGTCAAAAGGAATCGTGCGCCACCGTTTTTATTAGCTACGGCCGCAGTGACTGACGGTGGTCCCTGCTCCTATTTTTAGATAAACTCAATCATTTTAATTTTTTTATATGTTTTTATTTGTATCTTAAACTGTATAAAAAATTGTATTTTTTTTTATATTACATTTTTTTTTATTAATTTACACGTTTTCATGGCAATAGCGACTGTTCATGTTGTCTGAAATAAAAAAAATCGAATGGATTATTGTTCAGTAGGTCTGTCGGTATCGGCCCTAACAAAATTAATCAATTTCATAGAAAAAAGAAAATGGCGGACTGTAGAAAAAAATCTTGTTTTTTTGTTAAAAATCGTTTAAAGTAAGAAAGTATTTTGGAAAATAAGCAATTTTGGTACGGCCGATAGCCATTAATGAGTAGAAGAACATATATAAATTTTAAAGCAATCGGTTGAATAGTTTTTTTTTTAGGACCATGACAGTCTTAGAAAATGATGTTTCGAGAAAAATGTGTTTAAAGTTTCAGAGCAGAATTTTTGTGGATAATATATACTTACACTAATCTGCTATGCCTGGACCATACAATAACCCTTCGGTGGCTTAATACGCATCATTTTCTGCCAGTTTTTGTGACCTGAGGGAAGCTCTTGCCTTTTTGGATGCTTCGGACGTGGATCGCTTTGCACGGCAAAACAGTTGGCAAAGGAGTGCCTTAGTTGAAAAAGGTTAACACAGTGGGCGGCAGAGACTCAGTTTTCAGAGAGTCTCAAAGAAACAGAGTTTCGGGGCTTATTACAGTTCTGAGTGTGAAAGGAATTGTACATTTTCTTAAAAATGTATTAATTTTATGAAAAAAGACTGAAGCTGCCAATTCGTTTGGTCTTTCATTTTCAAGGGAACTAAATGGAGAGTTGATACTTACTTACTTGTAAGGCTAGCGACCCTTGGAGGGTCTGAGCCTGAACAAGAGCCTGCTTCCTATATTGGTCCCGAACACGCTGCTTCAAATTGGAGAGTCCAAGTTACTTGATGTTGCGCGAAAACTTTGTCTCTGAACCAGCGGTTCGGTCACCCTTGCCTTCTCGAACCAGGTGGGTGGGATTCGAAAACCCTCTTTGCTGGAACGCGGTCGTCTATTCGCTCCATATGGCCGAGCCAATGTAGTCGAAGCATTTTTGTCTTCCGGACTATGTCCACATATAGCTGGTAGAGTTCGAGCTGGTGGCCTCTCCTCCATTTGCCTATCCGACGGAGAATTATTCTTTTAAAAGAACGCACAATTATCTCTGCTTTCTTGCTTATCGTCCAATATTTAGCTCCGTAAAGCAGAACTGGCAAGATCAGTGTTCTGTAGAGAGTAATTTTTGACTTCCTTGTTAGCGGTTTTGACCCTAGCTGCTTTGGCAACGGTAACCAGGGTGGTTGTTCGTCGGATCTCCACTAAGTTGTCATTTATGTATTTAACATTTGCCCTAAGGTAGATTAACTCCTTAACTATTATACTTCAAAATTATATCTGTCGTTGGTTACGTTCTGCCCAAGGCGGTTCTTAGTCAACAACACATATTTTGTTTAATTCTCATTTACTTTTAAACCAACAAGGCCTGGCTTTTTTTCAATTGCGCTGAATGCCTCTATTAAGACGCGCTGGGTGTTTGCAATGATGTCAATGGCATCCGCGCATCCCAGCAGTTCGACGCTCTTTAAGAAGACAGTGCCTCCCGTGTTGACACCTGCATGCCTCACTATTCTTTCATGGACTAAATAAAAGAAATCACACGACAGTGCGTCTCCTTGGCACATGGTCGTTTTTGTTTGCAATAGTAATCATCACCGACTGTTGAATGGAAGGGTTGTAGTTCAAGTCTATCCATAGCCAAGAATAATTCCTATGCGGAAAAACTGTGCAACATCAGTTGAGAATGAGAGATGAAGGCATAACGCTCGAAGTATAAAATCACTTCAAATTTCATACTCTGTGTGTACATTTTTAACATAATACCTTAAGGACATGGAAACAACAAAAAAATTTACTATGAATTGCAACCAACGCGACAAATTCAGACGATTCTTTCGAATCCTATCTAGGACAACAACCCCCGGAGAGTAATGAACGGACATCTTTGACATAAACCAAATGCACCCCTCCTAGGTTGTGTGACCATAAGAGCATAACTCTTGTACTTGCGCGAACCCTATAAAAAAAAAACGGTGCATGTTTAGAAAGGCTCGGAGGTATGAGGTCCAAACCACACAGTGCATCACGAGTCTTCCCGTGTGGTCCGACACATCTGAATCCATTTTCTTGGCATTCCGATGCGGCCTTAAAGTCGATTAAAAGTTGGTGAGTATCGACTTGGACCTGGTTGGGTTTTTCCAGAATCTGGGGTAATGTGAAGATTTGCCAGGCCCGAATACATACTGGTACATGCCTATTAGTGTGGTGCAAAACGGCTTAAGACGTTCCCTCAGTACACTGGATATGACTTTGTAGGCGACATAGAGCAAGACATGAGATCGTTTTTATTAAATATGGCGCAGATAGAGCGGATGCAAGGGCTCTGGCTTTTTTGTAAAAGAGTCTAACTCCTGGTCCTCTACAATATCTTTGAGCTGGAAGGCTGCGACGGCTCTTCTCTTTTTTTTTTTGCAGTTGCTTATTTTCCTCCCTTTTTCTGGCTCTGCACTCTTGCCACGATGCTTTTGTTTTTCGCAGCAGCGCCTTCTGGCATGCTTCATTCGTTCCTCGCTTCCTTTCAATACATTCGCCATCGGTCACGGGTTTCTGGTCTGTGGTGGTCGGTAGCCTAGGGTGGTGTCAGTTGTTAACGGTTGTGTGGGCTTGAGGCATATGGGAGGTTCTTTCGCCCAGCCGCTTTCTGTAGTCTATAGCTATTTCCGGCGCATTCAATCACCTAATGTCTAACTTTCGTTTTGTTGGTAGTTGCAGCTTTCTGACATTGGTGTTATTGTGACAAGCATCGTTGCTGGCATCTTGCCAGGCTAACAGCAATCAGCAATATAATATAATAAGCCTGTATAATAAGGTCCAAGCACTCTTAATGGGGAGTTGATAGTTTGGATAGACCATAGCCGTTTTTGAAATAAAAAAATCAGACGCACCCCAATAACTTCAGAATAGGAAATTTAAAATTAAGCTATGATAAGCACGAAAACAATACATATTTCAACGTCTCACCATGGCACTCTACAAATACCATTCACCAACTGCAATTTGTCTATATTGCCCTTCTGTGTTTGCAACTCAGCAGTATTGTGAATTGATTATCAGCTCCGTTTAACATTTGCTCATACATGACAAACGTCAAACTTTTGCAAAAGATAAATTTGCACTTGCAGGACACCTGAAATGAACAATAACTTGGCACGACTTGCCAAGTCATAAGCAAATTCTCGGACTCAATTTACTCTGAAACGGGTTGCTTTAACAACTCACTCCCAGAAGTCTAACCATACGAGTATATGCAACTAGGTAATTCCCACATACCCCGTTTATGCATGATGAAATTCAATTTTCCCCTTTTCCTCTATACGGTGTACAGTATGCTCATATTCATTTGTCAGATGTAATTTTATCTAGACGAACAAAATCCATATTGTCACACATTGTTACCCAGGAACAATTTCCATGCGATATCACTATGCTATCCTGTAAACGAGGCACTAGTAACACTCACAATAGACAGCTCACTGAAGGGGATGGTGACGATGAAGCCCGGATAATAACTGACATATCACTATGTGGAATAGGGCAGAGGACTTCCTTATTGCAGTTATTGTCATAGGGAAGTACAAATAAAACTTTCACGTATAACCTACGTCGAGTATGCATTGCTATCGCTTTAAGAAGAACCCTTTACTCCTTTCCCCCGTGCGGCAATTAGGTAAGGAAAAAATTGAGATGGCACAAAAATGGCAAGGGAAATTGTCAGTGTGGATACTAAGATAAAGCTTCTCTGTCGTGACTAAACAAGTACTTCATTATGCCTGCTGAGAACAATTAAAAGCACTGTCAACTTTGTCATCGTGACGGGGCAAATTATTATCCCGTCAAGGTAAACTGGAAGGGTCGAATGAAAAGACTTGCTTTAATATCGGTAGAAGGGATAAATTAAACAAACGTTCTTATTAGGTTGTTCCTGTTTTGATTGGTGGGTTCGATATGAAAAACGTTTGATCAGGGTGTTGCTTTAAATGACAGATGGGCGAAACGGACCGAGGGGTGACGGTTTATCTTTTGTATTTACATATTATAGTAAAACAAAACAAATTTTTAGGGAAGCTAATTTGTTTTGCACTTCTTTGGCTGTGAATGGTGAGGGATAACATTGTCTTGGTTAAGTCGTAAGCATGACATGATATATGTTAAAGGCAGAGTCGGAAGGAATAAATCAACCCCAAAGCCCCCTTAAACTCTGTTGCTGATATCAAAGTCAACGTAAGATTAATGTTGGAAGAGGGATAACAGGGAAGTTTAAACTGATATCGAAGACCATTAACCAGATGAACGACTTTAGGTAGTTTTGAGTATCAACTTCGTGTGCTAACATACTTGTGACTCTTATAAATTTGCTTTAGCTTTTATGCGTTCCATTTAATGACAGTTGATGGAGTTTAGTATCATTCAAAACGGATGTTAATGTCGATGCGACGTTATAGTCGAAAAGGTGATTGGCCTGCAGTTTTTCACTGACACCCATCAGAAATGGAAGGCATTATCAGACTATGAAATGTGACTTCTTTATGACTGACTTTGTGAAAAATAATACGAGGACTCCATTACTTTAAGAAAGACATAATCAGAATTACATCGCTTATAAGAGTTTTTTTTATCAAGACAATCTGCAAAATGGAACTTACATAGGTCCTAGTTGAAATAGACTATTATTGGATTAGACCTCATAAAACGTCTCTTAATGGAGAGGGTTGGCTATGAGTTTTTCAAAACATTGGTAGTCCAGACCATGCGTCGTCTATCGAAACAGGTGGTAGTCGGAAGGGGCGATGAAGAACACGGGGGATGGGGTAAAACATTCCATTTCAGTGTTTACAGATAGGCTTTATCGACCTTTACTCGTATATTACGCCAAACATATCTCACCAAATATAGAGCATGAGCTTGGATCAATGGATGTTTGGCTCGGCCGTCGATGGTTACTTATGGCCGCGAATCCTCTGCACTGTTTTTGCTTTATCGCTTACATTACCAGTCGAAGTTTGAAGAAGAAAATTCTTCCTTTCTTACGCTCTTGGAAAGCGTCGTCTTGCTGCTTCAAATTGTGTGACCATTCTCAAGACTTTGGAACGGTTGGAAATGGCTTGCTGAGTTATGGTCAGTAAATCTGCAAGTCCTTGTTGAAATTACTACCTTTGAAGCCCTGCAAATATTCACGAAACGTTGTCTCACTTATAGGAGCATCTTTTCCATAATTATTCGTCGTGTCTTCAACCCAGATTTTTTCGAATTGAAAAAAAACTAAAAATAAAATTCCAATTGTAATGATGAGAAGTTGTTGGCAGGTGCCCAATCTTACCATGTGACATTTCTGACCAGGATGTATAGCGTCATCTATTGGAAAACGACGAATTTCCATTTATATACCTGTTATAATGAGTGAAGCACAACTTTGTAAATGTTCTAATCAAGATAGCCGTAAGAGGCTCTAAAGATGACGAACACACTCGTAAAAATCCGGCAAGAGATAACAAAAGATTTTAAACCAAATACCAGTCAAAGGAGACCCTGAAAATGTTGGCACCTAGCATAGAATTGCTCAGATGTTTTGAGTGTTTTGATTGCGAAACCTGTGGCTTAACAATTGGTTTCAAAACTGCCAAATACAGAACAGAATAACTTTGTGAAATTAAATATATGGCATCAAAGCTATTATTCAATAGCCACACTCAAGCAATTAGACGAGGCGTTCCTCTACCTTCTTAATAAAGTTGAGGATGTCCCCCGTAGGAGCTGAGCTCATTCAGCTCTAAGATGACGCTTCGTAAGATGGCAAAGGGCAGCTCACTTACATAGCTTCCTCGTCCTCTAGACATAGTCCACACTTGGTTTCAGACAAGAGGTTAATTTTGTTAACAAGGTACCTCAGACTACAATATCCTGAAAGGTAGCTAACAAGTCTTCTGATATCGAAGAGAGAGTTTTTGTTTACGGGCCGTATGAATCTCTTCGATTATCGAAGTCCTTGAATGCTGTTCCAAAAGCGCAGGTGTTGCGATTTTTCCCACTTATCTAAGAGAAAATTGTACATTGACTTGAGGATTCCGCAGAAAAGCTTGGCACCTACATATGTACCTTTCGCTTGAAGCTTTCCTGGCGAGTTTGTCTGCAATTTTGTTGCTTTTAATGCCCTTGTGACTTGGCAGCCACCAGAGCTTTGAGCGCTTCCTTTCTGTCTAAAAATATATTGATGTTAATACCTCTTATGGCAGATCTAGTGTGTTCATCTAGTGCAGGCTAAATGTGTTCGAGGTACCTTTGGCATGGTGCAGATTACCCTGCAGTACACGCCGCCTACTCATATACTTGCGACGGTAGACCGGGTCCTTCATGTGATGTGGCTTGGCATTTCCACGCCGGTAGTTTTCGGTCCGATGCAAGTGGTCCACCGATCTGCGTCCTATCGAAGATTCCCCGAGTTTGGTGGAGAGACGTTTTGTTATTTGGGTCGGACGGCCCTTGGTGGTTGCCACCTGTGATATTGTGGTAATTTTTGGGCCGCCACTGGTTAATACCGCGGATGCGGCAGTATTTGCAGCGATCGGTTAAGGTTCCACTGGCACCTTTTCGTGGCTTCTTATAAGTATTTTTACAACATTTAAACGATAACCCACTTTGCATTTAAGTTCTAGTAGGCGGCCCAGGGACCTGTCGCTGATTACTAGAACCAGATGCAGGAGGTCAATTTCCTTTTCGTTTTCTGGCGTACTTTGCATGACTCTCCAGTGTTGTGCATACAGGCCTTCGCTTTGTGAGTCCAGCGTAGCCAAAACCTTAGTTATGGGTAGACCGATACTCTGTAGGAAGCTCGGGGCGATGTGCGGTTTCGGGAAGGCGTCTTCTTCCACAAGTCTAAGTGAAGTTGGACCTTATCCAATCGGCTGTGGTTTCATCGGCACATACAATGTAGAGCCAACCTGACCTAATTATCGACTCCTTGAAGTGTGGTTTTACTCACTTACTTAGCAGTTCAATCGAGGTGTCACACAGCCTCTTGAATTGTTGCCATTTGTGCTAGGATAAGGGGGTTCGTGCCATGTCATTGGGGACGACGGCGAGTCTTGTTTTTTTCAGCTACACTGTTGTAGCTTTCTTTTTCGGCTTGCGGATTGCGAATTCTCCTACGTTTGGCGGAGTTTCCGACTCTTAGTGGCAGAGGCAGATTTTGTGTATACTAAAGATTCATCTCTCATTTTTCCCTGTTTAATTGGGGCCCTGTTTCTGTTCAGAAGACCTTAGTTTGACGAAGCCACCAGGTAGTAGAGACTTATTCTCCACAACGGTGGTTTCGTTTCCTTCTGCATATGGAATTTCATTTGAGGGCATTCTCACAGAATCTTCATAAAGCCTGGAGCTGGAGTCGGAGAGTAAAGACACTTCTTCTGTTTTCCCTTCGGCGGCAATGTCGCCAAAAGATATCGACGTTGTTGTTTTTTGTTGTGCCGCTGATGGTTCACAGACGGGCGATGGCATTTGGGGGGCTTCACTCTCTTTAATAATTTTCGATTGAGAAATTTTGTTCCCATAAGTACACGGGAAAGAACGGTCATCTGCAGGAGAGCCCAAAACGCTGCATGTAGACTGGAGTGAAATCGGAGGTCGCCAGGTATCTGAAGTTCGGATGTTAATAGCTAAACACCCTCTTATGTAGTCATGCATCCATCGGCGTATGCTTTCCACCTTTTGGGGAGGGTAAGGAGGATAGTAAAGGTAAGGAAGGGTTAGTATTTGTTTCTTGGCTTCAGGTGCCTGTAGAGACAAGTCTCCAGAGTCATTACCTGTACTAAGCCTAGGCATCTTTGTAAGGTGAGCAATTTTACGCGAAAAAATCTGTACTAGTGGCCTGAGTCGTCGTGCCCTTAGATTTTAGTAACACAGTACATCATGAGACCCTGATATAAGTTAAGAAATCAAGGATGCGTTTAAAAATTGCATATTTGAAATAGGCTAAATGAATATCTATTCAAAAACCATAACCTATTGAACATACCTCATATGGCTGTAGGTTTTGACCGATTTTGCAATATGTCGTCGAGCCTTATCATTTTTTCCTGCCATTGAATTTATTTTTTCTTTATGCTCGGTCTAAACGCATCATTCGTAGTTACTAGATTTCTAGTGTAATGTTTCCTTTTATTTGACCGGGTACATTATACAAAGTTGATCCCCAAAATATAAAGTATAAACTTTATTGTATAGGAGATCGACTTTGCCATCGATGTCAACCGCTGAAAAATCACTTTCCATAAAATAATTCACCACGACTGTCTTCCTCGATATTGAAGGAGCTTTCAACATCATGAAACCATTAGACATCACCATTAATGGATCAAGCAAGCGGGTTTCTTCATTCGAAATGCGGCTGCTACCACCCAGAAAGGGCAGTAAAATGTGGCACACCATAAGGAGCAATACAATCGCTGCAATTGTGGGTGCTAGTGATAAATAAAGTACGAGTACTCCTATCCCTAAAAGCTAACGGGTGCAAAGTCAATGCATATGCAGACGATATTTAACTAGCAATTAGCGGAAAACGTCTCCCAACAATCAAAGATTTGATGGAAATAGGCCTATGCAAACTGGCCGAATGGGTAGAGAACTGCGGTCTTGGAATAAATCCCTCCAAAACTTTCCGTCCTACATTTGTAAAATAGTTAAAAGTTTTCTATCTAGTCGCCGTTTTGAGGTTCATGTCAACTGTGCTGTCTCTGATTTAATAACATTTGATACTGGTGTCCCCCAAGGCTCTGTGTTAGGTCCAGTCCTCTATAACCTTTATACATCTGATTTCCCCAGATATCATAACTATGACGCAGCCATTTGTGCTGACTGCAATATTTACATCGCATGCTTTTGGTTCGAATATTGAAAACAACCTACAGAATGCGATGGAAGTATGTATTAATAAAATACTTTTCAAAGTGGAATATTAAGTTAAACCCAAATAAAATGCAAGCTATAGTTTTCACCAGAAAAAGAAAGAGTTGCTTCCAGTCCTCCACTCGGCTACAGATTATTGGAATAAGCATACCCTGGGAGCCCTGTGTTAGGTACCTAGAAATACACCTCGACTCAAAATTGATATTCAATGAACTCATAAAAAGGGCCATTAAAAAAGCAGATGTCGCCATCAAAATGTTCTACCCCTTCTTCTTCTTCTTTTCCTTTCCTTTTCTTTTTCTTTCCTTTTTTTCCGGCGTCGTTATGGTCAGAAGTGTAACTCCCCTTAACTGCATTCCTACTGGTCCGCTTGTGGGGTCCGCCGGTTTGACCTCAGAAAGTAGCGGCAGGCTATCCCGGTTTGGGATTACTTCATCGCTGAGGCCAATCAAATGCTGGTGTTTTTGCATTTGTTTGCACCAATTGTTTTTCGGCCTGCCTTTTTTGCGTGTTGAAATTGGAACGTTGATTGATATCGCCTTTTGGACGGGGTTCAAAGGATCTCTCCTTTGAACATGGCAATACCAACTGAGTCGGTCGCGCTTTATCTTTCTTGTGATGGTTTCTTTTACGTGGAGGCTTCCTCGGATTTTTGAACTTCTAATTCTGTCACGCTTTGTTACTCCCGCTGTCATGCGAAGCATCTTCATCTCAGCTGCCGTTAATTTGCTCTCATACTTTTTGTGCATTGTCCAGCATTGTGAACCGTATGTGAGCGCCGGACGTACAACTGAAGTGTAGAGCCTTCCTTTCAGCTTAAGGGGCATTTTTCGATCACAGAAGATGGCGGAGTTTTCCCACCACTTCATCCACCCTACGCTTACGCGATGATTGATGTCGTCATCACAAGTTGCTTCTTTATTAAGCACAGATACTCTGTCTTTTTTGAACTAATACGATACCCGTGTCCCTCAAAAATGTCCACCCACACATCAAGTGCTCGTTGTAGGGACGCCTGATCATCACGTATAATGGCTCCATCGTCAGCAAAGAATAGCTGGTGCACATTGGGGTCCGTCACTTTTCCTTCAAGCAAGCAATCAAGGACTGCTATAAAGAGCAGTGGGCTGAGGCCGCTTCCTTGGTGTACACCGACTTTGATTACGAACACTTCGCTGACTCCTGCGGTGCACCTTACTCTTGTCATTGCTCTATTGTACATGTCCATGATCACTCGCACGTAGGTTTCTGGAACTCCTTTTTGTCTTAGCGCTACCCATAAAAGATCTCTTGGTTGCCGGTCAAAGGCCTTCTCGAAATCAACCAACACCATACGCAAGTCCTTTGAAGAATCACGATGCTTTTCCATCATGACCCTTATACTTGCATCTGTTGTTGAGATGCGAGACAAACCCGCACTGGTCATCAGATAGTCGTATTATTTTCCGCAGTCGGCTATCTAATACCCGTTCAACGATCTTCATGGTGTGCGACATCAGCTTGACAGAACGGTAGTTATCACAATTTCGCGTATCACCCTTTCCTTTGTGCAAAGGAAGAAGATAGCTTTCCCTCCATTGGTTAGGCATAGTGTTGCCTCTCATAAGTTTGGAGATAAGAACCATGAGCCATCTAGACCCGAAGTCTCCCATTTTTTTCTAGAACTCAGAGGGTATCCCGTCCGGCCCAACAGCTTTTCTTTTCTTGGAGTTTTCAACCGCGTACCGAACTTCTTCGACTGTGATGTCGGCATGATTCGGGGCGGCTCTTGGAAAGTACACTCGGGGAAACTGTTCGTTCAGAAGTTCCCAGCAATACTGTCGCCATCTGTGGAGAATTTTTTCGTCTTCCACAAGGAGTTGGCCTTCGGCATTGTTAATAAACTTTGGGAAACGAATCTCCTGAGCATTTCTTCTTCTCTGGGCGGCTATCATAAAGATATTTGCTCCTTTGTTCAAATTGCTTTGTCGAAGCTCCTGGGTAGCCTGGTTCCTGTCAGACACGGAAGACGATATTTCTTCCAACTCCTGATAGAGGCCTTCCATGCTATTCGCTTTGAATTCGGCGCACTTTTTCTTCGCGATACCTTTGCAATATCTATATACCTTTTCACGGCGGGCTTTTTCCTCTCTTTGACGACGCACTTTGACCAAGCTTGTAAAGCCATTTTCTTTTCGTGTATCATTGCTTTGGCTTCGTCTGTCCACCACCAGGTTTCTTTTGCGTGTTGGCAGGGGCCTTTAGATGTTCCGAGCAGTGATTTGGCTTTCTCCAGGCCAGATTGTTGTAGGAAATCCCACATGTCTTGTGCTCTGCACTCCTCATTACCGACCTCATCGGTAATGGAAAAGAGGTAGTTTTTTATGTTGGTAATAAAAGCTTCGCCTTTTCTTTTATCCAGCTTATACCACTTGATTCTCTCAGACACCTTCGTTTGCTGTTTTGACTTCTTACTCGCTTCCATAAAAAAATCAGTCAGGAGGAGACGGTGTTGAGAGGCGATCGCGTCTCCCAGGATCACTTTGCAATCTTTAGCTCGTGGCTTCATGAAACTGGATACCAAATGATAGTCTATTTGAATTTCATTTCCGCCGCTGCTATAAGTGATCAGGTGCCGGCTTTGTTTGACGAACATGGTATTTAGCACTATAAGACCGTACGACTTGCACATGTTTAGGATATCTTCACCTGAAGAGTTCCTGGTGCCGTATCCCAGCCCTCCGTGGTAGTCTTCACAGTCTTCGCTTATCTTCCCGACATGTCCGTTTAAATCTCCCCCAACAAACAAAAGCTCTTCCTTTGGGATGATTTTGACAAGGTTGTGGAAATCTAGCCAGAATGCATATTTTTCTTTTTGTTCGCATCCTACTTGAGGGGCATATGCGCTTACGATGTTCCACACCTCACCATGCGTCACCAATTTGAGAGCCATCAAACGGTCACTGGACTTTGAAATGGTTAAGACGTTGCCAAGTAGCTCTACCGCAAGGATGATGGCGGTTTCGTTTTTTCCTTGTTTCAATCTATAGTAAAACATCTTGTAGGCTTTTGTTTTAACGTCCAAGAAACGTGCCCGATTACCGGTGTTTCGCCATTTCGTCTCTTGTACGCACAGGATGTCTACTCGCCTTCTAACCATCATTTCTTCAAGCTCATAGCTGCGACCACTCATGCTTCCAACGTTCCAACTCGCGACTCTTAAGTGTGGCTGACGCCGTTGCATTACTTTGCTATCCCCCGGAATTCCTATAGGTCTGACCCAAGCATTGCTGCTCGTCCCAGGATCACGACCATTAGTAGTGCCTGGCGGGGTAGTGCTTTTCCTTTTAGCGTTCTTTTCCATAATGCTACGGTTTGACCGTTTTCTTTCTTCATTCCCTCCTTTTTTTGACACGGGCATGCTCCAGATTTTTTTTTTTGTTTGATCTTACTCTTACAACACCGGTGATCTCCAGTCGTGTCAACCCACTGATTTGCATGCACACTTCTGGGGCAGTTTAATGGTGGTATGTGTCCCTAGGCTCACCTTGGTGTTTTCTAAATTGCCTAGATGTGATTTTTGTTTACCTTTGTTTTAGTCGCCTTTTACGACAAGCGAGAGGTATCGCTGCAGGGATATTCTTAACCCGTCCCTGCACAGGTTAAAATGTTGTACCCCTTCATAAACCAAAAATCACTATTGTCTACAGAAAACAAGATTATAATATATAAAGTCATCTTTCAAGCCATTCTTTTATATGGTTGCCAAGTCTGGGGCGACTGTGCAAAATGCCATATTAAAAAACTGCAGATATGTCAAAATAAAGTCCTAAAAATGATGCTCAATTTACCTTGGCATTACTCCACACTAGATCTACACGAAAAAGCGAATGCTGAACTGATTTGTGTAAGAATTGAAAAACTTAAATCTAAATTTGTAGATGTAGTTTTATTGACAACCCGCTTATAAACGCATTAAACACTCAGTGAATTACGAGTATATTAAGTATTTATCTATTTATTTATATATATATTTAGTTATTTATTTATTTTTTTATTTACTTATTTATTTCTAATTTTTATTTTGTACAATTTGTTATGTTATTTGTTTGTTTTTTTTATTTTTACTGTTCTGGCAATTTTCTACCTTTTCTCACATAGAAGGTTTTTGTCGTATTTTTCCTTCCAAAGATTTACTAAATATAAATTCTTTTTTGCTATATGAACAAAAATTCATATAAAAAATAATTTTAGAAATTAAAGATAAGTTTATCAAATCCCTGTATAATGTAAAATGTGCGGTAACAAACCTATGTAAAAATTTACTATACGAAATAAATACCTATCTATCTATATATATATCAAAATGGTTTCAAGAGTAGCGGTGACCAATTGCTAATATTTCTTCAAGTTCAGCGTGTACCCGATATAGGTTTTATTTTGTCTTCAAGCTGTGTTTCGGAGTATCATTCACCTTCAATATCAATATAGTTGAAAATGGATTAATTGTAAGACGAGCGACAAGTCTAATACTCAAGTTTGTGATATTGGTCTATACATAATCATGCCAAGAATCAATAGGTCTGATAACAGTGTAAACTTGCCCAAGTCTCTAAAAATAAGTGGTTTTCTTGGACTAAAGCTTATCTATGTACATAAAGCAAATATTCTTCATTAAATCATCATACTTTGTGGTTTTTGGTTGGAGAATTGAATCAGGCTGTCTTGGCAGGATTGCTCTGGACCAGCTTATTTTTCTGAACAAGGCCAAAACAAGAGATATCCTGTTGATTCTGCATAAAAAAAGTTTTACAATTTCTTAGTATTTACTCGGCTCGCAGACTGCACAACTTGCTCTGATCAATTAGGGCCGAAATACCTAGAAAACTCAAAGTTACTTATGGTAAACATAACCTCTCTCGTTCCAGCATACACATTATATCTTGTGCGCTGTCCAGAGACTTCCCGAAGACGAAACCCTTTTTTTCCACAAACTTTCTCCCTTTCTGACCTCCTCGTCCGCAATTGTTAATGCAATTAGCTGTTCTTAAATTATTGGGATTAAAGATCATCTATCTCCCAAAACGCCTTAAAATATTATCAGATCTAAATAAAATAATACATTCAGAGCTGCTTGAAAAAAAATGTCAATTTATATAACCTTGGCACATGATTCAAATTACGATAATCAAATTATTTAAATAAAACGGAAATTGCTTCCGTGTTACGATGTAGGAGTACCTGAATATCAAATATTACTCCTATTCTATCCCGATATATTGTCATCCTCTAGGCGATATTGTGTGTATAAGTCTTGTTCTTTATCAACATCCAGCCCACGTATACATAGAATCACATAAAGATTTAAATTTCACATTTGTATCTAAACGAATTGGCAAACAAATTCATGTCAGTTCAAGTGTAACCCAACGACCAAATCCTTTCGTGGAATATGCAGGAATCCAATTTTATTTTACTCCCCCACATTCACATGTGTCACAAATCTATGTAGTTTCCCCGAAATCTATTCATCACAGACCTGTCAATTTTCGTCCCTAGGAGTCGGGCAGGCATATGGCACACAAGTTGATGTACGTAATCAATCGGTATATCTCGGATTTATCCAAAGCGCATAATTCAAATTCACTGATATATGGCTGCCCGGGTTTTTGGTGCTCAGTAATATGAGTCAATCTGCATACTACACATATTCGGCAATCGTGGATCCAGTGAAATGGTTTTCAAACAGCTCGAACGTGTCGTGTGCTCGTATGCAATGAAAGTCGACTCTCAAAGAGATTCCAATTGTTCGAAAGCATTTGTCGATTTTCTGCCACGCTGAGCAGTTATGTGCTCGCGATAGTTATGGTCCCGGATAGTTTACATTTTTATTGGCTTAAAAACGTGTGGAGCATTTTTATCCTTAAATGTTGGTGTGTAAAGTGGTTAAGCGTTCTATTTCTGAATGACTATAAATGTGTAACATTTCAGATCTAGAAGAAGGATAGAGATTAACAACCAATAATATTGTCACTCTTGTATGTTACGTGAGCCACAGAGCACAAATAGCCGAACATTAATTAAAAGCAATCAGAGTATAGAGAGTAGGTCCCATGGCAACCCCATCGGCCCTGTCTCTAATTACTTCCAATTGAGCTCAAATCCCAAAATTCAACATATTCAATTTAGGAACATGATGAAGACATCAAGAGCTTAATTATTAAAAAAAGCAAAGTGTAATTTCAAACAAAAGGTTAATACCTACGGGGAAATGAGGACACGGAGTAACTTCTAATGTTGTTCAATCCTCAGGGCACATGGCATAAAGCAGCCTCAGCCTTGATTTGATTTTGTTGCTCCACATGAATACAATAGAATCATGTCCTTGCTTTTATACAACTCATACAAAATGGGGAGTTAGGCGCTTCAAGCGCATCAGACTCGGATGGATGCAAATTAGTTTAAAATGTATTCGGGACATTTGATTGTCTTCAACAATCTCGGCCATGAAAGTTGATTAGTAAAAGTTTTAAGATTAGTGAACAGTTGATTAGTAAAAGTCAGAAAAAGAACTAGTACCATACACTAAGGCTGTTTATAGCTTTTCTGTTTACTTTGTTTGTTCTACAAAGGACTATAAATCCTATAAAAATTAGTTGCCTTCATTTGTGGATTTTTATTAAATATTATGTTGAACGCATTGATGAAAATGTTCCCGGTGTACGTATGTATTTTGAGGCTTCAAATATCACATTTTGCTGTGAATAATTATCTCTCTCAATGTCATGTGCTGAATATAAAATAGATTTGTAAAAAGTGCACATACACAGTGTTATCCAATTCGTGGTACCGAAAGTAAATTTAAATAAAAAACGTTCATGATTCAAAATTTGACAAACTTTTTACTTAGATATATTTCCTGAATCCTGTCATTGTGAATAAAATAAGAGCTTATTGAAGTTAATGAAGTGAGATTATGTTGTTAAAACCTCATATCTTTCTTTGAGTCTAAGCAAATTCGGTTAACATATGCCCAAATGCCGTCAGCCTCGATTTTTTTTTTACACTAAATTTTTTTTTTAATAGGGTTCGCGCAGGTTCAAGAGTTACGCTCTTTTGGTGTTTGTCACACCACTTGAACGGTGTACAGATGGTTTGCGTCGAAGATATCCGTTCATTACTTTTCGGGGGTGGTTGTCCTAGATAGGATTTGAGAGATTCGATTGAATTTGTTGCGTTGGTTGTAGTTCGCATTAATTTTTTTTTTGTTTCCATGTCATTGGACATGTACACGCAAAATATGAAGTGATCTTATAATGCGAGTGTTATGCCTTCGTCAGAATTTTTTTTTTAAACATCTCCCATTCACAACTGAAGCTGTTGCACAATTTTACCGTATAAGAATTTTTCTTGGCTATGGACAAACTTGAACTACAGACCTTCGCTCAACAGTCGGTGATGATTACCAGTGCACCACGACCACCGATTGTATCGATCCTAATACCTAGCTATAACAGAGTCACTTTTTTTGTATTAAGTATGTTCAGTAAAGAGCTAATGTCCTTCAAGAGCCACCACGGCCGTTGTTCCCCTCCACGCCTCGGATTGGTTGTGAACCTTGAACATGGACTTTGATCCAGTAATGCCCCTCAGTTCTGCGTCGTCAAACCTTTTCAACCAATCGGGATGTTTCCTGTCTCATTCATGGAAATCACCATTTTTTTTAGCGTTAAACCCACTCGGGGACACATTCTTTCACTAAAAAAAGCCTACTCGTCAGTCGCAGATTTCTTCGACCTGAAGGAAAACAGCTAAACTTCCCGCAAATGACCTTTTTTTGGATCAAGACTCAAAAATGCAATGGAGAGAAGTTTTTCACTTATTAATCTTCTCATGTAAAGCTTCTGATCTCACTGTTCTGTCTAGGGGCTGGAGCATCACTACGGTATTGCCTTGCCTGAATATGGCAGGTATGGAGCAAGCTATGAGTTCATTTGCTCCATTTTATTTCTGGTATTTTGTATTTTACCTTTGATACAAAGAATGCCTTTGAAACTGTCAATAAGCTTGTTCATAAGAACAAATTATCAGTTGAGAATAGCAACCCACTATCCTGCCATGAGTAAATTGCGGTACGAAATACTTCAACATCTCCACAGGAGTATCACAAGCATAAGAACTAGGACTAGGAGGTTATTATGGAATATTAGAATCGCTGATCTACTAAGCTTAGCATTGCAATGACTGGTTGATATAGTTGGATTGAGGAACTGTATTGCGTTATAGGAAAAGGGTAACTATAACCCATATTTAAGGCTAACTATACCCAGTCCCCCTCTAATTAACTTAAACATAAAGTGGAAGTGGTTTTAATCACTAGTCAAAATACTGTACAATCACATTCTAAGTAGGGAATCAGGTGCTTAGATTATGATGTCCGATGTCAGAGCCGGACATTCTCTCGATCACTCATTCTTACTTTCGTTTTGTTTTTCCTCATAAGTGAAGGGGATCTACTATTTATTGCTAACTCCGAATGGCGAATTTTGAGGCTTTCTTCAAACACTCATATTATAGTGAGTTTTGCGAATACCCCGCCAAATTTAAATTCCATCTAATTCAAATGTTGTTAGTTTCATGCCAAAATGTTTTTAGTTTTCTATTCATTGACGTTTCATACTTCTTAACTTAGGTACAGGCGCCAGCTAAGAAAGAGCAATTGGTAATCGATAGTACACAGTGGGGACCAACTGGAATAGTCCTATTCACATTCTCGTACATATATTGAGATTCCATAATAAAATTGTTTCAAGCCTTTCGAATTAAGCGCGAGATGTAGCAGACGTAAAGGAGGGGAAAGAAGCCACCTCATAAATCCCACCTGCAGTGTTATACGGATTTCGCATCTGTAGTCCTCGTCGTGGAATTGTGATTGTAGAGCGCGATCTGTAAAAAACGTCCATAATTGATCCTTAAGTTTACTCAATAACATGTTATGGGCAAGTTTCCATTCGCAATTTTTAGCTTCAGGACAGAAAACAATTCCAGTCCTTTGGAATAGGCCTGACCATTCCTAGGCCTAATAAATATTTTTTTGAAGTACCGCCGTAGAGAGAACATTGAACTGAGGCCAAAATACTTTAATATTTTAATACTTTTGGGAGAGCGGTTTTGATACGTAGTTTCGGGGTATTTTCAGGAAGGTTGAAACATCTTTTAACGAAGAACCCTTAAAACTTTCAAAACCTGTGTGTACTCTTTGTACCCCCACACTTGTAAACAGTTATATATTATCGATCTAGCTGCTGCGTCATGTACTTTAAACTTGGCTGAGTGTGAGACATACATATTTGTTTTTTATGAATTTAGACAAAGTCGCGTTTATAGCATTTTTTGATGTTGATAGTCTGTTCCTAAAAATACGTATTTTAGACCGGTCAAAGTTAACTTCCAGGTTCTATTTTCGGCAGTACTACTAAACTTGTTGGTGATAATTTGCAGTGTGGCAAGACTATCAGCCAGAAGCACGATGTCATCGGCATATGGGAAAAAATTTATCCTCGTTCCTTGACACCTTGTCTTTATTGTATTTTACCCGTTGTCCGGAGAAAAGTGAGGAGGGGCTTCAGTAATGTAGAGCTAAGAGATTCGGCACCCACCACGTCGGCCCCAAGGGTGCGCCACCGTGCGCGAGCGAAGGCGGGACAGTCGCAGAGAAAGTGTTCTGCTGTATCATGCTCCTCGCAACATGCAGCACAGGTTGGCGTCTTACTGATGCCAAGCACGTAGAGATGCTCCAACATAGTGCATGGCAATTAGGATTGCGTAAATCTCCGATTGAAAGACAGACGCATATTTTCCTAACGAGAAGTGCTGTCGAATATTTTCGCGCTCAAAGAAAACTTCAGCGCCGGATCCCTGCCCAGTCCTGAAGCCATCTGTGAAAATGCCAAGACATTCCATTCAGTTCAGTGTCTGGCCAAAGCCAGTCCTGATGCCATGGAATTGTGACTGTGAAATTACAGCGCAGTAGGATTGCAGGTGTCATTGCGTCGGAAGGCATATCTATGAGACAAGGGTCGTAGGATATTTCTCCCGCAAGTACACTTTCACTCCAATGTGAGATGTACCAAAGACCATTTCTCTTTAGACGAGAAATGGCTTTCAATGCACACCCTCTGATATACATATATGTCAAGGGGTGGAAGATTCATCACAGCATCTAGAGCAGCTCCCGGTGTGCTGGGGAAAGTCCCCGTGCGGCTGAGACAGACCGCTCTTTGGAGTTTAGTGAGTTAAGCCACAGCGTGTTTGCAACCGATGCATATGAGATTATCGGTCTTATCATTGCCAGAGGACCTTTTTCGGCGATAGGCCCCATGTTTTGCCAAAGGCACCTTTGCATTGCCAAAAAGCTGACAGCGCTTTGGTGGTTTGGGACTCAACATGCTTTGACCAAAGAAGCTATGACTCCCAGACTGCCTTGCTAGGGAAGCTAAGTGCTTTCTTGGATATCGGGATGGGAATGCCTTCTAGAACCAGCTGAGTGATGCCAGTATTTTTCCTCCTTCTCGTGAAGAGAACAGCAACATCATCCGCATAGGCCTAGGCATAGATTCCAGAGGCATTGGGAGCATCGAGCAGAGAGTCGACCACCATATACCATAACAGCGGAGACAGGACGCCACCTTGCGGGCAGCCCCTGTTTACTCCAGACTTGACACATTGTTCGAGGCCTGCATCAGCGATCAATGTCCTGTGCACGAGCATTGCTTTGATCCATAAAACCAGTGCTTCATCTACGCCATGCCGTCTGGCAGCGTTACACATGCTATCGAAAGTAGCGTTATCAAAAGCTCCCTCAATGTCGATGAAAATGCCTAGTAAGGCGCTTAAGAGCTAACCTTGTTTAGCACCTTTACTATGTGTACTTCTGAAGAAATTGGATTAATTGGTTCCACCCCGTGTCCTGGTACATTAATTTGATAATTCTGAGAACTTAAGCTGATATTCCCAGGGCTACAAGCCTGTAAAACAAAACTTGTAAGCTGATGTTGTCGAATACAGGTTTTAGATCTACAAACCCAGCATAAAGTTTTTTTTTTTGCCAAAGTCGCAGTTGAATGAGACACGAAAGATTGTAGATTTGATCTATAGTACTATAATTGTTACGAACAGCTTATCATTCGTTGAGTATTTTGTTGTTCTCGATCCAAGTGGTTAGTCGGCTTGTGGTCAACAATTTGTAAAGTGTATCGAAAAATGAGAGTCCGCGATTTGTAGTTACAACGTTCGCGCCTCCCTTTTTAAAAAGTAGTAAGATGACTGATTTTTTGAAGGAGGAGGGTATTGCTTCGGTTTCGTAAATTTGGGTGAACAAAGCATGAACTTCCCCCATAAAATAATCACTTGTATTTTTATAAAACTCGTAGGAAATGCCATTTATACCCGGAGCCTTTTGTTTTCTTTGCATTCTTAACTTCTCCAAGGTCAATGGGGCTATCTAGCGATGGGTTGAAAACTGGAGGTGCTTCTTGAATATACATACTGTCTTAGAGACCAGTGCAATTTAGAGCACTTGCAAAATTACATTATTCCTAGGATAACCACGTATTTCCTTGGCATCTTTCTACCAGTCCTTTGATGGCTTAATACTTAAGAGTTCACTTGAAATGCGCTCATACTACAAGCGTTGTTTCCTTTTGCATAGTGTGTTATACTTTTTGCTAACTTCACAATAACTCTTTCTGCTCACATCAGGGTTGTATTTCATGTAGATATTCAGTAGTGTAAGACAAGATTTTTTACTTTTGTGACAATCCATGTGTAAGGGAACAAAATAAAAAACCTCTCTTGGCGCTGAGTATACGTTTATTATCTAGGGTATATATTGTATAAATGTAATTGTAAAAGGCAAGTTAATATTAAATAATACTTAATCGTTCTCCTTTGTGTGTCGACTCTATGCGGTTGTCCAGAAAAGAAGAATATTACCGTTGGCTTTCTGAGTGGAGTGTCACACAATACGAACAAAACTCGTGCTTGGTACAATTCGGATATTGTATGTATTGTAATAGATGACGACTGTGTTCGTTAACATCCCACCCCCCGTGAATCGCAGTATTCAGGTAAGGGATTCACTAATTTTGTACATCTAGTTTAGCCAACTTTGAAGCGGGTCGCCTTAAGACTCCTCCGGGAGCCTGTACTACAGCTGAACGCACTTGACCATCCGGCGCGGGAAATACTTCCACTATCTTTCCACGTTTCCACTACCCGCGGCTTTCATTGTCGTCGCACACTATAACAATATCTCCCACCTTCAATGGCGATGATAGCTTATGCCACGTGTTAACATGGGAAGATACTCCAAGACCCATCGCTTCCAAAAGGTTTGTTTCATCTGCTGAAGTATGTGCCACTGTTTCCGCAAACAAGTATACTCGTCGACAGTTGGAGTCTGTACATAATTTGCCGACCCTAATAAGAAGTGGTTAGGCGTGAGCGCTTCGGCATCCGCGCTTTCAACTGGCAAATGTGTGAGAAGTCAAGAGTTCACTAAATTCTCTGCTTCAATAAGAAGGATTTGAAGCGTCTCCACTTGAGGATATCTTTCCTTTAATGTAAATGACAGAACCCGTTTAACGCAACGAACCATCCTTTCCCATGCCCCTCCCGATGATGGGTTTCCCGGAACATTAAATACCCATTCGATGCCACAGCGAGTACATTCATTCTTAATTTTTTCTTCCGTTGCTAACCATTGCTCATTACTAGCCCCAACGAAATTTGTTCCTCGATCGCTTCTTATCCGTACCGGAATGCCTCGACGATTGACGAAATTCCGTAAACATATTATGACCGCGTCTGCCGAAAGATCTTTAGCCAGTTCCAGATGAATTGCTCGTGTTGACAGACATGTAAAGATTGCCACCCATCTTTTTTCATGTCGACGTCCGATAGTGACTTGTAAGGGTCCAAAATAATCAACTCCGGTAAATGAGAACGGCCGGACATATGGAGTAAGTCGGTCGACAGGTAATTGACCCATCAGTGGTGGCTCGGGTTTCGCTGATAAGTTTTTGCAAAGTTGGCAGGTTGACTTTGTGGTTTTTACGAGTCGGCGAAGATCTGGGATCCAGAATTTCGTTCGCACCGCACAGATAATGGCCTCTTGGTTATGATGTCTGAATTTTTCATGGTAATATCTTACTAGAAGTCTTGTAGCGGGATGGCATTTCGATCTTGATAATTGGTCGTTTTACATCCAATGGCACGCATTCGGCATTGTCGATTCTTCCACCTAGTCTCAAAATCTTATTTTCATCCAGTATAGGATGAATTTATTCACTAATTCCTTTGTTAGAAGAGTTTTTATCTCGTTAGGAAATACTTCTTTTTGTACTAATCGGCATATCGGCTGGGTTTTGTCTACCCGGTACCCAGTTCCAATTTTCAACTTGTGTAGAAACAAGGATTTCAGAAACCCGATGATCGACAAATTGTTTTTATGTACGAGTATCGGACCTGATCCAATGAATGACCGTCTTTGAGTCGGACCACCAAATTATCTTACTTGGTTGCACATTATGTCCGCTTATGATGGCATCTTTCAACCTAACACCTAATACGGCCGCTTCTAATTCGAGTCTTGGTATAGAAAGCGCTTTAATAGGGCTACACTTCGTCTTTCCCATGATGAACGAGACTCTAATATTCCTTCCATCGTTTATGCGCCAATATCCAACTGCAGCAAACGCCAATTCACTGGCATCAACAAATATGTGGAGCTAAGTGTCAACGTCCGGCTTCGTAAGATATGGATGGTAACATCTCGGAATTCTAAACTTTTTCAAGTCATCGAGACGCTTGTACCATTCGTACCATCTGTTGTGGATTTCCTCTGGTAGTTGTTCGTCCCATCCCACTTTGATTTTCCATAATCTTTGCAAAATTAACTTTGATTCGATTTTTATATGGGCTAGAAACCCAAACGGATCGAAAATAGACATCGTGATACTCAGGACCTGACTTTTAGTGGGACGGATTTTGCCTTCTAAAACTGCTCTTGGCATACCTGCAAACTGCAACATAAAACAAAATTCATCAGCCTTTGAGTTACATGAGTACATGCCAAGAATTTTTTCAGTGTGAGAATCGCTCCGACATACAATTGTTTGGGTCGGCTGTGACAATAATCGTGTCAGCGATTCATTATTTATCGCGCTTCAGACCTTTTGCGAGTTTGATAGGAGGTTTCTGAGCTCGAACCCGGCATAGCTATGAATTTTTAGCACTGACTTGGTTATTTCCACAGCATCATCAACCGTATCAAAACTATCGACGTAATCGTCCACGTAATGGCAGTCAACTATTGCCTTTACGGCGTGTGGATGCGTGTTTCTATACCGGTTGGCATTCAGGTTCTTCACATACTGTGCCGAAAATGGAGAGCTTTTCGACCCGAAAATCATAGCCTTCATAACGTAAGTGTCTGGCGGTTGGGTTTGATTTCCATTTCTCCACAGAAACCTCTGGGCGTCTTGATCTTGCTTGCGAATATTGACCCGAAGGAACATTTCCCGAATGTCTCCGCATATCCCAATCTGTCTCTGGCGAAATGGAAAGAGTTTTTTATTGCTAATAGCACTTTTGGTTGATATGCATCAGGCCCTTTTAGCAACATTGAGTTCAACGACATTCCGTGAACTTGTGCGGCAGCGTCAAAAACGAGGCGTAATTTATTGCATGTAGCAAAATGCGGAAGATACCAAGTGCGATCGGTGTTTACCGCGGCTTCTTCTGTGGATAATTTCTCTGCGTAACCTTTTGCTAAGTATTCACTAATCTTAGAAGTGTACCATTTCGAAAATTCACGGTTGTTTGCCATTTTCTGTTCTACGGAGCATAATCGCTTTAATGCCATACTATAGCTTTCTCCGAATTTTATGTCATCGTATTTACAAATGAGACCGGTTTCGTATTGCTTATTAACTTTCCTTGTAGTTTCCTTCAGAATTTTTTCGGCCCTTTTATCAAGATCGGATACCAAATTATTAACTGGCTTCGATGCAAATTCTTCAATTGCAAAGTACTCTTTCACCAGTTTGTGCATATCATCCCATTGGTTCGATTCATAGTCAACATTCATTGCCAAAGCAATGGGTTTCCATAAATTTTAACATTTCAGATGAAATTGCAAACAATTTTTCCTTTTGCAAACAATTATGTGACAGACTGTATCTTCTTCGTTTGATCCAAAGAGTGTCCACCCTAACTTAGTGTTATGGATTGGAAACTTTCGTGGTATGATCACTGGCCCCAGAGGTGACTAGCGTCAACATATATCTATATTTTCTGCTCTACTGATCGAAAGATTACATATCAACTACTCCTCTAGTCCTGATTACTTCTCCGTCATAAATTTAAAAATGTGCGTCAACCATCTGTTTCTAGCCCTGACGCGCTTATTTCAAAATCCCCTTTTATATAGACTCTTCCCTCAGCTTTGGAAAAGTACTAACATCATCCCAATCCACAAAAAAAGAACGAAAGAATGAGGTGCCCAACTATTGTCCCATTGCTAAACTCTCTTGCATTCCTAAACTCTTTGAGAGTAACGTCTACGATACAATATTCTTTCACTGCAAGTCTGTCTTTCCTCCAAATCAACATGGGTTACTAAAAGGTCGATCGACAGCAGTACAATTTGTAAAACATTTAATAATGTCCGTCTTAGGTCCTAGAAACCTCAGGTAAAGACCATGGTAGTTCACCATTTTCCATTTTATGCTCCCTTGGTAGCCATGACAAACTTTCAAATGAAATTGGTTTCAGACCTTATCCGACATTCACTATGAAATTATGCCTTTAATGAAATGGGTCTGGAGCGATGGAATTATTTGTTCGCGGGAAGTTCGCCCCGAAAAATAGTAACCAGCCTACGACCGTACAACATTGGTCTTCTAATCGGTTTCGAACACCTTTTCGGGGTTTCTAGGAAACTTCTAAGGAATTGGTTCTGCATTAAACATTGCCATTGGTTCTGCCTTATTGAAAACACGAATAATAATAAAAGAAAAATCGAATTACAATAAGAATACCTTACACAGACTCTCCTCCTCTCTCCTCTTGCCTTATCTGTATAATCATTCAATATGAAATATGTACTTGCGCAGATATGCCCAAGGCATTTTGTGACAAAATAAAAATATAACCGCCCATCCACTACTGATAAGCAAAAAAAAAGGGTAAGATAAAATTATTATTGACAATGTGACCACAACTCCAATTGGACAAAAGTCATGTAGGTAAGTCGTAAAAAACATGTCACTCAAAGCATTACCCATCGCATTATTTTTTCTTCTTATTTTTCTGACAGCATACGGCTTCCATGTGGGAAAAACAAACGTCTTTTGAGGCTGTCCAATCCACATATTTGTTGGCGTCTTCATAAAAATGAAAATGCTGCTCAACCCTGTCACGTGTCATCGAATTGAATCAGTGATAACTGAAAGGGGTAGTGTCTGGTGAATATTGCGGGTGTAAAAGGACTTCCTCATTTCCACCGATTATGCAACATGTAGCTGAGTTTTGTCATATTGCAAATCACCTTGTAAGGTCTTCGTTCATATAGCTACAGCTTTTACATCAATGATCAGCTTCAATGCACCTATTGTGGTCGATAATGATCTCCCGCGATGATTTCGTTCGGTTTGAGCAGCTCATAATAAGTTACATCCTGCTGACATTAAACCATGGATATTAGCCTTTGGAGAAAATATAGTATTGATGCATGATCGAGCGTAGCCTACGATCTTTTATGCGATCTAATTTTCATCGCCAGTCACGATGCAAACATTTTTCCTTTTAAAACAGCCACATTTTGAAATACGTGAAAAACGAAATTCAATGTCTTTCGACTTTAAATTGCACGGGACTATTCGAACAATTCGATGCACTTGTAATATCCACTTGCAATGATTTAACAAATTTAACTGCCGTCTGACATACGAATAAGTCATCATAAAATAATGCCTTCCGTTCTGCTTCCAACTCTTTCAGTTTTGCTTCAGTCTTGAAGCGCCAATTGAAACCAATTTCGAACTGCATTTGTACGAAGCCTCGTTGACAACCCTTCGACAAGCTCCCTTGCCACGAGTATGTCTCTCCATGTTTCGCTGTTCTGTTTCATCTCTTCTCGGTTCATCCTTATATTCTCTTCCTATCTATCGCTTTGCAATGTTTTTCCATCAGATTTCATCCACTTTCGTTCTACATGCCCTGCTCGTTACTAGGACAATGCTTGTGACTGAATAGAGTTCCTCGAATTTTTGATCGATATTCCTCAGTAACGTTTGCATTGCGTCCATTCACGCTCTTTAAATACCCGAATGATGACCAAGTTTTTCCATACGTCGGAGATGGTTTCATTGTTCCATATGATTGTGATAAGCTCATGTAACGTCTCTGTTAATTATCACCGTCATATTTTATGTATTACGATGATATTGGGCCGATTTCTGTGACCTAGTTATTCTTAAGTCTATGGATTGCTTCTTTTACTTCCACGATGGTGGGCAATTCTACCTGAATTTCTGCTATGTGAATGAAAACGTTTTCCAATGCCTCTCGGTCACCATGTAGATTAAATAGATTGAAATATCTCCTCCATTGGGCTGCAGCCCTTTCGTTTTCCGAAACGACCTCCTCAGTATTGGTGCACATACGAGTAATCGTAAATCCTGATCTGACCTGGTATTCTTTTCGTATGGCGATTACCCCTGCATACATGGCTCTCGTGCTTTTATCCTTAATTTCTTTCTGTTGGAAGCTTTGTATGGAGGCTCTTCCGTGGGTAGTTCCCACCCAGAGATAAGAATATTTAACACGATTTTTGATGCTATTTTGAATGTGGTGTTGTATTGCTTTATTGTTGCAGTGATACTAGTGGGCGTAGTACAGAGTCACCAGCTCTGCGCCTACTTTTGCCATTGTTTTCATGAGGCAGAAATCCATTATTTTCTGCACTCTTTAACAGATAGCAACAAAGTTGTCGGTGGAACTTGGGAGTCGTTGAAGAACGGGTGTTAACTAATTGTTCACGGAACCGTTGAAAAGTAGACTGGGATTGAGGACGATGAAAACCATTAAATGAGCTTAACCGAGTCATTGTCATCTTGTCAAACATGAGGGCCATAATCAGTAAAATTCCACACATATTTAAAAAGCATTTTAAGTCTTCCCGTAAAAGGTGTCATTTTAATTGTTGAACCGTCAGTATTCAAAATCCACTATGATGATTTTTGGCAAGTAAAAACGAAGATGATGTTAAAATTGGTACAGTGCAGCTTGCTACATAACGTATTAAGCCAGCGGAAATTCACTACAAACACGGTAAAAAGTCTCATTAAGTTTGTGCCCTATGATCCAACTATAATGGATTTTTTTTTTAAATTCAACTTCTCAGGTAGGCTAATGAAGACTCCAACTCGTGTTCGTTGCTTGAATGCTTTCGTCCATGAAGGAAAAGCGTCATGCTAACGTAGTGGCGGCTCAAAAGACTTGCACCGACATTCTTAAGGATATCGCTACACACGACCTAAAATACACGCTTGGCATGTTACGTGCATTCGCCTTATAGAGCCCAAGCAGATAACTAGGTATTAAATATGTTATGTTCTCAATTTGAAAAAAAAGTCCTGTTTCCTTTGGAACATACCCGTAGCTAACAGTGTAACTGAAAACCCAGCTGACAGTGTAACTGAGGGTGTAATCCAGGTTTGTTCATGTGATAGTCTCACAAGAATTGGGCCTATCAGCAATAACTTTGCATCGCTTTTTACATAAAGATATTAGCCTACTAGGGTCCAGTTGACTCAAGAATTAAAACCACGCACTGATGTTTTCGTGCATACTCTTAAAACTATTCTGAGTTACTAGGCACATTTTCATTTGTCTACCTAGAAAATCCAAGAGAAATAGTAGAACAATTTCTCTATTAAAAGGAGTGACAATTAGGAGTAGGGCGATTCCATTATCGCGGGTGCAACATTTAGAAAATTTGAAGGTTTCTTATTAATAAAATAATAAACATTTTGAATAAAATTATTCTTCGAAGGGTAACATTTTCAACTGTTATTTTCTTATCTGTTAGTGAGATTCTCAATGAAATGTTTACATAGCCATGAGGGACGTTTAAAGCGCTATTGCGGGTGCAACCGAATCGGCCCAACCATTTCAGATCTTAGCACAAAAATATAAAAGTCTGTAATTATAAAGCTTTTATTTAATAATGCCTGTATATTTTGAAAGACTACACATCAAACGTCTATTCAGTAACCAAAAATTAAAGAAAACAAAAATAATCAATGAATTATTGACTTTTTAAGCGATCGCGGGTGCAACATCAAATTATCGCGGGTGCAACTCTTCTAAAACCGGAGAACATAAACTTCATTACGAGCACAAAAATAATAAAAATTAGAGAAAAAAAAACGATATAACTAACTAGTACAATTATTTGTCCCTTAAGAACCTTACATTGTGGAAGATTCATCACCTGAGTCGCTGTAAACATCGGAAACACGCAATTTTGTCCTATATGGCGTGTTGGAATCTCTCTGATCCGAAACTGAAGGCACAGATACAGCAGATCTTTGTGTATATAACTTGAAAGAGCTTCCAAATCTTCATCTTCCCAATCGCTTTCTATTTCGGTGGCCGTTTTCAAAACCAACGTACTCTTGAGATGAGAGCGAGAGGTTCGCGCCACGGAAATGCTGTTGATTGAAAAAATGTTTTGATTGAATGCCAGGTATATTTTTCAGCCCTTCCCACTTTTCATTTAACATGGCTTTCTTTTCTTCAACTTGTTCTTTTGATATAAACATAAAGAAAATGTTTGTAGAGAGACTACGTGCCAGGTCAAACAATTCTTGGGCACTATTAACTATTGCTCTCCGGGACTTAACAGCTATCCACACGGATCTTTTGACGCTTCCGCCGATTCCGTCGACGGCACCTTTGCCATGTGAAGCAGCAAAAAAGTTCCATTCGAAGTGAGTAAATCCGTGTTCGATTTTGAGTTCATTTATGCTTCCCATTACATATCGATTTTTAAATTGAGCCGCGCAATTGTCACTGAAAACATATATGGATGTAATCTTCTCATTAATCGACTTGATGTACTAAAAATTTTCTGCAGAAATAGATACACAGTGTATTTACTGTGGCTCAATTCATCACTTACTATGATCGTTGAATATTGTTTGTCGATAGTCCAAATGCAGCACGTGAAAAGAGTTACTTGTCCATGAGACCAATGTGCAGATTGTATTTCGTCTTGGCTAATCAACGCATAGTTCTCGGCAAAGTCTATTTGTACAATGGCTTTCTCGATGGTCAGGTTTTGTTTTACATTTTGAAAGTATTCTGACTGAACATTTTTAACAAAAAAATGCAGCTTGAATTTAGCAGTGCCTTCACGTAGTTCGTCTAGCGCTTCATGAAAAGGTTTGCTTACCACAATCTGTTTAGGTCTCTGATGCTGAAAAACCCAGGACTTCCATTTAACACTGGGATCTGAATCTAGGGTTATATCCCAAATGGTAGATTCTTTGCATAAATCGCAATTGGTTGACATGCAATCTTCATTATCGACGCTACACGATACCTGGTTCTGCAGCTCTCGGTGGGTTTTTGGAAAGTCTGACACATACTTCGAAATAGCGAGAAGAAGATTAATGTAGTTTGAGTGTGTTGTACATACACAAACATTATGAGGCGTATCATTGATAGGCAGAATGTGAGCAGCTCTCTCTTTATAAAAAAGAGTCTTACCACCAAATGTTTCGGGAAAAGTTGTTTTAAAAAGTTCGAAAGCTTCACGAATGGTCATAATCATTGTCCTCTTCTGGATTTTCAGCTTCTGTCCCATGTTTAATTTGATCGATTTCACATCTTTCATCCCAGGCATTTGTCTGCTTATATCATCCCTATTATAGAAATCACAAATCTGTTTTTTGACTTGATCTGTCAGTTTCCGAGGCAGTGCCTTAACTGAGTTATTTTTCTCGGATACCTCAACATGGAGTTCAGCAGCTATTTTTTTCACAACTTCAACTGCCATAGAAGGACTGGCAGGCAGATTACGCTTCACTTTTGCCACTGCCTTTCCCAATGTGCGAGGGTTGCTGTATGTAGAACCTGCTCTTTTAATTTGATCTTCTTTACGACGCTTTCTAGTCAGTCGCATTCTTTCTTTTGATCTGATTCTAGCTAGCTTTTTCAAATCAGCATCTGCATTCATTTTCATTTTCATTTCTTTTCTCCGTTTCGCATCACGAGTCCTTTGTCGACGAAGATATTCTGAATGAAGTTCAGCATTTTCTTTCACTTTTCTCCTATATTTCTGTGAAGCTGTCTCTGGTTTTTGTTCCTCGGACATTTTAGTCGATCTTTCAATAAAAACAGAGCAAGATATTGAAATTTACACCTATTAAACACAACTCACGTTAGAATATAGCATATATTATTATCTAAGGCTAAATAAATCAACAAACTATGATATATGACACCATAATGATAGGTGTCAAAAAGCAAAAAAGCAACACACTAACGATGTTTTTCTTGCAATCGATAATGCTTAAGAAATAACAGTACTCTCATGTGTTTGCACGAACAGATCAACAGATGTTGTCAAACTGTAAGATTAACCGTAAAATGGAGCACATCAAACTGTTTCTAATAGCATTTTTCGCGGGAATGTTCGGTGGTACTGATTTTTGTTATTTATCAAACCTTCTAATGTCAATATTTTTAAGAGCATAAACGTTTTAAATGTAAACTTTTGTATACTTTTTTTTTTATTATTATTAAATTTAATTTTTTTTCTTTGTATTTTCATCAAAAAAAAGAACAAATGTTGTGATTTAGAAATTGATGTCATAAATCGTCTATAGCGGAATCGCCCAGTAGGTGACTTTTGGGCGTGTTTTTCGAAAATGAGACTGGTGCAACCGTTTCAATATTGATATTGACCTGTACTCGTATGTCTAATAGAATTAAGTTTACCTGAGGCGTTCGGGCACACGGAGCGCAAAATCACGTTCGTAGAGGAGCCACCGCTCCACGGAATTATGGGTCATGCGAAAGATTAACGGATACGCCAATTATTAAAAGAAATGCTTCTAGAGGGACAAATCCACTAAGGTGCACTTTCTGGTGGTACATGTAGTTGTGAAAGTTAGCCCCGGTTATTGACCGAAGTCATTGCTCTTGCAAAGTGGCCTTAGATCAGCCTCATCAGGATTTTATCTACCCGTGCAATCTTGGCCCCATTTTGTGGGTAAATTTTCGGGTTCTGAGATTCGCGTATGTTATGTACCCCTAAAAAAATCCTGAGACATTGTCTCTCGAACACCCGTTTCTTACCATTAAGCTGGCTCTGACATTGAAACACGTAGGATACCCATGGGCAGTCATGGGCCTAATTAAGGCCATGTAGTAAATTACCTTCACTCTGGAATCAAGTTGGATGCTGTCAAACAGTCATCTTGTCAGAGCGAAAGCGCCCCGGGCCCTTGTCAAAATAGCATCTGTATGTTTGTCAAAATATAGATACTAGACTACTCAGATCCCAAGGCATCTGACTATACTTTGTTTCGACCCTCGTTCGGTCAAAAAATGTAAAACCTGCACATTTTTTGTCTCGTGTACCTTGCTGGTACTTGGAAGGAGGCTTATCGGAAACGATTTGCCGAGTTAGAATTCACTGTACCCATCAAGGGGATCACCGCTGCCTTCCATTAATATACATTATTCAGTTGTTGAACAGGATAGTGTACATCTCTAGAGTCACTGGATGGCGGTGCCTGAACATAACATTAGACATACCGTCGATTTTTCTGTTCAGTGACTCGAAGATCATTTGGAGACCCCTGTCGAAGTGAAAAGGGCATTGGTGATGGCATTATTTGCCATCAAATCGTCATTGAGCCAGGTAAAACCAAGGTAATTTCTAAGGTAAAAGTGATGATTCTGTCCTCCAGATCGTGATTTGGATGAATGCTGTCATTTATTTTATACACTTCCTGGAAGACAGTTCCCACTATCGCCACAGTGACGGCACTCTGTATCAATTCTGAAAAACGTTCATTGTCTGACGTTCTCGGCTTATTCTGATGGTTTCTCCTAAATATTTTATTAACTTGAAATTTACAACACGAATTTAGTTTTTTGAGTGCAATCCACACATATTCTGTGATTTATTTGGTTTTGGCTGTCGGTACACCGCCCTTACAAGATTTTGAGTCTTAACCCGAGTCAACTATTCTGTCTGTCGCGTTTCGGTACATGTTCGTGGGATTGTGTTTTTTTTTTTGGCGTAATAAGTATGATATCACGTCCATCGTTTGCTTAGTTTTGTTTGAAGTACCTGACTGAAACGAAGAGGATCGTTTGAGAGGCTTCTATTGCACGATGGGAAGGAGGCACTCGAAGTTAGCGATATCGTCAGATTACTGGCTAAACACGACCAACGCGCCCTACTACAAACGTTGGGGCGCGTTTGGACATCCTTTGCCATCTCCGCGAATGTGTCTGGTACTAAGTTCGCAATGGTCACTGTCGTATACGAATGTCCGTAGACACTTAATAGATCATTCATTTGTGTCAGCTACTATCAGTCAAGGGACATGGCTTATTAGCCTCCCCTTAGTGTTGGGTGTGTTGCTTATCATTATTTTTGGCCAAGGTTACTGTTCTTAGAGAAATGTGGGTAGGTGCGTAGGTGGGCATATACGCTCGTACTATGCTCTCTCTGGACCAATTTTATTCGAAGCATAATTGCACAACAAATGACGAATTAAGTTTACAGAAAAATTTGATCGGCGATCTGTTTTTTATAACGAAAAAAATGCTGTAAGTGTGTATAAAATGTTTCACCACAATTTTTTTTTCCAATGATAATTATAAATACGTTGCTAGTGATAGTAGATGGCCATTAACAAAAGGCTCGAGCAGTAGGCAAAGGAATGCCTCAGTGCTGAACATTATGGATATAGTAAGCGGTAGGGATAGGTACAACTTTGTTCTTCTTCTCAAAATTTGTGTTTGATTTCGATTTAATATGAAAATTAAATTATTTTCCGTTACTTTTTTCAAAAATAATGTGTGGGGGCTGTACTCACGCATTGTTACTATATATTCCCTGATACTCCTTCATCCAATACACGTACTTTAGGCGTCATAAGTCTTTGCTCCTGTGTGTGTGGTATATAAAAACGTTTAAGAAATAAGGAACTAATTTATTCAGTCTTTCTCTTTTATTAATAACTAATAAGGTACTTCAACAGAATCATTATTGTGTTACTAGTATCACCATAATATTTACGGTTATGATTTAAAAATATTTTTTGGGTTTGTACTTCAGAAATGTACGTATCAAAAGTCTACGCCCATACACTAAAAGTAATTTAAACAACAAAGTTACATATATAAATAAATTTAAGAGAAAAATATATTAGTAACTTTTTGAACATCCACGAAGCTTAAGCACTTCTCTTAGTCGTTTTGGCATGGAACTAACTAGCTTCGCACTATCTTCAGCAGTAATTTTATTCCACTCTTCTCTGATGAACTCTTTGAACATTATTTAAAATCATTAAACTCTTTTCTGTGTTAAAGAAGAAGCCTATGCCAGTGACATTTGACAGATTTTAAATTCAATTATTAACCGATTAACCAATTAATCAATCAAAATAGTTCGACAGTATTTGTAACGCTGCTAAATGGCATTACGTAGATGAAGCACTGGTTTCGTGAATCAAAGCAATGTTTGTGCATATGAGATTGATCGCTGATGCAGGCCTCGAACAATATGTCAAATCTGGCGTAAACAGGGTCTGCCAGCAAGGTTGCGTCCTGTCTCCGCTGTTATGGTACATGGTGGTCAACTCTCTGCTCGATTCTCTCAACGCCTCTGGAATCTATGTCCCGACCTATGCAGATAATATTGCCGTTCTCTCTGCCGGCTCGTGTTTAGCGACTGTCTGCCTCAAAGCACAGGCGGCGCTAAATGTGATAGATGATTGGTGCACAAGTAATGGACTGTCGCTAAATTCACTTAAGACTAATGTCGGTCTCTGATGTCGAGAAGGAGGAAAAATATTAGCATGACTCAGCTGGTGCTAAAAGATATTCCAATTCCGATATCCAAGGATCCTAAGAGCCTGGGAGTCATTTTAGACAGCAAGCTTCTTTAGTCAAAGCATGTTGAGTCAAAGACCAGAAAAGCACTGTCAGCGTTTTAGCAATGTAAAGGTGCTTTTAGCAAAACATGTGGCTGATCGCCGAAAAAGGCCCTCTGGATCTACACGACAATTATAAGACCCTTAATCTCATATCATCTGCTGTCTGGTGGAACAGGCTAACAGGCAAACACGTCGTGGACTCTTTCACCATACTTCAAACAACGGTTTGTCTCAGCTGTACAGGGGCACACCAGGAGCTGGTCTAAATGCTAAATGCTGATGAGTCTTCCTGTCCTGGAAAACCTGGAAAGTCGTCGCATTTTTACAGATGGCTCCAGATGAATGGGTTTTGTTTGAACGAGAAAAGATCCGACTACTCTACTACTTATATATTTTCGTTAGGAAAATATATGGCTGTCTCTCAGAGATATACGCAATCCTAATATCTATGCTGTGAAGCACAAGTGTAAATGTAAAAGCATATGCAGTGACAGACAAGCTGCACTTCAAGCTGTGTCGAACCCTTTAACCAGCTTCAAGATAGTGCATGAACTAAAGACCTTTTTGAACAAAGTCCGAAGTCTCACGTAAGCTTGTATGGCATCACAGGAAATGAGATTTCTGATGAACTCGCTACGAAGGGCTCAGAGGAGGGTTTCTCAGGACCTGAACCCGCTTTAGGTCTAACTGTTTCCACGGTCAAATCCTACATCAACGATTAGGTCTTTAATGCATACAATCGTAGATCGAGGGAATATCCAGGATGCAGGATGTCTAGGTGCGTACACCCCGATGTCTGCAAGAAATTCGCAGGCGGGCAGACTTTTGCTAAGCATCTTTGAGTGCTTGGCATCAGTGAGACGCCTACCTGTGCTGCATGTTGCGAGCAAGATGACACACTCTTGCAGATGACCACGCTTGACTGTCCTGCGCGAAGCGACTAAGTTTAAAAACTGCATGTTCTGCGTTCTCCTCAGAATTTGGGCATAATCATGTCCAAATTTTTACAGATACTTTCTGTAGCCGCTGTCTGCATTCGGAAACTGCGAAAGGTGGTTATTACAGTCTCCTGCTGATCTTGATGTCTAAGTTTTGATAATGGGAATGAACCCCTAAGTTCTTCACAGATTTCTTAGACCTAATCGTCTGATCGCCGACTAAAAAGCTCGCATGTTCCACCTTCTTGCGCCTGGTTATGAGCACAGCCTACGTTTTGTGGGCCGCTAGTTCCAGGTCGGCACTTACCAGCCAGTCTTTTACCTTTGATATGGCTGTGTTCGTGGCAACCTCCTCTAGCAAAGTCAGTAAAGCCGGTGATTTGTACTTCAATGGAAGCGCTGGTCGTAGAACGCCATCATACATAATGTTCCATAGTAGGGATCCGAGGACTGATCCCTGCGGAGCTCCCACCGTTATGCTATAGATATTGATGCCCTCATCGATGTAGTATCTAAGCCTCCTGTCGTGGAAGTAGTCCATGACTATCTTTAGCAAAAAGGGAGGGGTTCACATGGCAATTAGGGACATTTGTATTATTGTAATATTGTGCGTCCAGTTAGCTGAGTTAAAAGCATTTTTAACGTCCAGCTTAATTATTGCACTATATTTTTTCTCTCCCCCTCTCCACTTCTTTCCATGGATGGCATCTGCGGCCAGGTTTACCACGGATTCTATGGCATCGACCGTTGGTCGTCCTTTTCTAAAGCCGAACTGCTTGTTTGAAAGTGCACTATTAGCTTTCGCCAGTAACCTACCATACATAATTCGTTCCAGTATCTTACCTAGTATGTCTAACAGACAAATTGGGACGATACAGTGCCTTTTTACTTTTAGGCAGTAGTACCAAGTGTCGCAGTTTCCACTGTGTGGAAAAGACACCCTCTTGTAGACATTTCCCGAAAGTGTGCTGCAAAGCGTCTGGCTTGGCCTTAATCGCCGCTTTGAGGGCCTCATTTGGGATGTCATCAGGTCCGAGTGTTTTGCTGTTTTTCACCTTAGTGACAGCTTTGTATAATTCCCCCAGAGTGATGAGAGGGATCTCCTCTGTGCTGATCCTTGCCGTGCTACTACTAGTAACCGGTTGAACCCGTGGGAAGAGGTGTTGTACTATTTGGGTGAGCATTTCAGAGTTTGCTATCGGCGGATCCCTATCTCATGCTTTTGGTAACCACTCTGTATGCTTTACCTCAGGGGTCTATACCAGCCTCTTCGCAGAGTTTTTTGAAACACCTTGCTTTGCTTTCGTTTATAGCTTTCGCCAGCTCACCTCTCGCTAGCTTAAATTGGAGAAGCCACGCTTGGAAGTCTGACTTGTTTCTGGATCGTTTGTTTTCGGATCGCCCTCTGAGACAAATTGTTCTTATCCTCTGGATATCCTCGCTCCACCAGTAGCATGGAGAGCCCCTTTTGCTGGGTTTCCTCCTGGTCATCGCTGCATCACATGCTACAGTTAGCGCCTGCATCAACCGTTATCCACGGTCACACCTCTTAGGATCTCATCAAAGACATCGCTATCAAAGGGGGAGTCACGAGGCTCTAACAAAACAACTGAAGATGCAAAAGTCTTAACAAAAATATTAAATAAAATGAACAAGCAAGAGGAGCTCATTATGACATTTAACAGACGATTAGATAGGATTGACAAATATTTGCAAATTAAGACTCATGATTAAGTAACTAAAAATAATGTTATGGAATGCATAAAATGAATTGCAGGCAGTGCTTGACATAGAGAAAATAGATGTGTGCTTAATTTAGGAAACTCATCTTACAAATCCGTTATTTTTCAAAATCAGAAATAACGACACATATTGCACAAATCATTCATATAACAATGCACGAGAGGGAAGTGCGATTATTGTCAGGAAAACGATTGAGCACTTTGAATAAGACCAGTTATGTACCGACGAATTCCAGGCAACCACGATATTAATTAAGACGAAACAAAACTTATTATCACTAACGTCGGTGTATAGTCCTCCAAAACATAAAATTTTGATACAAAAACACAAAAATCGATTCATAATGGGTGGCGATTTTAACGCAAAACATACGCAATGGGGATCCCGTCTCATAACAACAAAAGGAAGTGAACTACTAAAAACGATACGAGAAGAAGGTTGTGAACCCATGTCAACTGGTAAGCCAACGTACTGGCCAACAGATAGAAAGAAAATTCCAGACCTGATCGACTTTTTTATTACAAAACAAGTCTCCAGAAATGTACTTCATATCAAAGAAGGAAACGATTTAAATTCTGATCATTCACTAATATATTATAATATATGTAATGACAGGGTAAACATAGTCTGTGCAGGGACGGGTTAAGAATATCCCTGCAGCGATACCTCTCGCTTGTCGTAAAAGGCGACTAAAAAAAGGAAAACAAAAATCACATCTAGGCAATTTAGAAAACACCAAAGTGAGCCTAGGGACATACGTATATACCACCATTAAACTGCCCCACAAGTGTGCATGCAAATCAGTGAGTTGGCACGACTGGAGATCACCGGTGTTGTAGGAGTAAGATCAAACAAAAAAAAAACTAAAAATCAGGAGCATGCCCGTGTCAAACAAAGGAGGGGAAGAAAGAAAACGGTCAAACCGTAGCATTATGGAAAAGCACTACCCCGCCAGGCACTACTAATGGTCGTGATCCTGGGACGAGCAGCAATGCTCGGGTCAGAGCTATAGGATTTCCGGGGGATAGCAAAGTAATGCAATGGCGTAATCCACACTAAGAGTCGCCAGTTGGAACGTTGGAAGCTTGAGTGGTCGCAGCTATGAGCTTGAAGAAATTATGGTTAGAAGGCGAGTAGACATCCTGTACGTACAAGAGACGAAATGCCGGTAATCGGGCACGTTACTTGGACGTTAAAACGAAAGCCTACAAGATGTTTTACTATGGATTGGAACAAGGAAAAAAACGGAATCGCCATCATCCTTGCGGCAGAGTTACTTGGCAACGTCTTAACCATTTCAAAGTCCAGTGACCGTTTGATGGCTCTCAAATTGGTGATGCATGGTGAGGTGTGGAACATCGTAAGCGCATATGCCCCTCAAGTAGGATGCGAACAAAAAGAAAAAGATGCATTCTGGCTAGATTTCCACAACCTTGTCAAAATCATCCCAAAGGAAGAGCTTTTGTTTGTTGGGGGAGATTTAAACGGACATGTCGGGAAGATAAGCGAAGACTGTGAAGACTACCACGGAGGGCTGGGAACTCTTCAGGTGAAGATATCCTAAACATGTGCAAGTCGTACGGTCTTATAGTGCAAAATACCATGTTCGTCAAACAAAGCCGGCACGGCAAAGCGGCGGAAATGAAACTCAAATAGACTATCATTTGGTATCCAGTTTCATGAAGCCACGAGCTAAAGATTGCAAAGTGATCCTGGGAGACGCGATCGCCCCTCAACACCGTCTCCTCCTGACTGAATTTTTTATGGAGGCGAGTAAGAAGTCAAAGCAGCAAACGAAGGTGTCTGAGAGAATCAAGTGGTATAAACTGGATAAAGGAAAAGGCGAAGCTTTTATTACCAACATGAAAAACTACCTCTCTTCCATTATTGATGAGGTCGGTAATGAGGAGTGCAGAGCACAAGACATGTGGGATTCCCTACAACAATCTGGCCTGGAGAAAGCCAAATCACTGCTCGGAACATCTAAAGGCCCCTGCCAACACGCAAAAGAAACCTGGTGGTGAACAGACGAAGCCAAAGCAGTGATACACGAAAAGAAAATGGCTTTCCAAGCTTGGTCAAAGTGCTCTTCTACTAATAGAGAGGAAAAAGCTCGCCGTAAAAACATAGATGTTGCAAAGGTATCGCGAAGAAAAAATGCGCCGAATTCAAAGCGAAAAGCATGGAAGGCCTCTATCAGGAGTTGGAAGAAATATCGTCTTCTGCGTCTGACACGAACCAGGCTACCCAGGAGCTTCGAAAAAGCAATTTGAACAAAGGAGCAAATATCTTTAAGATAGCCGCCCAGAAATGATCAGGAGATTCGTTTCCAAAATTTGATTAACAATGCTGAAGGCCAACTCCTTGTGGAAGACGAAAAACTTCTCCACAGATGGCGACAGTATTGCGGGGAACTTCTGAACGAACAGCTTCCCCGAGTGTACTTTCCAAGAGCCGCCCCGAATCATGCCGAAATATTCGAAATCACAGTCGAAGAAGTTCGGTACGCGGTTTAAAACTCCAAGAAAAGAAAAGCTGTTGGGCCGGACGGGATACCCTCTGAGTTCTGGAAAAAAATGGGAGACTTCGGGTCTAGATGGCTCATGGTTCTTATCTCCAAACTTATGAGAGGCAACACTATGCCTAATCAATGGAGGGAAAGCTATCTTCTTCCTTTGCACAAAGGAAAGGGTGATACGCGAAATTGTGATAACTACCGTTCTGTCAAGCTGATGTCGCACACCATGAAGATCGTTGAACGGGTATTAGATAGCCGACTGCGGAAAATAATACGACTATCTGATGACCAGTGCGGGTTTGTCTCGCATCTCAACAACAGATGCAAGTATAAGGGTCATGATGGAAAAGCATCGTGATTCGTCAAAGGACTTGCATATGGCGTTGGTTGATTTCGAGAAGGCCTTTGACCGACCACCAAGAGATCTTTTATGGGTAGCGCTAAGACAAAAAGGAGTTCCAGAAACCTACGTGCGAGTGATCATGGTCATGTACAATAGAGCAATGACAAGAGTAAGATGCACCGCAGGAGTCACCGAAGTGTTCGTAATCAAAGTCGGTGTACACCAAGGGAGCTGCCTCAGCCCACTGCTTTTTATAGCAGTCCTTGATTGCTTGCTTGAAGGAAAAGTGACGTTGGGGTCCGTCACCAGCTATTCTTTGCTGACGATGGAGCCATTATAAGTGATGATCAGGCGTCCCTACAACGAGCACTTGATGTGTGGGTGGACATTTTTGAGGGACACGGGTACCGTCTTCTTCTTCTTTTCCTTTTTATCCCGGCGTTGTTATGGTCAGAAGTGTAGGACCATAACCTTCCCACTTAACTGCATTCCTACTGGTCCGCTTGTGGGGTCCGCCGGTTTGACCTCAGAAAGTAGCGGCAGGCTTCCCGGTTTGGGATTACTTCATCGCTGAGGCCAATCAAATGCTGGTGTTTTTGCATCTGTTTGCACCAATTGTTTTTCGGCCTGCCTTTTTTGCGTGTTGAAATTGGAATGTTGATTGATAACGCCTTTTGGACGGGGTTCAAAGGATCTCTCCTTTGAACATGGCAATACCAACTGAGTCGGTCGCGCTCTATATTTCTTGTGATGGTTTCTTTTACGTGGAGGCTTCCTCGGATCTTTGAACTTCTAATTCTGTCACGCTTTGTTACTCCCGCTGTCATGCGAAGCATCTTCATCTCAGTTGCCATTAATTTGCTCTCATACTTTTTGTGCATTGTCCAGCATTGTGAACCGTATGTGAGCGCCGGACGTACAACTGAAGTGTAGAGCCTTCCTTTCAGCTTAGGGGGCATTTTTCGATCACAGAAGATGGCGGAGTTTTCCCGCCACTTCATCCACCCTATGCTTACGCGATGTTTGATGTCGTCATCACAAGTTGCTTCTCTATTAATCATAGATCCCAGATATTTAAACTTTTCACACTTGGGAAGCACTCTTCCATTCAAGTAAATGTCTGGAATAGGCTGATGAGGGTCAGAGAACGGGCAGCACAGATACTCTGTCTTCTTTGAACTAATACGATACCCGTGTCCCTCAAAAATGTCCACCCACACATCAAGTGCTCGTTGTAGGGACGCCTGATCATCACTTATAATGGCCCCATCGTCAGCAAAGAATAGCTGGTGCACATTGGGGTCCGTCACTTTTCCTTCAAGCAAGCAATCAAGGACTGCTATAAAAAGCAGTGGGCTGAGGACGCTCCCTTGGTGTACACCGACTTTGATTGCGAACTCTTCGGTGACTCCTGCGGTGCATCTTACTCTTGTCGTTGCTCTCTCGTACATGTCCATAATTACTCGCACGTAGGTTTCTGGAACTCCTTTTTGTCTTAGCGCTACCCATAAAAGATCTCTTGGTTGCCGGTCAAAGGCCTTCTCGAAATCAACCAACAACATATGCAAGTCCTTTGAAGAATCACGATGCTTTTCCATCATGACCCTTATACTTGCATCTGTTGTTGAGATGCGAGACAAACCCGCACTGGTCATCAGATAGTCGTATTATTTTCCGCAGTTGGCTATCTAATACCCGTTCAACGATCTTCATGGTGTGCGACATCAGCTTGACAGAACGGTAGTTATCACAATTTCGCGTATCACCCTTTCCTTTGTGCAAAGGAAGAAGATAGCTTTCCCTCCATTGATTAGGCATAGTGTTGCCTCTCATAAGTTTGGAGATAAGAACCATGAGCCATCTAGACCCGAAGTCTCCCATTTTTTTCCAGAACTCAGAGGGTATCCCGTCCGGCCCAACAGCTTTTCTTTTCTTGGAGTTTTCAACCGCGTACCGAACTTCTTCGACTGTGATGTCGGCATGATTCGGGGCGGCTCTTGGAAAGTACACTCGGGGAAACTGTTCGTTCAGAAGTTCCCCGCAATACTGTCGCCATCTGTGGAGAATTTTTTCGTCTTCCACAAGGAGTTGGCCTTCGGCATTGTTAATAAACTTTAGGAAACGAATCTCCTGAGCATTTCTTCTTCTCTGGGCGGCTATCTTAAAGATATTTGCTACTTTGTTCAAATTGCTTTGTCGAAGCTCCTGGGTAGCCTGGTTCCTGTCAGACACGGAAGACGATATTTCTTCCAACTCCTGATAGAGGCCTTCCATGCTATTCGCTTTGAATTCGGCGCACTTTTTCTTCGCGATACCTTTGCAATATCTATATATTTCCTCTCTTTGACGACGCACTTTGACCAAGCTTGGAAAGCCATTTTCTTTTCGTGTATCATTGCTTTGGCTTCGTCTGTCCACCACCAGGTTTCTTTTGCGTGTTGGCAGAGGCCTTTAGATGTTACGAGCAGTGATTTGGCTTTCTCCAGGCCAGATTGTTGCAGGGAATCCCACATGTCTTGTGCTCTGCACTCCTCATTACCGACCTCATCGATAATGGAAGAGAGGTAGTTTTCCATGATGGTAGTAAAAGCTTCGCCTTTTCCTTTATCCAGCTTATACCACTTGATTCTCTCAGACACCTTCGTTTGCTGCTTTGACTTCTTACTCGCCTCCATAAAAAAATTGAGTCAGGAGGAGACGGTGTTGAGGGGCGATCGCGTCTCCCAGGATCACTCGTGGCTTCATGAAACTGGATACCAAATGATAGTCCATTTGAGTTTCATTTCCGCCGCTGCTATAAGTGATCAGGTGCCGGCTTTGTTTGACGAACATGGTATTTAGCAATATAAGATCGTACGACTTGCACATGTTTATGATATCTTCACCTGAAGAGTTCCTGGTGCCGTATCCCAGCCCTCCGTGGTAGCCTTCATAGTCTTCGCTTGTCTTCCCGACATGTCCGTTTAAATCTCCCCCAACAAACAAAAGCTCTTCCTTTGGGATGATTTTGACAAGGTTGTGGAAATCTAGCCAGAATGCATCTTTTTCTTTTTGTTCGCATCCTACTTGAGGGGCATATGCGCTTACGATGTTCCACACCTCACCATGCATCACCAATTTGAGAGCCATCAAACGGTCACTGGACTTTGAAATGGTTAAGACGTAGTTAAGTAACTCTGCCGCAAGGATGATGGCGATTCCGTTTTTTCCTTGTTCCAATCCATAGTAAAACATCTTGTAGGCTTTTGTTTTAACGTCCAAGAAACGTGCCCGATTACCGGTGTTTCGCCATTTCGTCTCTTGTACGCACAGGATGTCTACTCGCCTTCTAACCATCATTTCTTCAAGCTCATAGCTGCGCCCACTCATGCTTCCAACGTTCCAACTCGCGACTCTTAAATGTGGCTTACGCCGTTGCATTACTTTGCTATCCCCCGGAAATCCTATAGCTCTGACCCGAGTATTGCTGCTCGTCCCAGGATCACGACCCTTAGTAGTGCCTGGCGGGGTAGTGCTTTTCCTTTAAGCGTTCTTTTCCATAATGCTACGGTTTGACCGTTTTCATTCTTCCCTTCCTTTTTGACACGGGCATGCTCCAGATTTTTTATTTTTTTATTTTTTGATTGATCTTACTCTTACAACACCGGTGATCTCCAGTCGTGTCAACCCACTGATTTGCATGCACACTTGTGGGGCAGTTTAATGGTGGTATATGTGTCCCTAGGCTCACCTTGGTGTTTTCTAAATTGCCTAGATGTGAGTTTTGTTTACCTTTGTTTAGTCGCCTTTTACGACAAGCGATAGGTATCGCTGCAGGGATATTCTTAACCCGTCCCTGCACGAGTAGGGACACGGGTACCGTATTAGTTCGAAAAGACAGAGTATCTGTGCTGCCCATTCTCTGACCCTCATCAGCCTATTCCAGACATTTACTTGAATGGAAGAGTGCTTCCCAAGTGTGAAAAGTTTAAATATCTGGGATCTATGATTAATAGAGAAGCAACTTGTGATGACGACATCAAACATCGCGTAAGCATAGGGTGGATGAAGTGGCGGGAAAACTCCGCCATCTTCTGTGATCGAAAAATGCCCCCTAAGCTGAAAGGAAGGCTCTACACTTCAGTTGTACGTCCGGCGCTCACATACGGTTCACAATGCTGGACAATGCACAAAAAGTATGAGAGCAAATTAATGGCAACTGAGATGAAGATGCTTCGCATGACAGCGGGAGTAACAAAGCGTGACAGAATTAGAAGTTCAAAGATCCGAGGAAGCCTCCACGTAAAAGAAACCATCACAAGAAATATAGAGCGCGACCGACTCAGTTGGTATTGCCATGTTCAAAGGAGAGATCCTTTGAACCCCGTCCAAAAGGCGATATCAATCAACGTTCCAATTTCAACACGCAAAAAAGTCAGGCCGAAAAACAATTGGTACAAACAAGTGCAAAAACACCAGCATTTGATTGGCCTCAGCGGTGAAGTAATCCCAAACCGGGACGCCTGCCGCTACTTTCTGAGGTCAAACCGGCGGACCCCACAAACGGACCAGTAGGAATGCAGTTAAGTGGGAAGTTTATGGTCCTACACTTCTGACCATAACGACGCCGGACAAAAAAAAAAGGAAAGAAGAAGAAGAAGGAGTTAATGGGACACAAATTCCTTATTCCAAGACAGCAAAGTACTTAGGAATGAACCTGGACGATGGAAAAAATATATAAAAACGTAAAGAGAAGAGCTTAATATGAAGCTGAGAAAACTCGATTGGCTGATTGGCAGAAGATCAAAACATAACAAACTTCTTATATATAAACAAACATTAAGCCCTATACGGCATTCAACTCTAGGGGTGTGCTGCTAAAAATATCACAGAAATAATTCAGCGCTTCCAAAACAAAGTCTTAAGATGTTTAGCAAATGCCCCAATCATATGTCCGAAACTACGACTTACATCGCGACCTTAAGCTTAAATCTGTAGAAGAAATTTGCAGCAGCCCATCACTCAAGACTTGAACAACATATTAACCAGGAAGCAGAAAACTTTGCAATACAACTGGGATTACTCGAAGACTAAAGCAAATAAATGAGCTAACTGGAAACAATGTTATAAAGAAGATACAACAGAAATGTAAAATAAGCGTGTATTTGTTCAATGTAAAATATATTGTATATAATGTAATGTAATATATAACAAATGTAAACTACTCGTTAGTGTTAACTAGTTGTAGTATACGGAAATGTTGTCAATTCCATAACACTTCAATAAAGAAAATAAAACAAAAAAAAATTTTCCATTAAAATGTTGCATTTTTTTTTACTTTAAACGATATCCCTTATTAATGACCCCATATTAAACCAATACACAATATTGTGGTGCTAAATACAGTTGATCGGGTTTTAAGCCGTGTCTACATCCTATCTCAATAGGGATTCCAATTTTTTTTACTTAATGCCAAATAAACTTTTCTGTTTGATTACCAAAACTAAAAACAAAATTTATTTTATGATCTCATGCAATTTACATATTTTTTTGCGCCCTCATTAATGCCTTTAATTATACTCATAATCATACCTCTAATCACTTGTATTGATGTCCATAACTATTCTTCTATTTTCAGTGGTTTTCGCAAACCAGCAAATGCGTTCCACCACCAATTTATTGATTATAAATTTGGCGGTATCCGATATCCTTTTTGTGATATTTTGCGTACCGTTTACGGCCACGGATTACGTATTGCCCCAATGGCCATTCGGAAATTTATGGTGCAAATTTGTCCAGTATATGATTGTGGTAACCTGCCACTGCAGCGTATACACTCTAGTCCTAATGTCCTTCGACCGGTTCCTCGCTGTTGTTCATCCAGTTACCAGTATGTCGTTACGAACCGAACGTAACGCGATGCTGTAAGTACATATTCATCATTTACTATACTCTCACCAACTTGAAGTGTCAATATAATAGAGATTTATAGCCAAATTTCTAATGCATGTGTGCGTATGTTTTCTATCTTCTCTAGAGCAATTTGTATGGCTTGGATATTAATCGTTACAACAGCAATACCTGTGGCCTTGGCGCACGCCGTGCGAATATATAATTTTCGAGGAAACAATTTTACGGCCTGTGTCTTCTCGTCCGAAGATCAAACTTGGAGTCTGGTCGGGTTTCAGGTGAGTGAACACAAAATAATAAATAAATATAAGGTATGGCAACAGAAAAACAATAAATAATAGATTTCGACAGTCATGTCTTCTGTTTCCGTCGCCTCCTGGCTTGAGATAGGAGTGTGGTATTGTATCCGGCGGTGACAAAATGTGTCCTTGCCTCTATACTTTCAGCCATTTGGATAGTCCTTATTTTACATTTTTTTTTTATCACTTTTCATGTTTAAATAGGATAGGTGTGGCTGTGGCTTGTGGTATAAATGTACACAGTTGGCAAAAAAATTCTCACTATCATGCAGGCAAAATAGGAAACTTTGTGGTTGCTTTTTATGGTTGCAGGGAATATCAATAAATTTTACGTTCAGTTGAAGGTGAGAGTAAAACATTTTAGGGAGAGCGATGAAAGGAAAGGAAGTAGACGAGGAGAAATGGTGCAGGAAAAATATTTATTTGTTTTCCTTTTTATGGATTTTCTATTTTTGATGTCAATACTGGTGGTTTAATGGCGTGCAAATTTATACAGTTTTCCAAGCCGGAGCGATATACTCGTCGTATGATATTTAATATAGAAGTTTAATAAGCTCTCTCTCAATAAAATCTTTAAAAACTTTGTGCCGCAAGTGGGTATAAATGTGTCCAATTTAATGTGTCCGAATTAAAAATGTTGGTATAACTCCCCGCAGCAAGGTTCTGAGAATTCTATTCCATCATTTAGACAAAGGTCTGTGTTTGTTCCGGTAAATTCGTGAGCTTTCCTGGGTCGTTATTTTAAAAACAAGTAATGATGTCGAGTCCGAACCTTCTTCACTTGACGGAAGTAATCATTTAGGAGTTCCTCCAGCATTTAAATGTTTACTTTTTAATTTTTCATTGGTAAATAAAGGGAACAAAGCCGGCAAGAGGCTCATTTTAATACTTAATCAACCGTTATTAACGGTTTTGGGTGTTTTGTAGATGGGTCTAGCTATTATAAAAGCGTTACATTTTTGTAGAATTCATGATAGAGACATTCGTGCTATGTATATCAACCAGTCAAATACTGTTTTACGGAGAAAGCAGTGACCTCACATTTAACCCTTTTCACACTTTGTTGTTTCGTACTACATCACGGTGATCAATAACTTCGAGGTTTCAAGTTCACGCTGATGAACTGCAAACATTTAGGCGTATATAGCAATTTTATAGACTTGTTAAATTTTCATTCTTAAAAGCAAAGCTATAGTTTAGCGTAGTCATTGGAGATATGCCTATGAGTTACTGGTGATGACATAATCTGTTAATTCCAAATTTCTTGTGGGAGATTATGAATATGATATTTACCGTGGGGTGACACTGAACTTAAGTTTCTTAAGTCTAGAGTAGAATGACCCGTGACAATGGCTTAACTCGTGGTGGAGTTTAATGTATGTTTGTTTTTATATAACGAACGTTCAATGGCCTGAGGATCCTCATTTAAGTGTGCAGTAACGCATGCCTTCTAGGTGTAATGATATATATATTCGACGTCATCTGCGTACCGTGTCTTGGGGTGACAGGAAGGTCGTTATTGAACAGCAAGAACAGTAAGGGCCCCATTAGAGATCCTTGAGGCACCTCAGCCCATCTTTCAGGTAATTTATGAATAGAAAACTACTTGTCCTTCGCGGCAAACCATTTGTCGAGCCATTTTTCAACTTCCTCGAAATCGCTAAACTGCTGCTTTGCGAGCACGTGCCCCATTATTGCGAAGAGCTGGCAGTCAGATGGCACCAAGTCTTAGGAGTACAGCGGATGCAAAGGATGTCCCATCCAAGCGATTTCAAGTTGTCTTTCACTAGTTTTCGCGTGTAAGAGGGCACATTATCGGGTAACAAAATCACTTTGCCATGTCTTTTGACCCATTCCGGTCGTCTTTCGATTAATGCCTGGTTTAAATTAATCATTTGTTGACGATAGCATTGGGTATTATCAGCTTCGCTATATTTCATACCTAAAGCACGCAAACCAATCCACACCGCCGCAAAGGAGTATAGGCCAATTAGTCTCTCATCGTTTCTATTAAAAACCTTGGAAAGACTCCTTGATCTATACATCAGAGGCAGATCAGTGGAAAGCACACCTCATAGTGTTGTTCGTGAAATTGAGAGCTCATTGAATATAAAAGAATTTACAATGGCAGCCTTCCTCGATATAGAGGGGGCCTTCAACAACGTAAACACGGAGGCCATAATAACAGCTCTAGAGGACATAAAAGTAGACAAACCCATTGTAATCTGGATTGGAAATATGTTAAACAGCAGAATTATCAATGCAGACAATGGACACAGCTTTATAAGGAAAGTGATAACTAGAGGCACACCACAAGGTGGTGTTCTCTCTCCCCTACTGTGGCTTCGTACATTTAACACGATCCTTAAGATCTTCATGGAGAAAGGCACAAAGACCATAGCATATGCAGATGACCTAGTTATCTTGATAAAAGGTAAATTTCTTCCAACTATCAGGGAACTAATAGAATCAGCGTCGAAGGACCTCTCCTCGTGGGCAAGACAGAACGGTCTGACAAAACTGAGCTGGTTGCAGCTCACGAGGAAAAGGAAAATCCCGATATTTGCTCCCCCAAAGTTAGAGGGTACCCAACTCATACTCAAATGGAAGCTAGGTATCTAGGCATCATTCTTGACTCCAAACTTTCCTGGAAAAGGAACTTGGAGGAAAGGATGAAAAAACAATTGAATGCCTGCAAAAAGACCTTCGGCAAAAAATGGGGCTTGCAACCGTATATCATTCATTGGATTTACTCAGCAATCATGAGACCCATTATAACTTATGGGGCCCTAATCTGGTGGACTGCTAGCAGCACGAAAAGCTTAATGAGCATGCTCAACAAAATACAAAGTCAGCCGCTGTTTGTACAGCGGGAGCTATAAGAAGCACGCCGCAAGCAGGATTGGATCCCCTTCCTCTGGATTTATTCATAAAAGCGCTCTCAAAATAAGGGAAACAAGCCAACTATGGACATGCAGCCATAGATGACCTGGGAAAGAAACATGGTTCTAGTAGCCTCGTAGCTATGACCGAGTATACATATGTATGTATATCTCCCCACAATGATTTCTCTAGAGATGAGTGGCTATCAACGACTACGAAATTACCCTCTTCACCAACGGATCGTCAATGGACACAGGCACTGGGGTCGGATTCTACTCTGACACACCGCAGAAACAGGAATCGTTTAGACTCCCTGATTTGTGCAGCGTCTTCCAAGCAGCGATCCTGGCAATAGAGAAAGCAGCCAAACGCTTACAAGTAACCGATATCCCACCATGGGATACCACCATCTTTGTAGATAGCGAGGCCGCACTGGAGTCAATAGGATCCTGTTCAACGAGATCAAAGGCTGTCATGAAATGTCGCAACTCACTGAAGTCCATCAGTCACCACAAGTTCAAACTCTGCTGGGTCTCTGTGTACTTCACAAATGAAGGGGTTCACAATGGGCCTTTTGGCCCCCGAGACACAGAGCATGATCTTCTTGCTGAATCGATTTGGCCTTGATGTTGAAGGACCGGCTTCGATTTTTTCCGCTGCGGGTTTTCAAAATAAATCAAAATGAATCCGTTTTTCATCATCCACAATTCGATGGAAAATGATTTCCTTTCTTAACGTTGGCGCAGCATTTCACAAGTGACTATGATTTTCCATTTGACGTTCATTCAACTCATGTGGCGCTCATTTACCTAGTTTATTGATCTTCCCCATTGCCCGTAAACGTCTGCTTATTGTTTCCTGTGACACATGTAATGCTTCTGCTAATTGACGTTGAGTTTGAGTTTGGGTCATCATCCAATAACTCCTGCAATTGCTCTTCTTCAAATTTTTGTGGTCTACCACTTGCTCACTGCCTTTCACATTGAAATCACCACTCTTAAACTGTCGAAACCATGTCTCACATGTTCTAATTGATGGAGCGCGTTTACCATATGTCTCTACTAGCAAACGATGATCTTTAACAACATTCATTTAATTAAATAAGAAAAGCAATTCGTGCCGCTAGTGTTCTTTTTCTGGCACAAAACTCAACATGATCACTGAACCATACACTATAGACGCTAAGTTTTGGCAGACCCAACTTATGTGTGTTTGGAGTTGAATCTCAGACGAACAAAATGACGTTTGTGTCAAATTAATACCCTGTGTACTTTTCGCTAGCGCCATGTCTTGACAAATCTCCAGTAGCCCGCAACGGCTCGTGACCTGAAACGTTACTGAAATCATGACAAGACCTTATACATATTGGATTAAGAACGAGTTCAATTCCGCGCTTAGCGAAAACCTCAGATATGAATGCATTACAGAGATCGAATGAAAACCCTTTTCATAATTGTGAGGCACAGGTTTGATTTTAAAAGCCTTTCGCGATTTAAAATGCGAGTAATATGGCCTATTAGCATTAGAGCTATCGCTCGACGAATAATTCGGTGAGTAGCAATAGGACGGTTGATACTCCGACGCGGGTTTGAACCCACGTGAGCTTAAAAAAGTACTACAAATAACTGCTCCTTGGGCAAATATTGTTAAACTGGTACTCCGAATTTGCTTGTAGTCCGGAAGATTCTGCTCCAACGTTCCAACCACTTTCGAAGGCTAGGCTGGGGCCTAGCTTGTTCTGGAATCCACTCAATGGATCTTTCATTCCAATAAAATCCAACATTACCAACCAGACGATCGCTCCTCTCGGAAGTTTCGCGGATTTCTGACCCTTTCTATCTTCTAGCTCCTTCAGTGATACTCTTTAAAGTCCTGTTTCAAAAGCTTTGGTCATCAGATCTGAATTCTTCCTGGGATGATCCCCTACCCGATTCAGTATCTCAAAAAATGGACAGCCTATCGTGAAAAATTACACCACTTTAAACAGATACCAAGAAATGTGGTTTCATCTGCCAATGAATTAGAGCTACATGGGTTCTCGGATGCATCATCGGTGGCGTCGATTCAGAGACAAGGAAGGGGAAATAAAAGGTTAATATAATGGCTGCAAAGACCAAAGTCGTTCCCATTAAACCGGTGTCGATTCCCAGACTTGAACTACTTGGAGCGGTGTTGCTGACTCAATTATTTTCCTTCATCATTTCATATATGCGTGCTCATTCATTCAAAATCTTTGTTTGGTGTGACTCAGAGATCGTATTACATTGGTTATCTTCGCTACCTCGTCGCTGGCCAACGTTTGTCGCCGATCGGACTGCGACAATTTTGGAAGTTATACCGAGACACTTTTGGCACCATGTTCCATCTGAGCATAACCCAGCGGACTGTGCTTCACGAGGGTATCGCCCGAGCTCCTCCCAAGTAATTAGTTATGGTGGATAGACCCTTCCTGGTTAGGGCTTGAACCTTCGAAATGGTCACAGTGAAAGTTTAGATTGGAAAGTCAACTTACGGATAATTTAGAGGAAAGGATTTCTACCCCAAGAGTTTTGACTGCGTCTACAAATAATGAGTTGCTGGAATTTCTTAAGGCTTCATCAACAAGTTTTCTTTGCAAAGGACATTCAGGCATTAACACTAGGTCGTCCACTTTCAGCAAAATCAAAGCTTTACAAACTTGCAAACATTTACGAAAACGCTTAAGGGAATATGGCGAAGCACCTTTCTTAACCAGTCGCGATCGAATTGCTATGATCCGCCAGATGTCGCTGATAATAACTACATACATAAGCCTACCTTAAAATAACTACAATACCTAGATATGTTAACTTCTTTATTGAGATGAAACATGTTTTATACCAATTTTTAGCGCGTAGGGTATAATTTAAGTTGCCTAAGATATCTGATACTGTTTTACTTGACCATTGTCAAGTTGTGGCATATATTTTCCAGGGATACTGTGACGTCCATAGTGTGGCAGAAAACGAGCTAATAAGATAGCCTATGTAATGCATTAACTTGAAAGTATTTTATCTTTTCTATAATGATGTTCACCAGACTAACAGAATTTTGTAAGTTATTCGACTGTGATATACCATATAACCTGTGAGTTACCTGAGATTGGAATACCCATCTCTTTTCTATAGACTTTTGCAAAATATTTTTCATGGCTTTCCATGGGGTCTATTTTCTGCAACTTTCCCCCATGCCTTTGTGCTAAGTATAATCTCTCTTAACCTTTGTTATCACCACCAGTACCCACATGCTACATGAATGGCTCAAAGGACAATTATGTTCGTGCCTTACCGAATAATTTGAACATTTTTGAGCAAGGGCAAATTTATAGAATTGCAATGGAAAGTGCGGAAATCGTCTTTTGAACTTGGGTATGAACCAAGTAGTTCTCATGCCACACCAAACAGTTTTAGCTCGCAAGTATTTTACGCAACGCAATGACATTTATTGAAGGACATTCTCTTTGATGGATCAGATTGAATAAATCAAAACCTTCCAGATGCAAGACATATTTTCTACTTAACCTCTGCCACCATGTGTCTCAAATCGTTTAAGTTATGCTACAACTATGAAGGCTGACTGTTCTTTGACAGTCCTGTCACGAACGTAACAGACACAGGAAGTATATATCACTCACTTCCGAAGAAAATTTCCTTTTGGGAAAATTAATTGACGTTCACGCAGCTTCACATGCGAGCTATATCGATATCCACCAGACCATTGAAGTTCACTATTAAGAAATTTATATTGAAAATCCAGCACTGGGTGAGAAGTACAGGGATCCAACACATCACATCACTCAATAAGTTCGTTGTATGACTTCGATTTTATGTATCCAAAGTTGTCTTCTTCAAGAGTGATACAATCATTCCAAGGCTTTTCTGAAATTTAGTTGCTCTTTTTTTTAAATGATTTAAACTTTGGCAATCACGTCTTTAGTGGCGTCAGATCGCTTTCCCAATCACTCCCATTGTTGCGAGTGACTTGTGACAATGGCTTGGTGAGAGAAAACTTTGTTCATCTTCAACTAGGTTCTTTTTTTTTATTTTTATGGCATCAATAGCGCCATATATAGGGTCTGGGAAGAAGTTCGTGGCGTCAAGAACCGCTAGATGGCTCCAATTGCAAATAACTTAGGAAACACAGGTCGCAGCACCCTACTAGATACTCAACATCGAAATTGGTGCAATAGTTACTTGCCCTATAAAAAAAAACAAAATCAAAAAATACGCCACATTTTGTAATATTTTTACGACAACGGGAAAAACACTACATAGACTTGCATAAAAGCTTGCTCGCAGTGCACTGTAAAGGAAGTTGAACAAAATTTGCTGCACGGAAATGATTCATATTGTTTCTTTCTAGTAATTGTGATTTCAGCATATCAGCGATGTCGATATTGGTATTGAGGAAGATACTGACCACAAAACTGTTGTGACCATTCTTCCTCTCCTTCCACACTATTCGACAAAGCACTGAACGGCGAAAATCCGTATTGTCAAATGGTTCACACTGCACAATCTCATCGTATGCATGGTTGTTTCCCGTCACAAGCTCATTTTGCGGTTTAGTCATTTCCTTTTCACAAATCAGACATATCTCTTGGCTCGGACATCTGTTCGTACGATTTAAAATCGCATAATGTGAAAGCGTGCATTTGGTCACGAACACTAATTGTACGGCAGCCGCACCGTAGGTGGCAGTGACAGTGGACGACTGTTCAACGGCTAAATAATCTCATCGTACAAAATGAAAGAAGCCATACTTTCCTTCATGCCACTAAAAACGTGTCAGTGTCCGGTTCAAACCGAGTAGTGTGAGAAGAGCTTACCCAAAATTGGTTACAAAGAGAAGCTCGCTGTTGGGGTTCGTCATGAGTTCGAAAAACATAATAGAAAGAATTAACATCTGCGACGCGCTGCTGAAACGCAATGAAATCGGGCTATTCCTGAAATGTGTGTCATATTGGGTGATGAAATGGATCACGCACGACAATCGAAGCGTCATAGATCGTCGCCTTTTGTGAAGCCAGAAAGAAGTGGTACTATGTATGGGGAATAAGGACTGGAAGGAAATCGTCTACCATGAGCTACTTCTAGTTGGTCGCACCATTAATTCTAAATTCTACTTTGAACAACTAGGAAAAAAAAGGCTTGAATTGAGTTATAGGAAAGGTTGTGCCTTCCATTACGACTACGCATGATCACACACTTCTCTGATGATACGCCAAACACGTTGAGAGCTTGGTTGGGCTTAGACAATGCACCCTGTATCTATTACTTGTATTGATTTCTGCAGAACTTTCTCAATAGAATTAGGCTGCACTCAAAGAAAGCCTGTGGAAACCACTTAGTTTTTATTTTCAACCATGGCATGAAAAAAACCAGTTGATTAAAACTAAAAACATCCAGGACCTTTGCGCAAACCTAATATAGAGGCTAAAACGTTACCAACTGACACTTGTGTTTTCATCGTTTTGGACCGATTTAATCCTTTGCTGTCCCATTAGCCGACTGTCGGTTTGATTTAGGAATTTGATCACAAAGCATAGACAAATCTTTTTCGCTGCTTCGATTTCAAGAACTGTTGGAGGTGTCGTCTGGATCGTTCTTCGTGGATCTCTGCGCACAGAGAGGAGGTATTGGAATGTACGCCTTACCATCAGTTAGAAGTGACTCTCCTAAGAATTACCTCGAAAAATCAAGTTGTTGCTAATCTGATGTCAGCGTGCTTCCGTCTCTGGCTCTCAGGGGAGCGGCGGTCCACAGATCTTCCTCGTGGCAGCATAAACACCTTTCATGTCGCCATAGTGAGCTCCAACCTTTGTTTCGCTTGCCAAGGTCTTGTAGAAGTCCCGTTTCTCCTCTCAGGCAATGCGTTTGACCGATATCTCGGCCTCGTTATATGCAGCTTGGATCTAACGCCTTGTCTCTCGTGGGCCGGGTTGTTGCAATTGACCTTTGAGTTTCTTTCTGGCCTCTAATCTCTATCTCTAGTCTGTCTCTAAGTAGCGTCGCTGACGTTTGTGTTGTCGGAAGCCCACTGTTTCCTCCGCACTTAATTTTAAAGCACACATCAGGTCTAGCCGCGAAGGTATTTGACTAGATTATTATTTCAATCTTCCCCACAAATTGCCTGGCTATCACCGGATTCTGGAGCCGCTCGGTGTCATAACGTCTCTTTACGGGAGCCTGGTAGGCCGTAGGTGGACGAAACCTCACAGTACCCAGCAAAAGTTGATGGTCATACCATATACAGTGGTGGAAAAAATAATAGGGACAAGACATCGCAAAACATATTTTTTTATTTTTTGTAAAATATCTTCGATTTAGAATCCAAATCTGTTGTATTTTATCATCGCACTTATTTATACATACATATAAACATCGTACCCTTTCCTCCAAATCCCATTTTTGTTTTTATACATATAATAACGGTATATTTATATTGATCGCTTGCTAAGGCTGGAAAAAATAATAGGGACAGTTGATATATTTTCAGTTTATTTAAATATCACTTACTTTATGTGCACTAAATCTTTGTTTCTTTAATATTTAGGGGCTCCTCCTGTGTTTTTCAGCACAGGAACACATCTACGATGCATAGATTCGACTAGTACTCTGCATGCTTTGGTATAGATAGAATTCCAAATTTCATGAACCACCTGTCACAAATGATCGCGATTTTTTATTTTTGTGTTAAGATCGACGATTTCGCAGAGATCGCCTCTCTTCTTTATTACCGTTCGAATGTCAAAAAAAGGTATAAAGTAATATGATCTTAAATGGCTAAATTGGAGTGATGCCAATACAACATCCCCCTTTAAATATTATAGTAAATCATTTTGATTTTAATTAAATATTTCAGTTTATAAAATTATTACAAGTATGGTACATTAATCTTATTATAATCCAGTGTTGACTTTTCCTAATTAAAATTTTGATTAATTAATTCAATAATTATTACAAATCTATTTATTACGAAATTTAGTTGATTTCTATTTATTTATCTTTTAATTTTTTTTTTCTTCTTTTCTTCTTCTTTTCTCTCTTCTTCCCTCTAAGCGCGATATATTCGTTTTCCTGATCTGGTTACTAAGGCGTCATATGATTCCCGTCTGGGTACCTGATTCTGTTCACTGGTTGCTTCCGATGGTAACTGCGCATCCTTAAGTACCCTTTCTTCTCCCCCTGCATCCTGACCCGTCTGATGACTCTGAACGCCTCCTAGATCTGAATTAGAATGATTTGGCTGTAACGAATCTAAATAGGACGCTTTAATAAGATGAAACCTATTTCTACGAATAATGCGCTTATTAGTATCAATTAAGTATGATCTATGCTGCGTTTTTTTAATTACTCTCCCATGTCGTCTGATATCGGTAATCCATACAGAATCTCCTGTTTGCAACTCACTCAACTCCCTTACTCCATGCCTCTCATCGTAGTTTTTTTTATATCTGCGTCTGTATAAAGCTTCCCTACTATTCAGGTTTCGTAAATTTGGTTTATCCTTCAAGCTCACATCTGGTAAGTTGTCCCGTAGCCTTCTCCCAAAACTAAGTTCTGCCGGACTGAATCCATTCCAAAGTGGTGTATTCCTATATGCTAACAAAGCTAGCTCGAACTGTCCAGTATTCTTTTTTAGTAGGTTTTTTACTGTTTTTACACCTGCTTCCGCAGCGCCGTTTGCCTGATGATGTTGTGGACTACTTGTAGTTATTTTAAATGACCATTCTTTTGCGAATTTTCGAAATTTTGATGAGTCTAAATTTTGAAATTGTGTACCACTGTCGGTGTATATAAATTGTGGTATACCATGACGACTAAAAGTAGTTTTACACACTTGTATGATGTCTTCCATTCGCATCCGTTTTAACTCCTGGACTTCCAAATATCGCGAAAAACAGTCGATTATTTAGACATACCATTTGTTTTCAAATTTGAATAAATCCATTGCGACCTTTTGCCAGGGGTAATCCGGGAATTTAGAAGCTACTAATGGCTCGTGTCTATTTTTGGCATGTTGAATATACATTGGACAATTTTTTATTTTTTCCCCTATTTCTCTAGAAATTCCTGGCCACCACATAGTCCTATGCGCTCGTATCCTTGTTTTTGTTATGCCCAAGTGCCCCTCGTGTAGTTTCGCTAGCATGATACCCCTAAGGCACTTTGGAATAATCATCCTGTTCCCCCGTAAAATCAGATCATCTATGATGGACATCTCAGCCCTGACGGAATAATAAGCTTTCATGTCAGCACTGAGTTTTTCCCTTTTTGGCCATCCCTCGTTGATGTACTTCCTAAGTTCCTGACACTCTATGTCCGTTAATTGTGTTCTAATGATATGTGTAATATTCTCATCCTTTGTATGTATATTCATCAGCGATATAAGATGAATATACGCATCTATTTCCTCCTCCATTTCGTCTGAAATCGAACTATTTTCTACGGGCGTCCTGGACAAGTGATCAGCGACAACTAAATTCTTTCCTGGTATATAATTTATTGAGAAATCGTATCTCATCATCCGCATACGGATACGTTGCAATCGCGGTGATAGATCGTCCAAGCATTTTGTTTTTAAGAGTTGTAAAAGTGGCTTATGGTCAGTTTCTACTACGAAATGCCTCCCTATTATATAGTTTTTAAATTTCTCACAAGCCCATGCAATCGCTAAAGCCTCTCTTTCAATATTCGCATAATTAATTTCAGCTTGTGTTAAACTCCTTGAAGCATACGACACTGGATGTATATTAACCCCATGTCTCTGTAAAAGTACGGCCCCTAAGCCTGAGATAGAGGCATCACAAGATACGATTGTTTCTTTTCCTGGATCATACTTCAACGTTTCATCTTCAACGTTGGCGGTGATGTGAGAAGATTTTTGATTTCTTTGAACGCTTTATCCTGTGCCTCTCTCCAAATAAATGTATTTTTTTTACAAAGCAAACTTGTAATTCGATCAAGTATCGAAGATTTGTTTGGGATATATTTACCGATAAAATTGACCATACCCAGGAACCGCTGAACCTCTGTGCGGTTGGTTGGAGCTTGCATTCTCACAATCGCATTAATTTTCTCCTCGTCAAGTCTTATTTCCCCTTCAGTTATCGTGTGTCCTAAGTACGAAATTTTTGTTTTTCCAAACACCGATTTCTCCTTGTTAAGCGTCAATCCTGATTCTTGTATTCTTCTAAGTACAGCTTCTACACATTGATCATGCTCCGTAATTGTGTTACCCCATATGAGAATGTCATCCATGTGTACTGTGCAATTCTTCATTCCCGCCAGAATCTGCGTCATTTTCCTTTGGAAGAATTCCGGAGCCGATGTTATTCCAAACGGAAGCCTCAAAAATTTGTATCTACCAAACGGTGTTAAGAAGGTTGTCAGGTCCTGAGACTCCCTAGACAACGGGATCTGCCAAAATCCACTCTTAGCGTCAAGTTTTGTAAAATACGTTGCCCCTGTCAGTTGTGAAAGTGAATAATCTACACCCGGGATCGGATGTATCTGCCTCCTTACCCATTTGTTGAGCCTTCCTAAATCTACACAGATTCTAATACCACCTTTCTTTGGTACAATGACCATAGGCGCACACCAATCTGAAGCTTTCTCTACAGGCGCTATTACCCCCTCTCTTTCCATTTTGTTCAACTCCGCCTGAACCTTTTCTCTTAAATGTACCGGTATTATTCGAGGGGTAGAAATCGCGTATGGCTCAGCTTTTGGCTTAAGTTCGATGACATAATTTTCTTTAAATGTTCCTAAGCCACCAAATACTTCCTTAAATTCCTGCACCCAGTTCCTCGAAGAAACTTCAAATAATTTTTTGACCAACCCGAATTTTTCTATTCCCGTCTTCCCCAGTAAAGGCACAATTGTATCCTTCGTAATATAAACTGTCTCGTCAGTATTTGTTTTCCCATATTTCAAACAAACTTTGGCTTTCCCTAGAACATTTATTTTTTTCCCAACGCCATATAATTTTGTTCCCGTTTTCTCAATGCACATGTTCCTCAAATCTCCCACTGCTGACCAGGGCACTAATGGTCCTGTGCACCTGTGTCAACTTTAAATTTAATTTTTTTATTATTTAGTCACAAATCAACAGACCACTGATCTGTGATTAACCCTACGAAGTATTCCTCTTCTCCCTCTATGACCTCACATACCCCTTTTGTCCTACAGGCTCTTGCATAATGTCCGCACTTGTTACATTTTTTACAAATTGCAGTTTTTGCCGGACACCTGTCATAGCTATGTCGTTCGTACCCACACCGCATGCACTTCTCCACTGCCCCCCTTATTTCCCGTGTCGGATGAGTATCAGATGTATGTCTCTTTTTTGATTTGTGTCTCCAATTTTTTTGACCAGCTACTCGGCGTTTTTGATCACTGGATTGAACGACCTTGCACATCTGATGTGCCGGTAATTGAAGATCTTTCTTTTGTCGATACAATTCTTCTACCTGTCGTAATGAGCAAATTGCTTTCTCCAAAGTCAGGCTTGGATCGAGTTGTAACCTATCACTTAAGCTTTCGTCTTTCATGCCCACAACTAGTGTCAATAAAATCATTTCATCTAAAAGACTTCCCCATTCACAATGTTTTGCTAATGCATATAAAGCAATAATAAATTCTTCGCCTGATTCGTCGCCTTGTTTTCTCTTTAGAAATTTAGCCCTTTCGTATATTATATTTTTTTTGGTACAAAGAATTCCCCAAATTTATTTATGCATGCTGTGTAAGTTTCAGGTTGTGGTTTAAAAGAAGCGTAAATTTCCTCGGCTTTTTCGCCCATGCAGTATATAAGAATATTTACCTGGGTCTTCTCCTCTGCTTCCTGTAGCCTATTTCCAATGCGGTACCTCTCAAATCGTCTGATCCATCTTTCCCATTCTGTCGGTATGAATGAAAATTCTTCCGGTGCCGAAAGTGCCAATTGAGCCTGCATTTTGGGGTTTCTGGGAGGAGTTGGGACTGGTGATGATGCTCTTGTTTTTAATTTGGATGTGGTCGCCGCTTGTATTTCCTTCGATTCCTCGGTCATAGCATGTAATCACACGTGTTCGATATTCTTTTTTTTTTTGTTTTGCAAATTCATTTAATTACCTTTAGAATTCCTTTTATTTCTGTTTTAATTTGTCCAATTGATTTATGTTCTCTGTTCTTTGCTTCTTTTCTTAACTATTTTCGGTTTAATTCCATTTCCTTCTTTTTTTTTGGTTACCGCTGCCACCATGTGTTAAGATCGACCATTTCGCAGAGATCGCCTCTCTTCTTTATTACCGTTCGAATGTCAAAAAAAGGTATAAAGTAATATGATCTTAAATGGCTAAATTGGAGTGATGCCAATACAACAATTTTATTCTTTGAAAGTTCCTAAGACACCCCAAAGATGTTCAATTGGGTTCGGGTCTGGTGACTCCGACGGCCAGTTCATTACTTTAGCCCCATTTTCCTGGAACCATGTCTTTACAAGCCTTGAGAAATGTTTGGGGTCGTTATTTTGCTGATATTATCATTTCGGCATGTTGTCATTCGTAAATGGTAGCATTATATCTCTGTCTACTATAACGTTCATAGTATCTGTTATACAAAAGAAAGGAAGGACACCATACCATGAGAAACAACCACAAATCATGACCCTGCCACCACCATGTTTTACCGTCTTACTAGTGTAGAAAACTTAAGTTCCTAGTATGGACATCGCCCATACATTTTACCATCAGGCCCTTAAAGATTTTTTTTGTTTCACTGGACCATAAGAGGTTTTTCCAATGCAGACGATGCCGATTTAATACTGCAAATTCCTAGCTGAGGTGAGGAACTTTTCTTGTAACCCTTCCATGTAAGCCACATTTTATAAGCCCGTTTCTTATAGTTCGGTTACAAACTGGAGCATTTGACTCAATTTCCAAATCGTTGGAAGAGGCGAAAAGAATTTTTTTGCATGCCATATCCTTGGCCGTCCCCGTGTTTCTAGCTTATTTTGTGTCTTGATAGCATTGTGAACCCTTGTTTTCGAACAATTTAAAAGTTCTGCCATATTTCACATAGCTAGCCCTTTTCCATGCGGCTGTTTAACTTTTGAACGGTCTTCAATCGAACAAATCTTATTTTTACCCATGATAAAATATACAGTTGAAATCTTTAAATCAAAATAAAATCCCTAACCGTTTCTTAAAAAAAACACAACTTCCTCTCATAAACTATTCGTGACAATTGCGAAAAATATTCGTATTCCCTATTATTTTTTCCAGTTCTAGTATACAATTTATGCCAATAAACCGTTTTCAAATCAGAACAAAGATAGGATTCGGAGAAAAGGATACAGCGTTCAAGTGTTCAAATGAGTGCGATGATAATATACAAAAAAATTGGATTCTAAATGGAAGATATTTAAAAAAAATAATATGTTTTGCTATGTTTTGTCCCTATTATTATTATTATTATCATTTATTGGCAAGTAATTGAAATTACAAGGTGATATGTAAAAAAAAAAAAAAATTAATTAATTAATAAATAAATTAAAGAGCCTAGCTGCGGAGACTATTGGCTCTAGTTGCTAAAATGAAGGATTTAGGTTTAGATAAGAGAGAAATTTGTTTATGTTTTCGATATTTAGAGAACTTGGGTTTTTAAGTATATCATAGATTGATACATTTTAAAAAATAGGTCTTATGATAGGTTTTGATAATTTGCAGTGTTCTAGTATATGTGTGACATCGAGAGTTACGTTGCAAGTGGTACAGATTGGAGAACTATTTTAACACAGCAGGTATTAGGGAGTAACCGCAGTGTAGCCCAGTCTTAAGGGCTAACCATAATAGGCAGAAGCAAGCAGAAGCTTATGTCAGATCCGAACGAAATTCTCCCCTCTGTTTCAACGAAAAATCAAGATACCCACAATGAACAGATGCAAGCAGATGCAAGCAGAAGGAAAGGAACTGTCAAGTTGTTTTCCCACACCTTGCTTGAAATAAAAGCCATCTGCTTTATAATAGAGGCACTTATTGACCTGCACAAGTGAAATCAAATTGTTAACAAACTCGTATTCCATATTTATTTTATCTTTTTTCTCTTTCCTAACCTCAAATGTCACTTGTCAAAAATTCCGACCGGAATGTCTTCTTTCAAGAAGACCTTCCGTCTGCTCGCATCAGTTAACGAACATTTAACGAAACGTCGTATCTTCCCATTGTGGGCATATCATATGCTTTGCATGTACTCGTAAGAAGACATTCCCCTCTGCTTGCTTCTGCTTGCTCCTGCCTATTATGGTTAGGCCTTTAGTCGGACGAAGTTGGAAATTTTAATTTTTATAAATTTGTAGGATACTGTGGGTAGGATTTATCGACATTGACTTTTTTATAATGATGGTGATATACTCGTACATAGGCTCCATTCGGTTTGCTGTTTGACTCTTAAATTTTTTTGTACGTTTTTCTTAAGGTCTTGTTTGATGAATATATTAAATTTGTATACTGGTGCTTCCCTTGCACAGTTCGCAGCAGTGTCGGCTTCCAGGGGTCCACATTAGCCTTATTTTGTTTGGCATAATCATAATTTGATTTCTTATTTCCGATATAAGGTACGAATCGTTGTTAGGGTTTCTAATTGCTTTTAAGACTGATATGCTGTCGGAGATCACCGGTGTTGTAAAAGTAAGATCAAACAAAAAAAATCTGGAGCATGTCAGTGTCACAAAAAAAGAAAAAAGGCAGGCCGAAAAACAATTGGTGCAAACAAATGCAAAAACACCAGCATTTGATTGGCCTCAGCGATGAAGTAATCCCAAACCGGGAAGCCTGGCGCTACTTTCTGAGGTCAAACCGGCGGACCCCACAAGCGGACCAGTAGGAATGCAGTTAAGTGGGAAGGTTATGGTCCTACACTTCTGACCATAACAACGCCGGAAAAAGAAAAAGAAGAAAGAAGAAGAAGAATGCTGTCGGAGCATATAACAAGTTTACCTCTGCGATTCGTTATTGTTTTGGTCGCTTGTAAGATAGCAAAGGCTTCTGCCGTAAATATTGAAGAGTGTTCGGGGAGAGTACCTATGTTCAGTATATATCCATCTTCTAGCGTGACGGCAAATGAGGTATTATGCTGAAATTTTAATCCATCAGTAAAAATAAATTTCCATCGTTTATTTTTGAGTTCAGATGAGATTTGATTGGTTTGTTGATTTAATTGATTGATTGATTATTATTTTTATTATTTCTCAAGTTGTTAACAGGACAAAGTATGGCATATCTTAGCACAAGTGACATGAAATAATAAAGGAAATAGTGACATTCTATATTTAAAATTACAATGAATAATAAATAGTGTCGAATGTCATAACAAAGTACAATACGTATCTTATTATAAATATGTTGGGGTGACAGAATAGAAAGAAAATATAACAATTAAAAAAAAAAAAATAAATAAATAAATAAAAACAACAATAGAAAATTAAAACACAAAGATCAAAAGAATTGCAACAAATAAAACCAAAGGAAGATTTTATTGTCAATGTATGGCAGTTAAGAATGTTTAAATTATATAGTAGCATAATCTTTGAAAGTACATTTTTTACAATTTAAAGAAAGCAATTAAGATTTAACCAGTACGACAGAAATTGAGATTAAAACTCTGTGCGCATAATAAGAGATTCTAGATAATCAAAATTTTGGTCAAGAAGCCAGATTTTAATACGTCTAAAAAATGTACCATATACTGTTATTGTTCTAATAGTCTGGGGAAGCTTATTAAATAATCGGTAATACAAAATAGAATAAAAATTACGATAAGCGGTGGTGCAGAAAGACTGTACATACACATATAACAAGCTAGCGGAGTTACCACGTAAATTGTGAGTAGATATTAAACGAAAATTACGACAACCGGATCTCATATAAAACAATTTTAATATCTTAAAACAATATAGGTGACGAACAGGTAAAAGGTTTACGTCACAGAACAACAGATAACTAGGATGTCTACTAGACTTACGACAAATTTTTCTTTTAACTTTTTTTTGAAGTTTAATCAATAGAAGGATATGGTTATAATAAATACCACCCCAACATACAAAACCATATTGAAGTTTGGAGTGAAAAATCCCATAATATGAGAACAGAGAAATTGAGAACAGATTTTGTTTAAGTAGAAAAAATGTCGCAGCACATTCCCTAAGTATTTTCTTTGAGAATCCACGTGATTAATGAAACTCATTTTATAATCAATTAAGAGTCCCATATATTTAACATTTTCGACTTGGAAACAGTTCTCACTACAGTTAGAAGTACAAGTATATGACGGTAAATTAGTCATGCAGTTACAAGTAGATAATTTAAACTTTTGGCAATCTGAAGCATGAAAATGAACATTTACATCCAAATTATACGATGAAAGGCTGAAATGCATTAGTTGTGTTTTTGAACTTATTACTGAGTTATGTTCTGCAAACCATTTCCGTAGAAGATCAAGATCCCAATTGATGGCACAGACCAGTTCTAAAGAACTGTTGCATCCATATGAAAAACCAATACCACATAAAAGCAGTAGGACTACCTTTAAAGTCAAGTGAAAAGAGAGAATTAATATAGATGAGGAATAAAAGTGGACCCAATACAGAACCTTGTGGGATACCTAAGTTAATAAATTTGACATCACTTCTAATATCATCAATTTTTACCCTCTGAGACCTATTTTCTAGGTAAGATTTTAAGCATGAAGCCGCGAAAACCCACTTTTTCCAATTTTCCTAACAATATTTTATAATTAACCATATCGAAGGCTTTAGTTATATCGATGAACAAACCAGCAGTGTGTTTTTTCTCATCAAGGTTCGACATTGTTTGGGAACAAAATTGCATCGCATCTTCAGTAGATTTGCCTCTTTGAAATCCAAATTGAGCCGGATTAAAAAACTGTGTTGTGGTTAGAAAACGCACTAACCTATCTTTCGGAAGTCTCTCAAAAACTTTACTTATGGTTGGTAGAAAATATATTGGTCTGTAATTTGAGATTTCAGTAGGAGAACCTTTCTTAAGCAAGGGCACTACGTCTGCACATTTAAATTCTTCTGGAAATATGCCTTCAAAGACACTACGGTTAAAAATAACTGTTAACATATTTACAAAAAAAACAAGCGCTTGATTTGAGAACTAGACTAGAAATACCATCGAAGCCACAAGAATTTGATTTCGTTAGATAACCAATTGCCCTTAAAATCTCAAGAGCAGTTAACTTTAAGTTTGGAGCGGTTCATTAAATTCCAATGGACAAATGCACTGAACACAAGCTGGTGGGTTTATAAAAGACGGTAAACAACAAGCTAGATTCACAAAATATGTATTAAATTCATTTGTCAGTAGGTCGGAAACTACACACTGATTAACATGGTTTCTTAGGAAGGGACGTTTTATTCAGAATTTTATTAACAAGACGCCACTCATTAGCTAAATTTCCTTTAGCTTCTAGAAACAGAGAACGATAATTAAGCTCAGCGCAGAGTACCTTGTAATTATTTCTTAGTCTGATATTATAGGGATCCTTGACACAACGTATTCTAAGAATGATGCTTGAGAATAATGAATAATACGTTGCTGGTGTTTGCTTTCGTGTATTGTCATTATAAACGACTCAGGTTTTATGTGCCATGAGTGGAAAGATGGGGTAGAGCTACGTGTATCGGAAGATCCATTTGCTGGGCGTTATGGAGGATGATGTTTATAGCCGATGGGATCCGTTTTTTACGTTTGTGTCCTGTAGATTGATAAATGTCCTTATCGATAACTGAATTTTTGGAAAAAGACTAATTTAGCAGCTAGTTTTGTTGTTATTTCTTCAATACGTTGCTCCAATGACGGAAGTCCTACTTCTGGGAGGATATTTTTAATTGGTGTTGTAGGAAAAGCATTGATGCTTCCTCTTGCCGCTTGGTGGTAGGCTGGCTTTAATATATTGAGAGTTGATTTCGGACTATTGCCATAATCGATTTTACTTAGAACTAATATCTTGGTTACAGTTATAATGGTGTTGATATGTGCATGACTTTCCTTACTACTTAAGTACTTAATAATAATATCGACTCTCGCAGCTAGGGATTTCTTCAAATCTAAACAATGTTGTCTCCCTTTATAACGGTTATTAAAAGTTAATCCTAGGATGTTTAAGTTATTAACATTTTCAATTTGTACGTTTTGGATACTTAGATTAAGTTCTGGACATTGAAGTTTGTGGCAAACATGTAGTAGCTAACATTTATTTAATGGTAGTTTAGCTCCAGAAGCATTTGACCATTCTAAAATGTCTTTTATAGCGTTTGTTCGAATAGAGAATAAGAGAAGAAGATAACTCGTCAACCACGTTTCCAAAAAAGCACATTTAATTTTCTTCTGTCAAAAACTACAATACCAACACGAACGGTCTGAAGTTGTCGCCGATGATGTTAGGGTACGATTTGATCTTAGGTTCGATTTGGAACATTCCGCCCGCCTTCGCCAGATTCTGGCGAACCAACTTCTTCCTCCCGTGGTAGCAAACTGATTTTCTGGATTGGTCTCGCAACCGTAGATGTAGCTGTCCGTAGAAGCACGACACGAACAAGTCCATCGGCGCCGGGTTTCACTTCGATAATGCAAGCCAATGGCCATTTGCACGGTGGATAAAGATTTGATCGTATCAGGCATAGATCTCCAACCCTTGCAGACGGTTGACTGGTACGCCACTTCGGTCGCTGTTGCAGCTCGTGAATGTATTCAGAAGACCATCTGCTCCAGAAATGATCATACATCTGTCGGAGTAACTGCCATCGGGATAGGCGAGAGCCTTTCACGTCCAATGTTGATGGTTCCGGTATTGTGAGTATTGATGTTCCTATAAGGAAGTGCCCGGGTGTAAGAGCAGAGAGATCTGATGGATCATCCGAGAGTGGTTGCAGCGGTCTTGAATTGAGGCATGCCTCAATCTGCGTAAGAAGGGTGGACATTTCCTCGAATGTTAACAATGTCTCTCCAACAATGCGCTTGAGGTGAAACTTAACGGACTTAACCGCTGCTTCCCAAATCCCCCCAAAATGTGGGGCCGATGGAGGATTAAAGAGCCACTGGGTCCCATCGTTGGCAAGAAGTTGGGCGATTTCCTTACCTTGAGCACTGGCTTGCTGGAACAGTATGCGTAATTCCTTATTGGCCCCAACGAAGTTCGTTCCGCAGTCACTTGATAGAGTAGCACATATACCACGCCTCGCCACAAACCGTCGATAAACTTGGAGAAAATCCTCCGCTGAATATCCAGAGGCCACTTCTAAATGAACTGCTCGGATTGATAGGCAGACAAAGACTGCGATATACCCCTTGTAGGACTATGTCCCACGACCCCTCGAAAGACGAAGGTTGATGGGGCCTGCGAAATCAATCCCAGAATGAAGAAACGGCCGATATCGCCGAACTCGTCTGGAGGGTAGGTCTCCCATTTGTTGCATGGCCGGTGAAGATCGTTGCCTCCAACATCGAAGACATTTAAAAATGATGGACTTAACTAGCTGCCGACCCCTTACGATCCAAAACCTTTGTCGCAAGTAACACAAAGTCAACTGTGCACCACCATGCAATGTTTTTTGGTGGGCATCCCACGTGAGTAGTTTCGTCAGGTAAGACTGACGAGGAAGTATCATTGGGTGCATCTCATCAGGGTGTAGCAGTGCATGGCGTAAACGTCCACCAACGCGTAGAGTCCCATTATCATCCACGAATGGGTTGAGACGACTAAGGCTAGACCTCGATGGCAACGGTTTCTTATTAGAGAGGCTCCGTAGTTCCTCCGAGAAATGTAGCTTCTGAACGTAGGATATCCAGAACTGTAGAGCATCGGCTAGCTGGGCTGATGTTAATTCGCTATTGTTTTTAGACGCTGTCCGAGGATGTTGGTGGCGCAGATTGTGGATGAACTGATGACAACGTGCTGTGACTCTCAATAGTTTGTTAAGGGAACTGTAGCGATTTAAAAGATCAACTTCTTGGCAAGAGGTCGCCACAGCAAGGCAGGTCGTAGTTCGGCTCTCTAGGCAAGTTTCGGAAACGTGCATGTTAGGAGAGGTAGGCCACGGAGATGAAGATTCTCTTAACTGTGGTGGTCCATGGAGCCAAAGTGGTGACTCGATCATTTCTTGTGAAGATATTCCTCGGGTAGCGAGGTCTGCAGGATTCTTGTCACCTGAAATGTGATGCCAACATGCATTAGGTAGGCTTACCTGGATTTCAGAGACTCTGTTGGCAACAAATGTCTTCCGTGCTGAGGGATGTTTCCGAATCCACGACAGTGCTATTGTTGAATCTGTCCACATGTGACAAACAGAATCCGTGAGTTTTATTCCTTCTTTAATTCGCTTTACGAGCCGAACGGCGAGCTGCGCCCCGCACAGCTCAAGTCGTGGGAGTGAAATTAATTTCAGGGGAGCAACCTTGGACTTTGATGCGAGCAGCACTGTATATATGAACCCCTGTCTGTTTAAACACCGCAGATAGATGCAAGCCGCATATGCTCGTTCCGATGCGTCGGAAAAGGAATGTAGTTCTACAAACTGAACATCCTGTGAGGTTCCTGACCATCGTGGCACAGAGTATGAGTGCAAGTTGTTGAGTCTCTCCAACAAACGGATCCATGACTCCATTAACTGCGAAGTGAGTAAATCATCCCAGCCTAGCCCAACATGCCAAAGTGTTTGCATAAATATTTTGAAGCCGATTGTAACTGGAGCTATAATAGATAAACATTTCCTTTTTGTTACTAATCCTTCACTTCTTAAGGGGTTGACTCGGAAGCAAAATGCATCGTCTGTCGGTTGCCACGATATTCCAAGCGTCTGTACCTCCTCAAATTGTTGCCACGTACGATGTCGAGGATTTGCCAGCTGATCCTTTTCTACGTCAGATAAGAGTAATGGATGATTGGCTGACCATTTACTGAGCGGAAAACCGCCCGCCTTGAGCAACTCGATTAACTCAATTTTCAATTCACAAGCTTCTTCAAGTGTATCAGCGCCGGCGAAAATGTCGTCCACGTAGGTGTTGTCCCTTAGAAGTTGGGCGGCACGAGGAAAACGCGTGCCTTCATCGGTTGCAAGTTGATGCAAGGTTCTCACGGCTTGATAGGGGGAGCTAGCAAGGCCATATGTAACCGTTGCTAGGCTGTAGACACGAACATCCTGATCTTCTGACGCTCGCCACAAAATTCGCTGGTAGTGTTGATCAGCTGGGTCAATTCGTATCTGTCGGAACATCTTCTCGATATCCGTCGAAAAAACGTATAAGTGCATGCGCCAACGGAGGATTACATCAAAAATCTCAATCTGCAATCTTGGTCCAACATGAAGACAATCATTGATATGTTGGCCTCTTTGGAGTTTAACCGATCCGTTAAATACCACCCGCAACTTCATTTCTTCCCCACTGATTTTAAGAATACCATGATGCGGCAAGAAGAAAGAATTGTTGGAATCAGAACCGTCCTCTGATGGTACCAGCCTCATATGTCCGAGTTCCTCGTACTCTGTCATGAACTTATTGTACCTCATTCGAAACTCCGACTGGGACTTGAATCGACTTTCTGTACGCTGGAGCATGCAAAGCGCAGACTGTCTTGAGTTCCCCAACTGATTCGTAGATTGCTTAAACGGCAGTCGTAGTATATATCGTCCATCACTTGCTCGCTTGTGCGTTGATGAAAAATGCTTCTCACACTCAGCTTCTTCATTGGTAAGCATAGGAGGATTTGATGGTACTACCTCTTCTTGACTCCAAAACCGTTCCAGTTGAGTTGACAGATCTTGGTCTAATATACATTGAAGACTAGTAAGCGGTGGTAACTCGGTACGAGAGTCGGGAAGTTCTGCCTTTGATGAACAAGATCCAGTAAGTATCCATCCTATACCTGTAGCTTGAGCAATTAGATTTTTGTCCTTGGACTTACGCAACCCTTCGTCAATGATACGCGTAAACACATCAGCCTCCAGTATCATTTCTATCGGTGCAGATGAATTGAAATTTGGATCTGCAAGTTCTAGTCCTGCGATGAACGAAAGATCTGCGTTGATGAGTTGAGGCGATGGTAAGTATTCAGTTAGTTTCGGCAATATAAGGGCATTAAGCTTCCATTTTATTTCGCTTGTAAATCGAGGAGCGATGAACACTGATGTTTGAGTCTTGACAGTATGGCATGAAGCACCTCCAACGCCTGATACAGGAACGAATGCTGAACGTCGAGATAACTTTAGGCGTTGGACCAATGATTCTCCAACAAACGAAGCTTCAGAACAGGGATCAATGAGTACCCGAACGGGAGCCGAGCGATGATTTTCTGATGAGGCGATAACGATAGCGGTGGCCAGAAGCATATGATAGGACTGCGGGGTAATTGTATTCACTGTATGCACGGAAACCTTTGGACCTTGAGCAGAATTCGATTGAGCTGCAATGTCGTTGTTGAGTTGACGAGCTGAAGACACGGAAGAGTTGACATCACCTTGGGCCATGTGCAGGAGTATGTGATGTCGTCCGTGACAAGAAGTACATCTTTTGTTTGATCGACAGTCACGCCTCCAGTGTGATCCCAAACAATTGAAACACAGCTGTTTTTCTGAAACAAAATCAGAACGCTTATCTTGGGTAAGAGTACGAAATTTATCGCAACCGGCAATGTAGTGATCTCCTTGGCAGTATGAGCAAGTGGACTTTTTGGCTGTCACATGACTTGTGATTTTTAGCTGGAGTTTCTTGGTTGATGGAGGTTTCTGTTTATGAGCTGCGGCTGACGTGGTGGGATCTGCTTCGGATCTTTCTAACGCTTGGATTCTTGTCTTCATAAATGAATTTAACTGAGACCACGTAATAGGTTCCGAGCTATCGTCTAGTGACAACTCCCAATCACGTCGAGTCCGAGGATCAAAACGTTGCACCGTAATGAAGACAATGATATCCTCCATTCCATCAACAGGCCTTTTTAGCATTTGAAGAGTTTCGATTGTTTCCGAAGTACCGTCCTTCAATTGTTTCAGGGCAGTATGAGATTCGGACGCCATTGAGGACAGATGAAAAAAGGAACTTAAGCATGCATATATGAGCGCTCTTTTATTGTCATAGAATGACGTAAGTTTCTCCCAGGCTCGGTTGTAATTTTCAGAGATGATAGGAATACCCTTGATGAGGCTAACAGCTTCGTCACTGAGACTCGACTTGAGGTATTGCAGTCGCTCCACGTTCGACAGTTCCTGGTCGTCAATTACCAGCGATGTAAATAAGTCCCTGAATGAGGGCCAATCTGAGTATTTTCCTGAGAATGTTGGCACTTCAATCGGAGGCAATTTTCGACGGGATACATTGTGAACAATCGCAGTGGTGTTGTTTGATGATGATGGAGAATGCGTCAACTGTGGAGTTGTTGTCGGTTGAAGTTCTTCCAGCGCATCCAGAAATTTAGCCTTTTCTTCCAAAAACACTTCTTCGGCTTCCTCCAAGAAATTGGTTTTGAAGTATGGATTCCCCTCGTCACTCTCGGCTGTGGAACCTAGCATAATTTGTTCATGGCGCCTCTCGATCTCCGTCATTCTTTTTTGCAACTGTTCCATGCGGGCTTGAATTTGACCTCTGGATGACCGTTCTCCTTTCTTTTTGAGATTAATATATGCCCGTGACATCAGTCCCAATTCATCCCTTTGTTGTTTGATCAACTTTTCCATTATGATGATGATTATACTTGATCCGCCTTCGAAGGACCATAAAATTGTTCGAATAGAGAATAAGAGAAGAAGATAACTCGTCAACCACGTTTCCAAAAAAGCACATTTAATTTTCTTCTGTCAAAAACTACAATACCAACACGAACGGTCTGAAGTTGTCGCCGATGATGTTAGGGTACGATTTGATCTTAGGTTCGATTTGGAACAGCGTTACTTAATAGATATTTACATTCATTTAAATCATTTGTTGTGCTTAAGATATAGATATCATCTGCGTAAAAACAATTATCTAGACGTGTATATTTGCTTAGGATGGTGGAGATGTCGTCGAAGGCAATTGACTACCGACAACAGAGATCCTTAAGGAATCCCATTGTGTAATAGATAGGCATTTGAGAAGATATTATTGCATTTAGTGAAGAATTTTCTATTCGTTAGAAATGATTTAACATATTCAAATATTTTTTTCCCAATAGCCCATATTTTTAATTTATTTAGGACAACGTGCATAGCGATTCTATCGAATGCTTTTTCGAAGTCCAATGTTAGTACAGAGACATGATTTTTTGAGGATAGAGCTTTTGAGATATAGGAATCTATATGAAGGTGAGCATCAACACATCCTCTGTTGGCTTTAAAGGCCACCTAATTCGACGAGATAACTTTTTTTGTTTCGACGTACCAGAGAAGACGCTTCGCCACAATTTTTTCAGAATCTTAGATATGCAGGGGATGAGGGATATTGGACGGAAACCTTCAATGGAAATCCTTTGTTGGTTTAGGGATGGGAAGTGATGTTGCGGTTTTCCAACTTTGTGGAATGATACCGGTGTCCAGTATGATATTGTATAGCCTTATAAGTCTTTCTTTTATATCTAGTGGCACATTTTTGAGCATTGGGTAACAGATTCTGTCTCTACCAGGAGTTTTGCCTTTGGCTTTGCTTAAACATGCTTCAAGTTCGATAATCCGCCGGGCGATGGGGTTGTTTCTGGGTTGGTAAGTGGATGGATTGAGGGGCTCATTTTTTATTGCTCTAAAGGTAGAGTGAAAATGCCGGTCGTTTGAAAACTCAGACCAGTTTTGAGCAAAAAATTCGCCGATTTCTACTGGATCTGTAATACCTGCAGTTGGGGATTTGATGTTTAGTAGTAGGAGGGTTGGAGTAGCCTGTAAGCTTACGAATGTTTTGCCAAATTTGGTCGGAGAAAAATTAGGGTTTATGCTTGCAATAAACTCTGTAAAGCTCTTAGCTTTGTTGTTCTTAAGGAATCGTCTAAATTTGTCATTGGACCCTTTATAAATAATCAGGTTTGATTGAAAGGAGTTTTTTGGAATTCTTTCAGTGCCTTAATTTTTATTTTGCGGAGCTCCGAGAGTTCTGGTTTCCACCATGGTACCATACGTTTCAATGCTTTTGTTGGGATAGTTTGAGGGATTGAAGAATTGGCCGCAGTTCTGATAGCTTTTTGGATTAATGCAGCTTCTTTGTTGATGTTTGATGTGGGTTGTTTATCCGTTAAATACTCAGAGGCAACTGTCCGAAAAACTAACCAATTAGCCATATCTGTTTTGAATTTTGTGCTCGTGGGAGGGTATTTGTGGATCTGACGTAGTTTTATAGCGGTAAGGATGGGAAAATGGTCGCTATTGTGAAGATCGTCTAAAGTTTTCCAGGTGATTTTTGGAAACAGTTCAGGTGAACAGCAGGTAATGTCAACATGGGTCAGAGTGTTATGTGTTGAAAGCAGGGTTGGGAAGCCATCGTTTAGAAGCACGAAATTAGCGTCAAGTATGAATTCTTCACACATTTTCCCTCTCTTGTTCGAAGCAGGGGATCCCCAAAGCGTACTCCACGAATTGACGTCACCACCAAGAATCAAGGGAGATTCAGTTTGGTCGATGATATCGTCCAGATAATTTTTATGGAAAGTTTGGTTCGGGGGTATGTATAGATCGATATAAGTTATTTTTTGTTTGAATTGTATTTCTAGAGCCATTGCTAGAATACTGGTGTTAACGAGACGGATATTATGTGGGATCTTTTTCTTGATCAATAGACCTATTCCTTGCTTAGGTGTCGTGTAATTGGAGAGATTTGTGAAATAACCGACGTAGCCTTTCGAAATAATTGGAGTAGAATTAAATGGGCAATGTGTCTCCTGTAGTGATATAATGCTTGGCATTTGCTCTTTAATTAAAATACTTAGCTCAACAAAGTTATTCTTATAATCTTTCATATTCCACTGAAGAATACTGAGAGCTGTATTTTTTAGAGTAGTCTTAGGCTTCTTCTGTAAGGAACAGAAAAAGCGTGTTTGGACGTGGTAATGTTTATTTTGTGAGAGGGGTGTTTTTGTTGAGAATACGTAGGGATGGCTAAATTAGGGTTGTTTAGGTGTTGACTCCACGACCCAGAAGTTGAATCATCGAGGCTCCCTGTGGAGCCTAAATGATCCAACCTCTGCGCCGCAGAGTCGGTATTTTGGTTATATGATGTATATATATATAGGGATATATCTGGTATGTTTTTGTGAATTTGTTTATTTCGCTTAAGCTTTTCAGCGAATGTTTCGGATGACGTTGGTATTTGAGAGGGGTTACGATCTCTGTAAATGCGTTTAGCTTCTCCCATGGTGCATTTGTTTGTGGTCTTGATGGTTAGAATTTCTAAAGCCTGCTTGTAGCTTGTGTAGATTTTTGATGAAGTTGGGTGAGAGAGGGAAGAGTTAGCGCACATAACGCGGGAGCATTTATCAGGTGTGTGAGGGGGAAGACTGCATGAGTCACATTTTGGGTTATAGTTGCAACGCTTCGCTGTGCGGCCAAGCAGTTGGCAATTCTTGCAGAGCATGGGATTAGCAATATATTCTGTGACTTTTGCATTGTAGAAGCCACTTTCGATAGATTTGGGGGGGGTTGAAGAGGTCGAAAGTAAACAGTATTAGGCCAGTTGGTTTTTGGTTACCTTTGTCATCAGTTTTCATAAATTTGTATACCTCTGTGACGCCTTGGTTTTTCATCTCAACGATTTCGGTTTCGCTGACGTTAATGAGGCATGGAGCGTATGCGATTCCTCTTGATGAATTGAGGCGATCATGGAGTCTTACCTCTACTGGACAGACATTAGCTAGGTTATTAGTTCTAATCAATTTATCAGCGGTTCTTTGCGATTTTGCATAATTAGTAGACTACCGTCACGAAGCAAAGAATTTTTTTCGTATTCAGTGGTAATATTATCAATTACCTTTTTGAGAAGAAAAGGACTTAGGGATGATACCGGCTTGTCTTTATTTTTGGAATTAATTATCACAATTTTATTATTTGATTTTTATTATTTGATATTAGCGGTAGGTCAGGGTAGTTGTGGAGGGGTATCTGGTGGGTTCTATGTTTTTTGTATGGTAGGGGATCAAAATCGGGGTCTGGGTCGAGTTGTCGGAATTGACACCCATCGGACCAGTTCATGTTTGCCACCAAAACACTGGCAAGGAAATACGAGTATATGCAAAGCACTACACTAGAGAAAAATAAGTGATTGTCCGAAGTGAGTGGTATAACGGGAGATACCTGTTTGCGCGCCGGCGACAAAAGAAGGAGAGAGAACGATGCGATCAGTTCGAGAGCTAGTCGGTGACTGTCCCTATTATTTTTTCCATCACTGTACATACATATGTCGGCGTGACCAATGGTTTTCACGTTCTGTAGAGAGCCAAGGAATCTTCTGCTGATCAGGAAGTGATTGATCTGGTTGCGGGTAATACCATCCGCAGACTGCCAGGTATATTTGTGGATGTCTTTATGGTGGAACTTGATGCCACCAAGTGGTGAAGAGCGGAGCAAAGGTCGAGAAGGCAATTTCCATTGCCATTGCTTTCTACGTTAAAGTCGACCAAAAGGCTTTGAGATTGTTGTTGTCACAACTAACTTTGGCGTTGATCGCCCATGACCATTTTCACATCGGTATCGGAGGCCGTGAGGCACGCTTCCAGCTCATCGTAGAATGTGTGCTTGTATCCGTCATCAACTTGTTCGGTTAGGCGTATCTTTATTATTACTATTACCGAAACTCGGTAATTCAGATAATCACTGACAATCCCCTGCCTAGCTTTCTTATTATGAAGGTGTTTCTTTCATGTTTGGTAGTTCTGTTCGATCTCTTCTAGATCCAGGTCATTATTCTTTTGAATGCTTGTCTGCTATCCAACCGTATACCAGATATCTACCTTAATCTTTGCAATTTTATGACTCGAGTTCTTGATTGGGTAATTTTTGCCATTCGCCTGTTTCTCTGACATGTTTTCTACCATAAATTTCTTTTAAGAACTTGTTTTCAAAGACCCGAATTCTACTTTTCTTCTTCTTAGTCAAAGACCAAGTTCCGTCACGATTCCAAAAGCTAAAAGAAACCATAACACACGGTTTCTTAGTAATATTGCACTCTGCATATTCAAAAAACTATCATACTATGGTGTGGTTATTGTAACCAGATTTACATTTCTGAAAAGCCTTAAGGAATTGTTAATCTTAGGATTTGAAGTGGAATCACTCCTTCAAGTGATTGCTTGGTATGTCCAACCTAAACGTTTTTCATCACTTTATTTACTCACGTCCAAACTCCCTTTATCGCATCCCTTTCATTGCTTTTAATGTTTAAATTTGTTGCCTCTAACTTAATCTAATCTTGAATAATTTTTATATGCAGTCCTCGTCTCTTTTTTCACAGCTTTCTTTCATATTATTTTTCAATTATAGATACTGGACTGGGTGCTGGTTCATCTGCATCTCATTTACATTCCAAGGGCATGATGTACTCTTGATTGATTTGCTTGAACGTAATTTTTTCTCATTAAAAAGCGATGCTTAGTCATCAGTGAACGGTCGTCAATCCTGGCTTGGCCACCATTTGCGCCATATAACCGCTATTCAACCACGACCGTTTTTGCTTAAAGTTTCCATAAGGTATTCACTTCTCCAATACCAGTCACCATCCGCTTAAGAAATGGATCGATTTTTTTGCGATTCAGCAACGATTCGCAGATGGAAATTTGATCCGTGAGGTTTATTTGCATAAACTAGTATGACAGCCATACAATCGAGTTTTATTCAAATCTCGAATATTTGGCCTTATTCAAATGATTCCAAACGGCTTTTTATACCTAGTTCCTGGGCAATCGAAATAGTTTCTACACTTGGTTTTCCAAAGCGTGGTGCATCTTTGAAGCAAAATTACCCGAACGGAATCGATGAAGCTGCAAATGATTGCCTGTTCGGCTAAGAAACTGAAGTAAATGCCTATGTGTCGGACGATGTAGACCGAATGGCCTTGGAGAGGCACTCAAAGTAGTCGATTTGGTGGATCTTATAATCCGATGTGTTCTCTTGGTATTTATTCCTTTATTTCCAAAATTCATCTCTTTTCCTTCACCATCATCATAGTCATTATTTCTTTATTCTGATAATAGTTCTTATAACTTCCATATTCTCTGCATAAAGCTAACTATTAAAAAGATACGATAAAAAGCACACAGAAAGTTCACAAAGCGCCTCGAAATTGCACGTCTTAATTTTTGCCATCGATAGCCCCATATATTATATTTTAATAGCCCCTCCCAAGATAAAATTTATTCAAAAATGGTTATTGATCTGATTGCCAATTTAACATTGAAATATTACACAAATATAATATCTTAGAAGTATTAGCGAATATCCGAGACCATTATCCGCGCTTCCATCGTCACGAACCATCTCCATAAATTTCGGCAGAAAGACAAATGTGAATCAGATATATCAATTAAATGTATCTGAATCTTTATTGTGCCCGCTGTAGAAGCCCCGAACAAAAGTAGAGTATCCTTGGACTATCTAATTTTCTTTCTAAAGGAAATAATAAATTAATAACGAACGAGATAAACGCAGGCAAAGGATTCGACTCTCATTTTTTTTATAGATTGATTTTGCCAGAAAGTATTGCTCATGTCAACTTAGGAAATTGTAGTCCATAACCCATAAGGTTGTAGAGGATCGGAAATAAATAAATAACAAACAGGTTCTTGGTCTTCCTCCCTAGTGGTATCAAATCGAAAAATAATGTTTAGTAATGCCTGGCCACAAATATTATAGTAAAGCCTGATTGGCTATACAGTGACTGACACCATACATATGCTTGTCATATACAGTTATGACACCGTGCGGCTCCAGAACCCGGTAATAGCCAGGCAATTTGTGGGGATGATCGAAGCGATAGCCCGGTCAGGCATAACACCATCGTGGCTGGAACCGGTGTATGCTTTGAAGTCAAATGCAGAGGAAACAGTGCCCTTTCGAAAACACAAATGTAAGCGTTGGATCAGGGACGCTACTTGGAGACAGATTGATGCCAGAAGGAAACTCAAAGGTCAACTGCACCAACCCGGCTCACGCGAAAAAAGACGAAAGATTCAAGCTGCATATAACGAGGCCGAGAAATCGGTCAAGCACATGGTGCGAGAGGACAAACGGAACTTCTTCAAGGACCTGACAAGCGAAGCAAAGGTTGCAGCTCACTCTGGCGACATGAAAGGTGCTTATGCTGCCACGGGGAAACTCTGTGGAGAGGCGGAAACACGCTCACATCAGATCAACAACAACTTGATCACTGGAGGAAATTATTCGCAGTCACTTCCAACTGATGGTGGGGCGAAGCCTCCAATAGTTCTTGAAATCGAAGCCCCGATTCACAGACTGAAGACCGGCAAAAAAGAGTCCGGACATCTTGCCTGCGGAACTTTTTAGAGCAGCTACGTCGCAAATTGCTCTGATTCTGCACCCCATCATTGCAGGGGCTTGGTCTACTCGTCGTATCTCTGAGAGTCGGAAGCAGGGCGTTATTATCACCATCCCGAAGAAAGTCAACCTGAGTAAGTGTAAAAACTCGAGAGGCATCACTCTTCTTAACACCATTCAGAAAATGCTCGCCACCCTGATAGTTACGAAGATCGGACCAACCATCGAGGAGTAATCCGAGCAATGATTATTGAACAATCTATTGAGTTGAACAGCCCGATCATAATCCTGTTCGTAGACTTGAAGAGATCCTTCGACATGGTCCGCAGAGACACTATTTGGAACGCCTTGGAAAACATTGAGATCACAAACACTATCATCGACCTCGTATGCCAATTGTACCCAGAAGTTCCATGCACGGTGCGCTTCAAGGACAAAGAGAGCCCTTGAGAAGAGTGAGACAAGGGTGCGTTATATTTCCCTTGCTTTTCATCGTTGTCCTAAACCTTATCTTCATGCGCATCAAATCAGAAGCTCCTAGTGGTTTCTGTCCGAGAAACTACATGACGGACGACACTGGTATCCAGCAAAAATTTAAAGCGCTCAACATCAATGCTTCCAAAGCTGGACTTAAGCTGATAAAAACTGACAAGATTTGAAACAATCCTCTCTCTCAACGGGGAACCGATTGAAGATATTGTACCTCGAATGCATGCTCTGCGAAGACGGGGGATCAAAACTCGACGTCTCGACGCGTATCAACCGTTCGATCTACTATGCGTTGAGGAATGTATAGGGATCCAACCAGCTTTCTTTCTCTCTGAAAGTCCGGATAGTCTACTAAAAGGCCAAATCCGCCCGAGATTGGAACTGACGGCATAAACCGGAAGCTACAGGTATTTGCTAACAAATGGCTGAAGAGGACCATGAATATTTTTGGCTGGAGTGGATCACGAACGAGGACCTTTTACAGAGAGCTTCCCGGCTACCAGTGACGACGGAGATCTTAAAGAGGAAATAGAGTTGGATTACGCATAGTTTGCGTAAACCGGACACGCGTGTCGTAAAGATGGGCCTCACATGGAACCCACAAGGCACTCGCAAACGTGGTTGCCCTCGCATGACATGGAGGAGATCCATGGAGAAAGAGCATCGACGAGCTAGCAGAATCTGGCCCGAAGTGAGAAGACTAGCTCAAGATAGGGTTACGTAGAAGAGTTTCGCACAATCCTTGTTACCGCTATGTGCTCCTTAGGAGCGGTTTATCATATTGTACTCGTATGGTGTTGTCTACATTGTATATATGTGAACCAAATAAATAAATAATAATAAAATATAGTGGCCACATGTTTAGCCACATATAGTGCCGAGGCCCCCTTATGATGAAGCCTGACCGTATGTGGTTACATGCTCGAATAAAAAATGCCTGGTCGAGTTTAGCAAGGTATGTCACGGTCGGGAAGAGGTCGACGATAAGGACCGCGCTGGACGACTATCCACGACCACCACAGCCAATAATGTGACACGAGTGAGGGAATTGTTGAATTCATATCGACGGTTAAGTGTTCGTTTAATGGCTGATATGTTAAATATTCGAAAACTCAAGTTTATGATGTCGTCACAAACCATGTCGGCATGCGGAAGGTGTGTGCTAAGATGGTACCAAAAGTACTCATTGAGGGCCAAAAGTCGCGCTGCGTTGGAACACAAACGTGATCCGCAATTTTTGGATAACGTCATTACAGGTGATGAGACTTGAATATGACCTGCAAATGACACATCCACGCAGCGTCCCTTCGCCCGAAGAAAGCCAGGATGAGTGAATATCATGCTTATCCCGTTTTTTTGACTGGTTCATCACGAGTTTGTAGGACCTGATACAACTGTAAACTCCAAATATTATCTGAAAGTCCTCAACGCGTTCGGCCAGACATCGCAGGCAACTGGAGGTTGCACCACGACAATACTCCGGCCCACACCGCCTTTATCGTCTCCGACTACCTGGTTAAAGCAGGGGTGCCAAAGATCCCCCAGCCCAGATGTAGCTCCCCCCGACTTCTTTCAGTTACTGTATTGACGCAGAAGAAGCCTAGATTTTTAAGCACTTGTAACGAACAGTTCAATAAATGATTTTTAATCGACTTACTGACATGACTTTCAGGACATACCCTTATAATGATGCCTGGTCGGCTATAGCCGCCTGGTCACATATCGTGATACCTCGCCAAATATAGTGATAACTTTTACTACAAATTCAACTCTCTGTTGGTTTTTGTTTATTTTTTTTTAATGGATACAAAACTAATAAAAACGAAAAGACGAACATTTGAATTGGTGTCAGCAGCAATCCACAATGCAAAAACATGTGAAGCCGCTGAAAAACAGAAAAAACGTTTTCACAAATACGAGCGAGTTTACTCGTATATTTACGCCTTGTAAACAAGAAAGGATTTTCATGCTGCGGTGAAATGTATTATTTTCATTTTCCCTTTCTGTTGGTTTACAATTTTATTCTTTTTTTTTAAATAGAAATAATCGAGGATATAGACAGATTGGAAGTCGATGTTTGGTTTAAAAGTAACATTTGTTTTAAGTCATGTACGGGATTTATTAAAATCGTTATTGCTGTATATGGGATCAAATGGAATTCAGTTGCAAAACTGTGGTTGGATAAGTCGGCGGACAAATATTGGTTTGGGAAAAAAAACTGCTGAGAAGTTTTTTTTTTTGTTATTTGATGAATTAATTTTTCTGTTGTGTGCAGTTCCATATTACATCAGGGAACAGCTTTAAGGACTTCTGGCCAAAGTCCCTTTTTGAATTGCTATTCATGAAGAATATACTTTGTAGGTGCGTCTGGCAATAGCTTTTATGTCTCTTTTATGCCATTCATGATTAGAGTCTGTTTCATGTTAAAATGATCTTGTCCTACAAGCATCCGTCATATGCTTATGGTACCATGATTTTCCAGACAAGCATTTAATTTAACAACGTATTATGTTCAAGAAGTAAGAGGAATAGTGTGATTCTCGAATTATATTAGTTTGATTCAAGTTTTTGCTTAGTTCTAGTTGTATCTGCACTCTACTAGCTAAACTGTGTGACGGTATTTGCCATAAGAATTTTCAAAATCAACCTTTTTCAAGTATACATCAGACTAAAATAGCATTAATGAGAAAGCTACATTTTCGAGCATAGTTTGAGATGCTAGTATGTAGGAACTATTTCGGTTAGAATAGCATTTGTGTACCATATCCGTTTGCCCGTATACCAAGTCTCTGATCGAATGAGAGCTTCCTAAGGAGTTCGTTACTGTCCTCTATTTTCTTTCTACATAATTAGGTTTCTAACCCCGGAATTGGATCCAAGATATAAAGTGTGGGCCAGATACAAGTTTCTTTTTAAAAATGCAATAAAATGAACAAAATCAAAAATTCTCCATGTATTATGGCTTTATTAATAAGAACAAACATTCCCATTAATTACGAAAATTATGAAACGTCGTTCAAGTTTCTGCCTCGGCTGGCTTCGTAGTAGGGCATTCTGTCATCCCCATTTTACAAGACCTTGTTGATGGTTTCGGGGTGTAGCTCACGGATTGCTTGGATGATACTGGCCTTAGGTGCCTGAATCATTTTCGGATTGTTGGCATAACATCGGTCCTTCACGGTTTCCAATACAAAAAGTCCAAAGGGGTCAAATCGCAGCTCCGAGGCGGCCAATTGTCATGTCCAAGAAGGCTGATAACACGATTTGGGAATTTGGTGCGTAAAAGATCGATTGGGCCATGTGGCATGGCGCGCCATCCTGCATGAACCAGAGGTCGTCCAAATTCATGTCTTCAATTTCAGTAAGCAAAAAAGTCGGCCAACGCGGCTCTATAACGCCCGCCGAAACGTTGTTCCCAGCCTCATTTTCGAAGAAAAGGGGTCCAATGATGCTACATTTTCGAATGATGCCACGACTCCACAATCCGCACCAAACTGTCACTCCTGTAGATGTATTGGCTTCCCGACAATAACGTGCTAGTCTTCCGAGCCCAAGATGAGGCAATTTTGTTTGTTAACGTAGCCGCCGAGATGAAAATACGCCTCATCAGAAAATATGGTTTTTCGTTCAAAATCGTTGTCCAATTCAAGCTACTCTAAGGCCCAAACTGCAAAGTGATAACAAAGTGCCTTTAATTGCTGAGTCAATTGGACATTGTAAGCGAAAAATCCGAGATCTTTGTGCAGAATTCTTCTCAGGCTAGTGTGTGAAATGTAGAGCTGTTGAGATCGATGGCGAGTTGATGTTCGTGAATTTAGTCTCACACTCTCAGCCACAGCAGCCAATTCTCATCTGTGCGCACCCTACGACGACGGGGACCATGAGTAGTGTCCACTAGCATACCAGTTTCACGAACTTTTTGCACAAACTTGCGTACAGCAGTCGCGGTGGGTCGGTCAAAACTTCTTTTTAAAAAACGCACTTTTAGGACTACACAGCACTCACTTTGGAAATAAGTTTTCAAAGTTGCCCAACGGTATTCAAGCGTAAAGTGACTCATTTCGTGCCGCAGAGGTACGATACTGACTATTTGTCAAGATTATAAAAAAAACCAACTAGTTGGCCCACCCTTTAATTATGTCTGTTTCATGATCGTATGGTGCCGCAAAATTAATCATCTAATTTTGTTTTTGAATTCTTTTTTTACTAAATAAAAAACAATGATTTTGACTGATGGAAATCTTTATTTGCACTTTGTACGGGAACATGTGTAAGTCTTTCACTAAAATTCACTGTAGGATTGGTCCGATGATGCCCAATAGCTTGACGCGTCGCCTGGTTGATATTTCTTCGTTCTCAGCGACATCGGTAGCCACATCCGCGATATACTCGACCGAACCAGAATCCACCAATGAGACGTACCACTTAAAATGGCCGTCGACGTTTGCCTACCAGCTGTGGGGAGCATATGGGCGTCCGAGTTTTTTTTCAAAATGATGTCAACAATCACACACATTGTTATAAATCCAAGAGTGCATGTGGCGGGAGTACACTGCGGTAAAATGAAATGAGCTCACACGTATTCACACATAGAGTTCGTTTGTAACGACTGACGAGTATGTCGCAACGAACCTGGAATTCTAACAAAATTCCAGGGTGTCGCGGGGAAAGACGTAGGAAAGGCGTACGTCTCGTTTTGGTTTCTGGGCCGAACGACCAGTCCGATGGCGCCAACGCTCTGCATGGTCTCTTATGGTTCCAGTCCAGTTGGCGCGACACGATTAGGAAATCGACAATGCGCTAACACCACCGACCGATTATTGGTCAAAAAAATCGACACAATTATTCCACTCTTTTGCGGAGTATAGCCCTCCATTGCTTGCCTGTTTGTATACTGCAGCTGTCTAGTTCACAAATGTCAAATATGATTGACGTACGATACCATTTGCTAAAATTATAACATCTTCCGATAGGGTGATTAATTTTGCGCCACTTTGTGTAAAGGCAGTGATACTGTGAGACGGTAATGGCGGCACTAGGCTAAAACCTCTAGAGTACTGGATGTCTCGGGGCCTACCACAGATGGTAACCAGTAGTAACACTAAGTCCATCTTCCATAAAAAGCCGTTCGGGACACTAGTTTTCGCTCACCTTAACCTTATCTACGCACGATTTGTTCAGCAAGATTGACGGGGAGTAGAGTTACTAACATAATAATCTATAGAACGAGTGTGCGTCTACGACACGTACGGAACCTGGACATGGCGAGTAAGTCAGGGCGCTAGGGAGTTAATTACCACTATAGTTCGGCAGCTTTATCAAAATTTGCTTAGTTCACCCATGGCTACTTTCTGGCTGGGGGAAAAAAAATCCATTCAACAAGAGTAATTGGGAATCTGAGACTCATCCCTTTCACCATTTGTAACGCACGTCATTTATAACGTAGTAACTAGATGAACACAGAGCCTTCTCTATTTCTTAAGAAATTATTTTTGCTGTTTTCCGTGGTTCCTGTGAACATATAATAAACATAAAAGGAAAGTGAAACCACAAAAACAGTAAGTGAGGGGGTACCCATTTCGTCCATTCTAAAGACATTTCGTCTTTGACATATAATCTTTCTTAGGTTGTATGGTAAACAAAACGGACATCAATCGTTTGATTCTTTTACATCTGAACGTTAAGATTGTTTACAAGAACCAGAGATAAATTTCGATAACCATACTTCAAAGAAACAGTATTAATAATCGGACTTGTGTTCTTACTGTTGTTCTTATAAGTTCTCCCTATAATGGGTGTGGGTAAGATGGACCCGATATACAAGTATATTATGTTTTCCTTTCTATCTCTATTTTTGGAATGAAAAGGATATAGTTTTCTGGGAAAACCAAAACATGGCCTAAGTCCCCCTTGTACCCATTTCTGATGTTTATTTCGCCGAATTGTAAGCTCATTATGTGTATTGGTATTATTTCGTCTTCTTTAGTTGCTTTTAATTCTTTCTTCCTAAGAACTTGTTATATGGAGGTATTTGATAAACCCATGATTTCACGCGAAATACGAATGGTAATGGTGTTTGGCGCATTTCCTGCATAAATAAGTATAAAGAGCAAACAACAAACCAAACACTGACTGGTGTGCCGGCAGATAGGAATTATGTGTAGGAAAAAAACGAAAAGTTTTTTCTTTATTGACATAAACTCACAGGCGCCGAACCATTTGCTTGAATGTCCGGCCATTAGACTCACCCAGAAGGAAAAGAAAACTGAATTATACTCAAATTTATTACCTTTATTTCCTTTACTAACTTTTATTCCCGGCTCTAGGTTGATATTTTTTGCTTGAGGTTGAACACTGTGTAAGAGTAAGAGCAATAAAGCAGAAACTGATCTGGAGGCAAGGAAACAAATCATGCAACATATGCACAACGTTGTTGCACATTTCAGTACTTCCGATGATAATTTTTTTCCTCGAACGTTTTCAACTGCCGTCTATAAGATTACATAGTGTCTTCCAAAAAAAAATTTAATTTTCTGTATTAATGTAATCTCCTTTCAAATAGTCTAATTAATAACTTCTTAAGCTCGATTTTTGTAACAGCATTTGACTCTTTATGGCTTTTTATTTATGCTTAGGAACCAGCGCGAAGGATGTTTAAGATTCCCTTTATTTTACATAACAAACAATGAAAACATTCCCTGGAGTATCAAGATAGTGTTGTTTTTACCCAACTATTTACAAAGTAGCAGCAAAATGTATGCAATTGCTTATAAAGGGTGTCTCAGTAAGAGTGCACTTTTTAAAATTGGAATATTTTTTTTTCATGCAAGTGGCAACTCCGAAATTTGACAGCTGTCACCTCTGTTTATTCCGATTATTAAAAATGGAGCGCTTTTCGAAAGAACAACGCGTTATAATTGTGAAAACTCATTACAAAAATGGGGAAAGTTACGCTGAAAGTTCGAAAAAAGTCATTTTCTCCGATGAAGCGCATTTCCATATGAATCGTGAATACACAAAATTGTCGAATTTGGGACTCAGAAAATCCTCATGCAATCCATGAGAAACAAATGCACCCACAACGAGTAACTGTCTGGTGCGGATTTTGGTCAGGCGGCGTGATTGGACCTTACTTTCTTGAAAATGAGCCCGAAATTGTGACTGTGAACGGCATTCGTTACAGGAATATGATAACGGACTTCTTGTGGCCTCAACTGGACGGCATGAATCTGGACAATATGTGGTTTCAGCAGGACGGCGCTACCTGCCACACCGCGCATGAAACAATCGACTTATTGCAGCTTGTTTTTATTTTAAAATGAAAAAGTGCACTCTTACTGAGACAACCTTTAGTAGTCCAGGAGCTATGGACTCTTGTATCAAGACAATGTTTTTTTTTTTGCTTTTTTGGATTGCTGCGGGCAAATTACATTACACTTGGAGGTGGAACTCCCCACTGATTCTTTGACTTTGTTGCAAGAACCCAGGCTAACATGACCCAAAGAATTATAAATTCTTTCTCAATCCGATACTTTGTAGTTACTTGGGAGTTACCTGTTGAAGAGAACCACAGCAAAATACGATTTCAGTGGCTTGGCGAATTGTGCTCGAAACCCATTTGATCAGTCTCAGACTGCGATTTAGAGTTAATTTTTAGACCCTTCTTTTACTTTTAAACATAATATCGTCTACGCATTCCTGGAAAACGTTTGTCAAAAATTTAAGTTCTTGTTGTATAGCATAGCTAACTCAAATCGCATCAGCTTAAATATGCATGCTAAATAAGACAAGTAACATACCTCATTGACCCGTCAGAAGTATAAAAATTCGTTGATCTATTTTACCTTAGCTTTAAGTTGACGTGTTGGGATAACTTCGATCTGCTGAAATTTAGGTTATGAGTTTCTAATATGCTCACTTAGATGGTGCTACAATTTGAACATGGACCTCAACCAATAATTGTCTACTCCCTCGGGGTTGAAATCGAAGATTCTTCGGACAGGAGCAGTGATGTTGAGTCAGCCTACTCTTTCCAACTTTTACACACCCATCCATTTCTCACCTTTATCCGTCAAAGCCCCAACATCAACGGGTTTCGTTTAATCTAACTCCAACAACTACATCCACGCCTCCATCCCAATCACCTGCCCCGAATTCGTTTCCTAACTTTGACCTCACCTCCGGAGCCAAGTATCCTAATTTCCGTAGCTCCCATATACTGAACCCCTTAAAATACCATCCCCCCAACACCTCCAACCCAAACCCCACTCTTTCACCCAACTCCTCGTCCAACAACTTATGCCCCATTTACCTAATTCTCTGCCATCCCTTTATCTTTTGTTGATCCTCTTTTGCCCCCTACAGTTGAACTTACTTAGCTCACTGCTGACCCCACCCGTTACGCCCTTTCTTAACTAAGAGATAAAAGGACGTATGAGAACATTCGGCTCTATCTGGCTTACCTCCACGATAAATCAGACTCGGTTTGTTATGAAAGTAAAACAAACACAAGGGTCATGGTCTCCCTTCAACAAGTAGGTCTCCACGGATTCGCTAGCCTCAAGAGCCTCATCATAAAATATCATAAATGTTTCGATATCTCGCCCCAAAAAGTGTCAAAGGATCTTGATACCTTCCGCCAATTCAAAATGTATGTATATCGCACCGTAAACGTAGTAGAGCTGACCACGACAAGTTTTTTTTGTCCCTAATTGTCTCACTCTCCCAGCAACCCGCTCACTCTGCCAAATGTCCCTCATACAGTCACATGGTCTACCTTTTGAATATTTACTATGACCGAAAAAAATCTGATCCCCAGCATAAATAACCTCGAATTGTTCCCATCAAATTTTAACGTTTATCGTGAAGACGACAGCCTGATGGTTGCCCTTGTCGAGGCGTTCTGCTAGCCGTCCTTAATACAATTGACTCTTCTCTTATTGCAATATCACATCTCGACTTTCCCAGAAGACATTATACATCATTTGTTTATACATCTTGCCCTCACAACCTATTGAATCCTATCAACTCGCCACTACCACAATTGACCAAATAACCGATTTAAGAGACCCACAGGATGAAATCTTTCTTTTCGGTGACTTCAACTTTCCTCATCTTAAATGGACACAGTCAGACGATCAATCGTTTTATATTGCCACCAATCCCACTATTGCCAAAGAATGTCTCTTCTTGGATCGCCTAGCAGATTCAAACCTTAGCCAAGTTAGGCTCCTAAACTACATGGGTAGACAACTAGACCTCATATCCGATCCCCTGAACTCTTCGGCTTCACTTTGTCCCTTTCCCTTTCAACCATCGATAACTTCCATCCTCCCTCCTCCTTTCTTTCTTTCACGATTCTCCATTACAGAAAGAACCCCCTACAGTTCTGGCCTCTTACTATTTCCATAAAGCAAAATATCATCTAATAAATGAATGCCTTAAAAAAGCCCCTCTCAATTTTGATAACCTAACCGTAAAAACTGCAATATCCATATTCTACAGGAAAATATTTAATTCTATCTCTCTTTACGTTCCCATTGCACAACGCAAAACTTTATCTACCTCCCCATCCTGGTACAATCGCAGGCTCCGTTCTCTAAGAAACAAAAAGAATAAGCAATGGACAATCTTCCTTCGTACTCAATCATCTAATGACTTTTCTGACTACCTTTAGGGAGCGCCGTGGCGCAGTGGGTAGTGTGTCGGCCGCTGACGCAAGGTGAGCGAGTTCGGATCCCGATAACACCAACGCCATCAAATGATTATTTCGCGGCGTCCCTCCTCGGCGGGGTACTGGCAAACCCCCCGTTGTACACTTGCCTTGAAAAAAGCTTCTCGGCTCTCGCCGTTCGGAATCGGCATTAAGCTTTAGGTTTCGTTCACTTGTGTGGAAAAACAAATGGCACACAACACAAGTGAATAAAAAGAAGCTTGGCTAATGCCATCTAAGGTGTCTGTCTGGCAGTACAATGGACCAGTGTTTGTGTCTGAGTGCTCCAACAGATAGCAGAAGCCTCCACCAAAAAAAAAAAAAAAAAAAAAAGACTACCTGGGCAGCTATCTTCACTTTACCGCCCTTCACAACTTCCTCTAAAAACGCTATTTAACTGAAACGCAAGCCAATCTTATAAATGATCCAAAGTCTTTCTTTAAGTGTGGTAACTGCGAAAGAAAATCTGATGGCTATCCTACCTCTCTCTCCTTCCATGATCAAACCTCGAATGACCCCAATATTATCGCCAACTTTTTCGCCACTTTTTTTAAACAGTCTTTCGCCGACGACTCCTTTGCTCCAGACTTCTCTTACTTCGATTATTTACCAAATTTTCCCTTGCACCATTTCTTCCTCGCACAGTCGATTCTCATGTCATCGAAAACAAATTAAATCTACTTAATGATGATTTCACTCCGGGACCTGACGGTCTTCCTGCCATATTTCTAAAAAAATGCTCCTCAATCCTCTCTCTTCCTCTATCGAAAATCTTCAGTCTATCCCTATCCCTAGGTGAATTTCCCCGCTTATGGGAAACTTCATTTATAACCCCTATACACAAAACAGATTCGAAGAACTTTGTTAACAACTATCGTCGCATTGCCAAACCGTGGCCTATACACAAAATCTTCGAGAGTATTTTGTACGAAACTCTAAGTTTTCGCTGCAAATCTTTATCTCCCCTAGACAACACGGTTTCCTCAAATGCAGATTTACAACCACTAACCTTGTTGAATTTGTGTTCTTTACACTATCAACCTTAGAGAACCGCAAAGAAGTCACCGATTTCAGTAAAGTTTTCGATAAAATCTCCCACAGACTGATACTCTTCAAATAGTCCTCCCTTGGTTTCGACGCCATTTCTTTAAAGTAGATATCTTCTTAACTGGAAAATCGCTATTACAGTGTTCGTTTTAGATCTGCTTCTCTAACCCCTTTTTAGCTTCTTCCGGCGTCCCCCAAGGCAGCCACTTAGGTCCACTTCTTTTCGTTCTTTCCATAAACGATCTTGAAGTGGTGATCAAACACTCCCATATCTCATTATACGCCGACGACACCAAGTTCTTCAAGACCATTTCCTCCAGTCATGACTCTTCCCTTATTCAATCTGATCTCAATAGTTTTTCCATCTGGTGTTCCAAAAATTGCTTGGAGCTTACCATTTCCAAATGCCAACCTTTTCACGTAAACGAATCAAACCTCCTCCTCGTCTCTACTTCCTCAATAAACAACCCATCTCCGCTATTCAGGTCATTCGCGATCTTGGCATATTATGTGACCAGGAGCTAAATTTTCGCGCACACATCGGCTAATTCTGCACTCGGTTTCGTGAAGCGATGGTCTAAAGAATTTTCGAACGCTTACGTTACCCGATCTCTTTACATGACCTTTGTCCAGCCCCTTCCTGAATACGCCTCTTAAGTGTGGTCTTCTTACCAACAAACCCACATTTCTAGAATCGAGAGCCGGTTCCTACGTTTAGCTCTTCGAGGTCTCTCCTGATGCAATCCTTTGATTTTACCACCTTACCAAGACCGCCTTAAACTAATCAACATGAACACGTTGGAAGAAAGAGGAATTGTATCTGACATTATTTTCATCCATCGGTTCCTTTCAGTTACCATTGACTGCGTGACCCTCTACAACTCTGTCTCCGCTATCAATGCTAACCCCCGCAATGTACGAAATCCCCGTCTCTTCATCTATCCACACCCCGTAGTGCCTATGGCTCCAATGAACCCATTTCTCGTATGCTGTTCAGTGTTAATTCCAACCTTTGCTGCATGCCTAAAAATCCGCCTTTTTAACAGCTCTCTCCTCTCTCCCTTTCTTCCTAGCTAATAAGTTAGATTAGATTAAGATTAGATTAAGATAGCTTGAATTAAGCTGAATAAATGGGGGTGTTTGTCCCCATGAAAATTAAATTAAATTAAAATTAAATTACATGGCTCGACCTTCTAAGACGTGGACTACACTAATGTGGCGTACAGACCACTCTGTTTGTCATTGTATTTTCTCCTCTGCTCTGCGTTAGCACAAAGAGGTCCAAATATTGCAGTAGGCCTTTTCTCTCAAATAGGCCAAGGGCCTCCTCTTTCACTTAACAATGTCAAATCCTTATGTCTTACAACTGTATACATTATAAAACCAACTACCCTAGCCGACCACAATCTACCTTAACCTTCCTCAATCTTCCCCTGTCATTAGTTTTCAGCAGCAGCTTTGGTTTGTAGAGGCTATATGAACAAAAGATGCCAATGACGAAGTCCATTGCAGCCAAAAGTGTTGATGTTGTCTGATAACGTCTCTTCGATCTCGGCCTACTGAACCTGAGGCTTTCAGGTTCGACATCATGTTCGTAAAGAAATCGCTCATCCATGGAATTGTTCAACGCGTGCAAGATTAGTGGCACCAATAATATAATTTGGATTAGCCCACGTTAATCCAAATAAAAAGATGCCTCTGGAAGGACGTTAGGTTGTTGGGCCTTTTATTAGTAAATTGGCCACTCGTATAATCCCTATTTTACAGGATCTCGATAAGGTAAAATATCATTCAAATTCAGGTTATCTAAGTAATCCTAGACAGTTCCTAAGTAATTGTCTATCAAACACGGGAATCACATGGAATCCAAAAAGTCCACATTGAATCACATGGGAAATCCATAAGCAATCATGGGCCTCATTAAAGCCATGTAACACTCTAGAACCAAGTTTACTGTCATGAAAAAGTCATTCAGAGTGAAAGTGGCCCAGGTTCCAGTCAGAGCAACTTCTATTTATACTGGTCCATTCAGATCCCAAGGTGTCTGACTAGACTTTGGTTTGCCAGGGGACGCCTGTCTTGTTAAAAAATTGAGAAACTAATCTAATTTTTTTCTAGTGTCTCTTAAGGTCTTAGTCGCAGGCTTTTTGAATAAAATAATTTGTGTATTCCGGAAGCTGATTTTCAACCTCCAGTCGTCACAATACTGCTGGCTTTTTTTAAAGTCATGCTATAGACAGCAACATTGATCGTTAGGTCTTCTGCGTCGTAGAGGAGGGTCGGAACGATTAAGACTTCGTAAATAGCGGTTTGCAAGGGTCATTCTGCGACTGGTCTGTTTACCTACATAATCTTTTCACCATAGGCATGTCTACCAGCCTAAAAATATTTTTAAACATCGGAGGTCTAGACTAATTCATTACTGACTCTGTTGAAGTTGCTCCTGAGAGTTCATTCTTTGGTCTTCTTTCCTCTGACCATATCTTACAGATAAGTTGGTGTAAGTCCTCAACTAACTTTTCCTGCTTTGAATAGTATTATAGACAGTCTGTCACCGCCAGCCTAGAGTAGACCTAGACAGAACAGCGAAACATGGAAGGAACACACTCATAATAGGGAGGATTGGTGAAGGGTGGTCAACGAGGCTATGAACTTCCGACTTCCAAATGGCCGGTAATAATAAAAAGACATTATTCTCTCGTTTTTGATTATCATAGCCTTTATAGTCTTCTATTTCTATTTTTATTTTTCCATTAAACATCATTGGACATCGACTGGGTCTGTACTATAAGTTATTCGTGTTCATCATGCAGGCTTCCGTTTTGACTCTCTGGCTTTTTGTTTTTTTACTTTTTTGTTTTCAAACACCACGATCTCGACTAGGCGCTTCTCGTGCTCTTTTCTTTTTCTCCTAGAAGCACATGTTCCTTCATTCTATATTGTTTGCAGGGCTCACGAGCAGTTTTCGCCCTATGAGGCAGCGGAAATAAGCATTCTGTTCTTTTATGTAGGCTTGTTGGCACTCTTCAATAAAAAAGGGTTTTACAGCTGGTAGCTTCGAACCATTAGATGCGTCATTCCTGCGTCTTAATTGCTGTCCTATAGCTTCCGTATTGTGCCCGGGTTCTTGAGAGAGCATGAGCAAGACATGGTCGACAAAGAACATGGCAGTTTCTTGCGATCGCAGCTTTTCGACATCAAATGTTTTTTTCCTCCATTCCCTAGATTCCGCAAAATCCACATCCATACCTCGGCTGCAACAAGGTAATGGATGCTAGAGGAGCAACTGGTGCCGTTCTATTAATTTTATTGACGGTCATTTGATCAGGGGATTCCGGGTTCTTAACCAGCATAGTATTAAAAGCAAATGACTACGTTATTGCCGAGGTATTGAGCATATGTTTTGTCTAGGAAGTCATAGAAATGATTCTTGAGTCAGTGGTCCTTCAAATTTGCGGGAGTGTGAACGCATATCAAACTTATGACTATGCCTTGAATAACAAATACCGAAAAATAGGCACTCTCCGAGCTGTCGTCGGTTGTGTGAATGAGTTTTTAAATTGCTATAAAATTGAACCTCTGATTTATAAATGCCACTAGTAGAGTACCTCATATGATATGATCACGGTTTCTAACGACGATTAAACGGGGTTGGAAAATAGTATTTTACGATGTCTTTCCTCAGCGGGGTATTAACCCCTTGTGAAGCTTGTCGCTCCCCCTGACCTTCCAATAAAAATGTTGTTTTGTTAAAGATATAAACAAACGAAATTGAAAATAAATTTGAAGAGAAAGTCAAATCTTTTCTCTTCCTTAAACTTTTTCAAAGAATTCGTGGAACGTCCAAATAAACAGAACAAACAGGAACGTGTTGCATGAATATAATATACAACCGCCCAATATTTTACAGTATACATTCATGTTCCGAAATCGCGCCCCAAGGTTTCGAAATCCTTGCTTGTTTTGATAGTGTGTTGACATATAACTCAACACAGTATGCTTCACAAATCCCCCATACCTACTTGTACACATACATATGTACGTACGTACGTACATGCGTACACAACTTTTCGGTTCCAAACAGTTTCAAAATGTTTTCCGTTCGAAACTTTAGAACGAGAAAAATAAAAATAAAGGCAAACTCAATGCCTGCAAGTTGCTATTCGAAAACTGTCAAAATCAGTGAGTGTAACATACTCGCACTACAGAATAAACGAAATACGAAATATCTCCTACCATACACTCATAGATGATTGTTTTTTTTTTACGTCCCATTGCCCTTGTCCTTAAAATAAAAATAATAAAATCTGGTACTGACAAATAGTTATTTATAGTGTCAGGGGCAACAAGGCAGAATTCAAAAGTAATAACACGCGTCGTTGGCCGCGGTGCTGGTATTGATGTATGTTCATCTCCGAAATTTTGTAAGGACAAATACATAGGCATCGTCTATGAGAGGATGGCGGGGCAATCTGACAATGAGAACCAACATTGGTGGATGGCACGCGTTTAAAGCTCTAATAAGTCTACATCGCAATTTTCTATTCTACACTTCAAAACAGGTGGAGTTATTGATGTGATTTGACGAATATTACGAATAGAGGAATAAACGGTTAAAAAGGGTTTAACGACAAGTGATGGCAAAAAAAGGAAAAAATATTCGAAGGCTTAAAGCCCTGAAAAATACTGAAGAGATCACGTGTACGAGATAACAGACCCTACGGACGGAGGATGTCGGTTCCTTCGACGACAATGACAAAGAAAAAATTTGCTAAATTAAGGAAGAATAATACATAAGAAAAATAGGAGAGCAATATATGCAGGGATAGACGCTGTGCGAATAGGTCAAATCAGGATTTATACGCAGCGATAATGGGGAGCTCATATTGGCTTGCAGCCCAATGAAGGAGATATTTCGATGAACTGCTTAATGTAAAGCAGCAGCATGAAAAAATGTTATCCACACAGCAGGAATTTAGTTAGATCTGCCAACCATCGGGAAAGTAAAAGAAGCAAACCCTCGACTTAATCGAGAATTAAAGACCGATGAATACCGCTACTAGCAAGTTATTAAAAGAGACTGGCATCATACGCAAAGGAAATAATCTACCACAATGGCTTCAGGCTTCAGGAGGAAATGTTTGTCAAGTGACCAAATTTTCACTTTACAGCAGCTTTCAGAAAAGAAATGGATATTCCACGAAACAGTTCACCAATCATTTTTAAATTTAAAGAAAACATATGATGATCGATCGAAAATGTATCATGTTCTAGTAGGGCTGGGAGTTCCGAAAAAGTTGATGAAACTAATACAAATTGTTGTGCTTAAGGGTTAGGGAGCAAATGTGACGCAGCAACTATACTTATTTCATGTAATAATTCAGTTAATGATAAGATTAGATAGAGTAAGATAGACATATAAGCATAAGAATAATAAGATTATGACTGGGTTACCAACAGCTCCCCTTTTTAAATAAAATGGGCTGGATTATAGCGCTGTGGTGCTTTCCGAATTCTTGTCGGTCTTGCTACTATTACTGTAGGTTGAGATGGTGTGTAATCTTCGGAAGATCCAATTGGTTCTGCTGCTGTTGGTAAGATATCTCTAGGCGTGACAACTGGAACATTTGTCGCAACCCCCGACGGCATATTTCCGGTTATATCGAAATCGTCCAATATGATCTTTAATGGGAGTTGGAAATTAGTCGGCTCCAAAGCTGACTCCCGAATTCTCATCTGGTTAGTAGGTGCTCGAATAAGTTTTCTGGGATTGTATATCAGGACATTGTAGTTGACACGGCCAAGGTGCTCGATTGCCTCGCCAGCTGTTCAGGTCGATTTCGATGGAAAATACTTCTTGACGAAAACATGTTGGTCTCTTCAAAAGTTCTTTCCCCTTTTAGTTTTCTTAGAGCATTTTTGAACGTTCCTACCACCCGCTCAGCTTGCCTTTTTTTTTTGTTTTGTTTTAAATTAATTTTTATTTCATATTATCTTATACATATCTATCTTACCCTAGTCAAAAATGCTTAAAACTAGCTTCACTATCTTAACAAATGTAACTATCTTACTGGCCCTAGGCGGACACTCTAAAACAAACAGTACAATTAAAACATATGTCTTTCGACGACTACATAAATTTACTAATAACATTATAACTACTCGTAACTAAGCTAAGAAAATGTATTTTTTTATTAAAAAACTTAGCATATGATCATTCTTTTTTGAAATGTTTTATATAAAACTTAAGCCTACCTTAAACTAACTAAAACCTAACTAAACCTATCTTATTCTAACTTAACTAAAATATATACACAAATATATACATTATATATATTTCATATATACATATATCTTTTTTTTCTTCACATTTTATTTTTATATTTTTTTTTTTTTTTTTTTTGTGATTTTTTCATTTTGTATTTTTTTTTTTTTTTTTTTTTTTTTTTTTTTTTTTCGTTTTTGCCCTATCCTACCTTAACCTACCCTACCCTACCTTACCCTACCCCAGCCTATGTAAGCCTGCTATCGGTGTTTGGCAGGCTTTGCCTTGAAGAGGCTGCACCTAGTGAAGTGTCCGTTGACGGAGTCCTCTCCAGCCACCAAAAGCGTTGATGCTGGCGGACTACGTCTCCTCGATCCCGGCGTGAGACCGATCTACAGAACCTGAGGCGCTCGGGCTCACGGAGCGCGACATCGGGTCCGTAGAGGAATCGCCGTTCCACGGAATTGCGACCCACGTATCTAAGACCACATGTATCTAGGTACAGGAATGCTTCTGGCGGGATAAAGCCGTTAAGACGCACTCTCTCATGGAATAATTCATTGGGGTAGTAAGCCCCGGAGATCAGGTTATTGACCGAAGTCATTGCTCTTGCGACGTGGCTCCGAATCAGTTTGATCAGAAAGTTATCCACCCGTACAATCCTAGCCCTATTGTATAGGACCTCGTTCGGGTAAAATGTTGTGTACTCAGATTCGGGAGTCCTATGTAACCCGAGACAAGTCCTGAGACATTGTCTCTCAAACACCCGAATCCTTTCCATTAAGCTGGCTCTCACATTGAACCAGACGGGACATCCATAGGCAACCCTGGGCCTGATTAAGGCCATGTAGCAGATTACCTTCACCCTGGAATCAAGTTGGCTGCTATGAAACAGCCATCTTGTCAGAGCGAAAGCGCCCCGGGCCCTTGCCAGAGCAGCATCTACATGTATGTCAAAATATAGATACTGATCCAGCACGATCCCAAGGTATCTGACTACACTTTGTCTCGCCAGTGGACGCCCGTCCGGCCCAAAGATAGAGAACCTGCGCCAATTTTTTCTAGTGTCCCGAGAGGCCATAGACAAAGGCGTTCTGAACAATATAGATTCTGATTTCCAGTCATCGCAATACTGCTGAATTTTTTCGAAGTCACGCTGCAAAAGAGTACAATGACGTCGATCGTTGGACCTGATCTGTACGCGATAAGGTCGTCCGCATACGTTATTGAGTGGTGAAGAGAAACAAGTAGATCACTCAGGTAAATGCTAAAAAGGATCGGCGAATTCACCGTACCCTGTTGCAGTCCGTTTTTGATTTCAAATGTTTGAGTAGAAGTTACGTTGGCAATTTTCACAACGAACTTTCTATCTGTTAACATGTCAAAAATCATATATAGCAGTGGTTTGCTTATGCCCAGCCGACTGAGCTTGTAATAAAGACCTTCTAGCTATACGGTGTCAAAGGCTTTTTCCAAGTCAATCAGACAGACACCCGTGCATTGGTTCTTGTATTTATTCCATTGGATATCCGATACAAGTTTCAACGCGGCATGAATAGTGTCATGCCCCGCTCTGAAACCGAATTGGTTATCCGGGATGATTTTATTGTCCTCAACCCATTTAGACAGGGCTCTATGGACCACCTTCTCGAAGACCTTGCTGATACTCGGAAGAAGACTTATCGACCGGAGATTTGCGGGGTTAGACGTGTCTTTACCCCTCTTGGGGATTGGTTGCACCACCGCTGTCTTCCAGTGTACTGGATAATATGCATTATTCAGTGCATTGTTGAACAGGATGGTGTATCTCTCTACAGCCAGCTCAGCTTGCCTATTTGATTGGGGATGGTAAGGCGCTGTAGTAATATGCTCGATCCCATTTACCAAGCAAAACTGATGAGACTGATGACTCTTAAATTGGGATCCATTGTCTGAGATCATTGTTTCAGGGAAAGCAAATCGCAACAATGTCTGTGATAGTAGTTTAATAGTTACTGATGTTGAAGTGGAATGTGTTGCAATAACTTGTAGCCATTTTGAATAGTCGTTTATTGGACTTGAATAGTCTGCACTCTCTGCCACGGTTTAGTGCATAGACGCCATGATGCTAGTATTACTTTCCTTGGACAGTTTACCTTACAGCACTGCTTTACAAAGCATTTGAATCTAATCCAGGCCAATAAACATAGCTGCGAGCTATAGATTTCATACGTTCTTCGCCTGGATGACCCTGAGGCAGCTGCTTTAAACTGCGCTGCTTTAAAACTTTTAGCATGACAACGCGCTCATTAAATAAAAGACAATCTTCTCCTACCATGAGTGAGTTCTTCCGATTAAAAAATGCTTTCAACTCCACTGGGATGACTTTCGGCCAGCTGGTAGCTATAAACTCCTTGATAGTAGTGTTTGTGGTGCTGGCTTCTGTTTTCTTGGGATCCGGTTTGGTGCCATCGCTTCGAACGTGACCCAAGTATTTAATTTCGCTCATCAGAAAATTTCACTTACATCTTTTTATCTTAAATACAAACTCTTCCAAGCGTTTTAAAATAGCATTCAGGCATCTATCATGCTGTTCCCGTCGTTTACCTGATATTAAAAGGTCATCTGTATAAGCTGATGCATTTTCCAGTTCCGACAACATAGTGTTCATAAGCTGTTGGAAAATCCAGGTCCTGTTTTTATTTCTGGTGGTAGCCTATTCGACTGATATAACCCGTTATGTGTATTTACTGTGAGGAATTGTTTGGAATTGTCATCCACCAGAATCTGCAGATAAGCATCAGACAGATTTGTATGTGTAAAGTACTTACTGTTTGCATGAGTTAATTTCACGTATTGCGGATTTTCCAAAAAAAAGATCTTTATTGATTCAATCCCAAACTAACACTAAACTTACGAGCTACCTTATTTTAACTTAAAACCTATGAACGCCGCAAACCGTGGAAACTGCATCGTTCGCAGTCTGCGCTGAGTTCGTAACCCGATATCGTCCCACTTTGGGAGTGCGACGATCGCCGGTGTGTTGCCCTTGGTGGATGGCCGGATGTTATTGGATATTCGCCTTCCCGTTTTCGTTGTTGTTGATAAGGTGGGAAAATCATGTTGTCACTGCAGCTGCGGTTCGTGTTCGCCGCCGGGTCAATGGACGTTGTTAAGGTGGGAAAATGTAGGTGAGTGGTTTGTTGGGGAATTCGGGGTGAGCGGTGTTAACTCTTCCCCTCTTAAGACTATGTGTCCCCACATAGCATCTGGTTCAGAAATACGGGAGATTGTAGATGCTGCCGTGATAGTGGTGTTTGACCGGGTTCTTCTCAGGAGTAGGACTGTAGGTAACTGGAATGCTCTGGCTGGTTTGGGGGGCTATGGTTATCGTAGGATTGGTTGAATTTCTTGTCCACATAAACCTTGCTGCTGCTGCTACCACGATGAAGATAGCTCCGAAACTTACGCAGTCTATGATTTGATGTACTTTTTTCTCCTTGTTAATGAGGTCAATCTGATGGGTGTTGTTTATGTGTAACTCCTTAATGAGCTCTAAGGAGAGTACCTCTTCCAGTTCGTTCTCCACTGACGATTGCTGTAGTAGTGGCGGCAACGCGTGAATCTCCGTGATTATCTTAGATGTGAATTCCGTATTTCCTATGGTGATGGAGTCGTTGTAGAATCTGACCAGATACGTTCCTACGAGGTTTTGGTATGTCCCATTGATTCCTATTTTCCCTTGGAAGTCGTTCAGCAGTATGAGTCCGGTGTCGATCTCCACTATGGTTGGGATATGTTGGGCGTTTATTATACAGCAAGTGGCGTTCTTACTTCTTAATAATCTAGGGATACATTTATCATAACTTATATCTAATACATCTTCTTGCTTGCATATCGATAGTTTGTTAATTGTTTTGCATTCTCTTATTATAATTTTTGTTTCATTATTGTTTAATAGCATATTTTCGTATTTTATGTTATTTATGATTCTATTTCCTTTTTTAATTGCTTTTACATATACTTTTTCGTATAGAACTTCATTTGTCTTAGGTATGTTAATGATGTATAATATTTTATTATTACTTAACGCTATCTTAATGTCTGCAAATTGCAAGGCTTCTTCAACATTTCTATAGGGCATTTTTGAAGAGTTAGTTTCATTTATTATTACGGAAATTTCATGTTTGGATAATATGTTTGAATTTAGAATATTTGCCTTAGCCATTGCTATTGCATATACCACGTTTGTTAGTTCTTCTTTAATTATTTTTGCCTTTAAATTAAGACTTATAACTAATTCATGTATTGTTATCTGGTCATTTTTTATTGAATTTACAATGTTATTGGTTACTTTAGTTATTTGATTTATCTTTTCTGTAATATTCCTATTGATATAAAATTGTTCGTAATTATTAGTTATTACATTACTAATCTTATCTTCTAATAACATTAAATCATCGTGGTCCGGATTTCCTCCGATCCACTTCCAGGCTGATCCTATGAAGTTTAGGGAACGTTTGGATTTGTGGGATTGGAGGTTACCTATGAGTTTCTCTATTTGGTGAAGTTCATGCTCTAAGATAGGTAAGAAGGGATTTGTCCTTGGGATATGTTTATTCGTTAGGGCTGTGGCGTTGATTAGGAAGGTCTGGAATTGGGATATCTCGATGGTGTGAACAAGCTTTACATTTCCGGTTTGTATTTTCCCGGTGCCGTTATTCAGGATGAGGATTTGGGAGTTGGTGTAATCTAGAATTTGGGTGTCCGCCTTCAGGGTGGTAAGGATGCATCTGGGTTAAAGAGATAAGGAAGGAATGCTATTTATTGTCTTATATTGCTTTTATGTATTATTTTTCCTGAATTGGTTAGTACTGTAGTAGGGTTGTCTTGTTTAACTGTCTCTTCCTTGAATCGTGCAGTGAGTTTTGAGCCGTGTCTTTTGTCGTTTTTAACGAAAATTGTTTGCCCTTGTTCATACGTTTTTAGGTTCTTCCGATGTTTATTGTGATGACTAAGATCTTTCTGCTGCTTTTGTCTAATACGTTCTGCAATTTCTTCTCTGGCCTTTTCAAGGCCTTCCGGCATATGTTTCTGCCATAAAAGAGGTCTAACGGCCTTTTGCCGGTAACAGAGTGGATGGTAGAATTGTATTCATGTACCGCTTGGGTAAGGAGTTCTTCGAATGGACAGTTCATTCCGTCTCTTTTTAGACACCTCATGATCTCGGAGAGCGTGGAGTGGAAACGCTCTACTTGTCCGTTAACTTCGCTTTTGTTCGTGGGAGTTTTAAAGATTTGAATCTTAAGAAGATCCTCCATCATGAATGTAATAGACGCAGAGTTGAGGGACTTTTCGTTGTCTATAACAATGTGCTTCGGAATACCGAAGAAGAACAGAAGCTCTCTCAGAGGTTTCTTAATGTCCTCTATGGCACGAGATTTCAGCACCTTTGCCTGTGCAAGCTTGGTGAATTTGTCCAAGGCGGTGAGCACTAAGTGACGTTCAGTCGAGTACACATCGATGTGGACTGTATGTCCAGGATGTAAAGGTATGGGAGTGGGTTTTAGGATGGGGTTTGGTGGATGACGCTCGTACTTACTTTCCTTACAGACCTTGCATTGACCAATCAATCTTTTGATCTTCGCGTTCATCCTAGGGAAATAAAATTTTTCAATAATTTGTAGTTTGTTCTCTACAGCATTGCGATGCGCTCTTTTATGTTCTTCTATAATTAAGTTTTCCTGTTGTGTTTCATTGGGGACGTCTTCTACTTGTGACCTCGTGAAACGAATTTTGTAGTTATTGAAATAGAGAGAATAGATAGGTTGAATAATTCCCATAGTTTCCTCGTCGGTCATAATCGCATTTATCACGTTGGGGTTGAGAAATCTTCTAAATATCCCTATGAGATTTTCGTTGTTGTAGTTTGTCTCGGTAAAAATGTGTCTGTGATATTTGGGGAAAGGTGTTTGGTACTCGTAATTTGACTGTTCACCTTTTTTCAGGATTATTTGTGTTCTGAATGCATTGATGGGGGAGTTTGCAAATTGTACCAAGTTGTGTGATGAGCTATCATCACTATGTGTTGTGGCTGTTAGGGAGTTGATGTTAGACCATTGTGGAGGCCTGGATAATGCATCCGCCACGATGTTCGTCTTACCGGGCTTGTAAATTAGCTCGTGATTGTACTCTTCGAGTATGGCCTTCCACCTTTTCATCTTTACGTTGGAATTCCGATTACTAAGGGCGTAGGTGAGGGGCTGGTGGTCGGTGTAGATCTTCACCTTCTGAGAACCATACAAGAAGTTGCGCAAGGAGTTTAATGCCCAGATGATTGCGAGCATCTCCTTTTCGTTGGCCGCGTATACCTCTTCGGTTTTATTCAAGGTACGCGAAAGGAAGGTTATAGGCTTCCCTTCCTGAGCCAAGACTGCGCCAATCGCATAATTGGATGCGTCTGTTGTTAATTCAAACTCTTTTTTTAGATCAGGATAGGCCAGTATAACTTCCTGCGACATTAAGGAATTCTTTATAGCTTGGAATGCCTCCAATGCCTTTTCGTCTAACTTCACTGGGACATTCTTGGACACATTTTTCGACACACGCCCGTGGCCTTCTTCCCCTCTTAAGAGTGATGTCAAGGGGTTGGCTAACTTAGCGAAATCAGCTATGAAACGACGATAGTATCCAGCCATGCCCAAGAAAGATCTTAGCTCCTTCAAGTTGGTTGGTGGTGGAAATTCTGAGATGGCCTTGACCTTAGCAGGATTGGTTTTGATCCCGTCGGAGCAGACGATAAACCCGAGGAATTCGACGGAGTCTCTTAAGAACTCGCATTTGTCCATCTGTACCTTAATGTTCGCCTTCTCTAGGGTGGCAAGTACAAGTTCGAGGTTCCTAAGATGCTCTTCTTCGTTGGTACCGAAGACAATAATGTCGTCTATATAGGCGTAGCATCTGACTCCTATATGCTCTCGTAGGATATCGTCGAGAGCTCTTTGAAATATAGCGGGAGCGTTTTTCAACCCGAAAGGGAGTCTGGTAAACTCGAATTTTCCGTGGTTTACCGAAAATGCTGTTTTCTCGATGTCTGCTGCTTTAAGTGGTATTTGATGGAATCCACTTTTCAGGTCTAATGTCGTAAAGAGTTTGTTTTTTCCCAATTTTGTTAGCACCTCATTAATTTCCGGTATCGGGTACCTGTCGGCGATAGTAACCGAATTTAGTTTTCGGTAATCGATTACCAGCCGAAATTTCTTCTCGCCCGACGCATCGGTCTTTTTTGGTACTACCCAGACCGGTGCGTTATACGGCGACCGTGAAGGTCTAATAATGCCTTCTGCTAACAACTTTTCAATTTCCTTATCCACTATTGGCTTGAGGGCCATGGGATACGGGTAGGATTTGGAGTATATTGGATTGTTGTCTACTGTCCTTATTTCGCCTTTGACTACGGTGGCGTATGTAAGTCTCTCATCAGGCTCAACGAATAGTCTGGGGTGTTTGTTGAGGGCTTCGTACAATTTCCATGTTTGGTTGTCATTCAAATGGGATGTTCTGACATTCAGGTTATTGACGGATTGAGATAGGTGTTGTTTAATAGGGATTTTCAGGGAGTTGTTAAGGGTAATGAAGTTCTCTGCAACGTGTATGACAGCGTTTAGCTCCTTGAGGCTGTCGTTGCCGACGATGCCGTGAAAGGCTTTGAGTGTGGGTAGCACGAAGAATTTGAGAGTTTTTATTCTAGGTCCGAAAAATTTTACATCGCGTGATGGGTAACTTTGACATTACCGCCCACGGAGTTAGCTAGGAAAGGGTTTTCGTTCGTTATTGTTGTTTTTACGCATCTAGGGTGAATGTAATTCTTATTTGATCCAGTGTCAATTAAGAATTTTAGTACATTTCCGCTCTTCGTTCTGTATTCGAAATACGGGAGCGAAGAGCAGTTTAGTCTAAAAAATGGATCTCATTCGGGTCTTCTCCCTCGTCGCAAGGTTGCTCGTCTATGCAGTCTGGTTCTTGGTACTCGGGGAAGTCTTTACCGACTTGTTCGTAGGTGTCAAGGTAGTCAACTATTGTCTGGTCGAATTGTTGGTCGTGTTCGAGTTCGGTAATGTCAGTGTTAGTGTGGAAGGTTCTTTGCATCTTACTAGGATGCTGCGCATGAGCAGACCAGGCGGGTCTCTTTTGTGCCTGCTGAATCGGGTTAAATTTTGGTCGGTTTTGGTAGTTAACCTGCTTTGAATGTATGGTGCTTGTATCCATAGGCTCTGGTTTCGGTTGGCTTGGCCTCTGCGGCTGACGGAAGGGATTGGACATCGGATTCCTATTGAATGTGTTGGGTTGTTGGAAAGGGGTATTGTATTGTTGGTTAAATTGTCGTTGGTTATGGAAGTAAGGGTATTGCTGGAAGGTTGGAGGCTTAGGGGGCCTCGGCGGACCGTGCATTAGCTCGGGATAGAATGGTTGTGAAGGATATTTTGGTGGCGTATTTGGATTATGGGGGTATTGTCTAGGTGGCAATCGAGTGTGAAAATTGTTTTCGGTCTTTCGAATATGACCGACCGTGTGGTTAGCGTGTTGTGTACGGTAATTCATGTTCTCGAGTTTTAGACAGAGGTGTAGGGCTTGAGGGAGATCTGCGGGTTCCCTCATGCCGAGGAGCCTGGGTAAGTCACCCTTTAGTCCTCTAATGAACGTATCTAACGCTTTATCGCGGTACGTCCTAATCAAAACATTCATAGCTTCCGGGCTCATTTCCATAATCTTGTTCAATATCAACGACAAATGAGCATAGACCGCTTGGTAGAACTGCTGCACAGTACTACTGCCTTGAACTAGTCCGGTCATTTGGTACTCGAGGGTACCGAGGTCGCGTTTATCTGCGTAATGCAGAGAGAGGCAACGCGTTATACTATCCCAATTCAACGGGGTGTTGTACGATTCGAGAGCTATATCGGCTTGGCCGACCACCTTGTTTCTAACGACGTTTAGGATACTGAAATATTTCGGTGTACCCTTTAAAGGTTCGTAGAGTTTCAGGATTCTGTCGACGCTTTTTTTCCATGACCCGAATTCACCGGGTTGACCCGAAAACTCTCGAAGGCTTCGGACTACGTCCGGTATTCTGTCCATTTCGGAAATATTATCTCGTTGATCATCGGCGATCACCTGGTCGCCTTCAGTGATTACTTCGGAACGCGCGTTGAGAAACTGTTCCAAAATCGAAGGCATTTCCCTAACTAGGACTTGAGAGACGATTTGAGTGACTCGGCTTTGAAAGCTGGACTCGGGATTTTCGGGGGCGGGATTAGGATTTGAGGATAGCCTGGGAGGCGCGATTAGGTTTTCGTTTCGCGGCATGATTAATAGTGTCGTATAAAGATTGTATAAAAATATAGACTTATAGTATAAACTTATATATAAACGTATTCAATTTCAATATTCAAAATAATTGTTTTGTTTTATTAATTTTCAAGGTATCGTTTTATCACTTATTACTGATTCACTTAGTAGTTATTAATATTATTCTGTGTTTCAACTCTAATTTATTTTCTTTTCAAATTATAATATTCTTTTTCCTAGATTAATTTCTTTCTTTCGAATCTTTCAAAATTTTCACTTTGTATAGTAATTGATATAGGATTTTCTTGTGTTTTACTCTAATTTATTTTCTTTTCAAATTACAATATTCCTTTTCTAATTTTTCTTTTTCCTTTTAATCTTCAATAATTTCACTTCACTTAATAATTAATGTATGATAATATTAAGATGCTTACATGAATAAAAAATTTCTCATGGTGGGGCGGCTAACAGATGATGTTCTGCTTCCTTTTCGTCCGGTCACTGTTGCTCCGGTTACTGGGGGGCCTCGTTTCCTCCACACAGATGTAGTTGAGTGTTAATTTGGTTTTTTTCTGGGATGTTTCTTCCGCACGCACTTTAACAACTATTTATTTTTTATTTTTTTACTTTTCTTAGGGCACTCGCGGACGCGTATACTTTTTACGACTTATAATTCCGGGGTCCCTGCTCGGGCGCCAGTTAATTTCACGTATTGCGGATTTTCCAAAAAAAAGATCTTTATTGATTCAATCCCAAACTAACACTAAACTTACGAGCTACCTTATTTTAACTTAAAACCTATGAACGCCGCAAACCGTGGAAACTGCATCGTTCGCAGTCTGCGCTAAGTTCGTAACCCGATATCGTCCCACTTTGGGAGTGCGACGATCGCCGGTGTGTTGCCCTTGGTGGATGGCCGGATGTTATTGGATATTCGCCTTCCCGTTTTCGTTGTTGTTGATAAGGTGGGAAAATCATGTTGTCACTGCAGCTGCGGTTCGTGTTCGCCGCCGGGTCAATGGACGTTGTTAAGGTGGGAAAATGTAGGTGAGTGGTTTGTTGGGGAATTCGGGGTGAGCGGTGTTAACTCATGCTTGTTGAAAATATATTCCGGCCTGAGAAGGGGATAAAGATGTGATTGCAGTGATGCATTTAAACCTGACCACTAGACTTCCTAACTGCAACGATAGGGGCTTCCCATTCTGAGAAGTCTACTGGAGTAATAATACCAGCATCTTCTAACCGATGCAGTTCTTCTTCTATGGCTTTCGCTGATGTATATGGAACTGGGCGTTTCGGTCTAAAAATAGGTACAACGTTGTCTTTCAGGTACAATTTTAATTTATTGTTATTGCAGCAACCTTATTCCATAATCCAAACTTTTCGATTAAATCAATAAATTAATTTTATGTCTGTCAACCACAAAACACTTTGCCGTGTGTATCTTCTTAAGAAATTTCACTTCACAATGGAAACAGCCTAATATTTTCATTTGGTTTCCTTGGGCATCATTTCACATTGCAGTTGGGGTTGATTTAAAGATTTCCACGAGTTAATTGATAAAATTGTTACATCTGAAGCAGTGTCGATCTGCAAGACAACCGGTATGCCATTTATTCCACTGTTACATATTTGCGACCAGCGGTTGATACATGATTAACACAACAATGTGTCATGTGAATGTTTTGATCCCGCTTGTTGTGGTTTGGACGATATTTGTCTTTTTTCCTCTTCCCCACTAAATATGAATTTCCTTGTGGTTTGAAATGTTGGTTCGATTTTTGTTTGCAGCAAAAACAGTGGCCTTTTTTGTGTCCCTGTCTTTGGCACTGTCTTTGGCATGTATGATCTTTGTATTTGCAGTATTGAGGAAAATCCCCATGCATCCCCAGCATGGAGTTTTTGGTGCATGAGTTGATTGGTTGCGATTGTGTCGGTCAGTTTTGTATGCGTCTGACTTTGGTTTGTGATTGACAGCGTTAATTGATATCGGCGCTGATGATGAAGATGCCTGTGTCTTGTTTACTGCTGGAAATCCGGTGACATTCTGATATGAATTTATCTAGCGTTATCTCTTTTTCTTTGTCGAGACCTTACATCAGTTTCAATGGGTGATTGAAGTCCTATAACAAACATTAGGCATTTAAATTGGTCAACAGATAATTTCCCCAATGCGAAATTTTCACATTGCCTGTTCACCTCATTTGCAAAAGTCACATAGTCAACTCTGTTAGATTTCTTCAACTGCAAACATCTATATCTAATCTTCGAATTTGTTATCCTTAGGTTTTTTCGGTAAAATGAAATGTACGTACCGTCTATGTTCTTGGGGTCCAAGTTTCCTCATCAGCAACCTTATCTTCGCCACATCATCTAACCTAGAGGCATCGTTTTCAAATAAGTCCGAATAACTCATATACCATTTTTGAAAGGTGATACCATTTTCTGCATCAAAGTGAGATTCCTGGATGTTTTGAACCAAAATTCGTCATCGGATGATGACTGATGTCTATTGAGGAGATTGTTTGTTCTGTTTTTTGAATATGAGGGCCAGGTTTTTCTTGATATCCTGTATCTACAATAGTAGATTTAACCCACCTACGATTTGCTATGTTGAAAAAGTGTTGCAGGGATAGGCACAACGTTTTAGTAAGGTGGCTCCATTCCCCTCTATGTTGCTGTGTCCGGAAACCCAAACGAGCGTGATATAAGACAATCCGTGGCACATGACTGTGCTCGGACAAGTAAACAAGTTCAAATATCTGAGTACTATATTGACTGCCAAAAACAATCGAAAATCGATTATGCTCGATACACTTGACCCAGCGATGCTCCAACTTCTTTAACCCGTCTGAAAAATACGTTTTCTCGAGGTCTGCAAAGTAGGCCTCCGTGGCGGCGATGACCTCCTCATTCGACTGAAATTTCTGCCCGGCGAGTGACTTTTCTGGAGAATAAGGTGGATGGGGCAGCAGTTCGTAGCCCAATTCTACCTATTTGGCCGTGGCGAGGGCAGAGATGTGAGCCGGTGCGTTATCATGGTGGAAGAGCACTTTTTTCTTCGCCAAGTGGGGCCGTTTCTTCTTCAATCGAATCGGCTCTTTGACCATTTTGCCCTTCACCAGGTAGTCGATTTGGATCACACCTTGTGAATCCCAGAAAACGGTGGCCATCACCTTTCCGGCCGATGGTCTTATTTGTTTTTTTATTTGTTTTTTTTTTTTTAAACCTTTCCATCGTCCCGTCGGGTCGGTCGCCGTCAACGATTGTCTTACTTGTTTTTTTGTTTTGCTCTATTTGGTTGGTTGTTAAGCTCTGTTTTTTTTTAATGCGATTTCTATCATCTAGCTTTTGGAGTTCTTTTTATTAGTTTGGTTTTTTAGTGCACGTGCACATTGTTTTGCATTTGTTATTGAAGTTCTTATATCCGTGGTCCCTGAAGTTACCTGTGTCATTTCGTATAATCATTCGTGAGTTGTGGTTCACTTTAAGATATTTTATTTAAATAATGTCTTCTAAAAATTGAAATAGCTGCTAAAGAAAATATATTAAGAAAAATTTATATTGTAAAAAACAAGGTAAGTTCATTGCATAGATCAAGATTTTTATAAAATAAGCTTAAATTTATTTTTTGTTTTTGTCGGAAACACATACACAGTGTATCAAACTCATATTCGTACACCTACCTAACTGAAAGAATTTAAAGAATAACTAAATAAAATGAGGCGTCTACTTCGTAAATTATATTTTTTATTTAATCTTAATTTAAATAAAGTAACATAAACTTGAATTCTACCAAAACTTTTAATATAAATTCATAATTCAGAAGAAAAGCAAAGTAACAAACTAAAATGTGCTCAAATTCATATTCGCACATCAGTTTTTGAATCTTATTTCACAAATTATCTTGCACTTTCAATACTTAGTGGCATATCCTTTATTTGATATGACTTGTTTAAGTCGCTTTGGCATCGATTCAACAAGGGTCTTTGTAATTTCTGGTGAAATATTCGCCCATTCTTGAATTAGCTTCTCTTTCAAGTCTTTTGTGTGGCAACTTTTCTTATCCTTTTGTCCAGCTCGTTCCACAAATTCTCTATTAGATTTATATCCGGAGATTGTGGAGGTGTTTCCATCACCTTTGGACAATTATAGAGTAACCATTGACGAGTTGCATAGGCTTTGTGCTTTGGATCGTTATCCTGATAAAACACAAAGTTATTCTCCAGACCCAATTGAACAGTGCTCACCGCTAGGTTTTCTTTAAGAATATCGATGTAATGCTTATGGTTCATTATTCCATCGATTATCTGCAACTTTCCTACACCTGCGGCAGAAAAACACTCCCACACCATAACAGAACCTTCACCATGTTTTGCTGTTGCAACGGTGTTTTTTGGTAAAAGTTTTGCATTTGGTTTTCGCCAAACCATTTGCCGGCCATCAGAATCATGGACATTAAATTTGGATTCGTCTGTGAAAATAACTGTTTTCAAGAAGTCAAGATCTTTAAATTGGTACTGTTTTTCGAATTCTAATCTCTTGCTTCACGTGCAACTCTCCCATAATACCCATGCTCGCGGATACAATTTCGCAATGTTTCTGTGGAAAACTCTTTATTTAGTTCACGGCTCAAGTTTTCCGCAAGCTTTGGAGCGGTTGTTTGAGGATTTATTTTGATTTCACGTTCGTTCGTCATGTTCGTTAAAAATTCTTCTATTGGTATTTCGCGGCTTATTTTCGATTCGGTGTTCGTTTTTAAAACGATATAGATACAATTGACTCTATTGTTGATCTGGGTCGACTTACTCAACTAGCTTTTCACTGTATGATTTTCCATACTTTACTATTAACTGTCGTAGCTCATTCGATGTTTCTCCACCCTTTCTTGACATTTTAACACTAATTTTAATAAAACAGTTACCAAAATATATGAAAAAATTTCAATCACTAAAAATGAGTATTTCCACTCAAAATATGAAATATGATCATGATGGTTGATAAATTTCAAAACTAGATATAGCATTATCTATGAGATTTGCTTTAATCAAAAACTACCCCATAGTCATTTAATTCGTATTGATTTTTGATAGAATGCAATTGAAAGTTGTGGGCGACAGGTGTACGAATATGAGTAACTGTATAACTAAATTTAATATATATATTGTTTGAAGTAAATAATTAATTGTATTAGTAGTTAACATTTATGAATGTATGTAATGAATGCACACTATCGTTATTAGGTTTGCCCTTTTGTTTTAATTAGATTTCTATGTTTGGATGGGATAAATCAGATCCAAATTATTTAAACATTATTCACTATTTTTACTATGTTATTACTATAATTATTGTTATTGAATACATTTTTATTTGAATAAGATATCATAACAACCTAAGGCATCGTTTACAGGGTATAAAAAGGGATGAATATAAAAATATGAATAAAATATAGAATAAGTTTTTGATTATTTGGACCTGATTTATGCCCATCTACAGTGAAGTTTTTTTAACGACAACTCTAATTTAAATAAGTATATAGATATATAAAAATATTTAGAATACATCGACGAAGCATACCTACATGGTCAATATATTTTTGAGAATACGCGTACAAAACAAGAGAAATATGCCTCGAGGAGTTCATATAACAAAAAGAAAGAGTGGTGCTCAGCAGAGAAAATCCAAACAGGCTAAAATGAACGTTCTGCGGAGCATGTCTGGATCCATTTTCAAATAGACGACAGCCAAAGTTCGTCAAAAGCAAATGACAGTCACGTTGATCAAGAGAATGATTCCGAAAATACAAGCTCATGTACAGAAAGCAACAGCCAAGAAACAGAATCAGTGTTGAAAATTCAAGAAGTCGAATCAAACGAAAATACTCAAAATGACAGCAATGGTACTGATTACAAATCAAGTATTGAAGAGAATTCCTACACGGATGAACTTCAGAACATGAGAGATATCTCACATTGGAGTATACCCGTTCCTGATAAAGTTCGAATTGAAATCATCAAAAAAGGATTTGAACATTTCCAAAACTGGGAGGGACCATTCACCACTGTATCCAGACCAGGGGTAAAAATAAAAGGTTATGTTCGTCATCTTACAGAAGAATGGTTTTACAAAGTTTTGCCTAACGGGGACAAGATTATGCGATCATGGATGGTATATTCTCCTATAACTAATAGCCTGTACTGCTTTTGCTGTCGTTTATTTGCTGCCACCAATAATGTTGATACAAAAACAGCATTCATGAATGGATTTCAGAAATGGTGGAAACTGAACCCCAAAGTACCGGATCATGAGACTTCAAATGAACACATAGAACATTTTGAGAAGTGGAAAACTTTTGAAATGGGTTTAAAATTACATAAAACAATAGATGACTCAGTCTTGCAATTAATGGATGCTGAAAAACAGAAGTGAAGGCACCTTTTATCTAGATTATTAGACATAACATTGTTTCTGGCTAAACAAAACCTAGCGTTCCGTGGATATGATGAAGGACGAGCCTCTTCAAATAAAGGTAATTTCTTAGAACTAGTCAGTCTTATGTCAAAGTACGATGTTGTGTTGAAAGAGCACATCTTGAATTTGGAGCAAGGAAAATCACAAAAAGTCTCATATTTATCGCCACAAATACAAAACGAATTCATTAATATCTTAGCGAAGCAAGTCAAATGCAGAATTGTCAATGAAATCAAATCAGCTAAATATTTTGGAATTATGTTTGATAGTACACCTGATATTTCACATATTAATCAGATGTCTGAAGTGATCCGTTTTGTTAAAATTGATAATAGAAAAGTAGAAATCAAAGAAGCATTCCTGGGATTTATTCCTTTACTTGAAAAAAAGCTGCGGATTTAAGTGAAGAAATTCTTAAGAATCTTGAAAACGACGATTTAGACATTATGATGTGTCGTTCTCAGGGTTATGACAATGCAGCTGTTATGAGCGGTGTACATGGGGGAGTGCAAGCTATTATTAAAGAAAAAAACAACAAAGCAATTTTCTTTGGGTGTATAGATCATTCAATTAATTTATGTGGCCAACATTCATTTGCTCAAAATATATCTTGTGTAACATTTTTTGGAACAGTAGAGACAACTTTTACATTTTTTTCTGCTTCCACTCATCGATGGGAAGTGCTTCTTAAGCACAGCAAATCAACCGTGAAAAGACTTTCAACAACGCGTTGGAGTGCACATTATGCTGCAGTGAAAGTTTTGGCCAAAAATGTTGATGAAATCTTAGCTGCAGTTGAAGAGTTGTGTGATGCGAGAGAAAATGTAGAAACCAGAGGTGGTGCACAGAACCTAAAATCTGCAATGTCTGATTTCGCATTTCTTTCTTTTCTCTTCTTTTGGAATAATGTCCTTAAAGAAATAAATTGTACTCAGATTGCACTACAAGCTAAGGGATTAAGTGTTGATCACTTGGCTAAAAAAATAGAAGCCCTTCGCATTTACGTTGAAGAAAATCGGGCGAAAATCGTAGAAGACGCAATTAACCTTGGTATGAAAACATCGGAGAAATACGACATTCCAACAGAAAGAAGAATTCGTCGTAAAAAGCGAATGGCTGGTGAGTTGGCAACCGATGCAGGACTTTCACTGAGCGATGAACTACGGAAAGACATGTTCGAGTGCTTTGATCGATTCATCACTGAACTCCGAACAAGAACAGAGTCTATTAAGGAGGTGGCTTCATTGTTTGAAGTTGTACAGGCGAATACTTTGCTTTTAGCAAACATTGATGATTTGAAAATAGCTGTTTCAAAATTTGCTAGTGTTTATGATGAGGTTTCAAAGTCAGAACTTCTCTCAGAGATACCAAGGTTGAGAAGTAATTTGAAAGCATCTAATTGGTTATCTTTAGACTTTATGAAATTTATCGTTGAATGGGGCTTTGCAGAATCTCTTCCGAATCTCATTGTCGCATTAAAAATGTTTATGACAATATGTGTATCAGTTGCATCATGTGAAAGGAGTTTTAGTAAGTTAAAATTAATTAAAAAACTACTTGCGGGCAACAATAACGGAAAAGAGCCTCAACAATCTGGGAATTTTAACTATTGAACATGAGGCGATCTAGCAAATAAACTTTGATGACGCAATCAATGAATTTTCTGCTGTAAAAGCTAGGAAGAAGACGTTTTAAGTTGCTACAAATATTATAATGGGTATATTATATAAATGTTTGTTCTATTTTTTTTATACAATGTGTATATGTGTATATTCATTTTTATTCTGCTTTTTTTTATGCCTATAATGTGTATACATTTTTGTTCTCCTTTTTTTTTTTAATTTTTTATTTGAATTTAAATAAAAACGTCATAATATATGGAATAGAATTTCATTTATTTTACTGTTTTTCATTCTGGGGGTGACACCATAATTGCCGCCCTAGGTGCCACCCATGCTAGCTACGCCACTGATATACAAGCTACACCGAGTTTTTATATAGTATATATACTATCATAGTTAATAACGTAGCTTTTCAATCGTCAGGCTTTCAAACTAACATTTCGATATTGTTGATAATGTAGTCAATCGTTCTTTTCTTCTGCTATCGTGGCCCAGAAGTGGTGTAATGACTTCTAATCTAGGCGTACCTATTGTATTTCAAGACCTCATTATATATGTACTTAAAACCACGGTTTTGTTAGTTCCCAACTGAGATGAAAAACACTAGAGCTCATAATGGTACATTGGTACAGGATCACGGAGTTTTTGAGTCCTTAAAAGCCGCTAGCTAACGATTTATTCGGTAACTAAAAAGACTTGACTGCCTCGAAATTACAAGATTCTTCTTATCATAATAGACTTTTGATTTACATAATCGTTTTACTCCAAGTTTTGTTAGTTTAATGCTTTTTGCCGTGTTCCCTAGACATTTAAATAACAAGTAAATACAGATATTAACTTTTTTTTTTTGGTAAGCCTATGACTCTGCCGGCCTCAGTAATCTGTGATTGAGTTATTCGGAAAAGTACACCCTAGATTCGCCAATAAGTACATATCACTTCCAAGCAATGCGCCAGCCTTTCCGATTTATTTCTTTCTCTCCTCCCTCTAGGCGGAAATGCCTTGAAGAGCCTAGTCTTTCTAGCGTTTAGCCAGTGTGTTTAGCCATATATAGAGTTCATTCATATATACAGGAACGATTTTTTCCTCATTATATATTTTAAACTATAATATACCACTTCTTAAATATTTTTTTTTCAAAATCAAGTGTTAACGAAATACCGGCAAAAAAGCCTGTGCACATATTGATGATGAAAGTCGCTAAGAAAAGTTTGGCTCAGTTGGTATATTTCCTTACTGAAATATAAATTAACTATCAAAACATTGGATTGGAGCTGTTTTGTTAGGTCTAAGCCGGGTTTTGCGACACAATTACTGGAGTTCCCCAAGGCTCTGTTTTATGTCCGGTTTTTTTTTCTTATTTTAGTCTTCTGCATTGCAAAACTGTGGTAGGGAAGACTTATGCAAAGGCTTTCCTGTCTGCCCGTTTTCCGCCCTCTGGGTAATAACGGGTCGCATCCTTAATATGCGATTCATATACCCGGGAGGCTAGATTAAAAGGCTAAGCGGCGTAGCCTACATAGCTGTATGGCTATTTTTAGCTATATAGCTATTTAGCTAATCAAATGCAAAATCCCGATAACTAATTGGTTATGCTGTTACAGATTACGAATGCTATTGAGCTGTTGGCTTTTTGCTATTGGTTATTTAGCAAATTTAGTGTAGGTTACTCCCTACTGGGAGTAACGCCTTGACCAGAAGCCTAATTCTGGAACCACGGGAGACTAATGTCACAATAATGTCACACTGATAAATGACATTAATGTCAGATATCGGAATGACAGTCCTAGCCTGTCTTGCGGTAGGCCCCTTTGTGGGAGTATCGTGGGGGCTGTGGTTATCCCAAATCGCGGGAATTTGAATGCTATAACGAACAACAGTAATTTTACTCTGTAATTTGACTTAGATGTTCGAAGGGTGCCGAGCCCCTTAAGATCGGTAAGAGGTTTTAGTTAGGCTTCGCCTCATACCAAGAGGGAAGCCATACCCCTACGCATGGCTTCGAATCTGGTACTTAGTTGCAATAGAAGGGCGTTAGTTGTCGCACAAACATCAACCCCTTGCGGGAAGGCCCGCCGTGGAATTAAGCCGACAAGGCAGGTGTCCACGTAAAATACATAGCGGAGTCTGTCTGTCTGTCTGTTTGTCTTTACACATTTATCAAACCAAACTTGCCGGGTACCTATGAGTCTGAAAATTTGTGGTGGTTTCTGAGATTCTGATAAAAATTTGCACAATTCAAGGTAGAAGACCTGGAACTGTAACTTGGCTCCCGGCGAGCTGATCTCATCTTGCTTAACTCTATACGTGTAAATAATTGTAACGAGTCCGAATCCATCGTCGTAAGACAAATCTTGTTTCATGCGCCTAAGGCCTCTTTACACCTTTTAATTAAGGCTTAACTTTATCATGCATGTCTAACAGTGTGGCGAATACCACCATTTGAAAGACTAGTTAAAAGTCAAGCCTAGTTTTCCCTAAAGCCAGAGGGTCACATATCTACTCTGATTTCCAGTCGTTCGTGATGATACCAAACCAAATCTTCCCAAGTTCAGTATCATACGAAAGCCATCCCTCACGCCATGGAAAACTGACTGTGTTCATCCATCGATTGTACCAAAAGCCAACTATCTTAAAACGAGATTTGGCTTTTTATTAGGAAGGGAATAGAGCATTTTTTGGAGTTTTGCGAAAGAGTCTGAAACTTGCTTATATGATGGTTTTTTTTGCCGACAATTGCTGCGCATTATTATAAGCTGTAGATCAATAGACAATTCTGGCTTATAAATCTTCTCAAAAGCCCCCTTCCTTTACCAGAAAACCGACAAAATTTGAGATACGATTGGCACATTAGATTTGAATAAAGCAACTTCTATCTTGGGTGACTCTCGAATAATTGGCTTCTTTGGAAATGCAAATATTTAGCCCTCCACTGCCTGAGCTTTAAAAAAAGAAAAATATCCTCTCATACTGTCACTTCTCAGGTCTAGAATAGATTTCTATGCGAATTTCATTACAAAAGCATGGTTAAAATACGAGTGCATGTTGAGTAGAAAGAGGAGGGAACCTTCACAAATGTATTAATGAAGAAATTAATTATTGAAAATTTGAGTTTAAAGTGTTTTGATTTTTCCCATTATTTCGGTTTGAATGTTGCAGGTGTACGCTTAATCGTAATTTGGGCAAGTACTTAGCACCGAAACCGATGCTTCACAACCCTCCTAATTAATACAAACAGGTTACAAGTCAGTCACCTGCAAATCTTTCCTTAATGACCAAGGATGCGGATGAAATAACATATATTGTACATAAGCAAAACATCTTCTTCTTTTCCTTTTTATCCCGGCGTCGTTATGGTCAGAAGTGTAGGACCATAACATTCCCACTTAACTGCATTCCTACTGGTCCGCTTGTGGGGACCCCGGTTTCACCTCAGAAAGTAGCGGCAGGCTTCCCGGTTTGGGATTAGTTCATCGCTGAGGCCAATCAAATGCTGGTGTTTTTGCATTTTTTTGCAACAATTATTTTTCGGCCTGCCTTTTTTACGTGTTGAAATTGGAACGTTGATTGATATCGCCTTTTGGACGGGGTTCAAAGGATCCCCGCATTGTGAACCGTATGTGAGCGCCGGACGTACAACTGAAGTGTAGAGCCTTCCTTTCACCTTAGGGGGCATTTTTCGATCACAGAAGATGGCGGAGTTTTCCCGCCACTTCATCCACCCTTGGGAAGCACTCTTCCATTGAAGTAGATGTCTTGAATAGGCTGATGAGGGTCAGAGAACGGGCAGCACAGATACTCTGTCTTCTTTGAACTAATACGATACCCGTGTCCGTCAAAAATGTCCACCCACACATCAAGTGCTCGTTGTAGGGACGCCTGATCATCACTTATAATGGCTCCATCGTCAGCAAAGAATAGCTGGTGCGCATTGGGGTCCGTCACTCTTCCTTCAAGCAAGCAATCAAGCAAGACTGCTATAAAGAGCAGTGGGCTGAGGACGCTCCCTTGGTGTACACCGACTTTGATTGCGAACTCTTCGGTGACTCCTGCTTACTCTTGTCGTTGCTTTCTTGTACATGTCCATGATCACTTGCACGTAGGTTTCTGGAACTCGTTTTTGTCTTAGCGCTACCCATAAAAGATCTCTTGGTTGCCGGTCAAAGGCCTTCTCGAAATCAACCAACGCCATATGCAAGTCCTTTGACGAATCACGATGCTTTTCCATCATTACCTTTATACAGATTGCATCTGTTGTTGATTTGCCCTCACTGGTCATCAGATAGTTCTATTATTTTCCGCAGTCGGCTATCTAATACCCGTTCAACGATCTTCATGGTGTGCGGCCTCAGCTTGATAGAACGGTAGTTATCACAATTTCGCGTATCACCCTTTTCTTTGTGCAAAGGAAGAGGATAGCTTTCCATCCATTGATTAGGCATAGTATCGCCTCTCATAAGTTTGGAGATAAGAACCATGAGCCATCTAGACCCGATGTCTCCCATCTTTTTCCAGAACTCAGAGGGTATCCCGTCCGGCCCAACAGCTTTTCTTTTCTTGGAGTTTTTAACCGCGTACCGAACTTCTTCGACTGTGACGTCGGATATTTCGGCATGATTCGGGGCGGCTCTTGGAAAGTACACTCAGGGAAACTGTTCGTTCAGAAGTTCCTCGCAATACTGCCGCCATCTGTGGAGAATTTTTTCGTCTTCCACAAGGAGTTGGCCTTCAGCATTGTTAATAAACTTTGGGAAACGAATCTCCTGAGCATTTCTTCTTCTCTGGGCGGCTATCTTAAAGATATTTGCTCCTTTGTTCAAATTGTTTTGTCGAAGCTCCTGGGTAGCCTGGTTCCTGTCAGACGCGGAAGACGATATTTCTTCCAACTCCTGATAGAGGCCTTCCATGCTTTTCGCTTTGAATTCGGCGCATTTTTTTTTCGCGATACCTTTGCAACATCTATATACGCTTTCACGGCCAGCTTTTTCCTCTCTATTAGTAAAAGAGCACTTTTACCAAGCTTGGAAAGCCATTTTCTTTTCGTGTATCACTGCTTTGGCTTCGTCTGTTCACCACCAGGTTTCTTTTGCGTGTTGGCAGGGGCATTTAGATGTTCCGAGCAGTGATTTGGCTTTCTCCAGGCCAGACTGTTGTAGGGAATCCCACATGTCTTGTGCTCTGCACTCCTCATTACCGACCTCATCGATAATGGAAGAGAGGTAGTTTTCCATGATGGTAATAAAAGCTTCGCTTTTTCCTTTATCCAGCTTATACCACTTGATTCTCTCAGACACCTTCGTTTGCTGCTTTGACTTCTTTCTCGCATCCATCAAAAATTCAGTCAGGAGGAGACGGTGTTGAGGGGCGATCGCGTCTCCCAGGATCACTTTGCAATCTTTAGCTCGTGGCTTCATGAAACTGGATACCAAATGATAGTCTATTTGAGTTTCATTTCCGCCGCTGCTATAAGTGATCAGGTGCCGGCTTTGTTTGACGAACATGGTATTTAGCACTGTAAGACCGTACGACTTGCACATGTTTAGGATATCTTCACCTGAAGAGTTCCTGGTGCCGTATCCCAGCCCTCCGTGGTAGCCCTCATAATCTTCGCTTGTCTTCCCGACATGTCCGTTTAAATCTCCCCCAACAAACAAAAGCTCTTCCTTTGGGATGATTTTGACAAGGTTGTGGAAATCTAGCCAGAATGCATCTTTTTCTTTTTGTTCGCATCCTACTTGAGGGGCATATGCGCTTACGGTGTTCCACACCTCACCATGCATCACCAATTTGAGAGCCATCAAACGGTCACTGGACTTTGAAATGGTTAAGACGATGGTTAACTCTGCCGCAAGGATGATGGCGATTCCGTTTTTTCCTTGTTCCAATCCATAGTAAAACATCTTGTAGGCTTTTGTTTTAACGTCCAAGAAACGTGCCCGATTACCGGTGTTTCGCCATTTCGTCTCTTATACGCACAGGATGTCTACTCGCCTTCTAACCATCATTTCTTCAAGCTCATAGCTGCGCCCACTCATGCTTCCAACGTTCCAAATCGCGACTCTTAAGTGTAGTTTACGCCGTTGCATTACTTTGCTATCCCCCGGAAATCCTATAGCTCTGACCCGAGCATTGCTGCTCGTCCCAGGATCACGACCATTAGTAGTGCCTGGCGGGGTAGTGCTTTTCCTTTTAGCGTTCTTTTCCATAATGCTACGGTTTGACCGTTTCTTCCCTTCCTTTTTGACACGGGCATGCTCCAGATTTTTTTATTTTATTTTTGATTTGATGCACACTTGTGGGGCAGTTTAGTGGTTGTATATGTGTCACTAGGCTCACCTTGGTGTTTTCTAAATTGCCTAGATGTGAGTTTTGTTTACCTTTGCTTAGTCGCCTTTTACGACAAGTGATAGGTATCGCTGCAGGGATATTCTTAACCCGTCCCTGCACGTACATAAGCAAAACATAATACTAATTAACGAGACATGTTTAAAGAACCAGACTAGAGCGCGTGTAAAATTAAATAAAAGTAATAAAAACAAAGTGAACTTAGGTTTGGTCATGGTTTTAACGGTTTCAACAATATAACATCCATCGTTCGAAATGGAGCAGTTTTCCCAAGCACTATTTGCTTTCCTCAATGTAATGGCAATAAAGGAATACTGCTTGGTTGTTGATGAACGAACTAAAAAGTTAATAAAAAGTTGGTGGTTTATGGCAGCTTTTCGACACTTTAGTAAAGCAACTACGATCTGAAAATGAAATTCAACATTAAATTCTGTTCTAAAATGAAATTACACTCGTTGGTTTTCAACCTTACTGCATTTCGTTCGTGTTCCGACATTATGGTGTTCATACAGACGAATAAGTAATTGAAGGGAAACTGACAATGCAACTCAATCATCGGTGAGATAAATTTGTTGCTTAAATAAAAAATGCATAGCTTGCACAGCAACCTTTTCTTTTTGGTTTTTGATGGGCTATAATTGACAATTTGCACATACATATATGACGACATTAAGTGGTGTATAACAGTGCGATTGCTGTTGAATGTAAAAAAATTGCAGCCTGGTTGAAAAAAATGCTGCAAAATGGTCCATCCAACGCTTTTCACGTGTTCACGAGCTTTTCACCTCCGTTGTACTGGTATGGATGAAACCGGTGTTGCATAGCGCATAATAATACTGGGACACCACTGCAGCATGCATTGAATCATTGCGCTAATTAATTGGGAAGGGAGCGCTTAATATGATAAGTTTCGCCTTACTTAGTTTACGTCTTAATCGTCATGGTTATGCTCACCCTTTGCCTTTGCCCCTTTACTGTCTTGAGGTGTAATGTAAATACAAAAAGTAGGGTGAATTGTATAATTTATATTTAACTCAATTTTTTCTTTGTTGCAATATATTGGTAAATACGAGTATGTATGTTGTATATTAGTAAGTAAGTCTTGTAGGAAAGTACGAGGTTTGTTCAAGAAATAAGGTGACTCTATGAATAAATATAAAAATATAATAGGGACAAGACATAAAACATTTCTTTTTAGCCCCCGACGCAAAAAAGAGGGGTATATAAGTTTGACGTGCCTGTTTGTCTGTTTGGCTGTGTGTCTGTATGTATGTCTATGGCATCGTAGCTCCTGAACGAATGGACCGATTTTGATGATCCTTTTTTGTTTGAAAGCTAACGTAATCGAGATGGGTCTCAGCTACATTATATGAAGATCTGTTTAGGCGTTTTAAGGCCATCAGCTTTTTTAAGTGACGTCGAACCTCAATCATATTTGACAATCATATTCAGATAAGCAATGGAGCAAGAGCGTGGAATAATTGTGTCGATTTTTTTGACCAATAATCGATCGGAGGAATTTCGTGAATTTCGAAGTCGGTTTCCTATTCATGTCGCGCTAACTGCGCAAACATTCCGCTTAGCTACTCGACTTGAACAGACTGGAACCATAGGGGGCCATACCGAACGTGGCCGCCACCGGACTGGTCGTTCGGCCGAGAATATCGCGGCTGTGGCTCCCGATGTCGCTGAGAACGAATAATCATCAACCAGACGACGGGCCAAGCAATTGGGTATCACCAGACGGACCCTGTTGAGAATTTTAGTGAAAGACTTACACATGTTCCAGTACAAAGTATACAAACAGTGCATCAATTAATGCCTGACGGCCGTCAGTTGCGTGCGAATTACTGTCTAGCTATCCTCAATCTCAACAACGAAGAAGACAATTTTGTGTCGAAAATCATCATGAGCGACGAGGCATATTTACACTTAAGCGATTACGTCAATAAATTGGCAAAGAATTGGCAAAGCGTGGCCAGCGCGCCCTACTGTAATCATAGGGGTACGTTTGGACGTACTGTTTCCGCGAATTCGTCTGGTAATTTGATTACGGCGCTTAGTCCGCAATGGTCACTGTCGTATACGAAGGTCCATAGACAATTAGTAGACCATTCTTTTGTGTCAGCCAGTCTCAGTCGACATTCAAGCAGCATGAGATCCAGGTAGGAGCCGCTCCTAGGACTATCCGTTGCGAGTATCTTGAGTCTGTACTCTATGCTCTGCAGAACCCACCAATGCCTTAGTAGGCTCCCCCTATTATTGGGAATGTAATTTTCCCAATTAGAACGTAGAAGTTTTCTACCGAGTTTAAGTGCAGAGATCGAAAAAAAAGTGTCTCGAGCTCTGCGATGAAAACGTTGGGTTGAGGTGCTTCAGGTGCAAAGGCTGATATAATGTACATTCTCTTTCCATTTCGGAAAGGAATGCACACAATACAGGCCTCAAGCACCTGAAACCTCCTTTATGTTTCAAGTTATTTCTAATGAAGATCGCAAATCCCCCGCCTCGTGTGGCATTGGGTCGGTCTCTTCGAATCACTTTATAGGTATAAATATTATGCCGGATTTTGTGCTTTTGTTTCGCTAACGAAAAGTGCATCAGGGCTTTTGTCCTGTAACAAGCTCAATCCTTATCAGTCACCGACAGGATCTTTAAGGGACTCTCTACAGGCGTACCCATTACGATTGAAGAGGCGCTAGACCCGGCAGAAGCGCGTTGATTTTGTCCACTCGGATCCCCTGTTCATGAATCTGCTGTTGGAACTAGCCTCTCTGCCCTTGGATGGCGAGCAAGATCGAACGCAGGTCCACCTCGGCCTTAGTAACAGACACTGGCGCTTTAGTAACTGCCACAGGCTTTTGTACCGCTTGCCTCAGACCTGCCGCCATTTGGGCGCAGGTCATTTGGGGTGTAACGGCTGATGTTTGTGAGCGACCTGTCGGACGTTGCTCCTCAATCTTTTGCTTGCGAGCCAGATTTGATTTGATGTCTTGGAACTTAAGACATTCTCCGATAGTTTGCAGGGTGTCCCCAGTAACTGCAGAGCATGTACTCGAGGTGCTCCCTATCCGCGACCTTGTCTTGGCTCAGATCACTTTCCTCGTTCATGTGGTTCTTTGCACACTTAACGCATCGAGATTGCATCTAGCAGTTCGACGCGGCATGTGGCGACTTAGATCCTAAAGAGGAAATGAAATGAGTTGGGTATACTTTGCGTAAACCGGACTCATGGAATCTATAAGGCAATCGTAGTCCCTGCCAGAACCTGGGCCGAAGTGAGAAGACTAGTTCAAAATAGAGCGGTTTCTCATATTCTATTATGTTAACCACTTGACGTCGATCGGGGGAGAGGGCGATGTTTGAAGAATAACGCGGATGGGGAAGGGTGTCACATTTCACATCTGGCTGAGAGTTGTCGTGTTACATTTTGTGATGTTTTCGCTACGTATACAAGAGTCAAATGCAAAGTTCCCAAGGCTTTATAGCGATGAGAAATGGCTAGTTGAACTACAGCGAATGAATCGTCCAGTTCTTATGGTGTTAGCCAAAAATCTTGGCTCGATTATGACTCCAATTTATTTTCCAACCCGTCGGACCGTCCGCTCCTTGTTATTCATCACCCTCGTACCATTGAAACTATTGGTGTTGAACTTTCGAATTTTGTAATGAATATTTAAGAAAATAGTGTTGTTTCGTTAAACTGTTGAATTGAATTTTTTTTTTTGTGTTTACTTGAAAAATGTGTAACTGCACAACAGGCCATATATGGCAAAAGTTAATTACTTTTAATAAAATTTGTTTAAATATTTTTTTTTTGTTTTATTCTCTTAATTGCACCAAATGTAATACAAAAACGGCAGTTTTTTTTTTTTTTTTCTTATTGGATCATAGTGCGTGCAGTACAGGGTTAAAATTAATATTCGAAGGCAAATCTTACCGGCAGATAGAACATTTAGTCGGTTGCTCAAACCGCATGATCACCAATGCGAAAAAGTGGCAAAACAAACTCGAATCAAGAGGACGTAAACGCAAAGTGGACAACAGAACGGTCAAAAAATTAAACGGATCACAGAACAAAATCCTTTTACGATATCAACAAAAATAAAACAAGATCTCCAATTGGATGTGAACACCTCAACAATTCGCAGATGTTTGAAGGAAGTTGGGTTATCCTGGAGGAGCCCACGAAGAAAGCCATTGTTAAGCCAGCGACACGTAGAAAAAAGATTGCAATTTGTATCGGACCTCCATTGGCCGGCCAGCAAATGGCGTAATGTTTTGTGAGCGGATGAATCGAAAATTGTGCTATTCGGAAGCAGTGGTCGCCGACGAAGGCCTGCAAATGCAGCTAATGACCCAAAATTCACCATCAAAACTGTTAAGCACGGAGGCAAAAAAATAATGGTTTCGGTCTTATTATGGTCCCGGCCCAATGTATCGTATAAAAGGCACAATGGATGCTAAGGCTTATGTTCAAATACTGGATTCGGTGATGATGCCGTATGTTGACGAAAATATGCCACTGCAATGGGTTTTTATGCAGGATAATGACCCAAAACACACTAGCAAGTGCGCTAAGAATTACTTCGCTACCAACAACGTCAGCGTCATGGACTGGCCAGCCCAAAGTCCCGATCTCAATCCTATTGAGAACTTGTGGGGAGATATCAAGAAAGCTGTTTTTAAAAAAAACCAACCAGTGAAGACAAACTGTGGCGTGTGGTGAAGGCGGTCTGGCACGCAATTCCCATCGAGAGATGCCAACGATTAGTTGACTCTATGCCGCGTCGATGTAATGCAGTTATTGCAAGTAAAGGCTATTCAACTAAATATTAATAAAAAAACTGGTTTGCCTCAAAAACGTAGTATTGTTTTCGTATTATTTCATTCGTACAGAAAAAAAAATAAGTCGCAGCTATTATTTTGCACACATCCAAACTGACTTTTCAGAAATCCGTTATTTTTATTTTTTTTTGTCTGGCATGTAGATGTCATTCAAGTACTATGTATGGAAAAAAAAATATTTTCATTTTTCGAAATGTAATCAATGTGCAGCTATTATTTTGAACACATCTGTAACTAATTACCCTTCTTCACTTAGCGGTCCCCCGACGCGGCGACATCATCTTAAAAATATTAATAGGTTATTTTAATGAAGTCAAAAGGCCGGGAGAAAAAAAATAATTTTTTTATTTTTTGGAGTTTTTTTTATGTCGAGGGTTACTTTAAAATTTTTAATTTTATTTTTATTTCATTCTTTTTAAATTAGTCGCCCTAATTCCGGGCGAGTAATTAATATAATTATATATTAATATTAATATGGTAGATAATATAATTTACCATATTCAGCATGACTTATTCCCGTTCTATTACACATGTGTGTCAAAAATGTAATCTACGACGGAAATGTGTCTATTTTTTTATAATAAAGCGATTTTTCTTATTAATATCGCGATTCCGGAATAAACTCATTGCTTTTAAAGCAAGTACAGCACCCTAACTATAAACCGAACTAGTTAAGACGAATGTAATGAGCCCATACTTAATAGATTTGCTAATAGGCAATGGTCTCATATCTTCGAGTTCCATCATCAGAATACCAGCTCAGTAGTCTTCTTCTTCTTTTCCTTTTTTTTTCTCCGGCGTTGTTATGGTCAAAAGTGTAGGACCACAACCTTCCCACTTAACTGCATTCCTACTGGTCCGCTTGTGGGGTCCGCCGTTTGACCTCAGAAAGTAGCGGCAGGCTTTCCGGTTTGGGATTACTTCATCGCTGAGGCCAATCAAATGCTGGTGTTTTTGCATTTGTTTGCACCAATTCGGCCTGCCTTTTTTGCGTGTTGAAATTGGAATGTTGATTGATAACCCCTTTTGGACGGGGTTCAAAGGATCTCTCCTTTGAACATGGCAATACCAACTGAGTCGGTCGCGCTCTATATTTCTTGTGATGGTTTCTTTTACGTGGAGGCTTCCTCGGATCTTTGAACTTCTAATTCTGTCACGCTTTGTTAATCCCGCTGTCATGCGAAGCATCTTCATCTCAGTTGCCGTTAATTTGCTCTCATACTTTTTGTGCATTGTCCAGCATTGTGAACCGTATGTGAGCGCCGGACGTATAACTGAAGTGTAGAGCCTTCCTTTCAGCTTAGGGGGCATTTTTCGATCACAGAAGATGGCGGAGTTTTCCCGCCACTTCATCCAGCCTACGCTTACGCGATGTTTGATGTCGTCATCACAAGTTGCTTCTCTATTAATCATAGATCCCAGATATTTAAACTTTTCACACTTGGGAAGCACTCTTCCATTCAAGTAAATGTCTGGAATAGGCTGATGAGGGTCAGAGAACGGGCAGCACAGATGCTCTGTCTTCTTTGAACTAATACGATACCCGTGCCCCTCAAAAATGTCCACCCACAAATCAAGTGCTCGTTGTAGGGACGCCTGATCATCACTTATAATGGCTCCATCCTCAGCAAAGAATAGCTGGTGGTTGGGGTCCGTGCACTTTTCCTTTAAGCAAGCAATCAAGGACTGCTATAAAGAGCAGTGGGCTGAGGACGCTCCCTTGGCGTACACCGACTTTGATTGCGAATTCTTCGGTGACTCCTGCGGTGCATCTTACTCTTGTCGTTGCTCTCTTGTACATGTCCATGATCACTCGCACGTAGGTTTCTGGAACTCCTTTTTGTCTTAGCGCTACCCATAAAAGATCTCTTGGTTGCCGGTCAAAGGCCTTCTCGAAATCAACCAACACCATATGCAAGTCCTTTGAAGAATCACGATGCTTTTCCATCATGATCCTTATACTTTGGATTGCATATGTTGTTGATTTACCCGAGACAAACCCGCACTGGTCATCAGATAATCGTATTATTTTTCGCAGTCGGCTATCTAATACCCGTTCAACGATCTTCATGGTGTGCGACATCAGCTTGACAGAACGGTAGTTATCACAATTTCGCGTATCACCCTTTCCTTTGTGCAGTGGAAGAAGATAGCTTTCCCTCCATTGATTAGGCATAGTGTCGCCTCTCATAAGTTTGGAGATAAGGACCATGAGCCATCTAGACCCGATGTCTCCCATCTTTTTCCAGAACTCAGAGGGTATCCCGTCCGGCCCAACAGCTTTTCTTTTCTTGGAGTTTTTAACCGCGTACCGAACTTCTTCGGCTGTGATGTCGGATATTTCGGCATGATTCGGGGCAGCTCTTGGAAAGTACACTCGGGGAAACTGTTCGTTGAGAAGTTCCTCGCAATACTGTCGCCATCTGTGGAGAATTTTTTCGTCTTCCACAAGGAGTTGGCCTTCAGCATTGTTAATAAACTTTGGGAAACGAATCTCCTGAGCATTTCTTCTTCTCTGGGCGGCTATCTTAAAGATATTTGCTCCTTTGTTCAAATTGCTTTGTCGAAGCTGCTGGGTAGCCTGGTTCCTGTCAGACGCGGAAGACGATATTTCTTCCAACTCCTGATATAGGCCTTCCATGCTTTTCGGCGCACTTTTTCTTCGCGATACCTTTGCAATATCTATATACCTTTTCACGGCGAGCTTTTTCCTCTCTATTAGTAGAAGAGCACTTTGACCAAGTTTGGAAAGCCATTTTCTTTTCGTGTATCACTGCTTTGGCTTCGCCTGTCCACCACCAGGTTTCTTTTGCGTGTTGGCAGGGGCCTTTAGATGTTCCGAGCAGTGATTTGGCTTTCTCCAGGCCAGATTGTTGTAGGGAATCCCACATGTCTTGTGCTCTGCACTCCTCATTACCGACCTCATCGATAATGGAAGACAGGTAGTTTTTCATGTTGGTAATAAAAGCTTCGCCTTTTCCTTTATCCAGCTTATACTACTTGATTCTCTCAGACACCTTCGTTTGCTGCTTTGACTTCTTACTCGCCTCCATAAAAAATTCAGTCAGGAGGAGAGAATTCAGTGTTGAGGGGCGATCGCGTCTCCCAGGATCACTTTGCAATCTTTAACTCGTGGCTTCATGAAACTGGATACCAAATGGTAGTCTATTTGAGTTTCATTTCCGCCGCTGCTACAAGTGATCAGGTGCCGGCTTTGTTTGACGAACATGGTATTTAGCACTATAAGACCGTACGACTTGCACATGTTTAGGATATCTTCACCTGAAGAGTTCCTGGTGCCGTATCCCAGCCCTCCGTGGTAGCCTTCATAGTCTTCGCTTGTCTTCCCGACATGTCCGTTTAAATCTCCCCCAACAAACAAAAGCTCTTCCTTTGGGATGATTTTGACAAGGTTGTGGAAATCTAGCCAGAATGCATCTTTTTCTTTTTGTTCGCATCCTACTTGAGGGGCATATGCGAATACCAGCTCAGTAGTACCAGCATAAATGGGTGTTTCAAATGTTAGGTCGCAGATATGTTTGAAAGTAATGTAAATACCCATTGTGTCTAAGGCCCTTATTGTGAGTGTCGATCAGCGATCGACTCGACAATTGTCGATTGCGTCGATTGATTCTGGGTTTGGTATTGTGTAACTCAATCGATGGAGAAGTAAACTATTGTGAATAAAACCATGAATATCGTGAATATTTCGTTTTTTGACAGTTGTTTCACTGTCATTTATTTATTTCATCAAAGAAACTCAATACTCCAAATCATTCCAATTGGACTTTTTTTTTTCTTAATTTCACCCATTTTTCCCATGAACACATAGGAGGTCATCCTAGTTTAGTACTTAATAAACTAGATAAACAAATAAATAAATTAATAAATATCTAAGTTTAGTACTTAATCTTTCCTATCTGTGTTTTGATTGTGTTTTCAAACAAACTCGCTTAGCAATATAGGGATTTGCTTCCATGAACGAAACGAGGAGCTCTAATTGTTTTTTTGTTTGTAACTTGCTTTCACCTGTATTAGAATTTCATAAATACTCCATAAATTCATTATTTTTATTAAAATAACTTCATTTCGTACGCAAAAAAAATATCTTTTTCTCTAACAGAAAGCAACGATCAGTATTTTGCGATCGACAACAAGCGAGTGTCAAATCGACAACGGTCGATCAGAATCGACATCCACAATACCAACATCTGCAATTGACGATCGATGTTCGATAAATGTCGATCGTCGATCGCTGATCGACACTCGCAATAGGGGCCTAAGATCTAGAGTTGCGCAAAATAGTTTCAACCCCGGAACGTTTCCTTTCCCAGTCATCGGAACTGTCGGAACTATCGGAACTATTAGTACTCGTATGATAAGAGAGATCCATATCCGATCCTTCACGGATCACGGAACGAATTGCCTGTACGAGTATGATGCGGAGATTATTGTTTGATCACTCTTCTGCCATTCCAGTTCCAGTGTGTGAGTGTGCACAAATTATTCGAGCTTATCGCTACATCAATGTACACGATATTTATTCACATTTTGTTTTTGGCTGGCTACTACGTAGTATAAGACATGTCCGATTGCATATACACATCTTTCTTTTCCTTTTGTCTGTGATTACGTTGCTCTACAACATATGTAGTCGTACGACCGCGCCGTTCGGATGTTAGGCTGAGTTGTGTAATATGAACGCCGCTAGTGATGAATTTCTAGGTTGAATGGAACTATGGACATGTTATCGTTCAGTTTGGGGAATGATCAGAAATGTTTCCGATTGAGGACATACTTAGTTCCTGGAACTATACATGTCCTGAACTACCCAACTCTACTAAGATCCCTACCACAGCTAACAAAAACCTTGAAACGCCTGAACAAATCTTCATAAATTGTAGCTAAGGTCCATCTCGACCACGGTAGCTTTCAAACAAAAAAAAATCATCAAAATCGGTCCATTCGTTCAGGAGCTACGATGCCACAGACAGACACACAGACAAACAGACACGTCAAACTTAAAACTTATAGTATAACACCCTCTTTTTGCGTCTGGGGTTAAAAAAAACAAAAAAAATAAACAACACGTTTTTTTTAATTTTTGTAATCGTTCAGGTTCGCAAATGTAATGATGGAAAGTTGTTTTTAATATCCGAGCTTACCATGTGACATTAGACATATGTATAAGACCAGCATGTACTGTTGGTGCCATCTATTAAAAGATGACAGTTTCTAAAGTTCCAAAGAAAACCCGTCCTTGTCTGTAAAAGTGAAAAACAAGGTATGCTTTTAAAGTATTCTCTACAAAATTACAAAATTAGAAATCAGTCACGTTGAAAACAGGGACGAGAACAAAATCCCTATAAATACTTAACGGTGATAGGGTGCACTCAACACAATACCACATTCCTGCTAGTTGTTCTTCCTCTTTTATTATAAATTGTTTTGCCAACAACAGTTAATATATTTCTCATTCTATTCTCTTTTGTTAACACAGGTATCGTTCTTCCTGTCATCGTACGTTGCACCATTAACACTGATATGCTTCCTCTACATGGGCATGTTAGCGCGACTGTGGAAAAGTGCTCCTGGGTGTAAACCATCAGCGGAATCAAGGTTAGTAGCAAACTCAATTCACTTCACTTCATAGCATACACACAGAAAACCGTTTTCAGTCCCAAGTTTCCACTTTCACGATTATTCTTACCCACCATCAACCTTGTACCACGTCGACTCTTAGCTCCATTGCATTATGAACCACACTATCGGTTGACTTCGGTGAACTAGACGAACGCAGGACAGACACCGGTAATTTAAGAATAAAGGAACTCTCAAGAGTTATGTTCCACTTTGTTTATCGACTGTTGCTTTGCATGTCTAAGAGATTACCTTTGAAGAGCCATGCAAAAAAAAGAAACAGAAAAACACTTATCTACCTAATAACGTGGATTGAGTGTTTCAGAATTGAAATGTAGTTTCGGGGAATTAAATGCCTGAAACAGTCCTTAAACCAGGATGGAAATTTATGACTTTAAATACAAAGTCGCGTCTGTTTAGATGGTAAGATGATAATAAATTTTTATAGAGAACCAATCCTCCACGGCTATATACTGCGTTCTTGTATAGCTATTTCAGTGGAAAGAATGTTTGGAAAGAAAAATATTCTAAAAGCAATTTCATGTCAATTCATGGGAGCATGCTATGGGGTAACCAACTGGTAGAGTTGCCAGGAAGGAAACTAGATAGACTAAACGGGCACATGGAAGCTATATATTTCATACAGAGTATGTAACTCGTCCTTAATTTTACTCCTGAGAAGCGTACGTATGACAGGCATAGTGCCTTCTAGCTATAGGTGGCATTTTTTCAAAATTAAACCGCACTATTCGTGCATGTAAAGGTGTAGCTCTTAGACCTGAAATATGCCAGGATATGTATATGCCTTTATATCATTGATTAAAAGAGAAAGAAAAACAAAAGTCAGTTGTTTGGTAACTCTGCTAGGTGGTGACATATACTCGTACAGTACATGCCAGAAAATAATTTTGTATCTCCAACACAGCATTTCATTAAAGCTGTCATGGACGGGGCAAAAAAGCAAGCCAGAAGAAGAAATGAAAAAATAAATTCAAAACGATATAAAACAGTTAGTGACTAAGTAAGATATTTTCCAACTCCTGACACTCTCTCCTTAGAGGTTGAAATGTCAACGAATTGTGAAAGAGACACGAGCAATTTTTTAGGCTTGAGATATTAAGCTGTCTGCCCGCAACCCATGTTACCCTGTATATACGATTTTTTTTCCTTTTCCGAGTCTTATGTTATACATGTCTACTTCAGCCCTTGAAATTGCGGTGAACGAAGTGGTTTGTGGTGATTTACCATGGTAGTTTGTCTAAAATGTACACACGTACTTGCCACGGAATGCGATTTAGTTACTCAGAGGTGACCACACGTACTGTGCACTCTGAGGCGCCTCGGTTACGGAAACTATTGTATAAGCATATAAGTACTATACATATGTATGCCATGAGAAGCGTACATGTTTATATGTAATTTGTCTGACACCTGAACGACCACATGAAATAGCACTCCCTACTACAGAGAGGAATTTTTTCGTCTCACTACATTCTGCAATTGATTTATCTCACACTGCTGGTTAATTAAGTTGTTAGAATCCTTTTTTCGTTCTGTGTGTCCTTCGTCCTTTTAGAAAGACTACCCCCTCTTACATGTGCGCTAGTACAAATGATGTCGTTGTCGTACCAGATGACCAAGCCATTAACACTGTAATTGGCAGTCACAGAAGCACCTACTGTGTTACCCAAATCTACGTCCATCTATGTCGAATAACGTGATTAGAGCTTTGAAAGACTATCCCCGGTATTTGTTCAGCGTGTTAAGAGAGAATGCTTGCTAAGTTATTTAAAGCAGATGAGCTATTTAGAGCATGCAGCAACTTTTGGTAAGATATAGTCGGAGAAAAACATATGCAGTGAATGGAAACTCAGCAATGCTGGTCGGTCCTAAGTGGATCCCAATCATTGTGCTAAATATATGGAAATAAGCCTCCTAATCATCGCATACAATATCTGCTCCAAGAAATTCCCATCAGCGTGGTTTCAAGCCAGATAAAACCAGATAGATCAAATACTCACGGTAGGTGTTGAAAAAGTCTCATACATTTGGCTTTTGACGACTTTAATGCTGCATGTATGTGTATACAGCCAATGTATGTATATACAGAGCCGCGTCAAACTTTGGCACCCTGCATTATAAAAATGTTAAATTCCCGCTGTAATGAGATAATCAAGACCTTCCATGTTAAAAAAGGATACAGGCAGGACGTGATCTCTTCAAAATTGTTTTTGAAAAGATTAAGCGATAGACACTGGCCAACGCAGGGGGAGCCTTTGATTTCAATTCTATAGAGTTGCTTGCAGGACGTTATTGGATAAAAAAAGACAGAGCTCAATGAAACTTTCAGCACTGAACAAAGAGGCTAAAATGGGTCTGTGTCAAGTGACTGCGACCAGTGTTGATATACATTGATGATAGATGCGGTCGTCCTCTGCTGCGTCGTCCCTCGGTGTTGGAGGCAAAGCGGTGATGTCCATTCACTCTACATGGCCCAGCCATCTTAGACGTTGGATCCGTAGACATCTAACTAGGGCGATGTCGCTGTGCAGTTCTTTGTTGAATCTTCTCCTCCACTCTCCGTTTGCACAAACGAGACCAAATATTGCACGCGGAATTTTTTCTCGAAACGCCCTAGAGCCTCTTCATCCGCTTTTGATAATGTCCAAGCATCAGCGCCATAGAGGAGGACCGGGATGATTAATGTTTTGGAGAGGGGTACCTTAGTTTTTCGAGAGAGAGTTCTACTACTCAATCGCTCTTGAGCCCAAAGAAGCAGCGGTTGCCAGGAGTTATTCTGTCGTTGCTGCTTGTCACTATCGAGTCAAGGTAGGCGAAGTCCTACTACTTCAAACTACAGCTGCCGAAGGTGACGTTCTGACCAAGCCGTCGGTGTTGTGCGTCTTTCTTTGATGACAGCATATAAAATTGGTCTTGTACCTATTTACCCTTAGGCCCACTTTAGCCGCTTCTGCTTCAATGCCTGGAAACTCCTCATTGACGTCTTGCTTTGTCCGTCCAATAACGTCAATGTCATCTGCGCAGACAAGCAATTGTGTAGACTTGAAGTAGATCGTACCTCTGGAATTGGCCGCAGGGTCCAGCACGATCTTTTCAAGTATGATGTTAAAGAAATCACATAAAAAAAGCGTCACCCTGTCTAAATCCTTTTTTTAGCACCGAAGGTCCAAGTTAGTTCACATCCGACCTTAACTGAGCAGCGAAAATTCTCCATAGTCATCCTGCACAGTCTGACGAGTTTGGCATGGATATTAAAACATGACATGGCTCTGCACAGCTCGTCTCTAATTGCGCTGTCATATGCGGTTATAAGTCGACAAGGAGATGGTACGGGTCGACCTGAAATTCATGGGTCTTCTCCAAGATCTGCCGTAGTGTAAATATTTGGTCTATCGGCGATTTTCCTGGCCTGAAACAAGCCTGGTAGGAACCAGTGGTCCACGATCCAGAATGTCCACGAACGTTTTCAGTCGCTTACACAGTACGACAGAGAGGATCTTGTACGCAATGTTCAGGAGACTTATCCCTCTGTGATTGGCGCAGTCATATGGACCTCCTTTCTTATGAACCGGGCAAACGATGCTGAGATTCCATTCATCGGGCATGCTTTCTTCCGACCATATCTTGCAGATGAGTTGACGCATGTTCCTGACCAGCTTAGACCAGACTTAAGTTTCGATATCGCTATCTTAACATCATCTAGGTCAGGTGTCCGGGATTCTATTATATCTTCGTCCATTGTGAATGGTTCGTTCTGCCTAACAGCGGCATTTTGGCTATCATCGCCGTTATACAGTCTCAGCATCGACTGTGACTCCAGTATTGGTTGTCAGTGTTCACCCCTGCAGGCTTCCGCTCTGGCTTTATGACCTTGGCATGTTCGTTTTATTTTTTGGTTAAACGTTCGAAAGTCGTTCCTGCAATACCATCTCTCCACCTCTTCGATCCCGCGCTTCTCGTGCTCTTTTTTTTTTTCTTCTCACAAAGGCTTGCTCCTCCCTCCTTTTCTGTTCATAGAGCTCGCGGGCAGCTCTAGTCCGTCGGCGCAGTGTAGCCATATATGCATTCTGTTTCTCTACATGGGCCAGTGTGCCCTCGTCATCAAACCAGAGGTTTCTCGAAGGTGATGGCTTGAAACCGAGTACACCTGAGGCGGCCTCTCTGATGGCGTTTTGATAACGTCTTCATTGCGTTTCTATGGTTTGTGCAAATCGCATCGGGTCTTGAGGAAGACTTGATCGGCGAAGGTCTTGGCGGTCTCTTGTGATTGCAGCTTTCCGACGTTAAATTTTGGTGTAACTCGACCCCGTTAATTCCAATAAATTCGCATCTGTACCTTGGCTGTAACAAGGTAATGATCCGAGTCAATGTTGGCTCCTCGAAACGTTCGGACATCTAGGATGCTGGAGCAGTGTCTGCCGTCGATCACAATGTGATCAGTTTGATTGGTTGTCGATTGATCGGGAGACCGCCAGGTATCCTTAGGGATTTTGAGGTGACGGAATCGTGTACTTGCTACTTCGAGATTACGTCCCGCCATAAAGTCCACTAGCCTTAGTCCGTTTTCTGACAAGGTGTTATTTAGGCTGTGCTTTCCTACGACTCGTTCAACCCAGCTTCGCATTGAAAGCTCCTAGAACGAGTTTGGTGTCATAGCTGGGACATTGGGCATATCTTCTGTCAAGGAGATCGAAGAAGTCATCTTTATGTCGGTCGTCTGTCTCCTCTGTGGGGGCGTGGACACATATTAAGCTTATATTACCGAAATTGGCCTTAATGCGGATAGTTATGCGGATAGTTCCGCTTACATGCCGGAAGCTTAAGACTATTTCTCTGAGTCTTCCTCGAATAACGAATCCGCATCCGAATAAACGTTGTTTATTTTCTCTGTAGCAGTTTCCGTAGTAGATATCACTGTTTTTCATCCGCTTTTTACCTGGCCCATCCCATTGCACTTCTTGGAATGCGGTAATGTCTGCGCCTTATAGCAGTCTAGAGATTTGACGAACTCCGGCCGCACCTGGTCGGCTAAGGGACCTAACGTTCCAGGTGCAGATCCGGAGTTCGTTTCCTTTTAGACGTTTGCGGGGGTCGTCAATGTGTAATCCGTCCGTATCCGAGGCTATTGGTTGTCACTGAACAAGTGTTTATTTTACGCTATAGGGTTGATAACCCTAAGCGTTACCCCCAACCTGGAGGGCCAGGTTATTACTTATCCTAAGAACAAAGGACCGGCTGTGCCGTTCCTTATCGCCCTGAGCTCCAAATACGTTGTAGTAGCCTGAAATAAGGTATTCACCAGGTAGTTCTTCTCACTCGAACCGTGGGCGCCGCCGTTGATTCCATTTTGGGAATTCTTTGCCGCCGTCCCGAGGAAGGAGCTGGTGGCGGCTCAGACTCCCTACCGCTCTCGTTTACTGGCCCAAAAACCTTACAAAGGGGTCTACCTGATCTACAGTTGAGGTACTAGGCACCCAGGTGCCACCGGGTGGAGGTGAGAGTAAGAGTTGGTATACAGAGGCTGGATTGTCGATGTTTGTGCCTTCATATGTTGTTACCCCTTTTGCACCCCTAGTTGCCCTGATTTGGAACCCTGAAAAGTGGCCCATTAAGATGATACCTTTTAGGAAAACCTAAAAGCGTAATAGAAAAGTTCTTAGTTTCACATGTTACTTTTCAAATTAAATACTGCACTCTACAATCCCTTCCGTAGACCTAAAACTGTCCCTATCTATCTACTCATAAGTTACCTTGGAAGTGCCGCCACCCACCGGTGTCAAAGACTCTTTGACCGAAGCTGTGTTGTCTATTCGTTTAACATAATCTAACTATTTTGGGAGTTAAGTCCGAAGACGCTTTATCAGATCAAGAACGCTGTGCAGCCCTTTTTTTTTTATAGGGTGTACGCAGGTTCAAGAGTTACGATCTTATGGTGTTTGTCATACAACCTGGACGGTGTGCAGGTGGTTTGAGTCGAAGATGTCCGTTCACTACTCTCCGGGGGTGGTTATCCCAGATAGGATTCGAGAGATTCGACTGAATTTGTCGTGTTGGTTGTAGTTCACAGTAACTTTTTTGTTTCCATGTCAATAAGGCGTTATATGGGAAATGCACACACAAAGTATGAATTTTGAACTGCTCTTATACTGTGAAGGTTATGCTTTCGTCAGCATATTTCTGATCATCTCTCATTGACAACCGATATTGTTGCACTATTTTTCCGTATAGGGATTGTTCTTGGCTATGGGCAAACTTGAACTACAGACCTTCCGCTCAAGAGTCGGTGATGATTGCACCATGATCACCCCCTAAAATTCATGACAAGAATAAGGAGAGTTTTTTTTTTATTTGATAATTTCGTCCATCATCGCCGTTATACATAGTGTAGAGCTTCCCAAAGTTTCGGCATCCAATCATGTACTCTCAGATATCCATGTTCTGCCCTAGAGACTTCCACCCATGCTGGAAACCCTGAGAGGTCCGTTTCATCCTTAATAAATTTGCAAATTTCATTCAGAAAACTACTCGTTTTCTAGATCATAATCATGCTCTTTCTCGTTCTCCACTTTGTCATTTTCGTTTTACATGGCTCATCCCATAGCACTTTTTGAAACTGAAATGAAGCTTTCTTTAGTCTAGGTCATCCGCGAGTTCTTTAGCTGCACCTGGTCCTCTTCCACGCGAAAAGTCAAAAAATTGGCGACGGGTGTTAACCCGTGTGATTCGCTATAGAAAATATATTCTTACTTGGAACCACCAGCTTGCTCTCCAGCCTTTACTAGAGTTCCAGGAACAAGGAAAATTGTCTGACGCCATGCTGCCGAGTTCATTAGATCCGGCTAAAGCCCATGTTCCTGACACAGCTATAAAGCTCTAAAATCAGCTGTAAAAACTACTTTCTTCGTCTTCAGGCTAAGAGATGCCATTCTCTCGGCCCTATTCCCTTAACTTTTTCTCCGAAGTGATTGTTGTCACTTATAGGTGCCTCGCTGTAACCTATGTATCTTTATCTTAATTTATACTCCACAGAAATTACTACTGTTTGCTCAGCTATTCCTGAGATTGGGTTCGAAAATCCCAAACCAAGATCAGTCATCTTATGCTAACAATTATTTCAATGGATGTCCTTCGGACATTTCTAGCTAGGCTCAATGTAGGATGTGGGACGAAGGAGCTTCGGTATGTGAGTTATCTATTGACGGGTAGAGAAGGGATAATGAAAATGTCAGATTACGGTTAAAAACCTAAAAGCAAAGTTATTGAAACAGGTACGAATCTTGCCAATAGAACTTTGCTTCAAATCTTAGTCCCATTCGGGGTCCATGTGAATCGGTAGCTTTAAAAGCTCTCAATTATTGCTCTGTAACCTCTTTTATTGCCTTCATGCGACTAATGCGGGATTTAAGAATCTCTCTCAATAAGATTAAGTTGGCCTAGAAACCGGACTAATATCTTAAAGAAAAGCTTCTAATGAGCTGGCAAAGTTTCAGAAGATACCAAAGTCTAGAAACCTTTCGCCATACTTGCTTCCACTGTTCCTTCCACTTACGTTCTGCTAAGTTGCTAATTGATAAAGCAAATGAGAATTGAAATAATCATCAAAAAAGAAAGCTGTATATTCGTACTCGCACATTATAATATACAAACTAGTCCTTCAAAGTGCATCCATTTCCACCCTCCTTTCAAGGACTATTGGTTCTGATCGTTAAACGCAGTTTCAAATTATTTGTAATGCTTGTGCTGCGTTATCCAGGCTTTCCCCAAAAGACGTCTGGTAATTAAGTTTCTTGTCTAAAATTATGTTCCCTTAACATAACCTTTAATCTACTTTAGGCACCTGAACCTTCGCCAAAACTACAAACGAAAATTTAAAAAGTCAGAAAAAATCCTAGAAATTTTTCCGTAGGCAATTAAGTATCCAAATTAAGTTTGTTACGCGCTCTTGATAGAGTATGACTTTATGTAGTCCAACGTAAGTCATTAACAAAGAACACAAGACTCAAGAGAAGAGTATCACTAAAATTGCTATAATCACCATAATTGAATGATTTTTTTCTAAAAAGTTATAGAAAAAATGCTAACATCTCCAAAGGATTCGTCCAATTTTGCTTTCTCTTTTAATACACTTCGCGTTCGTAGTACAAAAACATTAGCCCCAACCGTAAAGGAAAAAGGATAATTGCCAACAGTTTAAAGAGCCTGAAAGACGGACCTCCAACAATGTTCATGCACAAAACTTCTATAAAATCCTAAATCCCTATTACTGCCCGCATTTCTTTTTTTGTTCCCTCAAACATGAAATGGAAATTCTTTTCCACTTACGAGGAAGTACATTTTAATTTTGCTTAATCCATTTATCCCTTTTTAAGTTTTTTTTATCCTGTTTGCACTCACAAATGTATGTGTACTTTCAGGAAAGGCAAACGAAGAGTTACTCGAATGGTAGTGGTTGTCGTCCTGGCCTTTGCCATATGCTGGCTTCCAATTCATGTAAGTATCTAAAGTAATAAATATAAATTTAAAATTATTTGGCGAGTGTTCTTTGAGCTACTTTGCATATGCTTTGCATTATAATTAAATCTAGATATCACCAATAATGGCCTTGACGAACAAGCCTAATCTTAGTCATCGATGATACATTTTATGTTGATGGAATCCCCTTGCTTCGTCCTTTTCTTACCCTGCTACTGGGTTCTTCTACTTTAAAATCGAATTCCTTTTCAAGCTCATGTACCAACAAATAAATTCTATAGTAAATGACATGACATATAGACATTGGTGAGTTCAAGTGTCTGTGAACCTAATGAATGATGAGCACCTTTTCCACAAAAAAAGGCGGTAATAAAACAAATTTTCTGACTTCATCTGGGCTTAGAGGAAAAATAAACACCGCCCGATCAAGCGAATCTATGGAGAACAGGAAAATGAATAATTTCTCTGATGGGGCATAAAACACGTGTTCAAGACAGGTCGCACTGGGTCGACTCAAGCTTCACGCAGATGCTTTACAGATGACCAAATGCTAAAATTGCAACAGTAGGGGTGATGATAAATATGAAATAAAAACACCTCATGCCTCATCCAAGAAATACAATAACCATATTTGAAGCTTGACAGACAAAGAAGAAGGTGGACAGGAATAGGCAATCGACACTAATCCAAAGTAGTTGAGAGTATGTATGGTTTATTCATCGCTGTGGAAAGACAGAGATTTCCAGTTCCTTTCCGGAAGTTCTATTCTGAGTTTTTGGGCACCTAACTAATACGACAATTGGGGATATGACACCCTACTCATTAAGGGGCATGGACCAATGAAAGTAGGTAATGGATAAAAAGTATGTCTGGGACTTTGACTTTTTTACTGAGTATAAAGCGGATGCTCTCAGTTTACTGCTTCACACCCATTGCCCGGGAAGTCAGACTGTCATCGGCTCGTTGCATACTCCTTTCGGGAAGTGCGACTGAAATGATGAAAACAACTCGGCGTAGCTGGTATATTGCGTCACGCGTGGCGACTACTGAAGCCATTGAAATTGCTGTGGCATCTTTCCATGGCTTCAATTCGCCATCTACTGATGGGATATACCCTGTTATGCTGCAATAAGGTATAAGACAGCTGCTTCCTACTCTGAAAAAAAATTTCACTGCTAACTTGGCACTTGCCTAGCTACCTCTTCCTTGGCACGCGGTGAAAGTGGTCTTTATTCCCAAAATAGGGAAAGAAGATTACTCACTCACCAAGAGTTTTAGACCAATCAGTCTTCTTGCTGAAAATCATGTAAAGATTGTAGAGTTGCACGTGCGCACGTGCGCACGTGTCCTTTGAATGCATCTTCGCTCGGAGATGCGACATGCTTATCAGCGCGGAAAATCCTGCGAGACTGCGCTTCAAAAGCTAGTTGGGAGAATTGAATGCGCTCTCGAAGGGAAAGTGTACGTGTTGGATATTTTCGTTGACATTGAGGGAGCTTTTGATAACGCAACTCTCGATAGCATGTGTAACGCTGCTAGACGGCATGGCGTAGATCAAGTTCTGGTTTCGTGGATCAAAGCAATGTGGATCGAACAATGCTTCAAATCTGGCGTAAGCAGTGACTGCCAGCAAGGTGGCAGACTCGTATATGAGTAATGGGTTATCGGTACCATCCCGATATCCAATATCTGTCTAAGAACCTGGGAGTCATCTCAGATAGCAAGCTTCTTTGCTCAAAGCATGTGGAGTCGAAAATCACCAAAGCGATGTCGGCTTTTGGCAATGCAAGATGCTTTTGGCAACGATAAGACCTTTAATCTCATATGCATCGGCCTACTTCACCACGCATCAAAGAGCGGTTTGTCTCAGTTGTACGGGGGCTCTCCCCAGCATGCCGGGCGCTGCTTTAGATGCTGTGATGAATCTTCCATCCCTTGACATATTTATGAGAGGAAACGCACTGAAAGCCATGTCTCGCCTCCAGAGAAATGGTTTTTGGTACAACTCTCATTGGAGTGACAGTATTATAGTTTCACAGTCAAATTTCCATGGCGTCAAGACTAGCTCTGGCCAGATACTGTCCTCGTATTTTCATAGATGGCTCCAGAACTGGGCGGGGGCTCGGCGCTGGAATTTTCTTTGAGCGCCAAAACATTCAATCAGAGATATCCTAATGGTCATGCGCTATGCTGTGAAGCACAGGTGGAAGCGAAAAAGCATATAAAGCCAATTTGCACTGAAATCTGTGTCAAACCCTCTATCCAGCTCCAAATGATTATCCCAGGAAATGAGATCTGCCATGACTCGCTAGAAGGGGCTCAGAGGAGAGTTTCTCAGGACCTGACCCCGCTTTTGGTCTACCTGCTTCCACGGTCAAATCCGATATCAAAGTTTGGGTCTTTATCCAATATGCAGGATGACTAAGCGCGTATGCCCTGATGTCTGCAAGAAGTCCGGAATTGAGTTATAGGAGACCAGAGTTGAAGAGACGATTTGTGAAGAAGATTTTCTGAGGTCGGGGCTAAGACATCGGATCTAGTCAATTTCAAGTCGAAATCGCCATAGATGATGATAATGTCATTGGGTTCAGTGTTATTAAATATGGAGTTAATGAAGCCGATGGGAAGTTTATAACAGTAACTGGTTCATGAGGGACGAATGTAGCAGCTTTGTTATTAATGCGCTTGTAAAGTTGAAATCGGCGGAGTTCGACAATTTGGAGGGTAAGGGATCGTAACTGCTGTGAATTGCAATAAGGACCCCGCGACCGTCCGGATAACAAATATTGTCGTGGCCATCGACACAAAACCTAATAAAGCCTAATTTGAATACTTCACTTTAGGGCACTACTATAGGGCAAAAATGTCGTGAGCCGGTTTTTGGGAAATAAGGAATATTGCGCAATTCATAGTGCGCAGTCCTCTGACTTTCTGGTCAAAGAAGGAGATGTATTTGGATGACCTGTGCAATTGGGTGAGAGATGCAGATAAAAGAGGTACTTAGAGCTAATAAAGGCAGCGAGGAGATATCGTTCCTTACATCATTGGGGAAAGTATATCTGCCATCATGCTGATGAAGTCAGTTTTTAATAAAGATAGGGAAGATAGAGATGTAGGATTTCATTCTTCTGTCTCTCATGCGTGACATGACACATCAATATGAGCGGAGTATTACAGAAGAGGTTATAGGGGTTGGGCTAAGAGGTGAGAGTATTTAAAATGAGGGTATAAACGATTGTTTTGAGGACCCTGAGGATTGAGGGACGGAGTTGCACTAACATAATAAGTTGTTGGTGCGATGAGCTATTAAATGGAAATTTGAATATTTTGTCTCTATACAAGGTCTTTTAAAGGTTTCGTCACCAGAACGTGAAATTAATCGATCTGAAAACTTAAGTTGCAATAGCTCAATGTTTTCACGTGCTGTGTGACTCGTAGTTTCATCTTGTTGAAGATAACAATCAACTGTGTCTATTCCTTCTAGTTAAGGCTACAAAATCACCAGTGAATTGTTTATAGTACTCTCTAATGACAAGAAACATTCCTCCATTTGGATCATCAAAAAAATGAATTTTGTTTGTTAACGAATCCATTCACTGTGAAATTAGCGTGAAAAAATAGCATCATATTCCAACAACCAACTAACGGCAGTCCGTCCATTGATTTGCTATCAGTTTCTTAAATTGCTTTCACTAATCTTTGACTTGTTGACACCTGACCCCATAAAAATAATTTTAAGAGTCTACCATATGAAGGGTTTTCCAAAAAGGACTTGACAACTTTTTTTTTTAAATAAAACGCAAACCATTTGAGATATTTCAAAAACTTTATTATCGGCTTGAAGTACAATCAAAACATTTATGAATGGAACTCGACTTCGTTCATATGGCCACCGCGAGCACGTTTGCAGTGGTCGATTCGTTGGACTCAATTTTCGATGACTCGGCCACACATTTCGGCCGCTATTTCGCGTTCAATGTTGGCTCTGAGCTCTTCCAACGTCGTCGGCTTGTTGGCATAAACCAATGACTTAACGTAGCCCCAAAGAAAACAGTCTAGAGGCGTTAAATCGCACGAACGTGGCGGCTAATCGACTGGCCCATTTCTTGAGATAACACGCTCTTCAAACTTACTCTTCAATAAATTGATTGTAACGTGTGCTGTGTGGCTTGTGGCACCATCCTGTTAAAACCACATGTCGTCTAAGTCCATATATTCCAATTCGGGCCAAAAATAATCGGTAATCATGGCACGATAACGCTGGCCATTCACAGTAACGTGACGATCGTTATCGTCGACGAAAAAATATGGCCCAATAACGCCGCCGGCATGCAAACCGCACCAAACAGTTATTTTTTGTGGATGAAGTATTGATTCATGAAGCACATGTGGATTTTCACTCGACCAATAACGCATATTTTGCTTATTGACGAACCTATCGAGTCAAAAATGAGCTTCGTCAGTGAAGATAATTTTGCTATGAAATTCACCATCTTGGCGCATCTTCTCCAGAGCCCAATCGGAGAACGTACGTCGCTTCAAATGGTCCATCGGCTTCAATTCTTGAGTCAGCTTGATCTTGTTTGGTTGTAAACCAAGATCCTTACGCAAAATACGCCATAATGTAGTCTGAGCGATGCCCAATTCTTGAGAACGCCGTGGAATTGACTGATTTGGATCGTTTGCTACGGACGCCTGAACGGCAGCGATATTTTCGACACTTCGACCAACCCGTTGTCTCACTGACACGGCAACATCACACAACGAAAATGTAGACTCAAATTTTTGGACTAGGCTTGTTATTGCCTGTCTACTAGGGCGAGAATTACGACCGAAAATTGGAGTTAACGCTCTTAAAGTTGCGGTCACCGACTCCGAAGTTCGGTAGAAAATTTTTATAATTTGCAGACGTTGCTCGTTCGTGTACTTTACCATGATGAAAATGTTGAGTTTACTGAATAAATTGACAATAACAGTTCGATGATTAATGAAAGGGTGCGTTCACAAAATAAATTCAAAGCTGTCAAGTCCCCATTGGAAAACCCTATACATATATAGTCTATCAACTTCCATTGAATTTCGAAATCGACGACCGTATACATATGTATTTGCCGTAATGCCGTATCTTATTGAAAGACGGATCAACTAATGTCACCAACAAACCATAACAAAACTCTCAATAGGCAACACATTGCTTTAGCTTAGATCTGGTGCCGGATGATACCTTCTTGGGGATATGTACATATGTCTTTAGTAAAACCACAATTTGTCGTTGCATAACTGAAGTCACATGTGCCATAATCGAAGTGAATTTGCAGACCACGTATGCTACCCTGAAAAGGAAGCGTGCTGGAAATTTGCGGTGCAACCGATGGAATTTCGATCAGTGTACTTGATGATGTACCAACCGATCACCGTGGCCAACACTCTATAAATTGTATGTTGGTGAGCAGGGTTACTCTCACCATCTCCTACTATGTGTGTGTTAATTTTTCTGGAAATTTCCATGATGCAAGAGTAGTGCCTTTTCCAAAAACTAGGAAATGAATGCAGCTGTTACAGCAGCAGCTGTTGTTGAAGCAGTAATTTTTGGGGACAGTGACTATCCTTATAAAACTTGAATTTTGCCCAACTCAGTCAAGTGGTTTTCCTAAGAGGTACATCTGTTCGCCTAACGTACATAATGCACGTGATTGTGTACGTCAAGCTATCTATATAGCAGACATATTTAAATGTTGTTCAATATTGTGCAACGTTTCCCCGGAGGAAACAAAACTAGAATACCCTGAAGCTCGTGGGAGTTTAATAAAAAAGTCTCTGACCATCTCCAAATCCGTGCCATCATCCCGTGAAGCACAATTGAGACAATGAACATATTACTTACATTTATTTTGAAAACTGTTGAAAATCTGTTATTTTGAATATTACCCAAATCTTTTAAGTTCAAATAACCTAATCTCATCATAAGTACCGATACAAAGAAAAACGTATGCCAAATGACAACGCGATGTAATTACTACTGTAATGTGAAAAACTTCACTCGAAATGACCGCTATTTTCCTCAAAACACAAGATGAGACGCACTGGTCAATTGTCAGTCGCTTTACGGACCTCCTTCATCGGATAGTTGTAGACAGTGCAGTCAAGAGCTCGCTTCAAAGATTCAACACTTCAGTGATGAGTAGATCAGGCCTATCCCTCTAAAAAGGGTTGGGTTCCGGATTATTAGCTGGGCCGTCATCTGGTATATGAAGTCGGGTACATTTTTTTTTGTCACTCGAATGCTTTTCGCCTTGTGGGCTGGAGCAGAATCTTGTTTTAATATCAAGTACTTGTTTGCGTACATTGCTCGGCTTAGAGGCTTAATGATATCCTCCAAAACAGTAGTTTGGTAAATATTCGCCGAAGACTTGACCTCTTTATTACAAAAATGGAAGTTGGTTTTGACATCGTATCTCACAAACTACCATACCATTATATTTGTATGATGGTGGTCTATTCCAATCCTTGGAATAAGTTCTGAAGCTTCCTTTGTTGTCCGGGCATACACTCGATCATTCTGCTCATTAACATTTTTCTCGTCGATTAACAGAACATATTTTTAGCGTACCGCATTATGAAAGCTTTTGATTTGTCTTGAATGTTAGCAGGTGTCCAATGGGTACTTTGTATGCACTAGCTCCAAAGACATGCATTTTTGCGAAATCTTTATTTCCCGCGACAGGATCTTCTTCCTCAGTCGTTTGCGCCGGATTCAAGCCTGCGGGCTTGATGGCTTCCGGAGTCCGCGCAGAGCACGGACGGCCGGATCATAGATGGTCACTTACTCTACCAGTATCCTCAAATATTTTAATAGCACGATTTACAAAACAGCGCGTGATTGCAGACAGTCACAAGGTCCGGAAGGTGTCACTTTTTGCCATGTTACACTTACGAGTATATTCGTACAAGGTGGCGCAAAAGTAATCATCCAATTTCATTTCTAAATAACTTTTTTACTAAATAAAAAAGGATGATTTTAAGTGATGAAAATCTTTATTTGGACGCTTACATTTTTTTTTTTTTAGGTGTTGATACATATTTATACCCGTTTTATTGCATTTCCCATAACTATCTGCAAGATTTTCGGTGAATATTCTGTTTAAGGGCTTGTTGGCATAAACCCGCGACTCCAAGTAGTTCCAAAGAAGGAAGTCAGGGATGGTTAAATCTTGCTGGCAATGCCAAATCCCCAAAACGACAGAATGCACGACCGGGAAACGCTTCCTTCACAATATCCATTGTGGCTCGTGCTGTGTGTGGGGTTGCATCGTCTTGTTGAAACCACATATTCAACAAGCCCCGCTCATCCAATTCCAGCAGTAAGAAGTTATTTATCATGGACTTGTAGCGTTCGCCAATAACATTGACCGTATTGCCAGTGACGTCCTCAATAAAAAATATGGCCCAATCACTCCTCCCACGTGAACGCCGCACCACACAGTGGCTTTGATTGGATGCAATGCCTCTACGTGCATCACAAGCGGATTCGTGCCCCAGAAACGAAGATTTTGCTTATTGAGGTAACGCTTAAGTGGAAATGCGCCTTGTCGCTCATGATGATTTTCGACACAAAATCGTTCTCTTCGTTGTAGAGATTAAGAATGGCTTGCGTGGTGCGTCATTTGATTGATTTTTTTCGTTCGCAGCGACATCGACAGCCACAGCCACGATATTCTCCTCCGAACGACCAGTCCGGTGGCGTCGCCCTTCATGGTCTCCTGGGCGTCGGAATATTTGTCCAGTTGGCGGGACATGAATAGGAAGTCGATGTCGAAATTGATGCTGCGCTAACACCACCGACCGATTATTGGTTAAAAAATTCGACACAATTATTCGCTCCATTGTTTATCTGTTTGAATATTATAGTTGTCTAGTTCACAAATATGATTGACGTACGATGCCATTTGCAAAAATCATCTATAACATCTCCTGATTGGATGATTAATTTTGCGCCACCTTTTATGTATACGGCGATCACAACGACTAAATTTTCCATGTCACGGTATGTCGTAATTGTAATATGTTAAAAACAGAAATCTTTCTGCGACAAAGAAGTATAAAAGAATCTGGTTAAATAACTGGTAACATGAAAGGAGTGCTACGTACGTGTTAGCGAGAATATTGCTTCTGTTGCTGAAAGTTTGCCGTATGATTCAAACCTCTCAATTCCTCGTAATGCACAAGAAATTGGTTCTTCCGCCACCTCAACAACGACTTTGACATACATTCGCGTGAGATCCAATTGACTGAACTAAAGAACTGAAGGAGAAACTTACAGACTTTGGCAGGCGTCGTCATTGGACCATATATTTTGCGAAACGAGACGGTGACGGTCAATGGTAAGAAGTACAGTACCATAATAACAGAATTTTTGTGATCGCAAGTAGATAACCTGGATGATATGAGGTTACAACAATATGAAGCAGCGTGCCATGTGTTAGGTGTAACGTTGAAGTTGTTGTAAGAACATTTTCCAAAACGCGTTATTTCCAGAAGGAATGGAATGGTGTTCAGCATCATGCTATTATTAACGTACCTACTTAGACTTAGTTCTATATAGCTTAAGACATTAAGTAGCTGGTTTATAGCACCGACTCAACATAAATTGGCTACCTGAGTGCCATTTTAAGGTACTTTATAAAAGTTAAAGTTGAATTTAAATGTACACAACAAAGGTTCCTGTCATATTTCAGAACTTATACCAAGCTAGGCAGAATATCCACTAAAGCTGAACATCGCGAATGACGCCCGTCTACGTCTCTCACTGAAGGTAACGTGAAAAAAATGTCGAAAATGTTGTGTTCGAAGAGTGACTATCAGGCATATATGTAGCTGCGGTCAGAGGGATCTCATATGGTAGCGGTCAAAGAATTCTTGCCAACTATGCTATGGAGAAGATCGCTGCGCGTTGGGAACCGAGAATATTAACCGACGAGCAAAAGAAAAAATGAGTCGATATTTCGAGAGTGAATCTCGAGAAGTTCCAACCAGATCAGTAAATATTTGTGTTATATTTCGTGACCACGGACGAACCTGGATCCAGATCTAGCCTTTAACTCTTTCCTTGGTTCAAGGAACATATCTGAGGCAAGAAATTTGAAGACGACGTCGAAGTTATGACCCCTGTTGATGTGTTTTGGGAGGGTCAAGACTAAGAATTTCTTTTTCTACGATAATCTTGAGCTTAGAAAACAGATGGAGATAGATCAAATGTGCTGACTTGTTTTGTGTTTTTTTTTTATAATTCGTGTAGCTTCAAGAGTGTAGGCTCTTATGGTGTTTGTCACACAACCTGGACGGGGTGCAGATGGTTTGTGTCGAAGATGTTCGTTCACTACTCTCCGGGGGTGGTTGTCATAGATAGGATTTGGAAGATGCGACTGAATTTGCGTTGGTTGTAGTTCACAGTAACTCTTTTGTTTCCATATCATGGTGTTGTATTGAAAATGCACACACAGAGTATGAATTTTGTGTACGAAAATAAATAGTTTTTTTTTAACTAAAGGGTTTTTCAATAAGGGCGGGTAGATGTTGAAATGGAATAAAACAAACTGTGTGTGAGGTATTAACAAAATTTCCTTTGTTATTTGATAGACGCATGTATGCCATCATTTATGAAATATGACATAGTTCAAATGCTCGCCTCAGCTTCTTACGGTGGCATGAATTCGACTGGTCCAATTTTTAATGACTCTTCCGCATAGACATCGGTCGATTGGGTTTATTCGCATAGACCTGCGACCTTAGGAAACCGCACAATAAAATTCCCGTGGGGTCAAATCACATGACCTTTGTACCCAATTCATATCACCTCCATTTATTTATATATCGTGATGGAGATGGCTTTAAGCCATAGTAAGAAACACATAACCTACATAAGTACATAGAATTACAAAATATGAACATAAGTACAATATAAATCCTAAACCGCATTTCATTTATCAGAGGATAGTATTTAAGCTGGTTAGCCTGAGGAGGGCGTCAGGTGTGATATTGTGGACATCGTATGGAGAGGAGGGAGCTGGAAACAATGTGTCTTATCGTTTGGATGGGTTCGTCGCAGTCACATGCACTAGATGTATGTATGTATGTATATTTTATTCAGATTTTTGTTAAAGTTTACATGGTCTGAGTTACCGCACAATATTTAACACAGAGATTTGATACCTAATTGTATCTTGATAAATAAATAGTTAAATAAATAAATAAATAAGTAAATAAATAAATAAATAAATAAATAAATATATAAATAATAAATAAATAAATAAATAAATAAATAAGTAAATAAATAAATAAATAAATAAATAAATAAATAAATAAATAATTAATCAAAACATGTTTTTTTTTTTTTTTTTTTTTTCTAATATGGTTTCTTGAATATGCTTGGAAGTATTGTCAAAATTAAATCTGAGAAAATAAATTTCTTATTAAGGGGTTTTCGGAGTTGTCGCAGCGAACCTTAAAGTGTTCATTAAGTTTATTTATTCTATCAGAGATCAATTCGACTTTCGCTCTTTTATGCAAGGCTTTTGTAGAAAAATGCCAAGGGAGATTTAGCATCATTTTTAGGAGTTTATTTTGTGCTATTTGTAGTTTTGCTAGGTGACTCTTTGCGCAGTTACCCCAGACCTGGCACCCATATAAAATTATTGTTTGAAATATACATTTATGAATTATTATTTTGTTTTCTAGTGATAGTAGAGATTTTCTGTTTATGAATGGATATAATAGTCTTATACTTATGTTAATTTTGTTTAACGTTTCTTTTATGTGTTGGTTAAATAATAGTTTTGAGTCAAGATGGATTCCTAGGTATTTGACGTGAGAGCTCCATTCGATTGACACGTTATCTAATCGCAAGGGGTTGGAGGGAATATAGCAAGCTTTTCTTTTCCTTGTGAAAAAGATAGCTTGAACTTTTTCCTTATTTATCTTAATTTTCCACTTTGTAAAGTAGGTACTCAGTATTTCCAACGCATAGGTAAGATTCGTCTCAAGAACGAGAGAAAATTCATGTGATGTAAATACTGCTGTGTCATCGGCGTAATTAGCTATATTGCAAAAGGGGAGATTTGGGAGGTCTGACGTAAACACATTGTACAAGACAGGACCAAGAACAGAACCCTGCGGAAGCCCAGCGTTAAAGTATTTAATTTCAGAAAGAACATTATTAACGGATACACTAAAAGAACGATTACTAAGAAAACTTTGGACTATTTTACAGAGATAAAGCGGGAATTTGTGACGAATCATTTTGAAGACAAGACCGTCATGCCACACAGAGTCAAAGGCTTTTTCTATGTCAAGCAGGACCATGCCTGTAGACTTGTCTTGAGCTCGTTGTTCTTTGACATATTTTACTATTCTTAACACTTGATGTGAAGTCCTGTGCGAATTCCGAAAGCCAAATTATTCATTTGGGAGAATATTGTTCTCCCGTATAAACTGTATCATCTTCTCTTTTATTATATTTTCTAGGAGTTTACCTAGGCTACTGAGAAGGCTAATAGGTCTGTAATTTTCGACTTTGTCCGGAGGTTTTCCAGGTTTATTAATTGGAATAATTTTTGCCAATTTCCAGGAGTTGGGAAAGTATCTTATTTTTAAGCAAGCGTTTATAATAAATGTTATAAATTTGATGCCAATGTGGGGTAGCTCCTTAAGATAAATATTACTTATTTGGTCAAATCCAGGGGTTTTCCTTATCTTAAGGTTTTTCACATGGAATGCAATGTCGTCATCAGAAACATAAGCGCTTTGTGGTGCATCCGTACACGACATATTGAAATTGTTTATTTGAGCATTGACCATACTGATTGTGGCAGGGTCGCTTAAATTCTCTGATACGGAGTGGTTTTTCATAAAATTAGAAGCAAGTTCATTCGCTTTATCAATATCTGTATATACTTCGTTTTGTAGTTGTGGAATATGTCTATTTTTGTTTTTTATTATCTTAGCAATATTCCAGAAGGGTTTTGCATTTTTCTCCAGTTTCTGAAGCTTATTGTTCCACGTAATATCGCGTTCATGATTAATGAGTAGCGAAATTTGCTTATTAAGATACTTCATTTCCTCCTTATAAACGGAAAGTCGATATCTCTGCCAGTTTCTTCTAGCTGAATTACGAATTTTTATTAGGTCTAGTATGTGTTTTGAAAGCTTGGGAAGGTGTTTACGTTTCTGAATTTTTGGGACAGAATCGCTAATTGCGTGATGTACATTTCGGGAAAAGTATTCGACTGCCTTTCCTTCTCTAAGTTCAACTTTAATTGCAACGTTCTCTATACATTTAGTTCGTACAATGGGTAAAAGGGAATGTCGAATTGATCTCCTGATGAGAATAGCAACTCCCCCTCCGCTTCTGTCACTTCTGTCAACGCGATAGCATTTGAAGTCAGAAGATGATAGATGACAATTTGGCGTAAGCCAGGTTTCAGTAATTAATGCTACATCAATGTTTTTAGTGTGTACAAAGTGCATGAATTCTACCTGTTTCTTGCAAATACTTCTAGCATTCCATGTTACAATATTGATATTATTACAAATATTATTACTTGACATTTGAATATAAAAATTTAGTCGCTAAATGTGCGATAACGTTAAATTGGTCTGCTTTCGTCTTACAAGAACCTAATTTATTAATCATTTCCATAACTAGATCATTTATTTCTTCCATTGTAAATAAGGTGTTGTTATTTTTGTTAGACATACTGTTGTGTTCTGTGCTTAAAGTTCCCTCTAAAGCTTTATCCCAAGAGTTGGTTGATTGATGCATTGTTCCAGAACAAAGCTCTGATTTGTTGTAATTCCGTGGCAGCGGAGGAAAATCAGTCATGGAGTTGATCGCAACCGCTTCTCGCACTTGTGTGTTTTGTGGTTGAAAATAACAAGCTTTTTTTGTGTGCTGATCCACTGGATGTACACGAGACCTTCGTTTGGAGAATTTTTCTCGGATCTCCATAAACTTTGTTCGGTTGACACACGATAGATCAGTGGCTTTGTGTTTGCCATTGCAGTTGGCAAATTTTAGTGTAGTAGTATTAGTGCATTCAGCTGTTTTGTGTGATCCAGCACAATATGCACAATAAATTCTGATGTGACAGTTTTTCTCACCATGGCCAAACATTTGGCAGTTATGGCATTGAGTTACTTTATTTTTTAGTTTGCGATGCATACCCCAATTGATTTGTGTATGAAAAATAGACCGAACTCGTTTTTTTAAGTCATTGATTTTGATTGAACCACTTTCAAAGGACACAAGATATAAGAAGTCGGTGTACTGTTCATATTTTTTTGTGATTTTTTTAACTTCAGTGCACTTCAGATTTAAGTTAATGAGTTCGTTCTTTAAGGCATTGTTGTCTATATCACACATTCCGTACATAATAGCTTTAAACTGTTTTTCACATTTTAAGTCATGGGTAAAGAATTGGCATTTTTCATCTTTTAATGACATAATCACTTTCTTATATGTTTCCAATGTTTCACACACAATTTTAATGCCTATTGACAGCTTTTTGATGCAATAGTCAAATAAATTATTTTTCTGCATGAGCGAATGCACATAATCATTGGTCTTCTGTAGCAGTTTAATAGGTGGAACATACACTTTCGGTGATTTGGTTGGAGAAATGATTTCGTCCATTTCATCATTATCACTATCGGGTAGCGTTTGCAAGGGGCTGAAAAAATTCGCCCTTGGGTCTTTTTTTGTTTTTGGTGGCATATTTGCACGAATCTTTTTACCCGAGGACATAAATTTGTCCTCTGGGTCAGGGGATCTTACATGTTTCGCAATGATGGATTTTCACTTTTATATACGTTGAAGATCGACTTATGAGGTAACGCGCGTTCGAAAGCTTTAAGCTGACTGAGCACTAGATGTTGTTGCTCCCCATTTGAACAAAAAGTCTCTGCAGCGGCCGCGCTCGGTCCTTATCCTATTTAGTTGAGTCCACGTTTGTCGGTCTAGGTTGAATAAGGGTCATCTATGTTCTTGCAGGTACTTGGAGCAAAATCCAATCTTTTATCCATTCTTCGTTAATGTCGAAATTTGACAATGCAATCTAGGCGCTGTCCTTAGAGGTGGATTTCGCGATTTCAGTCGGTATGAATTCTTTACGCTGAAGTATGTGCGGATTGGGAGGTTCGGGTTGTCTTTTATTTTTATAAATTCTTTAACGAGTGTGTTCTTTCATCTTAGCGATGGTGGACCAATGTTGCTCAAGACTGGTAGCCATTGAGTTGGGGTGGACCTTATAGTTCCAGAGACTAGGCGCATTGCGATGTGGAGTTAGCTATCAATTTTCTTTGTATGTGCACTGTTTAACCAAACGGTGGCTCCGTATTCAGCAGATAAGTAAACCAGTCCTAAAGCGGTAGTACGAAGTGTAGTGCGTGATGATCGCCAGGAGCTGGACGCAAGTTTTTTGAGCAATTTGTTCTTTGTTTTCAGCTTAGCTGCGGTGTTTAGACAGTGCTGCTTGAAAGTAAAGTTACTTTCCGTTAGTTAGTTCCGTTGAAGTCAATTTCGAATATCATGTACGCAAGTTGGCTATTCAGTGTGAAAGCAGGCCGACTCAGTTTTAGCTTTACTGACGGTGAGCCTCCATTTCTTGAAGTGTTCACCCATTGAGCCAAAATCTGCTGGGGGTGTGGTCTGAATTGAGTGCAAGTCCTGGTGTTGTGTGGCTAGCGCTAGATCGTCCGCATACGAGAATTGTTTGGAGGTAATGTATGGAATATCGTGAGTACACAGGTTAAAGAGCAGTGGGGCCAGGAACGATCTTTCTGGGAGGCCGTTGTTAGGTTGTCTGGATTTGCTCGCGCTATTGTTGAGGAATACTTGGAAAGAGCGATTACTTAGCATGTTGTTGATCGTACCTTGCATCGTACCGTCTTCAGGAGTTTGTAGCAGTACGCCAGACCGCATCATACGCAGCAGTAATGTCTATGAACACTGCGCCAGCATTAAGCCTATTTTCGAAGTCATCCTCTATAAAAGCTGTTAGGGCGAGTACCTGGTCAGTACAACTGCGTCCCTTTCGGTTCCCAGCTTGTTCTATAGGGGTAATTTCGTTGATGGCAGCTTCAATTCTGTTGAATCTTATAGCACAAACTTAAGAGAGCAATTGGTCGATAGCTGCCGGCCTTGTCGACCGATTTCCCTGGTTTATGTACCGCAATGATTTTGGACTTCTTGAACTCAATGGGCAGGTTGCCGTTTTCGAAAAACTACGAGCCAATGACACCTCCGGTCCATTATCCACACCAAATGGTAACGTTTTGAGAATGTGTTGTCATCTGGTGAACGTCGTTGGTGGATTGATGGCGTCCCATATATGCCATACATCTAAAAAATTGGGGTCCTCTTCCAGCGAACAAATGGTGTTGTCTATGATCATGAACTTTGAGCGCCTGGCTCAGTTTGATCTTGTTCCAGTGTAGGCCCAAATTCGGACTCAAAATTCGCCAAGTTCTGCGAAAGACCAAGTTCTTGTGCACCGCGAACTGTGCACTGTACGAGTACACTACCGACGCAGCGATATTCTCGGCCGATCTTGTGTTCCTTTGACGTACGAATGATGGCTGGAATCGGTCGTCTCAAAATTGACCACCAAACGTTGAAGAATCCACTGTTAAGGGACACCAAGTCAACATTTGCATTAACAAACCCTCATTTTGATAGTAAAGTTTCATCAATTGGACGTACTGTTCAATCATGTAACTTGCCATAGTGATTCGGCATCAATATCTGAATAATAGTCAACCAATTTGACAGACGTCACCAAAACAACATGACCGCCAACGGCCGCCAATTGAAAAATTCTTTATAATTAACGTGTTTTACTTTCACTATCATTACTTTTGGTCTTTTCCTCGTACAAAAAAAGGGAAATTTGTTTATACAACAATTGCAGCGATTTTAAATCGTGGTACCCAAAGTGAAGTCATTTGTTAAATTTTCATTATCGTGAAATATCCAACCGTCAGTAAAACCCAACAACCAAACCGCCGATGTCAGTAGCGTCACCGAGGTTATAAACACCATCGTTAATCAGATTTCCTTAGCCGTTATCTCAGTGCCAAAGTTTGAAAACAATGTCGTAGAGCTGGTATCTGCTGACACATATTAAATCGATTTATTATTTTTTCAATATCGCACCACCTTCGTCCTTTCACATTTAAAAAATTTCCTTTAAAATAGCCATGAATGCAGGAAAATAAATAAATAAACATCAGTTTTTCAAATATGTCGATACAATCTGCCCTCGTAAAAGATTTATTGAAACCGTATCCTTAACCAATATTGGCTTTTAATTTTTGCCACTTCCAGTACACATTTGTTGAATATTTTACACCTATCATGGGTGGGATATGTTTGGTTTTCGCTATCATTTGCTTTTCGTCGATAAAATGTGTATTATTTTCGATAGGCGTGGAGAATGTCATAGTGGGTTTCATAAAGGATGAAATTCTGTTCTTAGATGGTAGGTATGAAGGTATGCAAATACATATTTGCGCCATTGGTGACGAATCTTAATTCAATATTTAAAATTCATTTGAAGTAGCTGTGCTGAATTTCATGAACAGTCAATGCCTTTAAATGCACGTGCCTTCAACGGAAAGTTCAAATTGCCTAAAATTTCAATAGAAAATATATTTTAATAGATGCGTATGCGTAAATATACGTAGGAACGACATTATCCGTATGACTTGACTTCAGTCACCGAAGACATTTGTAGCACGAGTGAAGGGTTTTTCGCGCTTACGCACGGGAAGACATTCGATCCCACTTCTATGAAGTGAAAGGGTAAACTAAAATTAGATATCAGTGTTCATTCTAATTAGTTTTCGTCGAAGACATCACAAGAATCATGTAAATATATTATTCTGGAAGGTTTCATTTCCTCATGCCTATTTTGAATTTTGGGTACTATATGAGGAATAAAGGGTGTAATCGATGTATGCGACCTTCAAGAAAAAAAGCTGTCAGTTTAGGCGTGTAACGCATAGTCATGGCAATTTCAAGTAATCATTAAGGCTGTGAGAGGGTATATAGTTTTTGTGTGTAGCTACAGTGGTGGGAAGATAAAAAGCACTCCAAGCTACAATAAAAAAAAATTATATTTAAAATTAATGTTTTAAACAATTTGTTGTATACTATTTAGACTATTTAGTGGACTGTCCTTCGTCTTTCAGAATAGTCTTCTTGATAAACTTTCTATAAGTTTTTATGCTTCCAAAATTGATGTTCACAACTTGGCCTCAGTTTTTTTCCACTTTATGGCTTTGTTGACATTATTGCATAGATATTCAATCCGATTTAAATCCAGACTCTGTCCTAGCTTAAGATTTAGACGTTTTTCTCCCAAAGCCAAGTTGGACTAATTTAGTAGTATATCTTGGATCATTGGTTTCATATTGTCTTTCAATGTTTCTCTGTACTGGTCCATCCCGGCAGCTATTTTAAGTACTGGAATTGCACAGAACTGCTAAAATGCTGCCCACACCACAACCTTGCCACAACCGCGTTTAATCGTGTTGTGTCCATGATTTAACTCTTGACTATGGAGACAATGACCTATCATCACTTATGCGTCTGCCGTATGGTGACGACTCTTTCGCTCAGAAACAGACGAACCATGTTAACCATTGGGTCACATGTCCAACCTGTAACACCTTCTTGAGCTAGATATGATTACCACAATATCGGACGCATTACCACCCACGTTCACCTTTGACAAAAAATCCCAAATCACACAGTTTGGAAAAGCTTGCTAAATGTCAAAGGCCTAGGCTGGTACTCAGAGAACTCCAAGATGGATTCCGGTGTTGGCGCTGGCATCTTTGGACCATATCGGAAAATAACGAAGACTCTGGGAACGAGGTCTAGTATCTTCTAAGCCGAACTATACGCCATTCTGACATGCGTAAACCTAAATTTAGAGACTGGCATAAGAGATATAACCATTAATATACTTTCAGTCAGTCAAGCAAAGCTCAAAGCGTTGGGCTCGTATAGTACGAACTCAAAATCCGTTTAGGAATGCCACGATGTCGTGCAGGACCTATCCAAAAGAAATAAGTTCAAACTTTGGTAGGTGCCAGCATAAAAGGCAGCGAATTCGCCGACCAGCTCGCTAGGAAAGGTTCCAGCGAAAGGTACATAAGTAACAAGTAACATAGCGAACGCAGGCTCCTTGCGTTCCAGAGCACAGTTTTCCAGAGTAGTAGGGATTTTTTAAGATTTTCCTTTGCAAGCTCTTACCGCTTCTTTAAGTTTCTCATTGCAATGCAGCCTTGGCCATAACCCTTCAATTACGCGATACATTCCGAAGTCAGGCTTAAGCCATATACGTTTGTTCAAAAAATAAGGGGACTTTTTAATTTCACGAGCTATGTAAGTATTTTCGTATTTTCATTTGTTATGTTGGCATCCATGCTTGTCAGCCCTTTTAGATATTTAGTTTGTTTTCCACAGATATAAAAGTTGGGCATGTTTTGGTGTGCTTGACGGTTTCTGGCTATTGAAAAAATTAAACCAAGGAATCTGTATTAAATTCTATATGTAAAATAAAACTAAGTGCTCCAACGTAATTAAAATGTTGAGTGTGGATTTGGCAAGAAGATGTTAATGACGATGCCCGCCCTAGACAACCCAACACGCCAACAACGGAAGACTTTGAAATGTTGAAGAACATTTTAATGAAGATCCGTCGAGTCACTACCAGAGAAGTTACTAAGCATATTGTCATATCAGTTGGCTTATGCCATGATTTTTTTCCAGATATTTTTGGCCTGAAACCTGTATCAGCAAACTTTAGTGGGATGAGAATCGCTCAGGAGCTGTTAAATGACGTAATTGACGATCCAGATTTACTCAAAAGGGTCACCACTCGTGACGAAACGTGGGCATATCGTCATGGCGTCGATATAAAGACCAATCATTCCAATGGAACCGATCAAAAGAACCAAGACCGAAAAAGTCCAAGTTCGATCATATGTGAAAGTCTTGCTCACTGTTTTCTGAGATTACAATGGCGTGGTTCATCCGTTCTTTCCGGAAGGTGGTATGGTCAATAAGGAATATTAACTTGAAATTGTCCGCTGTTGCGTGTAGAGCAATACCAAGAAAACGTCCGGATTTGTAAGAAAAAATCATTGATCTTGCATCATAATAATACACATGCTCACTTATCATTGCCGTGTAATTTTTTGGTCAAAAACAATACTGAAATTATAGCTCAGCCACCGCATTCACCGGACTTAATTCCCGTGAGATTTTCTCTTCGCCAGAAGGGTCAGTGAAAAAACGCATAATTTTTATGAAAAGTATTGACATTTTACCTTCAATTTAACAATCTAAAGCACGAATTCTGCATAATGTAAATACATGCGAAACACTAAAAAAATAAACGAAATTTGGAAATTTCACGGGCTGTTACGGCTTATCCAATAAGAAGTGTCATTCTAAGTCAGTGAAAAAACGCAATATTCTTATGAAAAGTATTTGCAATTTGCCTTTAATATGAGGGGATTTTTTTGAGACGGAACAAATTAGATAGACTGACGTAACGAACTCGATGTATGTCACAAGAAGACACTTAGACCATAGAAATCTATTGTACCCCCTTCAAAAAATGTATAAATTCCACGGATGGGATTTCCTGGGTGTCTTTACCTGTTATGGTTGTTTCGCTAGTCATTTTGAATCTTTCGCGGGCAAAGGTTAGGGTGTCAGTATATGTTCCATAGTTCCTTGCCTGCCCACATCGCCTACAGATTCCTGTACTGTTAAGATCCCTTTTATTAAGGGGATAACTGCATTCCTCGTGTCTGTTATTGCTCACATACAACCCTTAGGTCGGCTTTATTAAGGTCTAGAACTTCTTTGGCACGATTTACTAATATAAATTGATTAATGACACTATTTATTTACTGGCTACACAACTGGAATGACGCTGCACTGCTCTGTATATTGAAAGGAATTGTATGCACTTGGTTATATCAGAATACGGACGTAAAAAAATGTTGCCGAATTCAGTTTAGTGGAAAATATATAAGAATTAATATAAACGTACAAGAGAGTGCTATTTAAATTTCCACCACTGTATATCACAACAGATTCATGCCCGTCATCGTTGAGCCAAAATGTTGAACGTCGTTTTGCCTGGATTTAGCCTTGTCATGATGGAATGAACGCTTGTAACTATATATGTTTATATATACCTTACGTGGTATAAAAGATCCCGAGTTCACTTCAAATTCCATGTCAACGCAAGTGTTTCTTTCCCACCGATTCAATCTGAGTGCTTATTGCGTCAATGGTTGTTTAACAATACAAAATAAGCCTATAGGCTGTATATAGAGTGGTTTCGAGTGTAATTTGACTAAGAAAAACCATCCACCATCCTAGTTACCTAACATTTTTTCCTGAAAGCAAAACTGGTTATAAAATAAGACAAGTTCACAGTAATGGTCATGTTAATGGCGTTGTTAGAAAGCTATTTGCCATTTCTTACGCTATTCAGAGATAATTTTGGGGAAATGCGTTGTCATTAAAGCCCATTGGTTTAGGGAGCCAATTTTTTTTTTGTAATAGAGGCATGCAAAAGGCTTTATAAATACCCTCAATAGTCAAGTCACAACTCACAGCATGGTCGAGGAAGGAAGAGGAGGTATCAGGGATTGATTTTAATTGGAAAATATTGGGTTGGGAAGAGCATACATTTTGCTGTACATACAAAAAGAGGCTTAAGGGTGTTGAGATTGAATTCTTGAGTACCAGACTCGATATGGACGTTGTATTCAAATTTGAGTCGGATGTGGGTCTTGTATATTGAAGCCAAATCAGATGGAGTGAAATATTTTTAGACATTTCGAAGCGTTCTTGGCGAACTTGAATATGTGGTCATTTCAACGAATGTAATTTCTAAAATTTGTAGCGAAAACAAAATATTTTTCACTTTTACCTTTCGATTTGATTTCATATTTCATACGTTACCATTCCAATTCTACAACCGAAGATCAGGGACGCGAGCCATAGAACGATACTGTATATCTTCAGCCATTTAACAGCGTATGCAGATGATTAAGCAGCATACATATCAGGATCAATAATCGGGTCGATTTCTGCAGTGTGACTTCGATCCTACTAAGGGGTATTGAAACTTAAAAATTAACCACCAAAAGTCGAAAATGATATTGTTCAGGACGCCGTTGTACAGGACCTCGAGGGATTCTAGAAAGAACTGGTGGAAGTTCGCGATCATTGGACAAACATTAGCGGTTACCAATATCTATATTTCAGTAGGCATATAGACTCTTGCCTTGCTGGAAGTTAACAAGTCTTCGGTGAGAGTCTTTTCTGTTTTACAGCAGTCAACTTGAGAGCAGGGTAAAAGTCTTATGTTACGTAGCCCTGTTAAGGCCCCGTGGGCTCGGGAGACAGCACCTTAAGTCTATCTTGGAATGTACAAAACGCAAGAGTCACAGCTAGTAATATTACTCTAACAAGGTTCCGCACTAGCAGGCCTAAGCAGAATCGACTATTATCTTGTTAAAATGATCCGAAAGCACATCTCAAAGACTATGACCAACTGTATACAAAAATAAACTGAATACGCTCGGATCAGGCTTTATGCCTGCATTTCTCCATATAGATTCCGAAAGGTTATTGCCAAATAGAGATAATATTCCGGTAATTGATCATCACCATCATAGGGCCAAAAACAAACGGCCCATCCGCGACGGTACGTTGATAGTGCTCATTAGCACATAAGACGGACTGTAATCTCGTAGACGTTGTTAAGCAGCACGCCGAAAACATTTTCGTGGTTCGTATGAAAGCGTTCAGCAGAGCGCACATAGGAATATTTTGCTGATCTAGCCGGTCAAAATTATTTATTTAGTTTTTTTTTTACTCTATGACCCTGGATGATTCATAAAAAAATAAGAGTTGTTCATCGATTCCACGAAGCATAATTAATCTGAAATATTAGGAAAAATATAATAAAATATATTTCAGTAAGCTATAACTTCGATATTTATTATTTTCTTCAACAAAATGTTATAAAATTTATGTAACTATGATGATGATCAGTTATATGGTTCTTCATCATCCTCATCATTTTTAGTGCTTCCAGAAACCTCCTCCAAATAAGAATCTGAGTCTCTGTTAGAATCAGGTACAGCGGGAATCATCAAAGCAATTGCTTCTTTCGTAAATGGCAACGTCTCATTCCAATAATCAGTGGGAGAGATTTGAGTAATAATCTATTTATAATATCAGTGTTGCACTTGACCCTTGAAAATTTTCTCGCGAAATACTGCCTGTACAGCCGGAAATGTTTATTTTGTGCCTCAGCGGCTTCTTCCCACAGCAACCCAATTGGCAACCATGTCTATGACAGTAGTACCAAGCACCAGGATCTTGTGCATCCTAGGTGTCATAGGGTGCCATGGATACAAACTTATATAAAGTTCTGCAGTGTCTATGCAATAATCTGTAAACTTGTGAAAATGGACTTTGTGACCACTTGATATGACTTTGAGTCGGTAACTGAAATTATAATCAACTCCAGTTATTTCCGCAGCCAATTCAGGATTGGAAAAAAATTTTCTAATTGTGTTACCATCATTGGTACTTCCAAACCCAACTTTCGGTACATGCACTATTAGACCAATTTCACGTCTAAATTTCTCTTGAATGATTTTTTCCTCTCCTCAACAATAGCTTTGTCATCGTCAGATCTTAACTGCCACTTTTTTACAGTGAGTTTATATGAGAGGTGCAATATGCTCTCAAACAGACGAATTCTGGCGCGCAAAGTGGATAATCCGAATGAAAGTGCAAGTGTATCAACATCTCTTTTGATGGTTAAATCGTTGAATTCTTTCGATGTTGCTCCACAAATGTAGCACCTCATTGTTGACGTTGTCTGTTTGGCGGCATTACATACTCTTGCGTCTACCATTCTAAGCATCATAGTATGTTTTACAGAATATGTCTTTTTCTCTAGTAAAAATTTAGTTTTTTGTAGGGCTTTAATGACATTTTCCACATACTCAATTTCTTCTTGGGTTATATCCACAGTTTTTTTAACGACTCTGGTTCTAATAGGACTACAATAACGCGGTGGGGAAGGGGTTGGATTTTGCCATACCGTTTTGGTACCACATACCTATCGAAGTGGTACAAAGCTACTTTTAAAAATGTTACTATCTGTGGCGTCATTTTCCATCTTTTGTTTGAATTGTGCCTGCTGTGATCCATCACTGCCCCACTTGCAAAACAGCTGAGTCAGATTCATCTGGTCTTAGATCACGTAAAACATCCTACAAATAAGTCAGTATTGAAGCATCTTTTTTTCCAGATATTTGTAATTTCGTTTGTGTAGCATATACACGTTATCCTCTGTTACGCTATAAGGTTTCAGTTTTCCTTCGCTTACTTCCTTCGCTCAGCTCATTAAATGGTTTTGATGGTCGACCCAAACCTTTAGGCTGCGCTTTCGGTATTCCGAATGTATTTTTTTAGCCAACCGTCATTATTATGAAGAAATCTAGCTTCCGTTTTAGCAGCTTTTATCCATCTTTGTGGATATTCCGACTTAATATGCGAAAACATGTATACCTCAACGCCTTTAATTCACCTTCAGAATAGTTTTTGCTGGACAAAATTCAATTTTCCAAATAACAGATTTTGCTCTTTCATTTTATCAAAAAGTGATCTACGGGTCACTACTCTAACATCTGAGTGACTGGGAGACTCTGACACCAAATATTTACCAAATTAACATAGTGTAAATTTCAAATAAAATTTTTATATAAATTTTCCAATTTTGACAACCTCTGGCAAAAAAGCGGGCGGATATGGGCGGCTAACTAGGACATAATTAGTTTATATAAACTATAACCTGTCATTATCAATTAACATAATAACCGGGAAAAATTAATTTTTGACCGGCTAGATCATCACAATATCTCTATGTGAAGCGATGTAAAAAAAATAAACAAATTATTCCAGAGCCTCTCATCTCTAGCGCGGCATTCCTGGGGATTTTTTTCTTACGGGTTTTCAACTTTTTATTCCTTTAGCTGTTCGTCCACTATCAATTCGTTCTACGTGTTCTGCTCGAATAATTCTGAATAGAGTGCCTCAAGCCTTGATTGTACAGTTTTCTCCACTTGCCTTTTTCTTCGTCCGGTTTCCACCATAGATTCTCCTTAAAATCTTGTTTTGCAATGGCCCGAATTTATTTTCCTCTTTTCTAGACAAGTTTCACATCCGTAAAGTGTTACTGGTAATATTATTATTTGTTTTATTTTTTTTTTTATTTCGTTTTATAGAAGATACAATGTTCCTATTGCACAATTTACAATTAGTACAGAGATGTGATATAATTATAATATCTTTATACTGAAATATATTTTAAAATACAATTAAAGGTATATGTATTTTTATTCAGGAAACGAAAATAGTGAAGAGGGAAACAACGAAAAACAAAAACCCTCTATTTAGTAATATTAATTAAATGTCAAGGCTTAAAAGAACAATGTTGTGGCTTTCCAGCAAGCAAAATTACATAATTATTTTACTAACAAATAAATGCGGAAGCTTGCAAATAGCTAGGATAATGAATAATAAATAAATAAAAATAAATAAACAAATTAATATAAAGATAGGTATAAAGATCAATAGATAAGCAAATAAATAAATAAATACCTATACAAAAATAAAAATAAAAAGATAAATAAATAAAATAATATATAAATATACAAATAAATAGATGTGAAAATAAATAATTGGATAAATAAATAAATAAATAAGTAAACGAATATATTAATAAATTGATTGATTAAGACAAAAATGAAGATTAAGCCAAAGTAATATCAGAAAAAGTTTCATAAATAAATGTTTGAGGAGTTTAACAAATATATATTAAATTTTATAATAAGTTAATAAACAAATAAATATAAAACACATAAATAAATAAATAAATAAATAAATAGATAAATAAATAAATAAATAAATAAATAAATAAATAGATAAATAAATAAAAAAATAAATAAATAAATAATATACATATTCGTAAATAAACAAATAAATTAGTTAATTAATTAATAAATATAGTATATAATATAAATAATATATAATATAATACATATAAATAATATATAGTTACTCGTGCAGGGACGGGTTAAGAATATCCCTGCAGCGATACCTATCGCTTGTCGTAAAAGGCGACTAAACAAAGGTAAACAAAACTCACATCTAGGCAATTTAGAAAACACCAAGGTGAGCCTAGGGACACATATACCACCATTAAACTGCCCCACAAGTGTGCATGCAAATCAGTGGGTTGACACGACTGGAGATCACCGGTGTTGTAAGAGTAAGATCAATCAAAAAATAAAAAAATAAAAAATCTGGAGCATGCCCGTGTCAAAAAGGAAGGGAAGAATGAAAACGGTCAAACCGTAGCATTATGGAAAAGAACGCTAAAAGGAAAAGCACTACCCCGCCAGGCACTACTAATGGTCGTGATCCTGGGACGAGTAGCAATGCTCGGGTCAGAGCTATAGGATTTCCGGGGGATAGCAAAGTAATGCAACGGCGTAAGCCACATTTAAGAGTCGCGAGTTGGAACGTTGGAAGCATGAGTGGGCGCAGCTATGAGCTTGAAGAAATGATGGTTAGAAGGCGAGTAGACATCCTGTGCGTACAAGAGACGAAATGGCGAAACACCGGTAATCGGGCACGTTTCTTGGACGTTAAAACAAAAGCCTAAAAGATGTTTTACTATGGATTGGAACAAGCAAAAAACGGAATCGCCATCATCCTTGCGGCAGAGTTACTTGGCAACGTCTTAACCATTTCAAAGTCCAGTGGCCGTTTGATGGCTCTCAAATTGGTGATGCATGGTGAGGTGTGGAACATCGTAAGCGCATATGCCCCTCAAGTAGGATGCGAACAAAATGAAAAAGATGCATTCTGGCTAGATTTCCACAACCTTGTCAAAATCATCCCAAAGGAAGAGCTTTTGTTTGTTGGGGGAGATTTAAACGGACATGTCGGGAAGACAAGCGAAGACTATGAAGGCTACCACGGAGGGCTGGGATACGGCACCAGGAACTCTTCAGGTGAAGATATCCTAAACATGTGCAAGTCGTACGGTCTTATAGTGCTAAATACCATGTTCGTCAAACAAAGCCGGCACCTGATCACTTATAGCAGCGGCGGAAATGAAACTCAAATAGACTATCATTTGGTATCCAGTTTCATGAAGCCACGAGCTAAAGATTGCAAAGTGATCCTGGGAGACGCGATCGCCCCTCAACACCGTCTCCTCCTGACTGAAATTTTTATGGATGCGAGAAAGAAGTCAAAGCAGCAAACGAAGGTGTCTGAGATAATCAAGTGGTATAAGCTGGATAAAGGAAAAGGCGAAGCTTTTATTACTATCATGGAAGACTACCTCTCTTCCATTATCGATGGGGTCGGTAATGAGGAGTGCAGAGCACAAGACATGTGGGATTCCCTACAACAATCTGGCCTGGAGAAAGCCAAATCACTGCTCGGAACATCTAAAGGCCCCTGCCAACACGCAAAAGAAAACTGGTGGTGGACAGACGAAGCCAAAGCAGTGATACACGAAAAGAAAATGGCTTTCCAAGCTTGGTCAAAGTGCTCTTCTACTAATAGAGAGGAAAAAGCTCGCCGTGAAAAGGTATATAGATGTTGCAAAGGTATCGCGAAGAAAAAATGCGCCGAATTCAAAGCGAAAAGCATGGAAGGCCTCTATCAGGAGTTGGAAGAAATATCGTCTTCCGCGTCTGACAGGAACCAGGCTACCCAGGAGCTTCGACAAAACAATTTGAACAAAGGAGCAAATATCTTTAAGATAGCCGCCCAGAGAAGAAGAAATGCTCAGGAGATTCGTTTCCCAAAGTTTATTAACAATGATGAAGGCCAACTCCTTGTGGAAGACGAAAAAATTCTCCACAGATGGCGACAGTATTGCGAGGAACTTCTGAACGAACAGTTTCCCCGAGTGTACTTTCCAAGAGCCGCCCCGAATCATGCCAAATACCCGACATCACAGTCGAAGAAGTTCGGTACGCGGTTAAAAACTCCAAGAAAAGAAAAGCTGTTGGGCCAGACGGGATACCCTCTGAGTTCTGGAAAAAGATGGGAGACATCGGGTCTAGATGGCTCATGGTTCTCATTTCCAAACTTATGAGTGGCGACACTATGCCTAATCAATGGAGGGAAAGCTATCTTCTTCCTTTGCACAAAGGAAAGGGTGATACGCGAAATTGTGACAACGGGATAGCCGACTGCGGAAAATAATACGACTATCTGATGACCAGTGCGGGTTTGTCTCGGGTAAATCAACAACAGATGCAATCCAAAGTATAAGGATCATGATGGAAAAGCATCGTGATTCTTCAAAGGACTTGCATATGGTGTTGGTTGATTTCGAGAAGGCCTTTGACCGGCAACCAAGAGATCTTTTATGGGTAGCGCTAAGACAAAAAGGAGTTCCAGAAACCTACGTGCGAGTAATTATGGACATGTACGAGAGAGCAACGACAAGAGTAAGATGCACCGCAGGAGTCACCGAAGAGTTCGCAATCAAAGTCGGTGTACACCAAGGGAGCGTCCTCAGCCCACTACTTTTTATAGCAGTCCTTGATTGCTTGCTTGAAGGAAAAGTGACGGACCCCAATGTGCACCAGCTATTCTTTGCTGACGATGGAGCCATTATAAGTGATGATCAGGCGTCCCTACAACGAGCACTTGATGTGTGGGTGGTCATTTTTGAGGGACACGGTTATCGTATTAGTTCAAAGAAGACAGAGTATCTGTGCTGCCCGTCCTCTGACCCTCATCAGCCTATTCCAGACATTTACTTGAACGGAAGAGTGCTGCCCAAGTGTGAAAAGTTTAAATATCTGGGATCTATGATCAATAAAGAAGCAACTTGTGATGACGACATCAAACATCGCGTAAGCGTAGGGTGGATGAAGTGGCGGGAAAACTCCGCCATCTTCTGTGATCGAAAAATGCCCCTAAGCTGAAAGGAAGGCTCTACACTTCAGTTGTACGTCCGACGCTCACATACGGTTCACAATGCTGGACAATGCACAAAAAGTATGAGAGCAAATTAACGGCAACTGAGATGAAGATGCTTCGCAGACAGCGGGAGTAACAAAGCGTGACAGAATTAGAAGTTCAAAGATCCGAGGAAGCCTCCACGTAAAAGAAACCATCACAAGAAATATAGAGCGCGACCGACTCAGTTGGTATTGCCATGTTCAAAGGAGAGATCCTTTGAACCCCGTCCAAAAGGCGTTATCAATCAACATTCCAATTTCAACACGCAAAAAAGGCAGGCCGAAAAACAATTGGTGCAAACAAATGCAAAAACACCAGCATTTGATTGGCCTCAGCGATGAAGTAATCCCAAACCGGGAAGCCTGCCGCTACTTTCTGAGGTCAAACCGGCGGACCCCACAAGCGGACCAGTAGGAATGCAGTTAAGTGGGAAGGTTATGGTCCTACACTTCTGACCATAACGACGCCGGGATAAAAAGGAAAAGAAGAAGATAAATAATATATAGTTATATAATAAATATAGATGAGTAGATAAATAAATAAATAAGGGTGATTTAATTATAATTAATGTAAATAAATAAATAACGGTGATGAATTAATAAATAACAATAATAAATAGACAAATAAGTGAATAAATATTCAATTTAAATTTAGCTCATTTAGCAAAGGAATGTCAGAGTTACTACATTTATTAATAAAATTAGAATAAAGTTTTTGTATTCTATCGGAGATCAATTCAACATTAGCTTTTTTGTGTAAATCTCTAGTAGAATGATGCCATGGAAGATTAAGCATCATTTTAAGCAACTGATTTTGAGCCACTTGTAACTTTTTAACATGACATTTAGCACATTTACCCCAAACTGGACACCCATAAAGGAGAATAGCTTGAAAAACAGCTTTGTGAATAATTATTTTATTACAATTTGATAATTGAGATTTTCTATTTATAGGGGGATAAAGTAGTTTTATTCCTATATTAACTTTTTTTAGAGTATTTAAAATATGTTCCCTGAAGGTTAGCCTCGAGTCGAGGTGAATGCCAAGATATTTGACACATTTCGCCCAAATTATTTGTTGGCCATTCAATGGTTTTTTCGTGTGAAAAAGATGGCTTGTGTTTTTTCTGCATTCAGTTTTATTTTCCATTTTTTATAGTAACTTAATAAAATATCAGCCGAATGTTTGAGATTCGTCTCAATATTGAGACTGAATTCATCCGACGATAATATGGCGGTATCATCGGCATATAATGCTGTAACGCAATTTGTTAGTTGCGGAAAATCAGCGATGTATAAATTATACATGATAGGTCCCAAAACTGAACCCTGCAGGACACCTGCGTTAAAATAAGTCAGACTGGAACTGGTTTGATTGACAAACACTCTAAAACATCGATTTGACAAGAAACTTTGAACAATTTTACACAAATATGGGGACAAACCAAAGTGTATTAGTTTGTGGATAAGACCATCATGCGATACAGTGTCAAATGCCTTTTCAATATCGAGTAGTAACATTCCTGTCGATTTACCAAGTGCGCGATTATTTTTGATTTGGTTGCAAATTCTGAGTACTTGATGAGACGTGCTGTGACAGGGTCTAAAATCAAATTACTCATCTGGAAGAACTCCTTTCTCGTTGATTTCATTGCCAATTTTTTCTTTCAAAATTTTCTGAAAGATTTTGCTTATGCTACTTAAAAGACTTATTGGTCGATAGCTTTCGAGCTTGTCAGGTGGTTTTCCTGGTTTAGGAATAGGAATTAACTTAGCTATTTTCCAAATATCTGGGAAATATAGTAGTTTAAGACATGCATTAAACAGGAAAGTTAGATATTTAATTCCAGAGTTCGGCAATTTCTTAAGATACATATTTTTAATATTATCCTGACCACCTGATTTTTTGACATTAAGCTCTTCAATAAAGAATTTAATATCAGCTGCCTGTACATAAGCATGGGACGGTGTATGATTATAAGAAAAGTGTTGGCAGAGTGAATTCGCTTTCTCAAGATCTGTAAAATATGTATCTGATCCATTTTTAATACATGGAATATGTCTATTTTTATCTCTTATTCTTTTAGCTATGTTCCAAAAAGGCTTGGATGCCTTGTCCAACAGGCTTAACTTATTGTTCCATTCTGTATTACGCATATTATTAATATGTTTCGATATTATACGGTTAAAGAATTCAACAAGTGTCTTAGAAATGGCTTGCCGTTATCTTTGCCAATTTCTTCTGTGCATATTTCTTATCCGTATAAGTTGCAGAATTTGCGATGGTAGTTGTTTTGCGTGGCATTGTCTAATAACTTTTGATACACTAGTGTCAATAGAGTTTAGGACATGTTCGGTAAAATTATTAATAATGTTGTCAATGTCTTGAGTGTTAGTAACGTCATCTAAATTATCTGAAACGTTTTGAAGTTTCCTTCTGATTTTGTTCTGAAAAGTTTTCCAATTTGCTCTTTTAAAATTGAGAACATAATCAACTTCTTTTATACCGTATGAAAGAAGTTCACAAAATACTGGATTATGATCAGAAGACAAATCATTAAATGAGATTGGCTGGGATACGGAACTAGGAATATTAGTAACAAATAAATCAATAACTGTTGGACTTCCACAAGTACTACTTGGTACATGTGTGGGACTAAGAGGATACAAGACAAATTTGACAAAATATTTCCCCAAGAATTGGCTCTGATGCAGCCCCAATCCCTATGGCGACACTGGTATTATTATCATTTTCTAAATATTGATTTTCACATTGCAAGACATAACAGTTGTTTTGAATAGAATCACGAAAAAACACGCATTTTTTGAGGTCCAAGATGTTTGAACTTCCGCTTTCTCAAAGCGTTTATCGAGTACATCGATATACATGCTTATTTTCAATTGTCGATAATAATTAAGTTTTTATGCCTTTTCATAAATGTTACAATACGATGGTTGCTTTAACGTCTAGTAGGTTGGTATGGTGTCTTCGGTATATTAGAAAATGGTCAATTAGGTTGCGTGTTACTCCGTGATATCCATGTAGCTTGAAAGTTATAATATTGTAATTTTCACGATCATATTTTTTGAGCTGGCAAATCTTATTGTCCTAAGACCATTATCGTTTGGTGAGACAATGAGACTTTCTTCTACTATTGTTGGCCTATAGATCGCTTCTTTTCCTATTTTCGCGTTGAAGTCTCCGAATACGTCGAAGGACGAGAAATTGTCAATAATTTCATCCATTGTTTCATAAAAAGCGTCCTTTACCTCTTCATGCCTAGGCATCTGAGTGAAGAAGCACATAGTTATAGCAGGGACTCGACATTTTAGCCTTATATATGATATAACCATCAATATACTATCAGTCAGTCAAGCGTTGGGCTCGTATAGTACGAACTTAAAATCCGTCAAAAAATGCCACGCTGCCCTACAAGGCAAAAGAAATAAGATTAAACTCTGGTGGGTGCCAGGGCCCAAGGGCACAAAAGGCAACGAAATCGCCGACCAACTCATCAAGAAAGATTCCAACAAAAGATACATAACGTATAGTACGAACTTTTCTGCGGAATTCCCAAGACGAAGAATAATTTTCTCTTAGACAAGTGGAAAAAGTTGCAAAACCTGCAGTTTGGAACAGCGTTCAAGGAGTCCGACAGTCGAAAAGGCCCTTGAACAAACATTCTATTTGAGTCGATATCAGGAGACTGATCAGCTACCTTTCGGGACGCTGTAGTCTGAGATATCATCTCAACAAAATTAACCTCTCGTCTGAAACCGAGTGTCGACTCCGTCTTGAAGGCGACGCAACTGCAGAGCATATACAATGTGAGTGTGCTGACTCTTGAGGGGATCGGCTCAGCTCCTACGAGGAACATCCAAAACTTTCTCAACTTTATTAAGATAGAGGAACTCCTCTATTTACAAGAAATTCTGACAAAAAGTTTCAGAAAAAAAATGGATAGTGCAAAGTCATCAGCTCTGTGCCTGCCTCCGTAATTTTTTCATGGGTCAGAGGTCCATTAGGAATTTAGTCGCTTCTCACAACTGGCACTCCCAGCCGCGGGTATATTCTAACCCCCTTCCGCATTTCAAAAAATGATATTGTAAAATCTCACCGATACTCAATAAGTGAGGATCGAACGAGCAAAGGAGCTTTACTCTTTCACGAACGTGGGACAATGTCTCAATCGAACTATTAGTGTACAAACAAAATAATAATAAATACGATAAGTACTTAGCCTACAAAAGAAAAACAAACATTTTGGAGAAATGGCGATTTATTTTTCAATATAGTCTCCTTTTAGCTCGATACACTTGACCCAGCGATGCTCCAACTTCTTTAACCCGTCTGAAAAAAAAGTTTTCTCGAGGTCTGCAAAGTAGGCCTTCGTGGCGGACCTCCTCATTCGACTGAAATTTCTGCCCGGCGAGTGACTTTTTCAAGTTTGGAAACAAAAAGAAGTTGGTCAAATCTGGAGAATACGGTGGATAGTGCAGCAGTCCGTAGTCCAATGCGACCAATTTGGCCGTGTCGAGGGCGGAGGTGTGAACCGGTGCGTTATCATGGTGGAAGAGCACTTTTTTCTTCACCAAGTGGCGCCGTTTTTTCTTCAATTCGGCGTCGAATCGGCCCAATAATTTGTACACAGCCCTGTGAGCGTTTTGCCCTTCTCCAGGTAATCGATGTGGATCACACCTTGTGAATCCCAGAAAACGGTGGCCATCACCTTTCCGGCCCATGGGACAATCTTCGCCTTCTTCGCAGAAACTCCTTCGGATTCGAAACAGCATCAAACACTGCTCTGAAATGGTCTCCTGGTTGCGCTTGTTGTCCGGAGTGAGCAAACGCGGCACCCATCGCGCCGACAGCTTTCTCATGCCCTACATTTCATACAGGATATGACCCACGCGATCTTTTGAAATGCCTACTGTCTCAGCTCAGCTATCTCGCGCACCTTCAATCGGCGGTCTGCCAATACGAGATCGTGAATTTTTGTCACACTATCCTCCGTGGTAGCCGTTTTCGGGGCACCTGGACGTGGCTCATCAAAAACCGACGTGCGACCACGTTGAAACTCGTTAAAGCAATTTTTGATAGTCGCCATCGAAGGAGAAGAGTCACCGTACACAGCGTCCAAACGCTCTTTGATTTCGCTGCACGATTTCCCTTCCAAAAATAAGAATCGAATCACCGGCCGATATTGCTCTTTTTCCATTTTTCTAAAATCCGCGAACACTCCCGCTTCAACACGCGGTCAAAACTACGATTCCGATCCGGCTGAAATTTCAACAATAGCCGTCTACTAGAATGTACTACACGATAGTAAGTTGCTCTTGCGATACTGGCGTCATCTGGCGGTGTGGCTAAGTACTTATCGGACCACCTTCGTGTATGACGGCAGGGTCGTAAGAAAATGTAAGCCTTCGACTGGCCACCAGAAACAACGCGTCCCAGCTTAACATGGCTTAAGCAGCTGTGACGGTTGATCTTTGAATAGTTTCGTCAAGATGAAGGCGAGTCTCATTTGTCAAAAATTTTAAAACTCTTTGAACTCTTAAAACATAATTATTTTCCATTTTTCTTTTTCAATTGCCGCGTGTAGATTTTGACAGCTGCGGCGGCCATTTTGTTCTGGTGACATCTGCTATTGTTTATGGTTCAGTTATTAATGCCAAATCACTATTGCAAGTTACACGATTGAACAACACGTCCAAATGATAAAACTTTATTATCAAAATGAGTGTTCGTTAGTGTTAACGATGCGCTCGTTGTGCTCATTTTACGGTAGAAATGGTGGATTTTCACAATCAAATATTCAACGTTTGGTGGTCAAATTTGAGACGATCGGTGCGGTAATAAATCAGCGAACATTCGTATGTTAAATAAAAATCAAGATCGGCCAAGAACATCACCGCAGTCCGTGAAAGTGTAGAGCCCGAGGCTGTCGATTCCTCGTCATGCACAAGAAATCGGCTTTTCGCAGATTTCAACGGCGAATTTTGGGTCGGAACTTGGGGCTACACCCGTACAAGATCCAACTGACCGTAGAGCTCAAAGCTTATGATCATAAAAAACGCCCTTTATTCGCTAATTAGACTTCAGAGGGCCCCAATTTTGGTCGAAAAATCATCTTTAGCAACGAGTCGTATTTTTGGACGAATGGCTGTGGGCAAGCAAAATGACCGTATGTGGGACGGCACCAACCCACACGAGGATCACCAGGTAACAATGCATCCTCAAAAGGTTACTGTTTAGCGCGGATTTTGGGCCGGCGGCGTCATTAGCCTGTACATTTTTGGAAACTACGTTGGTGTGAGTTTATAACCAATTTCTTATAGTCTCGACGGTCTATATGGATCTCGACGACATGTGGTTCCAGCAGGACACCACGATTGACATTCTGCATGAACGATTTGAGGGCAAGGTTATTTCTGGCAGAGGTGACGTGAATTGGCCATCAAGGTCAAGCGACTTGACGATAGACTTTTTTAAGGTGGCACAGGCCATCGTTCAAATTCAGTCAGATATTGGAAATCGATATTGGAAATCGATATTGGAAATCGATATTGGAAATCGATATTGGAAATCGATATTGAAAATCGATATTGGGAATCGATATTGAAAATCGATATTGGAAATCGATATTGGAAATCGATATTGGAAATCGATATTGGAAATCGATATTGGAAATCGATATTGGAAATCGATATTGGAAATCGATATTGGAAATCGATATTGGAAATCGATATTGGAAATCGATATTGGAAATCGATATTGGAAATCGATATTGGAAATCGATATTGGAAATCGATATTGGAAATCGATATTGGAAATCGATATTGGAAATCGATATTGGAAATCGATATTGGAAATCGATATTGGAAATCGATATTGGGAATCGGTATTGAAAATTGAAGCACTCCGTACCGTGCCACCATAAAAAGCTGAGATGGAAATTTCATGTTTCTTCCATACATAATGACATACATGGGCCATTAAAAAAAGAATTTTGTTAGTACCTCACACATAGCATTTTTTATTCGATTCCAACATCAACTCCCGCCCTTACTGAAAAACCTTGATATCTTCGTGATTCTTCTTAGTGGAGTACTTAGGAAATTTGAGTGTTTTGGAAAAGCTTCTCGACAACCGACATTGGGAGTCGGCAAATAACAGTAAACTCCTTTTGCCTAAAATAGGTGATTAAAAGAAGCTTCCATGCTAGTTCTCCACTGGCTATAACTGAAGTACATATAAGTCGTTATACATATATACACCACCAGCTGAATGCCCTTAGTGTTAAAGAGTGGAGCGTAGCTTCCTCGGGCCAGCTAGAAAATGAAAAAAAAAATCTTCAAGTGTTAAGATTTGCCTAATTTTTTGTTGTTACCTATCTAAGGGTACCATTCGCCTCTTCTGAGACACTACGTAAAACAAGATTCTGTTAAGATTTGTAATGTCAGAAGTATTTCGAGATTGTATTCCCATCTTTTCGTAGCTTTTTAACGCTTATTCGTTTTATTAAACTTTTTACACAAATAAAGGAGGAGAAGGATACAAGTAAAGCTTACTATAATATTTTTGTGTCAATTTTAAGGTTTACTCTTTATCGTTTGTGATATTGCATGATGCACTTTATTTCTTACGATAGAGCTACTATTTCATGGCTATAAAACGTTCCCAAGTAGTAAGGCTATAAAAAAGTCAATATTCTTTGTGAAAGACTGAACTACAGTCGTAACGACGTGCATGAAAATATATTTTATTGCAATTCCTTTTGATTGTGCTAAACATAAAGTGTTCTAACACAGAGTAGTGGAATATATCGATATCGACTGTTTTTATGGTTCCAATATACCCTGAAGCAAATCGTTCACGAAAGTATTTTCGATGGTTATAGCACTTGTATTGTAACCACCCTTCGAGCAGGCCTTTATAACGATTTCAATTTAAAATTAATTTGAAAGCCCCGAACAATTGCTAAAGGACAAATGGTCAACGATAAGAGAATGTTCCTAATCTTCTTATCAAATGGCTTTTCACACAGGGTGTCTGGGCAATTTCCTCCCTTTTGTCTACGCAAAATATTCAAAATAACGATGTTTGTTTTTCTATTATATTTCGAGTTCATTTCACAGTTAACTCGGGACGTTTGCTTTCGATGATTATCTTTGTGTCCTGTTTTCTTCGTGGTCGCCCCTCTGACACGGTCTGGGACTAACTGCCGAATTCGCATACCGTTGCTTAGAATTTGAAGCAAATTTTATTTAATCTACTGTCTGTATAAAATTACAATTTTGGTGAATAAATTTAGTGGAAACGGATTTCGTAATTTTTTTCTGTTTTGTTTTGTAAGGACCTGTCACTAAGCGGTGAGGGGCAGTGACTGTTTAATTTTGTGTGATTTATTTGAGTGAAAAATAGCCGTCTAATCGCAAAGGAGATGAATCTCAATTGCATTATGCCCTGAGGAACGATCGGAGGAGATTAAGTCAAGTAAGCTTTAAATACAGTTGCTCTCCAAGAAGCTTTGCTTGCATCTTCATAGTGAATTGAGTACAATAATCGGATTCAAAATATCCTTTGTGGTGCATATAGTAAATTAATCGAAGGCCAATAATGAATTGGACTAGCGATGCATAGCAGGGATATGCTTACACAGCCTACTTTGTGCTACTATCCTGATATCTCCTCACAGACTATTATAATGTAGCAAAAGTTTACATACAAGTAGCACGTCATTGAAACTGTAATCGCTTTGCAAAACAGACACCAGCATCACTAGTACTCATTCATTATATACACAGTGAAATAGGATTAATCAGTTGGATAAAGCACAGAATATCCAATTAGCTGTTAACAAACTACAAAGTTCGTCGATGCGAATGCAATTAAAGCAATACTGAATTAAATCAAATACATTTTTAAACCATGAAACATCAAAACAATTTTGCAATTTGGTGAAGTAATGGTGTGTCAGAGTGGTAAATGGTAAATTAAATAGTAAAGTATGTCAATTGGAAATTAAAACATTTTTTATGCGCATCATTCTGGAGTTACTTGTATCTTCTCAATGTTTAATTCGTTTTCGGTTGATAAAGTTCTGTTATTGAAGGGTACTTAAACAAAAATCGTTCTCGTTGGCAATGATGTCCTTTGTATTAACTTTGTTACATTATTCCACCAGGGATTAAGAAAAAAAAAATGTTTTGTAACGTTCAAAACCATTAACCAAATCTATTTTTCTCACTTTTATTGAATGTGGAATATTTAAATGTCTCCCAAATACTGCGATACTTCATATCACGGTTGCCATACTCCCTTACACGTGTTCGATTTTTATATGAAAGACTTTTAATGATTCAACTAAGAGCAGTTATATGGTCATCATGTCATGTATCCGTCTGCCGACTCACGACCGTCGAGCTTTATATTATCGCAAAAATATTACCGCCGGGCAGAAGAAATATGTGGCTCAATCCTGAAACCATGCCTATTCAGGCAGCGAGTTATAACCAGGTGACTGAGTGCAGCAAGATGTCTGTTTGACAACCAGGCATGCATAAAGTGCGACCCGAAATGATATAGCCATCGAAAAACTTGAAAGGACAGACAATAAATCAAAAATATTAATTATAATAAAGATGTCTCGATTATCTAGAAAAAAGGTACTTCTTTTCCGAAATTCCTTACAAATTTAATAGTACACTGTATCTTAAAAAAAAAAAATTATAAATTAATTTCTATGTCCCAAAATGATAGTGCCACTGGTTATTTTGCGCACATTTAACGTCCGATGAATCTTCCTTTTTTTTAAATGATGTCCTATTTGGCATTGAGTTTAGATTTAGATTTAGATTAAGGTGAAGGGAGGGACAATGACTCCTGATCACTGCGGCCTCTGATGGGCCTATTGTAATGTCCCCCATTTAGAGTTCACTCAAAAATCCTGAATTCATTATAAAACTTAGTATGCTTTTGAGTGAACTAGGTGTTTGTGTCGTGTACTGATGAGGCAGTTACATTGGCACCGTATGTGCCAGCATTCTGCAGTTGTTATCTTGTGTGATGCCCATGGTTTTAAGATGCTTGTTGACCGGGCAGTGTCCAGTGAGGAATTCTGTGACTATACGAATCTGACTCCTAGACAGTCCTAGAGAGAGGGATTGACGATCGAAAGAAGGTCTATTTTGCACCTAGGTGTGTCGAGAGGAAATTGTGACCTTAAAGTTTTAGCTGAAGTTATACCTTGGAAGGCAATTGTCTGTAAGGGGTATTTTTAGGATTTCATGCCTGTTTAGTTCCTTAAGAATGACAGGATGACAAAGTCTAGAATTAGAGTCATCCTCCACGATGAATCTATGTGCAAATGTGATTGTTCCTTTTTTTTAAGTTGGAGGTGGACGGGTGGTAGCCCCGTTATGACTTCAAGCACTGCTGTGGGGGTTGATCTCATGGCTCCTGTAATACAGATACAAGTTAGTCTTTGTAGTTTGTTGAGCTTGGCTTGTACTTGAGTAATAGTAACTTGTAATTGAGTCCAACTTTTAAGCACCATCTCGCAACGAGGTTGAGTGCTCTTTGGATGAGTTCCGAGATTGTGTCTTCGAATTTTCCTCTAATTAGGAATGTCATCAGCATAGCCTGTAGCCTTGGACATAAAAGCCATTGTTGCTGAGTATGCTAATCAGTTCTCAGAGGGTGAGAGAACCCCGCCTTGAAGGCAGCCTTTCGTGGATTTTACACTGATTTTATTATTGCCTAGGCAAATAGGTGTTTACTTTCTTCTTACTAAGCATGTGTTGAATCCATCTGCAAGTGGTATTATCTACCCCTGCGCGGAGGATACAGCGTTGTATTTGGGCATGATTGGTATTATCGAAGGCACCCTCAATATCAAGAATGCAGCCTATCGCAATTTCCTTGTCACTTAGGGATTTATTGATCCGAGCTCTTAGTTCCTGAAGAGCATGCGTGGTTGATTTCCCAGGCTGGTAGGCATATTGTTTCTTCCATTGTTTTTAGGACAAATGGGTAAGGCTTATCGGTCGATATGATTTGTGCAGGTCCGAAAGTCTGTGGCCTGCTTTGGGGACACATTTTACCATTACCTCGTTCCACCTTGTCGGTATATACCCCCATACATAGCTGGTCCTGAAGTTGTTGGCATTGAGCTTACTAATTTATGGATTTAATTTTTATGGATAATTTTTTTTCAACTGTCCATATTTTTTTGTTTATAATTGACGCGTGCACAAGGGGCTGTGACTACTGTGACTTAAATGTCAAGACACAGGTCGAAGGTATAGAGGGAAAAAGGGAAAGAGGGAAAGGAGGTACTGGTGCACATTGGTTTTAAATGTTTGTGGATTGTAATGGGTGGGAAAAATTGAGCTGGGAACAGCATTCCATATTCGGGTGGTTCGGCTAAAGATCGAGTCTCTAAATTTATCTGTGCGTCCGGAGACAGACTTGAGGGTGAACTGATGAGCGTTCCGGGCGAGACCTGTATTGCGGTTAAATTTTTGAAGGGGAGGAATGTAATTGGCTAGCTCAATTGAACATTGTTTGTTAAAATATCGATAAAATAGAGAGAGAAAGAGAGAGAGGAGACATTGCATTGATGCTCGAGTGAATCAATCGACTTTGCGATATTGTTGTGTCGTACGAGTATTATCACTCGCTTTTGTATTCTATCTAGCAGGTACAGAGATGTCTTGAGAGCATCGGATCAGATATGAGCGTTTTACTCAAGCTTGGGGCCGATGAAGGCCTTGTAAATTGAAGCCAGATCAGAGGAGTGAAATATTTCTTGAATCGTTTGAGGAAACCTAGACATTTCGCAGTGTTCTTGGCGACCTCAAATATGTAGTCATTCCAAATAAGAGTTTTATTAGCACGCATACCAAGGATGGTATGTCTTTCGGTTTCATCAACATAATTGCCATTCAACGATAATGGCTGTATATTTATGGTTAGCTTGAGTGATAGTAGACAGCATTGTGTTTTGGAAGCATTAAACTCCACTCTATTGTTTATATCCCATCTAATTATGCTGTCAAGGTCGGAATTTAATGTGCTTAACATACGCCGCCGTTCCAGTTATATGGCTGAAGAGCAGGGACGTGAGTCCTGGAACAAATATGAAAAGCTAAGAGTATTGTTATCAGCGACGGAGTGTAATGGATTAGAAGTATCAGTTAAGAGATCATTTATAAAAACGAGGAAGAGTGTCGGTGACGGAACAGAGCCCTGCGGAAGACCAGAGTTTATTTGGTGATTATCAGACATGAAACCGTCCTGAAAGGTAATTTCAAATCCATAGAAGAAAAGACTCATCGATACAATAAGCACGTATTTTCGACAAAAAAGCCTAATGCTAAACTATCAAATGCTTTTGAAATATCAAGCATTACAATTGTTGCTACGGAAACCGTACTTCCGGTCACTAAGAGTTTCCGCGAATCAAAATATTTCATAAGCTAACGATTTATCAGGATTTTCATGATCTTAGAAAGAAGGGACGTTAGTGCCTTGGGTTACTAATAGGTGAGGATTCGCTCTTTTTAAGGACGGACTGGACAAATGCTGTTTTCCATCTACTCGGACAGAGACCAGAAGAGTAGGAAAGATGAAAAAGCTTTCGCAGTGGTTTTGTCAGCGTTGCAGAATACCTGTTCAGAAGTATTGGGGGAATACCGTCAGAGCAAGCGGAGTTGTGCACGTTGAGACCCATAATTGTCGCATAGTTGAGCGCGTAATAATGAGCCCTCTTAAGCTCAAGAACGTTGTGCATACTAATATGCTTATATGCTCCATAAGATTTTGATTGGTTTCAAGTCTGGCGAACGTGATTGCCATGTCATATTTGGAATATCTCTTTCGGAAAACCACTTTTTAAATAAAAGAAGCCCCCACGTTAATTGGAAATTGTTGAAATTCCATGAAATTTTGGACCAGTTCTTCTACAAAATCACCCTGTCCTTGCTTGTATAGTGGTCCCTTTTCAGTGCATGCTCGGCTCAAATGGATTAGTTGTATTCGGTAGCAAGCTGCTGTGATAGTTCCGTATGTATGGTATGGTCCCACCAAATATACAGTATGAACTTCAATCCACGTACTCGTACACACATATGTTTGGCTTAGCCGTTGATGTTGATACTTGTTTACGGCACCCTCATGACTTCTTTTGCTTTGGATCATAATACCAAGCATTCGCACGTTAGAAATCACCGTTCCACTGTCTGGGACGCACCTTATTCTTATACTTTGAAATTACCACTTTCGTGGTGAAATGAAATTCACAAAGTTAATATTGAACATCATTCAATAAGTTTGTAGGATGACATACAGTTGGCGTAACTATTGACCGAAATATAAGATTCGTAGAAAGTACAAACTTTCGAACGATACATGTCAAAATGGTATGACAATTTGACGATTAGCTCTCAAGTCACAATGGATTAACTGACGCTATTTTCATAAATTTCAGATGAATGTAAAAACTGGAATTTCGTGTATTAATACCAATATTATTACAAGTAAAACAAATGTTTAGGAAGTTGAACTTGAACCCTGCTCCATCGAGATAAATAAACATTTTAAACGCGACCATACAATCGCTGGTGTTGCTGTCTGCTTTGGTTTCACCTAAAATAGGCAATTGATCCGGAAAATGAAAAAAACCGTCCACCAAATGGTTTTGGCCAATCGTAAATTGTGGTTGCATGAGATCAGAAAGTCTTAGAATCTGGAATTACTTTCATCCACGATAATTTTGACAACATTTTTAATATACTCGTATACAGAGTGTCCCACGAGCATTGTGCCAAAAAGCTAGAGCGTGTAGGTCTAGTCAAGACAAGAAAAAAATCGTATAGGAGGGGGGGGGGTCTATTCCCCCCGTTTAGCCGGGAGGGGCAATTTTCTAAAAAAAATTAATTTGGAAAAAAAAATATTAAAAATCAACACTTACATCCACAATGCCGTGGTATACTTTTTTGTAAGGCACAAATGTGTTGTTGTTTTTGAGAAATTAAAAAAAAACCCGAACCATTCTAAGAAAAACATTTTTTTTTGATTATAACGCGCTGGACTTGTAGGGAATTTAATGTATGAAACATTGACCTCTTTTTTATTATTTTTAAAAAGTTCGGAGTTTTATGAGGATACAATAAAGTTACACAGTATTGGAATAATCCTTTTTTTCATTGATAACGCCTGAAAACTGACCTGCCAATTTCGCCTGGGTCCGCCCGCCGCCGATGGGTTCTTAAGACAATAAAACCGCAATTTTTCTTTATTGAAAAACAAAATATTTGCAATATTTGCAACCCAAAATGTAAATAAAAGGCATCTCAGTTTTAAAAAAAACCATTTCCAAATTGGATGTTAACTCATCAACACATTACGACATCAAACTCATACTCTGGAGAAGAATTAACGGACATGCACTTCTGCTACGGTTTAGCTAATGGACGAGATCGTGAAGCCGAAAGACTCTACGCTGAAAGATATCCCAATCGGAGGTGTCCCAGTCGTAGCATGTTTTCAAGAATCCACCGACGTCTGCGAGAGCACGGAGTTCTAGAGCATCGAAAAAGCGAAAGATCAGTTACAGATGGATCAGGAATCTTAGATGAAAGAATTTTGGATTTGGTCCGACGTTATCCCTCCCTTAGTACAAGGAGGATAGCTATTATGCTTGGAGTGCCCAAATCTAGAGTATGGAGAGTGCTTCATACCGAAAACTTACACCCGTACCATTTTAGGCCAGTTCAGGAACTCACCTCAAACGACAAGTTTTTGAGAGCAGAATTTTGTCGATCATTACTGCTTCGAGATGAAACTGAACGAAACTATTTTGCAAGGATATTCTGGACGGATGAAGCACAGTTTACCAGAGATGGGGTTACTAACTTCCACAATTTGCATCATTGGAGTAGCACCAACCCACACAAACAAACACAAAATAAATCACAACACCGCTTTAGCTGAAATTGCAAGAAAATTTGTCAAGCATAGACTTATGTGCAGCCATTAGAAGGAGATATAATCTTTGCCTTCTAAAAAATGGGGATCTTATTGAAAACGTATTATAATAAAACTCCGAATTTTTTAAACAAACAAAGTTATTTTCGAATCTGTTTCTGATTCAATTAATGTCACCTTCAGAGTCCTCCAAGGAAGCCACCTCGCTCCACTGATATTAATACTAAAAAATTAATGATGTTAATCGTATTACTAAGAACTCTCTTCTTTCCGTATACGCTAATGATATGAAAATCTCCAAATATATGTATATCTCACCACCTCCTGCTCAATGAAAGCAAAAATCAAAACCTTATGAACTTTGGATAACTTAGATTTTATATGTAACAGAAAACTTAACTTCACCTTCACGTCGACGACATTATCAAGCGTGCCAATTCCGCCCTCGGCTTTGTGAAACGTTGATCCAAGCAGTTCTCGAATCCTTACATCACGAAATCCTTATATACTACCTTCGTTATGCACCTTCTTGAATATGCTAGTCGAGTCTAGTCCCCCTATATCCACATTACGCTCATTCATGTTTTGCCCTTTGTGGCCTTCCCTGAACTGATGCCTATAATTTTACGCCTTATAAGAATCACTTAAACTAATTAACCTCCAACCCCTAGAAGAACTATACAAGAACTATAGAAGAATTATACATGAGCTCGTTACCAATAATATTAACTGCCCAATTCTTCAAATGACCCCCCTTAACAGCAATCTCCGAAACTTTCGGCCCATGCCAACTTAATCCAATATCCCGAATGCTACTACGGTGGCTTCAAATTGAAATTAGTTGACAGAACGAGAGGCGCTCCTAGGGATAGGATGCATGTGCGAACCAGACTCCATAGATACCTAACCTTAGATCTTTAGTGAAAACGAAATTCCTACAATCACACGATACAAGTCATAACATACATATACGAATACTGGCGACGATATTCAGCAATTAAAATGCAATCAGCCGCATACTCGTTCCTGCAACAGTGGAAGCCTCAAAGCATTAAATAACACTCTGGCAGGAAGCTTCACTCAAATAGATTATCACTGCGTTGGTAATTAATATTCAAATGAACGCCGAGGCTTAAGCTGTAAGCTCTGATTGATAGGCAACTAAGTTAAATGTACATATAATAATGCATCCTCCTAGGATGAAAGCGTCGCGTTTTGGTTGTGCTGATGCTACATAGGATCTATCTATTGGATTGGAATTAATTGATACCGAATGTAGATTTTTTCTGTTGGAGGTGTCATTGGTTTTCCTTGTCATTTGGCTGTCTCATTCTAAGAGACAGAAGAGTATTCTAATGAATAGTCTATTTATAATCTACTTAACTCAATTTATTTCCATCGGTAAACAATTTACATACCTATTACTGGAATCTGAACCCACGTAACCATGGTGTTCGTGGGTACACACTCCCTAGTGAAAGGCAATCATGTAAACCAACGACACACTTAAAGGTGACGGAATTTAAATATCATGGTTTCCAATATCTATTTATTTATAACATTCAATGGACAAAGTACTAAGCCTCCTAATTCGATTTACGAGCAGAGGTTCATCCCCATCGGTAGCACTGAATAAAGTTTGAAACTTTCCAAACAATGTCGCTCTTATTAGGATTCAATTACTTTTCTATTTCCCCTCCTACACATATTTAGTTTTCAATCTCCTGCTATTGCACTTCTGACAATACTCTCCCTCTTGTCGGGTAGTGATGAAGTATTTCAAAATCACTGAAGATATTGTTTTCACTTTACAAAGTTCATATCCGATTCGCGATCTATTCCGGCTGGGGCATCGATTGGTATTTGCAATCCTTTCTTGTTGAAATCTGCTTATTGTTCCCTGTCTTGCGTAAGAAATTAAGAAATATAGCTTCACAGACAGGGAAGGGCTGTGCTATACCCAGAGGCGAAGGGTTAAACGGCCGGCTGTATTGATAAAAAGACCTAATGCTGTTAAGTAGAATGTAATGTTTTAGGCTTGAATGGACCTAAATTTCAAATAACATCTTCCGTTCATCCCATGTTGTTATTTGCTGGCTACACTGAGTCCAAAAAGTCTACGTACAGTGGTGTACTTCCTTCTATCTTTTAATTCAATATAATGCAGAAGAAATAAAAAAATCCTTTTTAGTAGCGATTCTTTTTAAGTCCACTATTAGTAACATATTAACAACCATTGGAAAAGTCCGATAGCTTATAAGACAATTAATAAAGTCTCGTTGCACCATATCCTTCCGAGTGCCTAGCTGCACTTTCTGCCGGTTGATATAACATGTTTGATAGTAATTGGTTCTGTTTTTTTTTATTTCGTATATTAAAAGTATTATTAGTATGGAGAAGGGATATACACAAATTGCTTTGGCAAACAAGAATCAGAAGGAAAATCTTCAGCTGAAGCCTCTACAATTATTAAGTCACCGAAGTCCTTCAAAAAAACTAAAACTTAGGAAAGAAAATCATCAGAACTGAAGACCCAAATACTTGTGAGTAGTTTTAAAAAATGCTTACGAAATGTTCGAAATGTGTTAAAATATGAATGGAACGGCTCACTCTAATGGTCGAGTCGACCCCAACCAGAAAGACCAACTAGAGTTCGTCGTTTAACATAAACACAAGGATAATACGTTTTGGGATAAGCTAAGCGAAGAAAGTAAGACTCACAAGACATCAACCCAAAGCTCACCTCAGGATTAGTATTATAGGCTACATGCCTAGTACTGCCATAAATTCTGATACACAATATCCAGCGCTTATCGTTCAAACATTTTTCCGGGAATAGAACGGTTAACTTTTTTTTCAGAACACATGCACTGATCAGTGAAGAATACTAGTCAGTTTGGTTTCAGTTTGCGAACTATTAACATGGAGTGGGGCGTAAAAGAGGATCGAGCCGCGTTAATAGCGTTGCATAAGCGCGGAAAGAGTGCTGGCCAAATTTTCGAGTTGCTAAAATCACTTGGAATATCAAGAATATTCGTTTATCGGGCTATTGCTCGCTTTGGCGAATTGTCTGGAGTAGAGGACAGGCCAAGAAATGGTCGCCCGCGCGTCGTCCGTACGAGTGCAGTAGTAAAGGCAGTACGTGAATGAATTAGGAGAAATCCTCTTAGGAAGCAGAAGATCATGTCCAAGGAATTGGTTATATCAACCAGATCCATGTCTAGGCTGATTCGGGATGATCGGCATATGAAAGCCTATCGTCGGTCCACGGGTCATCTTCTAACTCCTTAATTAAAAAAAATTTGGCTGGAAAGATGACTTCTGCAGTGACACGCGGGCAATGGCCATGAAAACATTCTGTTTACGGACGAGAAAATTTTTACCGTGGAACAAGTTTTCAACAAACAAAATGACAAGATTTATGCCATTTCATCCAAGGAAGGGGAAAAAATTGTCCCAAGGGTTAAACGTGGCCATCATCCTGTTTCCGTAATGGTTTGGTGTGGGGTCTCTCACCATGGTGTCACATCCCTCCATTTCTGTGAAAAGAGCGTAAAAACTGGTGCAAAGGTTTACCAAGAAGATGTGCTAGAGGGTGTTGTAAAGGTGTTGTAAAACCAATACCCTTTTCAATGGACACAGATGGATCTTCCAACAGGACTCTGCTCCAGCGCACAAAGCCGAAACCACGCAGGAGTGGCTCAGAGTCAATATTCTTGGTTTTATAGCAGCAGAAGATTGGTCGTCGGGGAGTCCAGATTTGAATCCACTGGATTATGGTTTGTAGTCAGAATTAGAGAACATGGCCTGTAAGATTCCCCACAGAAATTTGGAAAGCCTTAAAACAGCATTAATGAGAGCAGCGTCCACGATCTCCATGGAAACCATACATTCCGCTATAGCCCAATGGCCACACCGTTTAAAAGCTTGTGTTAAAGCAAAAGGCGGTCGTTTCGAATGAACCCAACTTTTTTTAATAACCAATATTGTGTTCGAATAAATGAAATAATTTTGAATACAATATGTTTAGTGCTTTTTTTTTATAGCGTTTTATATTTGTAACAGAACCTATGAACAGTAATCATTCCGTTTACCCTTTAAGTACTTATGAGACTTTGGACAAAGGCATGATTTTTTTGCTGCTTGGCTTTTCAGTTTTCTTTTTTCGACAGCTTATACATGATTCGTGACATATGTTAAAAGGAAACATGCTTAGTTAGCATTACCATTTTATCATGGAAAAACTTACACCCAAACAACGCTTATAAATTATTGAATTTTATTGTCAAAATTCGTGTTCTGTGAAGAATGTTTTTCTGGCATTTTGACTATTTTACGGTTCTCACAATCGACCTAACGAACAGGATATTCAAGATATAGTGACCGTATCAATTTCGCGCTATTATTCATCAAATCACCTAGCAGTAGACGTAAAGTGCGTACAGAGGAAAATATTGCTGCTGTGTCCGCCAGTGTTAATGAAAACCGTGATTTCGTGGCTTTTCACAGCGACAAGGATTGTGTTACTCGACTACGTGGAAGATTTTACGCAAGGATCTTGGTCGGTGTAAGAACTGCGGCCAAATGACTTGCCATACGGGCGAGTTTTCAGTTAGTGATTTTTAGAAAAGCTAAGGGAAGATGCGCTTTTTTTATCGAAAATTATATTGAACGACAAACTTCATAATTGCTTGAATAGGTTTGTTAATAAACAAAAATGCCATAAGTTACCAGTGCACCCCTAAAAGTGCATTATTTGGTGCGGTTTATGGCCCGGCTGAGTCTTTGGCCAGTATTTTTTAACCCCCGACGCAAAAAGAGGGGTGTTATAAGTCAGACGCGTCTGTGTGTCTCTCTGTGGCATCGTAGCTCCTGAACGAATGGACCAATGTTTGTGTTTTTTTTTTGTTTGAAAGCTAACGTGATCGAGCTGGCTCTTAGCTACAATAATATATGACGATCATTTGAGGCGTTTCAAGGTTATCAGCAGCTTTTGTTAGCTACGGTAGGGATCTTAGACGAATAATGGGTATTTACATTACTTTCAAACATATCTGTGACCCAACGGTTGAAACACCCATATATACTGGCGCCACTGAGCTATTCTGATAATGGAATAGGGAGACAAATTACCCTATCGGAAGATGTAATAATTTTTGCTAATGGCGTGGTACCTTAATCATTATAGACATTAATAAACTAGACAGCTGCAGTATACAAACAAAGAGGCAATGGAACGTTATACTCTGCAAGAGTGTGGAACAATTGAAGGGTTGTAAGTCTAAAGGGTCTAAGTGCCAAAAAATCAAAAGTCAATATTTTTAGGAAAATACAATCTAAGTGCCAAGCCTAATAATATTCAAATGGATTGAAGTGTCTTTTTCTTTTAAAATTTTACCCACACACAAATAAAGTTGTGGTAGGGTCTAGGTGCCAACGAACTTTCGCTCAAAAGGGTCTGTGCCTGTGTGCGTTCAGGGCGAATTAGCGAGTGGTGGTGGCTGTTAGCATGGGTTTCTGTTTGTTAACAGTTAGTTGACTAAATTACACGGTACGAAATGGACGCTACAGCATCGAGTGATCAAAACATTCAGAGAAAACGTAACCCAGAAAATTTCTTTTTATTATGCATTTTTTTGTATATCTCTTAATAATAAAATTGGCACTTAGACCCTTTAGACTTACAACCCTTCAATTGTGTCGAGTTTTTTTACCAATAATCGGTCGGTGGTGTTAGCGCAGCGTGAATTTCAATGTCGATTTCCTAATCGTGTCGCGCCAACTGGGCAAACATTCCGGCGCTTAGCTACCCGACTTGAACAAACTGGAACCACAGGAGACCATGCAGAACGGAGCCTCCACCGAACTTTTTGTTCGGCCGAGAATATCGTGGCTGCGGCTGCCGATGTAGCTGAGAATGGAGGAACATCATCCAGACGACGAGCCACGTAATTCAGCATCACTAGACGGATCCTACAGCGAATTTTAGTGAAAGACTTACACATGTTCCCGTAAAAAGTGCAAACAATGCCTGCTGACCGTCAGTCGTGTGTGAATTACCATCAAGCCATCCTTAATCTCAGCAACGAAGAGGACGATTTTATGTCGAAAATAATCATGAGCGACGAGGCGCATTTACACTTAAGCGGTTACGTTAATAAGCAAAATCTTCGTTTCTGTGGCACTGAAAATCTGCGTGTGATGCAAAAGAGCCGAAGGTGCGGCGTTCACGCGGGAGGAGTGATTGGGCCTTAATTTTTTGAGGACGCCATCAGCAATATGGTGACTTTACTGGCGGACGCTATAGGGCCACGATAAGCGACTTCTTACTGCAAGAATTGAATGAGCAGAGCTTGGTGATCATGTGGTTTCAACAAGACGATGCAACCGCACACATAACACGAGCCACAGTGGATATTGTTCAATGATTCTAATTTCAATTTTGTTTTTTTCTTCCTTCAAATCTACGAACCGGACCTGATTCATATCTGGTTCCAGCAAGACGCTGCTTCATGTCACACAATACGCGAATTGATGAACCAATTAAAAAATGAGTTCGGTAAGCAAATTATCTCTCGTTTTGGACAAGTGAATTAGCCGGCTAGATCGTGTGATTTGACGCCTATAGACTTTTTTGGATACCACAATTCACTCGTCTATGACGATAATTGATTTCGTATGAGTAGTTATATAAAATAATATTTTAAAAAAATATGGCATATATTGGTTTATCATTTCAAATAAAGAAAATAAAAAAAAAATTTCAACTTCCTTGCACTTTTATGATAGTTAAAAACCAAATGCTTATAAAATCATATTTTTATACCAGTAAAAACCAATTAAAGGTCATCTTAATAGAGGAATGAACAAAGTTAAGGCCAGAGTTTACATCCAAGCTAGTTCATTCTTGGAATGCCATCTAGCAGAGGCCATATGTGGCGGTTTTAATGAAGAAAAATACTGTCAAATACTGTACGGAGACTTTTCTGTTCATTATTTTCATGGAGTTCAATTCAATTGCTTTTGTTAATTCAAAATTGTTTCTTTATGTTGGGTCATTTTTTTTCTCTATACCAATAATTTATGAAAATTTATATGAAAGTTATCCAATTTGGCGGCCTGTATAGAGACTTTTTGAATTCAGTGCATGTGTATCCCAGCTATCCTTTATTGCAGGAAAATGGAAACAAGATAGTGGGACTTACGTACAGGCATACAACCGAGGGGCATTAAGCTTCCTCGCCCCAGGGAAATTAATTTTTTTATGGGATTTAGGATATAAAATGAGCCTATAATATGATGGTAATACGTTTAAGATGCTAATACGTTTAAATTGGCAATTTTCCTATAAAGATCTGTGCCTTGGTGGAAAGCGTTCTTCTGGTATACAAGCTCTAGGCAGCTTGGCCATGAGACAGCAGCCTTTTTGTGTCAAATAAAGATTGACGCGGGTCCACGTCCTAAAGTCAGTAGGTGATGCTAGATTAAAAACACCACGATTCTAACTAATTATTGTATTGTAGATAAAAATATTTTGATCCGATACTGCCGAGACCAGCAGAAGGTATTCCCCGATCTAAAGTTTTCACCTAGAAAACACAAGTTATAGATAGGACATCTATGGTAAAGGTCATTGCCCACTTTGAAATGAACAAAATCATTTAAGTATCCACTAAACTTATTTAGCATTTATCGCGACGTGTAACTTTTCACCCGCCAACTTAGTGAACCTGATATCAGGGATTATATGTTTTTCAGTTCATACAATAAGAAGCAGTCATTCCGAGAGTCTCGTATGAGAAAGACGTGTCACTTTATTTTGAAAGTAAATAGATATATTTAAAAGACAATAGCCAAACGTAGAACGGAAAATACTGAGGATTGGCCTTTGTCCTCAGGTAAAAAAGTGCGAATTTCTTTAAAAATAGCCAATAGTGTTAAAAGCAAGGACTCCAGAGCCAACTACTGGGCTCCTTTGCAATGCCAACCGGAATGTGATAGTGATAACGATATGGACGATGTGTTACTGAATAATTCGGCTAAAAAGGTTCATGTACCACCAATCAAGGTACTACAAAAATCAAGTGAATTCATACATAACATGATGCAGAATCTAAGTGTTAACGATTATTCCGTGAAAATCCTTTCCATTGGAATAAAAATTTCATGTGATTCGATTACATCCTTTGATTGCGTATTGGAGGCACTAAAAAATGCTAAATGCTGCTAAGTGTGTAAAACCATGCTATACGGGATGGGAGATATTGAGGAACACTTGTTGAAGAGCGAACTTATAAAATTAGGACTAAAGTGTATTGGTGTTAAAAAAAATAATAAGGCAGTTTGAGAAATTTAAGGATTTCTACTATTTAATCTCATTCGAAAATGGCTCGGTCAAGCTTAATGATTTAAAAAAGAACATCCGCTCGATAAGGCTTACTCAAGTCAACTGGATTTACGTTCGTAGGCAAAGGGGCAAGTTGACACAATGTTACAATTGTCAAATGTTCGGTCATGGCGTAAAAAACTATCGTTTGTGCCTTCTGTGCTGGTACACACAAAATTGCAGACTGCCCTAGTACAGCTGCTCCATTTAAGTGTGCAAATTGCAACGGGAAGCATAAGGCCACAGATGTTACCTGCATCACCCGATCACAATACTTGGACGTTAAGCAGAGGTCTGTAAGTATGAAATCGAAGTCACATTGAGTTCTCTCATACATCAATGTCTGATTTTCCACCTTCAACGCACCGTCAGAGAGAAAAGGCAGTGGTGAACTCTCAAAATCCCTCCTCCTCAGCGTGGGCGAATTTTAACTCTAATTCACCAAAACTATCAATGCAGAAAATGAGTGCTAGCAACATGTCTAGCAACAATGGCTTGTTCTCTGCTGAAGAACTCAACTCATTAACGTTGGAGATGGTTACACAACTTTCTGTCTGCAAAATAAAGTAGAACAGTTTAATTTTTATATAATGATGTTAAGTAATAACAATTTAAATATTGTCACTTGGAATGCTAGGGGTGTTCGACAAAAACATTCAGAATTAATTAGTTTTCTAGTTGAGAATAATGTTGATATTGCGCTAGTGTCAGAAACTTGGCTTAACTCAGAAATAAAGTTATCTACTTCTGAATTCAAATGTTACCGTGTTGAAAGAGTCGATCGTAGAGGTGATGGAGTTGCAACACTCATCAAAAGGTCTCTTCAACATTCGCCTTTACCTATTATTCCAACACATGTTGTGGAAAATGTTGGTGTAGAGTTAATGTTAGAAAATGGAACGTCCTTTAAAATTTTCTGTGTATATTTTCCCGGTGGTATTGCTACAAATATTAAGAAACAAAAGTTGAAGATTGATTTTCAAAAACTCTTTTTTCAGCGGGGTAATTTCCTAATTGGTGGTGATTTTAACTGCCGCCATAGGGATTGGGGTTATACTCGAGCTAATACTTGGGGAAATATACTTTCGACCTTAGCAGTCACTTATCCCTTTACAATTTTGTTTCCTCTCAGTCCCACCTACATTCCGTCGTCTACATTCGTTCTTGATCTGTTTGTCACAAATTGTCCTGGTATCGTTACGCATGCAGTATCTTTATCTGAACTTAACTCTGATCACAATCCTGTTCTATGTAGGTTAAATTGTACAGGAAAAATAAAACACAATTATATTCTTGATCTTAATCGCACTAACTGGCCGATTTTTCGTAAGTCCATAAAGCGCGCATTACAAAATATTAGCATGAAAGTGGATAGCATCCAAAATCAAAATCAGGTTGATGTTATCGTACACAATTTTACAGAGCTCCTGTTGGGGACTATTGACATATGCATTCCCAAAAGGATTCAAAAATGTGTATCCACGAAACTCTCACCTTCTTTATTAAGTATTATTAAATTAAGAAATATAATCAAAAGAGACTGGCAGAGATATAGGTACGATGAATTCAAAATCAATATTAGGTTATTAAACAACCTAATTTCTAATCTTATACAATCGCAGCGTAATGCGGATTGGAATAAAAGACTGATGAGGCTGAACAAATGTAGCAAACCCTTTTGGGGTTTGGAACATACATAGTTCGGATTATAAAAAAACAAAAATCTACAAATCCCCTGTCTCAAAAATAGCACAAGCTCATTCTTTACAAGTGAAGAAAAAGCAAATGCTCTAGGGGATAACTTTCTTAAAAATCATTTGAGACCGAATAATCTAGGTGATCCTATAACAATGGCCACAGTAAATACGTCCTTGCTCAACATTAATCTTTCAAATCCTTGTATATCTTCAGCTTGTTTTGTTAGAGAAGAAGAAATTGCTTCTTTTATTAAACTGTTAAAAATTAAGAAAGCAGATGGACCTGTATGCACACCTAGCAGTCACTCACTTTTAAATAAAAAACAAGGGCAGCCTTTGTGTCCAACTTAATTAGAGGCATCTGAATTACACATGTAGGACTACCCTAATAGGCAATACATCACACGGAAATATGAGTGAAAACAACTATTTCTTGTTAGAATCGTCTGAAGGAGAGATTGAAAACTCTTCACCCATTTTCTCATAGTGGTTATAAGCTATCCCTCCGATATTGGTTCCACCTCTTCTCTGATACTTTAATGCCTGTCTAAGAGCTAAATATTCTTGATTGAACCCATGGGATCCTACATTTTGGCATCATAAATAATTCCTTGGCCAATAATTTTATTCCGAGTTTTCTGGCGATGGCGATATTGTACCAATATTTTGGTTAATTCTGTTGACTATTAATATTTAAGTTTATGGCTTGACAGAGCCACTTGCTCAAGAACTATGTGCGTGATCTTTTGAAAATGTGTCCCCATTCGCTGCACTTTAAAGCTTTTTACATCTTGTGTGCATTTGTTAGCCGCTAGTCAGCCCATTCATTCTATCGCTCCACTCTTCGTATGCCTTAGTAAATCACTTTGGGACAAAACGTCAATCATCGACAAACCTAAAACTTTCTGCCTCGTTTGGATTCTTGTGAACTTCATTCTATAGTCTTAGTCCTAGTATTGACCCTTGTGGTACTCTACTGGGAACATGTTAGTGCCATTTTCTATAATAAATTGCGGAGTTGAATGGGTTTTATAACATCCAAAGTTATACTATGCCCTCTGGAATTCCTGGACTTCCAGTTGATCGCAGGGGGTGGCCCTGGTGCAATGGTAATCATGATCGACTGTTGAACGGAAGGTCTGTAATTCAAATCTGCATATAATCAAGAACAATTCCTATACGGAAAAATTGTGAATGAGGGATCATCGAAAAATGCTGACAAAGGCATAACACTCGCAGCATAAGATCACTTCTAAATTCATACTCTGTATGTGCATTTCCAATATAACACCTTAATGACATGGAAAAAAAGAGTTGCTGTGAACTAAAACCAACGCAAATTCAGTCGAATCTCTCAAGTCGTATCTAGGACAACCACCCTCGGAGGGTAGTGAACGAACATCTTCGACACAAACCATCTGCGCCTCGTCCAGGTTGTGTGAAAGACACAATAAGAGCGTACTCTCGAACCCTATAAAAAATGGAAAAAAATACGATTCACTTCAGTTTTTTCTTCATTTTGTCTAAAAAGATTTAAAGTAAGCTTCAAATGGCCGGACTATGTTTTTTTTTGGAAATTGACAGAGCCTACGTCATGCTCTGAAATAACAATGGGCTATTTGCTATTAATTAAGGAATATAGCGAAACTAATATCGCTCATTATTTCTATCTCATTAATACGTTGAAGATCTCAATGCTCAGAGATCTTTGTCACATGAACATCATCTGCGTTTCCAACAATTGTAAATTATTTTCCAATACTATATTTAAAAAAAACAAAAGCCCTACCAGTAACTCCCGCCACTGATTCAATTGGGAGGGATCTCCGGCTACATTCAGCGAAATTCAGTGCTAGTTCTTATCTGTTTTTATCTTTGCAAATTCCCGTTCTGTTTTTTAGGCTTTTGGATCATCTTGCCTCTGTTTATGTTCGTATTCGAATTATTGCACGCATTCTACTGTAATTATTTCTCTGCCCTATTACGTTTCATGTAGTCTGTGCATGTACATTACATTGAAAGGCAATTTCTTTACCCATCTTTTTTTTTTTTTTTTACTCCATTTGGTACATTTTTTTACAGTTAGATTGTGGGACTTATACTAGGCTGAGTGACCAATGTCATTCAGTCTCTATTTTAAAAACAATTTACAAGTATATGTACATATGTATATGTGTAGTGGCTATGGTGAGCTTCCTCTTATCATGTCACTTGATCTGGTTCTTTTGAGTCTTCTTCGTCCGAGTATCTCTTTCCGTGGTAGTGAGTTGACCTCGTCGTTTGGATGAACTAATAATTTGGTGTGATGTCTTCTGCCTGAATTTATTGCTTCTTCCTCTATTGTTCGTATTTGAAGGTCTCGATGGATGTCATAATTGAAAATATACCAGTCCGCATTGATAATACATCGCAGGATTTTAGATTGCTGTCTTTGAACAATTGCGGTGTTCGTTTTCTTCGACGTCCCCCAGAGTTGGATTCCGTACGTCCAGATTGGTTTTATGATAGTCTTATATAAAAGTATTTTGTTATTTGTCGATAGTTTAGAGTTCCTGTAAAGGAGCCATGATAGTTGTCTAAATTTTACTTTTATATGATCTCTCTTCTTTTGTATGTGGTATTTCCAGGTAAGCTTGTTGTCTAAGTGTATTCCCAAGTATTTGGCTGATTTGTCAATTGGTATAGTTTTGTCCTTTATCTTAAGTGGTATTGGAGTGTAGTTCAGTTTTGTTGTGAATATCACTTGTTGAGTTTTGGCCTCGTTGATTTTAATACTCCATTTGTCAAACCATTTTATTGTATTATCCAAGATATGTTGAGCTTGATTTGTTGCTACCTCAAGGTCCTCGTTCGAAGTCATCAGAATGGTGTCATCAGCAAAAGTAGCAATCATCGATGAACAACCCCTTGGAGAAGGAATATCGGCAGTGTAGAGAACATATAACAGTGGTCCCAGTACAGATCCGTGTGGTACTCCTGCTCTCGAACGGTATATGTTCGAGGTTTGGTCCTTAAACTTTAAGTAAAAATGACGGTCTGATAAGTAGCTTTTTATTAAGAGATAATAGTCTGGTGGGAGTATGGTCTGAAGCTTGTTTAATAGTCCCTTATGCCAAGCCATGTCGAACGCCTTTGCCACGTCCAGAAATACTCCAATGCAGTACTTCTTTTCCTCAAAGTCAGTTGTGATTTTATTTACCACCCTGTGGACTTGCTGGATAGTTGAATGCTGACTGCGGAAGCCAGAATTGCTGTTAGTCAAGATTGGAGTCAATCGAACGTATAAGAGTTTCTCAAAAACTTTTCCTAGTATTGGGAGCAGGCTTATTGGTCTATAGGACGATGTGTATATTGCATCCTTACCAGGTTTTAATACTGTAATGATTTGAGCAACCTTCCAGGTCTTGGGAAAATATTTTAGTCGGATTAGTGTATTGAAGATGTTCCTAAGTACTCTAAGGCTTGTCTGGGTAGTTCACATAGTAATTTACCATTTAGTGGTCTAGTCTTTTTTTGATGCAGTGTTTTATTTCGATTATCTTTATTTTCTTTGTCCTTAGATTGCTGGAGTTTATGTCAGGTTGATGTGGGATGTCCGCACCGTCCTTTGGATTTGTGAAAGTTTGTTCAAAGTGCTTAGCAAAAGTATCTGCTTTGTCTTGATTCGTTCTGGCCCATGATCCATCTGATTTTTTAAGTGGTGGTTCATGAGCTATCCTGTTTTTAAGTTTCTTCGTAGCTTTCCATAGCGAGTAATTCGTTTCTGATGTCGAGGAGAGATTTTTTAAATAGTCAGCTATTTGTGCGTTTTGGTTTAGTTTCAAACTTGCTTTTAGTTCCTTTATCGCTTTGTTGTATTTCTTTTTGTCTTCTGGTGATCTGCTGGACTACCATTGTTTTCTAAGTTTTCTTTTATCTGGTATTTGTCGTCGTATGTTAGGTGGTGTATAGTATTTATGTCCTTTTTGACTGATTACTGGAGTCGTTTTAATGGCTGAATCAGTAATTGTTTCATTGAAGTGTTGCTCGTTCAACGTCGTCTTGCGATTTTAATGGTAAGTTAGTTAGTAAAGTTTTGTTTATAAGGTGTCGAAAGGAGTCCCAATCCGTCTTACGGTTATAGAGCCGGTGTTGACTAGGAATATTTTTTATTTCAGATGAATATATCAGATGTATAGGGGAGTGGTCAGATGAAAGGTAAAATAGAGATTTTATCGTTAATTCTTTTAATGGAATATTTTTAACTATGCAAAAATCAATTAGATCTGGGCGTTTATTTGGGTCAGTGGGCCAGTAAGTAGGTTCACCTGTGCTGATGTATTTGCAGTTGTTCTTGTAGATAGCTTTATGTACAATTTTTCCTTTTGTGTTCGATAGCCTCGAGCCCCAGTCCACGTGCTTGGCATCAAAATCGCCTGCAGCTATAAATCTGCTACTTTTTACCCATCTTGGCACCAAAATATTTTAAAGAAAGACTTTCCCGAACGGTATTAACCAATCCACAGCAAAGTCGTTCTTCTCCCTTAGAATTTCCAAAAAGAAGTCTTCAGAGAACACCTCATGAATGTGAAGGCAACAGTGTCGCAAGCCTGCAGTGTCTCTTTCTCTATAAGGCAGCAGGCTTATAAGGCCATTGTTAGTCATTCTCCATCCAAGAATAAGCATAAGCATGGTAGACCAACAGCTAGTTTAATATTTTTTGGTGAAATAAATATTGATCTTTATACAATAGATTAATAAAGACGTGTCGTAGGCAGTCATCCAGAGATCAAAATGATCAATGGCTTATTAAAGAATAATTGGATGTTAGGTTTAAGTTTCTGAATCGTCATTATTGGCTTGGATCTTATCCTTCAAATAATCCACAGTAAGATGTCTAAAAGTGTTGAATCGCTCGGCATACGCAATTAATTGATTGTTTAGATATTTGTATGACCGGTTGCGCTATCATATTGAAATCAGAGATTGTCCAGATCCAATTTATAAGATTTTAGAAAAATGGCAGAAAGCCAACATGTTGCGATAATGCTCTCTATTCACTGAAACTGCATCATCTTCGAAAAAATACAGACCCATGATACACCAAACAGTGCCATGTAGTCTAAAGGTTTAAATTGTTGCGTGATTTGGATTTTATAGACGTATAAATGAAGATCAACCTTTAAAATAGTCCCTCTAAGACCCAGTTTTTGACTTTGGCAACGAATACTAACAATGGCGTTCATGTCAATTAAAAAATTAAGGAATTTAGAGATCGCTTGTTTCAAATAGTTCAGAAGTCTTAATAACAAAATGGTGTTAAACGACTCAATGACCACAGTTGCCAAATACTGTCTCAGCCATGTTAAACTTAAAATAGCCAACATTCAGTCCGCCTTTAGAGCTAATTTTCATAGTATGGAGCCCTCCTGATAAGGACCATTTATGTGAATTTATAAATTGCAGGATCCTGTCGTCATCGTCAGTATGCTTCTATCACCTATTTTTAGATCGATATTTGCCTAATGCCGTTTTCGAGCAGGGATTTTGCCTTATATTCAGTATGTTGATACTACGCGCGTCTATGCACGTCTTTAGTAATGTGATTTTAGTAGGAGTCTGAAAAGGTTGGCATTAATAAAACTGAAGTTTTTAGGGGGCATTCTCCTCAGACCAGTCGTGTGAATTAAAAGTGACATCTTGGAATATTTAACCATTTCAGTTTGTAGCCATCGTTTTCAAAAACAGCCTCTTTATCTTATATCCATTACAGCTTTCTAAGGCGGCTACGAGAGGCTTGCCGTTCGACTTTTTGAAGAGTTTGTAAAAGCTAAGTCCAAAAGAACTCAGAACTGATCTTATCCAGCTGATCGCGTAATTAAAGACAGATCACAGGTAATCACAATTATTGAAGCTTTCAGTCATCCTTCAATGAACTAGTCGAAATGTAATCTATTCACTCTTTCGGAAATCTCCCCTAAAACATATTTATGTCTTATACCAATTCCTATCTGCACAGGGAGAAAACTTTTTTCTACAAATCGTAACCCAACCCGCTGGGACTCATGTGTTGATTGTTAATTACAACATCTACAAACAATTACAAACTTTTTCGTGTTGAAATTGAATCATTTATTTTACTCATTCCACCTACCAAACTTTGGGTAATAAGTCCGTCGCCCATACCCATTTAGTATTGTGAAAAGTTTTATCATATGTAGCTCACTCAGTCGTAATTGGTACTTAATTAGTGATAATTACTTGTAGTGTGTGTTACTAAATTGGATTTTGTGCATTTTCTTTCAGGTGATACTGGTGCTTAAGGCGTTAAAAATGTATGGAAATTCTCACTTGACTGTAATTTTGCAAATAGTTGCTCATGTCTTGGCCTACACGAATTCATGCATAAATCCGATCCTGTATGCCTTTTTGTCGGACAATTTCCGCAAGGCCTTTAGAAAGGTAAGTTTTCCCTAAAAACTTTGTAAACATTTTTTTTCTTTTGTTTTCAATTCAAAATTGAATGGATTCATTCATTATACCTGAAAGCAAATGTTTCTAGATTTGACTTAAAATTGCCAAGCCAACGCAACTTGTTTTGGGATCCGATACGAAGATTTTTCTATCCAATCCCTTACGAAAGTTCACTCGACTATCACATCTAATGGAAGGTTGTCTCATCTCTAGGCGTGGAGCTTGGTCTTGAGCCACTTACAACATTATGTCGAACAACACACCTTTACTCATATTATTGTAATTCAATTGATTAGCTTTGCATATGACGTTTTCTTCCACTTACTAAAATGAAATTTAATGATTGTCACACCATTTACAACCTGAAAAAAATCATTATGTCTCTAGATGTATTCCTCGGTATTGGCCAGGTCCGGACTCAATATTAAAAGTATCAGAGAGAATCCCAACTTCGCTGCACCCTACACTCTTCAGCCACTCTCTCCCCAAGACCGCCATTGTGAATTCCTTTAAGGAGCTGACTAGCAATCATGCTAATCAGATGCTGTTAGTCCTGCTGCTCTTTTTACAGCCTTGGCTCTCCGTACTTCAGCTTGTACGTGAGTTATTAATGCGCAGAAATGCGCCCAGTATTCCTTCAATCTCACCTTCAATCCCACCATTTGCCATTCCATGAAGCGCCTACAGTCGAAGATATCGTACCTCAACTCTTCGATCTTGTGATCGCCAGTTCGAGGCTTGCAGATTTAAGCCATATTTTTATTTAAGAATATACTTTGCAATGATTACAAGAGCTACTGACCCCCTGTGGAAGCTTTAGTATCTCGTATTAACGCCGTTCTAAGGGAGACGACCTCTTACAGAACCTTGAGGTACTCCCGGGAAAATATAGTAATATTTAACTCTTTCTTCTGAGTTTAATTTAAGCTTCCTCTTGCTAAGGTAGTGAAGGACTATCCTGGAAAATAGCCACGTGTCCTAAGCAAATAGCTATCCTCGCCAGCGATTTTCTTATTTGGGACCAGTCAGCCGAGCTAAATATGTTTTTCACTTCCAGCCTTCAAGACTATTTTCCAATACTGTTTTAATAGCATCGATAGTGTTACAAAACGCGTTTTTCTGAAATCATACTGATAATTTGAAAGAGCTTCCGACCCCTGTGCTACAGTGAGCAATCTGCCAAATATTAGTCTTATCTTCCCATTGTATCTAGCAGACATATTAGGGGTATGACTATGACTCTACGGGTGGTTTATTTCCTTTGATAGAAGTACGCTTTAGCTTCCACGGTTCTGGGAACACTTCAGGCATTTTTGCATAGTTCCACTAAACATTTCTGGTCTCTTTTGTATAGCAACCTATTTACAATGCTTTGTTAGGAATTTCATCGGATCAAGGCGAATTTATGGTTCTATTCTTGTGAGTGGTAGTGAGTTTCTGCAATACAATAGATCTCAGCATTATTGATCATGTTGCTTGTGGGAATCTGCTGGCTTTTGGTCTGGTTATCACTGTTCTGTAGACTGTGCAGAATCGACTGTTCTGTAGACTGTGCTTCGTCGCACATAGATTTGAAGCATTTTGTTTGGAGCTCTTTGATTGTCTTTTGATTGCCTTTACTCCATGTCGTTTCCCAAAAGGTCTCCAGATGTTGTTGGAAGTCGACTCAACCTCTTGAGCGTTGGTCTTTGCTTCGGACCTAAAGGCCGTTCATCCTGAATGTTTTAAATTTATCAGTCCGCCAGTAAAATGGATCTTCTCGCCTTTTATTGGGAGGCTTTTACTCTAGGACTTTATATAGTTCTTCCTTGAGTGCCCTTGGAGTCTCTGTCCTCTTCTTCTTTTGTTGTTTTTGTTAGTTGCACGAAGTCTTCGTGCGGTCCTTTCCAGGTCTCGGCTTCCGTTTTGGTTCAGTAGCGAATACAAGCCAATATTAGGTCTGTAAAGCGGTGTTCATCCTGAACGGCCACGACCTCGGAGAGAGCATGTATGTTTTGTATGGCATATCTCATAAGTAGATGGTTAGAGCGCCTTTCATCAACTTGTCTCCCTTATCTGCTTTCCCTTAATTAAGAAATTAAGGTCGGTACAGACCACCCTCCGTGGTAGTATAATTCGTTACTGGTAGCTCAGCGCGACTGGTGTACCCTGCAACCAGAGATCTTCGCACTAGTGTGTTTTTTTTAAATGGGTTTACGAGCATCTGACCTGTTGTTTTTATTGTAAACTCTTTGTCTTTGACTTCTTTTAACCGACCACAAACAAGGCGCATGTCCTCAGATAACTTACCCAAATGGATAAAATGGATTTTATTGCTATAGAACGTTATTTCCAGTTACGGACGCGTCTTAATTACTGAACAGCAGGACCAAAATAGAAGTTATTGTTATCCACATTAAGCCTACTAAATCTATCGATTTACAGTGACAATACGAGTAGATAATTCTAAAAACGTATGCAGGCTTTGTCTATAGGTCCATCTCGAACAAAATGCGGCGTCTATTCCCATTTTTTTCGCCGGGCCGTGCCACGTTAGAGCACCATAATGTCTGCTTTGTAGCAATCTAGGATATTTTAAATTTCCAACTACACTTGTTCAGTTAATAATATTCCGCCATTATCCGAGGTTTGTGATAGTCTCTGAACTAGTCTTAAGTATTTACTTTTTTCTTACCTTGAAATCTGATGTCAGCGTAATTAAGGCATTGCCTGTTACTATATTTGTCCCAAAGAACCTCTCTATACTTGTCTTGCGACTGTCGAAGTAGCTTAAAAATCTCAAGGATATGCAATCAATAACCCGGACTGAATGGGCTTGTACGAATAGGCACCGCCATTAATTGTTTCGTAGAATTTCTCCGAAGGCTTTAAGATGTTACCACATAGAGGCAAGTGTATATATGGCTCGAAAATAAAGGCTAGGCAAGGTACTGAGTATTAAGACGATGTTATCGCACTTTAAAACCTCGGAATGGTTTTAATATTCAATTGCAATTCTAAAATCCATTTTTTTCGAGAAGAAATAATCGTCTCACCAATAAACAATTAGGCGGCGAATGATCGCTTTTAAGTCGTCCATCACAATTGACATATTATTAAATCACGTGTTCTAGTAGATCGATTCAGGAATCTGCTACACGGAACTTAGCGCTCATCTTGACATTGTGTCTGCACACGACAGTCCCCCTCTTATCGTAACGGAAGAGAAAATCTCGTTTGCCAAAGATTTTAGAGCCAATGACATCACGTTCCTTGTTTTGAAGACCATAGAACGCCTAGGACAAGCTTTGAAAATCCACATTTATAATACCGGCAGACCTTACTGTAAGGTATATCCACTCAGGCAGCCCTCCATGAGGTAATACTAGCAGTTAACAAAAACCCTTCTTCCGACTATCGAGCCAAACCTTATATACTTAAATCCGCGCAAGTTACGGGGTATATTAGGGCATAGGACAATAGATTATTTCCTAACTCGTTCAGACTTTTCTTGGCAAAGCCAATATCACCAAAACCATGACCAGAGGCACACCCAAAAAGCAGCTTGTAACATTCTGGTAAGATTTGACAGAACAAGAATGGAAAAGGTGCGTAGACCGTCATTGCAGTGGTTCTAGTTCTGGCAAATCTCTCTTGGTGAAAGGCCAAATCATGGGTAAGATTTACCATTGGGGCCAATCTTTTATTTTGAGGTCAATCAAGGAAAAACTGAAATTTTCACCAAGGTACGGCTTTATTTCCACCAAGCAACCACTTCATACGAATATTAGGTATCTGGACACGGCCCAACATACCGAGCTTTGCGGAGACCCAATATCAAACAACGAATTAGCATAGAATTCTGATTCAGCTGAAAATAATACCTTCCACTCAAATTTACCATATGGACGAAGATAAATTTACGCACAATGGTAGCGCAAAAAGCATGAAAACCACAGGACTTTTTTTCCTTTAAAATAGGGCTAGTGTTAACAATTAGCATAGAGCACTGCGACCACTGAAGCTCTATTGTGCCTGCTAGCCAATTAGATGATTAGTTCCTGTATTTTCTTAATAACGCTGAGAATGTCCCTCGTAGGAGCTGAGCTGATCCCGTCAGGAGTCATAATTTCTCTGAGGAGGATAAGCCTCCTAAGATGGCAAAGAGCAGCACTGTATGTGCTCTGCAGTTTCTTCGTCTTCCAGACAGAGTGGACACCGGGTTTCGAACAAGAGGTTAATTTTGCTAAGATGGTATCTCAGACTATAGTGTCCCTGACCAGCCTTTTGATATCGACTCTTTTATATTTGAGAATATTGATAGAGTTCAGGGGCCGTATGAATCACTTCTTTTGTATGAATCTCTCTGTTTCAAAAGTGCCGGTTTTCCCACTTCTCTGCGAGAAAATTTTTCTTTGACTTGGAGATTCCGCAGAAAGTTTCGGCCCCTATGTACCTTTCGCTGGAATCTTTCCTAGCCTTGGTCGGCGATTTCGTTGCCTTTTATGCATTGTGCCACCAGAGTTTCACCTTATTTATTTTGCCTAGGTCTTGCAGGGCATCGTGGCATTCCTTGACAGATTTTGAGTTCGCACTATATCAACCCAGCACTTTGAGCGCTGCCTGATTGTCTGAGAGTATATTGATGGTCATGCCTCTTATGCCAGTGTCTAAGTTTAAGTTGACGCACGTTAGAATGGAGTATAGTTCGGCTTGGAAGACACTAGTACTAACATATTTCAAAGGGTCTCCGATATTTTCAGATTTGGTCTAAAGATGCCAGCGACAACGCCGGAATCCATTTTGGTGCCATCTGTGTACGACCTCAGGCCTTTGACATTTGGCAAAGGATCACCGCCTTCCCAAGCTGTTCGGTTTGGGATCAATACCTCAAATCTTTTGTCGAAGGTGGACGTGTGTGGTAATGTGTCCGAAACTGTGGTAATCATGTCCAGCTCAGGAAGGTGTTGAAGGATGGACATGTGACCCAATGGTCTACATGGGTGGTCTATTTCCGAGCGGAGAGTAATTCCGAACAGCGGCTCTTGAGCTGCTGTCGGACAAGTTGGCATGGCGCCGGTAATGCCAAGACATGCTAGCCTCTGAAGGCGTTGGACTTTAACCATTGTAGTTTTCTGTTCAATTTTTATCCACCATACAGCAGCATAAGTGATGATAGGCCTTACTATCGCGGATTACCTCTGTTTTCAATCCCCAGGATTTACCATAGATGCGTCGACAGGCCCACAGTGCCTTAATTGCCTTTGCAAGTTTACTTTTTGCTGTTGGACTTCCAGTTAAGTTTGCGATCAAGGTCAATATCTAGATACTTGACTACTTCTGAAAAACCAATGTTTGTTTGACGGAGAAGGTTGTATTTCTCTCCTTTTTGTAGACGGAACAAAGGTTATCTTATTTGGGTTTATCTCTGCTACACCAGTCAGAAAAAATGGAGCGCAAGTTGTATGCGTTCACAGGCAGAAATGTTGCTTTTATCTCTACCAATAACTAAAAGGACTTCATAACTGAGGTTGATTAACTTGTAGTCGCCGATAACTATCGACCAGAATAGTGGTAAAAGGCCTTCACCTTGTGGACCCCCTTTATCTGCCTGCCTTCTGTCACAGAGACCTCTCCGGATGTAACTGATATAATACGTCTCTCAAACATCGCTCTAACTCAGTGGTTAGTGGGGTGGTCTAAAGAGCAGTGGTGATTGATAGTCAGTATTATCAAAACCCTCTCCATATTGAGTACAAAATTCGATCTCCTTGCTTGTAAATTTTTTTCAACTGCGCTACATGCTTCCTCAGTAGATCGTTCTTTGCAGAATGCATATTGGTTTGGATTAAGTGGTATCTGATTCTCTAGTATACCTCCAATATGGAGGTTTTTAGAAGTAAAAATATTAGGCTGATAGGGCGATAGGATTTACGAGTAGGTTGTTCACTTGGTTTTTCAATCTTAGGGATGAAGACAATTTTGACTTCTCCCTAAATTTGAGGAATGTATACCAAGTTGAAACAGGACCTAAAGAGAGCTATCAGTGGTACTAGAATGATGTCTAGGCTTCTCTGTAGGATAGCAGGAAAAACACCGTCTTTACCTGGGGCTATGTAGAATTTAAATGATCCAATTTCCCATTTAGGGCTGAAGAGTATACCATAGAGGCTATCGATGTAGTTTGTGACGCTCATTAGAGCATCAGTAGGTGTTAGCTGGGTAGAAGAACCAGGGAAATAAACTTTTAGCAAAATCTCCAGGTTTTCCCTGCGATTGCCAATGGATTTGCCGTCTGATTTGCGAAGCAAATTGGCGTTATTAAGGTAACCGAACTTATTTTAAAGTGTTTTTTTAACTTATTCGAAGCCCTGAATATGGCCATGATAATGGCACATATCGCAGGATTACAAATATAAACTAGAGGAATGCCATTTCTACACTCTGTGTAATCGGATTTGTACAGTGAACAGCTTTTGAAAGGGGCTCTATGTGAAGTGGATGCACTCAGCAGGAATGTGCTCATCAAGTTTTATTTAAAATATTTTTTTCAAGGCAAATTGTTAGGCCCAAAATGTGGTAGGGGTAAAATCCAACAATCCCCCGATAGCGCTTAGCCATTGTTTCAGATGCCTAAGAATGAACAGCGAAGTATCGAGTAGCTTGAAGCACCCTCATAAGCTCTTGTAAGGGATAAGATTATCCCTCCACCCTCTAGTGTACTACTGCATACTTCCTGCCGCCTTCATGTGTACGTGAGATTGGTGGCTGACTTTGTTTTCTTCATTCAAACATACACGCATACTTGAGGTTAATCGTCTAATCTTTTATAGCTCCTATGACAACATGTGTACATTGCAATCGTCAACATAATTTTTTTATTTCTCTATATTAAGCTATGTTGCGCATATTTCAAATAGCATTTTCAATTTTTAATTGCAGATCGTATGGTGCGGTAGTCCTCCTCAATTGACGCCTGCGAATCAAGTTACAAAAACGACCAGAACCACTGGGAACGGCACCTCAAACATCGATATGCTGTAAATGTTTCATAATTTGCTTTGTACCACCACCAGCAAACACCACACAATTTTTGCTTATTTTTTTAACTTTTGCTTTATTTCATTTTTTAGTTTTTTATTTTAATTTTAATTTCATTTTCAGTTTTCAAGTGCAAATTTGACTAAAATAAACCATATTCTCGTAGATTAACAGCCGTAAATCAAAATTGAGAAAGCTGGTTAACCATAAACTAACGCAAAACTTAATTTCGTAATTCCACTCCAAGGTTAGTGCTCATTAGCGTGTAACATATGCAACATGCCAGTTTTGGGTTTCATCAAATCCAGTGAAGCGTGGCAGATTGATCTTTGCTGGTAAGCACATGTGGAATTCAATTAGATAATGGAATTTAACGCATATGTAAAAGAAAACGCAAAACGGGACGGCTGGAGTGGAATAATGAAAGTTAATTGTTGAATTTCCTCAATTAAATGGCACATTCGGTTACTGTCAATAAGCAGACGCCGACATTTCTACAGTAAACCATAATAAATGAGTGAATTTTCTTAGTTTTCAAAGATGGTAGTGAAGATGGTTTGAACGATTTGGATACGAGCACAAATCTTTATTAAGCACTTTGCTGAAGATGTAAGATGGAAAGTTTGTGTACGAGTTTAACTCACATATCTTCGGGTTGGTTGTGAGGAGGAGACATAGAGATTTCGAGAAAAACAGAAAAACTTTTTGATTGGCATACATTTATAGTACAGTGAAAGTATTGAACTGAAAACACTCATCTAATACCGTAGCTTGAGCTAGAACGTTTCGAACAAAAACTGAAAATGTTTTCGGTCTCTCCAACAACAATTACATTTTTAAGGTATTCATGCTTCTGTTTATCGTAAATTGTTATCGTTTTGTTTTCATATTTCGAACATAACCCTTCATACCCATTTAACAATTTTACTTTTGAATGTGATTTCTATCGTTTATACCAAAATACACTTTTATTTCAGCTTTTAACACATCACACACACCCAACAGTTTCACCCTTTTGTACATTTTGTATAGAAACTACAGGAATTTAAGTTGTAAATATTAAAATGTTATATATGAAAAAAATATTAATTTTATATAAAACATTTTAAATGTTTCATATTACCCATATGCATACATTCATAATATAACATAAGAAATTGTTAAAGTAAAAGCGTCATAAAATAATTATTTAATGATAAATAATGTTGAAACACTATAGTTGCTTTTACATGAAATTTGTTTTTTGTTTTTTATATTAGATAAGCAACTGAAACGTTAACGGTTGGTAACCTTCTCACTCTGCTGAGCCCCAAGAGAGATTAGGTTACCTCCCGGAAATCAGTTTTACATATTCCTATTGAAAAACAAACGTTGACACAATTATGTCTCCTACCTTGTATATGCTATTGACATTAGTTTAAAATACAAGTCGTTACTAGCATACTTGTCAACACTATATACATAATTATGTCAAAATTAGGTTAATCATAATGCTATCCTATTAAAAATAAATTCCTACAACCACACGTGAAATAATAAATTAAACGAATTTTAAGCAGTAGTTCAATAAATAAGTTAAACTAATGCATATATATATACATACATATACAAATAAATAATTAATGAAAAATGTTAAAAAGAAATTATAGATTGCATTAAAATCGTCCTGAATTCAATGCAGTTATGAATAATAGCGAGAATATTCAACATGTATTATACAGGGTGTAGGTGAAACGATAATATTATGTTACCATATATGATTCGATGAAACCAACAAGTAAAACATTTATTGTAGGCGTATAATTTGTTATTCAGAAAATACTTCTGAAAAAAGAGTTAAGTAAATAGTTAAGGAGCAGAGCCTTCGAATAGGATGGAAAAACATAGAAAATTATTCTATTAAGCGGTTGGATAAAATATTAATTTATTTTTTAGTTTAGAGTAATGATATATATATGCTTGGGTTTCATAGCACAATTAACTTATAATATTCGTTTAAGTTTTTTTTTGTAATATTTTTTCGATAAATAAAGAAAAATTATTCTGACCAAAATTAGGGTTTTTTTATTGAAGCACATTTTTTTTTCAATTCACGTTACAACTTTCAATCTAGGAAACTAAGAAAGAGGGCGATTGAGACGGAGTTTTAGACAAGGAGTGCTGAAACAGTTTTTCGCATTAATATTCTGCAGCATACGTGAGTTCATTGGAGCCATAGGAGGTCCGAGAGGTGGGTGCTTAGAAGAGACGTGGATTTAGTATATTAAGAGGGTTAGTTTTGAAAAAGATAGAGTTGTATAGGGTCGCGCAGTCTATGGAACCTGAGAGGGGTCGACTGAGGTAGGATTAGAGGATTGTCGCAGGGTAAGCCACGAAGAGCAAAACGGAGAAAACGACGTTGGATACTCTCGATTCTATATATCTATGTGTGTATGATGGTAAGGAGACCACACTTGAGAGGCATATTCGAGAATAGGGGGAACAAAGGTTATGTAGAGAGACCGAGTGACGTAGGGATTGGAAAACTTTTCAGACCATCGTTTCACGAGGCCGAGTACAGAATTCACCTTAAGAGTTATGACCCTAGCTGTTTTGACAAGCCGAAGTAGCATCAGTTGCCGAGGGTGATTTTGCGCCGCTATGATGCCATTTGGGGAGTTTATGTTTGCCCCGAGGTATGTGAACTCCTTCTCTACCTCGAAATTGAAGCCCTAGATCCTTGGGCTATATTTTTTTTTTTTTTTTTTAGTTTTTAATTCATTTTTATTCATAATTTCTTAGATCTATTTTACCCTAGACAAAAATGCTTAAAAACTAGCTTAACTATTTTAACAATCTAGATATCTTACTGGCCCTAGGCGGACACTCTAAAATAGACGCAACAACTTAAATCTATGTCTTTCGACTACTATATCAACTTACCACTAGCTTAAGCTAAGAAAAATGTTTTTTATTAAAAACTTACCATATGATCATTTCTTGTATTATATATAAAACTTAAGCCTACCTTAATGTAACTAAACCTAACTTATTCTACCTTAACTAAAATATATATATAAATTATATACATAATATATATTTAATATATATATCTTTTTTTTTTTGTTTTTCTGTTTTATATACAATATATATACCCTACTACTACCTACCCTACCCTACCTTACCCTACCCTAGCCTATGTAATCCTGCCATTGGTGTTAGGCAGGCCATGCCTTGAAGAGGCTGAAGCTCTCAAAGTGTCCACTGACGTAGCTCTCTCCAGCCATCCAAAAGCGTTGATGCTGGCGGACTACGTCTCCTCGATCCCGGCGTGAGAATGATCTACAGAACCTGAGGCGCTCGGGCTCACGGAGCGCGACATCGGGTTCGTAGAGGAATCGCCGTTCCACGGAATTGCGACCCACGTGGAAGATTAGCAGCACCGCCAATCTATCCTGGATCAGCCCACATCTATCTAAATAGAGGAATGCTTCTGGCGGCACAAAGCCATTAAGGCGCACTCTCTCGTGATATAAATCGTTGGGGTAGTAAGCCCCGAAGATCAGGCTATTGACCGAAGTCATTGCTCTCGCAACGTGGCTTCGAATCAGTTTGATCAAAAAATTATCTATCCGTACAATCCTGGCCCTACTGTATAGGACCTTGTTTCTTGTAAAATTTTGTGTACTCATATTCGGGTGTCCTATATAGCCCCAGACACGTCCTGAGACATTGTCTCTCAAACACCCGAATCCTTTCCATTAAGCTGGCTCTCACATTGAACCAGACGGGACATCCATAGGCAACCATGGGCCTGATTAAGGCCATGTAGCAGATTACCTTCACCCTAGAATCAAGTTGGCTGCTTGTCATCTTGTTAGAGCGAAAGCGCCCCGGGTCCTTGCCAGAGCAGCATCTACATGTTTGTCAAAATATAGATACTGATCCAGCACGATCCCAAGGTATCTGACTACACTTTGTCTCGCCAGTGGACGTCCGTCCGGTCGTAAAATTAAGAACCTGCGCCAGTTTTTTCTAGTGTCCCGAGAGGCCCTAGACAAAGGCGTTCTGAACAATATAGGTTCTGATTTCTGGAAGTTGATTCTCAACTTCCTGTCATCACAATACTGCTGAATTTTTTTCGAAGTCACGCTGCAGAAGAATAACAATAACGTCGATCGTTGGACCTGATCTGTACGCGATTAGGTCGTCTGCGTACGATATTGAATGGTGAAGAGAAACTAGCAGAAACGTTGGCAATTTTCACTACGAACTTTCTACCTGTTAACATGTCAAAAATCATGTATAGCAGTGGTTTACTTATGCCCATCCGGCTGAGCTTGTAATAAAGACCTTCTAACCATACGGTGTCGAAGGCTTTTTCCAAGTCAATCAGACAGGCATCCGTGCATTGGTTCTTGCATTTATTCCATTGAACATCCGCCACAAGCTTCGACGCGGCATGAATAGTGTCATGCCCCGCTCTGAAACCGAATTGGTTATCCGGGATGATTTTATTGTCCTCAACCCATTTAGACAGGGCCCTATGGATCACCTTCTCGAAGACCTTGCTGATACTCGGAAGGAGACTTATTGACCAGAGATTTTCCGGGTTAGATGTGTCTTTACCCCTCTTGGGAATTGGTTGCACCACCGCTGTCTTCCAGTGCACTGGATAATATGCATTATTCAGTGCATTGTTGAACAGGATGGTGTACAGCCACTACAGCCACTGGCGGAAGGTGCCTGAGCACAACATTGGATATACCGTCGACTCCCGCGGATTTTTTCTTCCTCAATGACTCGAAGATCATCTGAAGATCTTCCGTCGAAGGGCTATATTTGTTCAAGGTGATGGGTGACGAACCGCTTTTTTGTTGACCGCATATAGAGGATGTTTTTTATAGAGGTATAGAACTTTGAAATGGAATAAAACAATGATAATTTTTTCAAATTGACATGAAATGCCTTTATTCGAAAGATAATCTTCCGACATTATTTATGTACATATTTCTAATATAAATATAATTTCTGGCATACGGCTGGCGGTGAATGGGCCCAAAACAAGATTGCCGTTGATCCCAATTTTCATAAGCGAATTTTGTTTAGCGATGAAGCTCACTTTTGGTTGAATGGATACGTCAATAAACAAAACTGCCATTTTTGGAGTGATGTTGAGGCACCGTTACACGCACAAAAACTGGCTGTTTGGTGTGCTTTATGGGTTGGTGGAATAATTGGTCCGTGCTTCTTTAAAAACGATGCTGGCCAACCTTGAACAACCATGATGTGCAGGAGCTGTAGTTTCAACAAGATGGCGCAACATGTCACACAGCTCGTGCCACAATTGATTTATTGAAGGAAACGTTTGGTAACCGCATAATTTCACGTTACGGATCCGTGAATTGGCCTCCAAGTTCACGCGATTTAACGCCGCTTGACTATTTTCTGTGGGTCACTAGTCTACGCCGATAAACCCGAAACGATTGACCACTTGGAGGACAACATTCGCCGCGTTATTGCCGATATACGGCCACAAATGTTGGAAAAAATCATCGAAAATTGGACCTCCAGATTAGATTACGTCCGAGCCAGCCGTGGCGGTCGTATGCCAGATTATACTTAAGTTATAATGTCGGAAAATTATCTTTTGAATAAAGTTAATTTTATGTCAATGTAAAAAAATCATTTTTATTTTATTCTATTTCAAAGTTATATACCTCTATAAAAAACACCCTTTACAAGGTGGTTCAAAATTAATTACCCTATCGAAAGATGTTATAATTTTTGCAAATAGCATTGTACGTAAATTAAATTTGCAGTTTGTATGCTAGACAGCTGCAGTATACAAACAGACAAGTAACGACAAATGCGGGAAAATATGGTGTAGATTTTTATGACCAACAATAAGTCGGGTCAGAAAATCGCGGCTGTGCCTGCCGATGTCGCTGAGAACGAAAAAACCTCAACCGGACGACGGGCCACCCATCTGGGCTTCACCAGACTGACCCTATAGCGAATATTAGTGAAAGCCTTACACATATACGCGTACGAAATGCAAACAGTTCATCAGCTAGTGCGCAGTTAACAACAAAGAGGACGATTTTGTATCGAAAATCATTATGTGCGATGAGGCGCATTTTTAAGCGGTTTCCTTAACAAGCAGAATCTACATTTTTTCTACAACAAGCCTCAGACAACCGCAGCACTTAAGGAGAATATTCGACAGGAATGCGAACAGTTATCACCGGAAATCTTGCGGAAACTCATGGAAAATGCGACAAAACGGGAACAAATATGTATCAACACTGCTGGCAGCCACCTGATGTTTTTTTTTTTTAACAGAAAAAATTGCAAGGTCCAAATAAAGATTTCCATTACTCAAAATTATTATTTTTTATTTAGTGAAAAGGTAGTCAATTTAGCGCCACCTTGTATTTCGTCTTCTCCTCATTGATGTGAAGACCAGCTCGTTTCGCCTGATCTTCAATCGCCGTGAACGCTTCCACAACGTTGCGCAGCAACTGTGTTGACGTTGGCCCGCCGCGCTATTTGTTCCAACACGAGACTGAAGGAGTCGCATAACAACGCATTTCCTTGCCGTAATCCGGTGCAGATTTCAAAAGGCTCGGAGGTTCTGGAGCGGAACTACACAGTAAGTCGAGTGTTTGTTAGCGTGGTTCGACACATCCGACATTCCAGATATGCCCAACGACGTGCATTCGTCCCACAAATTCACCTCGAACTTTGAAGAGCCCTGATAGCAGTTCCTCAAAGCCTGCGGTCTTATTGTTGTTCAGCTTTTTAATAGCTATGCTTAATTCCTCAATGCTTCGTCCACTACTACTCTCTTTTCTCCATGCTCTTTAGGCAGACGCTGGAATTGCTGCTTGGAAACATCCATTATTCCTTGTGGATCGGTAACAAGACAGTTGTCGCAATTTCGAAGAGCCTGGGTGCTGTTGTTATTGTAAAAGGCTCTTTTGGAGGGTAGGGGCTGGGCATATAGAGCAAAGCTGCTGATTGCGCTCAACATGGCTGGACGCCAGCAACGATACCTGTTAATGCTCAGGTCAAATTGACATACAACCTCTTCGTGGCACCCTCTGAATATCCTTCAAGCCCTCTCATTGAGAACCGAACCGATATTTGCAGCTACCGCCCTAGGCAAGACCAGGATGGCGGTTATGCGAATGGCTAACAACCCGCCCATGAAAAAAAAAACTGTTATAAATGAGAATTGCGTTAGCAAACAGTTTATATTTGCCCTATTCACACTAGGCCACAATGGAACCAGGGACAATATAAGTATAGGACGTTTGTTCCAAAAATAAGGTGAATTTCAAAAAGTCTGTGCCGTATATTTGGCATTTCTAATCAACACTTGTGGCAACTGAAAAATCAAAAACCAATCGAAAAACAGATTATGCACAGAAAATACAAATCGGACATAATCTTCGAAAGAGCTCTTACGAAATAGTTCACTTGGCTCTACAATGGAATCCCCAAGGTAAAAGAAATGTAGGACGGCCAAAAATGACCTGGCGCAGAAGCATCAAAAAAGAAATTACAAAATCATTTAAGGAATTGGAATACATTGCTACAGATCGTGATCGTCGGAAAGCCTACGTAGACAGACTAAGTTCTTAGTTACATCACTTATTTGTAATATTAGAATAGAATGATGTGCTTGGCGATTTTTTGCTGTTGAAAAAAATGAATCAGGCAATCTGTACTAAATTGTGGGTGACAAATAAAATTAAGCTTAGAAATTAAATGAAGAGAAAACAAAAAGAAAAAAATATACCTATATGTTCATTGACCGACTTTGATCGATCCAAATTAAAAAAAAAAGCGTTTACCCTCAACTAACTCACAAAAGTATTTTTCTTAAATCTAAACATCGGATGCAGAGCATTGTTAACAATACCGAAAAACTGAAAAGCAACGCACAAACCCTGCCTTCCCTGATAACGAGGCTGATCAATGTGAGTTTGGATCAAGCATGAATTACAAAAATATTTAAAACGATCGACCCACAAAAGCGGCAGGAAAAATTAAATCTTGAAACGGCTATCGACAAAGTTTTTGAAGAAGTGGTTGCAAGGCGACTGTTGAAAAGTATAATCTCCCGGTTAAGAATCAATTTAGATTTCGCAAAGGTAAAAGTGTAAATAGACCGATTGAAAACTCTGCAAATAAATTGAAATGTACCAAAGACCGAACAAAAACCACAGTTCAGTAGTGGTATTCATCGATTTCAAGAAGCGCTTCGACACTTTGCGCTTCGGCTTTGCCGCTCTTCAGTCTGCTAATCACGGCTTCTATTTCAGGAACTGTCGGAGTTCTTCTTGGATTTCAGCGCACAGAAAGGGAGATTGGAGTGTAGTTCTCACCATTAGTTGGCAGTGACTCTGCGAAGAGTTCCCTCCACCGATCAAGTTGCTGCGGATCTGGTGTTCGCCTCTGTCTCTTAGGGAAGGGTCCGGTATCACAACGTCTCTTTGCGAGTGTCTGGTGGTAGGCCGCAGCCAGAAGAAAACTCACAATATCCAGCAAAAATTACTTTGGCATTGAAGTCGCCTATGAAAATTTTAAAATCAGTCTTGGGGGAGGACCTGAGGCATGCTTCCTACTAGTCGTAGAAGGTGTTCATCATCATCCTGTTCGGTGGGGGCGTAGCATTGTATAATCGTGATGTTGGAAAAATTCAATTGGAGTCGAATTGATATATCCCCTTCTGAAATGGGTTTACACAAGAGATATATTTTCGCAGCTGGGGATAATAGAATACCTACTCCGTTCTTGTGGTGGGTGTTGTTACCACTAGAAATGCCCTTTCTAGCTCATTTCAGAAAGTCCGAGGATCTATAGGTACTTCTTACTGGACCCCTGTAATTGGGATCAAGCAGATGATTATATGTATTATGGCAGCATTCATACTGAAAATGATGAAGTTCACAGCTGTATTTCACAGAGCTAAAATTGAGACATAATTGTGTGTGATTCGTCAACTGATAACTCATTTCCATAATATTGCACATGGAAATGAAAACAGCAAAGCCTATACTTCTGAAAATGAAATCCGAAAACGAGCAAAAAACCCAGCCATTCTTCATCTCACCGTATACCTGGTTATCTGAGTGCTCTCGGATAGAGTAAAAAAGCCTTTTCTTTTGTATTGCACGATATTATTTTTTTTTTATTGTTTTTTTTCAGGTTTTTTTAATACGAGTACATGTCATCAGCCGAGAATACCTTTTTCTTGTTTCTTCAATTAGAAGTGGTGGTTGCAGAAATATAATTGTTGAAAACAATGCGAATATCTCGTGCCCTCATGTTCCGGAAACGTTGATACAACTCAAGGAAAGAAGATGCTGGAAAAATTCTGTCAAACGGAAAGCCCATCGCACGTTTATCGGGAAACAGTTTATCTTTCAGTCCGCAAAATGAAGCAGCATCATCGCAAATGTCAGCTCTAAAAAGAAACATCTCAATCAACCAGGTTAAGACAAGTTAATATAGGCTTAGGTACACATTATTAGCCTGCACAACTTCGTCATCGGCGTAATTTGAAATCATTACAAAAAGTTCAAATAGACGTCCATCGGGGCTGCCCTTTGGAAGGAGCATATGTTCGGGCCAACCACAACCGCAGAATCGCGATTCGGCCACTGCGTTTGGATCAGTTGTCTGCAGCAGAACAGAGTTGCGAGTAAATGTCTTTTCAAACGGAATCGTAACACTTGAACTTTCCGAACGGCGTTTTAAACGATTTTGTCCAGGTTTCACTAAGAAATACAATGGAAATGGGAACATTGAGACGTGTACTATGAATTCACTTACAGTTGACGGTGAATTTATCCAGTTCAATGGCTAAGATGCGCTTCTCCTCTAATGTCAATTCAGTTATACGCTCGTCATTCTTTGGAACAATGAAAATTCGACAAGTACCCCGACGTGCTGCACTGCTCGTGTTGTTCACAACGATGGTATAGTCGAAAGGCTCGTGTTGTAGATGGGTGAATCGAACAAATGAGTTCGCACTAGGTCCTGCAAAGTCCAATCCCGAACCTAAGTCAATGTCACTCTTTTGCCAAAATGTTGTCAAAATGTTTGGTGGGGAGTTCTTGGCACGCGCTTTGACTTGAATGTTATCAATTTGTATACCCTCATAACCAAGCTGTTGGGCAAATACATATACATATGAGAGTGATTACCATAGCTTTATAAGACATACCTGTGCGGCAGTATAAGGTGGTAGAAGAGCCTTATGCTTGAGGCCTAAATTGTTAATAAAAGCGTGCCATCTGTAAAAGATGGGATCCCTCATAGCAGTAGAAACCTGGGCCATCACACTTGTGCTCTCGAGGAACCTTGAGTCAGGATCATGGATAATAGCCAACATGTAATGAGCCAAGTTATGCAAATCTCCATATAGTCGGCGATTGACCGAAAGAGCTGACGACTCAATGATGTTGAAAAGGACGTCAATACCGCGGGTGTCATCCAGAGCCACGCGATTTCCATCAACCTAATGTCGAAAGTCTTATCAAGTTGTATTAGAATCAAGGCATGTACTTACGTCTATGACGTATCCGATGTCGATAGCATCTTGAATCCGATCAATCCACCTCTCGAGGTCAGCAACTTCCACACTTATTTCGGTTCGGTTAACGTCCTGCAAGACCATTCCAGGCATACGGGATGCGTACGTACGATTAGTAACGCTATTAATAAGCTTTGGGAAATAGCCCTCCCTCAAAGGCTCTCGCAAGTTGCTTAATGGTTTTGTAGTGCCCAGAAAATTGCAAAATCTATCCACATTATACCGAGCTACAATCTGGTTGTGCATGTAATAGAATAGTTCGCCTCGACGGTCTTTTGCGACGATGTCTCTTGGTCCATCTGCTGGATATACCAAATGCCAATGCCAATGATGTAAATTGATGCCAATATCTTCGCGGAAGTACGCCATCCTTTGCTCCTCCTCGCGGTCAGATGCGGTATAATTGAGTGGCGTCTCCAATGGAGTCTGGGAAATAAATCATTTTTACCGCATGCATCTACAATAAATATAAAAATTTTACCCTATTTTCCGAGTTTGGTAGAAGGGAAGCGTCATTTCGGGCATTCCTTAATGTGCTGGGCTCGATAAAATTATTTGGAAACTGCGATACAACTGGAGGCACCCGCACGTTAGTAGTATCCTTTCTATGTTGAATCGCCACACCATAAGCGTATTGGAACAAGTATGGATTTACACGATCCCTAAGAAAATAATTCTGTAAAAATGCCTTATTTAAGGACACCTTCTTACTTAACATAAATGGCCAAGGAAATAAACGTCTGGATATCTTTAGCATCCATAAACATTTGCATTAGAGTGGCTGCCACCTGCTTGTGCTTCGGATTAAACAAGCAAAATGATCCCGTGATCCCGGCTGTGTTCACAAAATCCAAATTCGGTTTCTCGATATCTTGAACAGCAATCTATGAGAAGAACAACTTTTAGAACATATTCAAATACTAATTGAGATCATAATCACCTTGGTTTCCACATCAACACTAAAGCGCGATTGGATTTCAGAGCCAAAGTCGTAATATTTTCCAGCGTAGAAACTATCAGGCAAATCAAAGATCGTCTTTCCATAGTCTCGCGGAGTGAAAGACGGTTCGAACGGACGCTGGAAGATCATTTCCATAGCCTTTTTTTCCATGTTCATTATGAAATATTGTAGTTTCAACGCGAAGGGTTTTCAAGGTACACAAACTGAGAATAATAATCTACCAGCCCTTGGAAGGCCTTTTATATAAAAATTTGTTTGAAAAAATATAGTTTGCAAAGGGTTATTGACTTCAAGCCGGATAAGGCAGATTGCAAAAGTGGTTTCTTTATCGTAAGCTTAAGTTTCGCATGACGTTTATTGAACTTTACTGACTTGCGGTTTAATCATTTCTTGTATACTAGATTGCACAAGTGCATTTCACTTGCACTTTCATTTTGTCGTTCCAATAAGATTAGCTTAGCGCTGTGGTTTGCTAGTTGCCTAGTTCTTGGTAATGGGGGTCTTTGCTCGCCGTGTACTTACTCTGGGAAAATATCAAATAGTTTAAGCTTTAAACGTAGTTATCGAAATATGAGTTACAATGTTGCATTATCTTAGACCGATTTTATGTTATGGCATAGCTTTGGGAGAACAATAAGTCTCGGGTAATTGCCTTTTCTCACTTTACTAGGGAAACAAAAATTATGTACATTCGGTGCGCCCTAATTGATTCTTTATAGTCGAATAATAAATATCGAATTGGAAGCAGAAATTTTGTCAATAATTCAGTGATTGTAGGCATAATGGGATGTGTGAAGGCTCACCATGTAGTGAAGCCTCTTTCGAAGCAAAACATGCATTTTTATAATTCAAGGAAATCCGAAGCCGAACCTTCTCATATCTACAAACAGGATACAGATATTTGAGCTCAGAAAGCTTGTCCTGAACCAGAATGCTGAGAGGACTTAATCAATACCTCGCTAATCATAAAGATCACGTAATATATTACTATGACAAACGATCCCCAAGGCATTGGAGATATAAATTACGTGACTACCTCCTTTTTCGCTACAATTTTTCAGTAAAACACACATTATCTGCACCCAATTTTTACCAAATAAGTATTCAGCCTGCTAAACAAATCATCAAAATACCTTGCCTGTAAAATCTCGTTGCATTCTCAGCTTTTTGAATTCCATATGCCATATATCAAAATTACTCGTGTTTATGATAATCTTAAATCCAGCATGACCTGGCTCCGAGATGAAATCAACCTTCATAGCTAGCACGAATTCTAGCCAGATTTTTCCGTGCCCCCCTCCAAGTTATTATGCGAGATGTTAGACCCTTAATATTAATATGCATTGAGGAGGCAATTTTCCCTGACCAATGGAAACTCTAACATCTGGTGTTGCTAGCCAAGGGAAAAAAAACACATAGAGAATCGGCCAATATGTCTGCTAGATACAACAGGAAAGACCATATCATATGTGGCAGACTACTCTTCGAGGTTTAGGATAGAGGAACCCTTTCCGACCACCAAAATGGTTTTAGAAAATCGCTTTGTTCCGTTGATGCCATAAAAGCGGCAGCTGAAACGATACGGAGTAAAAGATGGCGAGGTGACACAGAGAAATACTGCGCAGTAGTAACCCTGGATGTTAAAAATACCTTCAAGTTCTGGTCTCTGTCCAGAATGGATGCACCAGATGATAGCATTAAATACTACAATGTTTTCGCGGAGTACCCCAGGGGTCAGTCTTTGGACCTTTTCTTCTTTATATTATGGAGTTTGGCTATTAACACTGCCACAAGGAATCAAGATTATCAGTTTTGCTGACGACATAGCCATTGTTACTATAGCGAATCACATCCACGAGGTAGAGTCTGTCACGCATGAAGTGATCGCCAGAATCAAACATTGAGTAGAGTCCGCCAACCTTGAACTAGTCGACAACAAGAACGGGGCTGTTTTAATAACCAGCCGAAAGACTGTAGAATAGAGACACTTCCGGGTTGGAAGCTAATTTATTACATTTAAAGAGGCACCAAAATACTTGGGTGTAATTCTCAACAACCGACGAGATGCACAGGGTTTACCTTAGGCAAACTACAATCCGTCAAGAGACCAGCGTTATCCGGAGGATGAAAGCAGAAGAAGTGGCAAGCCAAGTAGGATAACACGCCAAAAGGCAGATTAACCTACAAGCTCATCCCCACGATCCAGGCTTGGGGAAAAAGAGCGTACGGGAATTGCTATTAGCAATTCCTGTCAGGTCACGGCAACTATCGACAATGTCTTCACTGATTTGGACACGAATGTCCAGAGGAAGAGGAAGACGCAGAGCACGCAATATTCCACTGCAGACGCAAGAATGAGGATTACTACCTGGAAACTTGAGACTTCATAAAGCGTGCAGAACGTGCAGCTAAGAAGACTTGAAAGATTAAGAAGAGCTTAAACGGCCGATGCAGAGCACATAGCATAAGTGGGGAGAGTGTTTGAAGTTCGCAGGGTGTGGTTTAGTACGTAGGCGTAGTCCTGGCATTGAGTATTTGAGTTTGCGAACCGTGCATACTAGTAGCCCGGGCTACAGGTACCTTTCGAATATTGCACCTCTTTTGGCGCAACCATAAAAAAAAAACCCTAAATGTCAAATTCGAAGAAGCACATCATACAGTCCGCACTTACCTGGTTGAATTACCATCTGCTTTTCCGTATATGTATACTAATGAGTACTTAACTTGGATAACAGCGACATTTTTCTCTCTGAAAAACGAAACACTTTGGAAACAAGTGGGCGACGTTTCGGATATTGAAGACGCGGACATTCTTTGAAATAATGCAGGCTTTTATGCAAGAAGTATAATGGTAAGCGCTTTTTAGGAGCATTAAATTAGTTGACGTTCGCGCTGAAGGTGTTGAGACTATGGACGGTCTGAGCCTCCTTATTGGCTTTGATTCTTACTGGCACATCATAACAGAGTAACAAGGGACAATCGAGGCAGTATAATATTTTTTTTACAATTTTCGTGGGGGCGAATTCAAGCTAGCTTAATCTAATCTTAACCTAATCTCACTTACTAGCTAGGGAGAACGGAAGAGAGGGGAGGGTGGTTAAAAAGGCGGATTTTTAGGCATCGAGTGCTGAGGTTGAAGTCGAAGTAAGGATTCGAGCCGATGGATGAAAATAATGTCAGATACAATTCTTCTTTCTTCCAACGTGTTCATGTTGATTAGTTTAAGGCGGTCTTGGTAGGGTGGTAAAATCAAAGGATTGCCCCAGGGGAGACATCGAAGAGCAAAACGTAGGAATCGGCGTTGGATGCTCTCGATTCTAGAAATGTGGGTTTGTTGGTAGGGAGACCACACTTGAGAGGCGTATTCAAGAAGGGGCCGGACAAAGGTTATGTAAAGAGATCGGGTGACGTAAGGGTCCGACAATTCTTTAGACCATCGCTTCACGAAACCGAGTGCAGAATTAGCTTTAAGGATTATCTCATCGATGTGTGCACGAAAATTTAGCTCCTGGTCACATAATATGCCAAGATCGCGAATGACTTGAACTGTGGAGGAGGTTTGATTCGTTTACGTGAAAAGGTAATTGATTGGCATTTAGAAATATTAAGCTCTAAGCAATTTTTGGAGCACCAGATGGAAAAGCTATTGAGATCAGATTGAATAAGGGAAGAGTCATGACTGGAGGAAATGGTCTTGAAGAACTTGGTGTCGTCGGCGTATAATGAGATGTGGGAGTGTTGGATCACCATTTCAAGATCGTTTATGGAAAGAACGAAAAGAAGTGGACCTAAGTGGCTGCCTTGGGGGACGCCGGAGGAAGCTAAAAAGGGGTTAGAGAAGGCAGATCTAAAACGAACTGTACTGTAATAGCGATTTTCCAGGTAAGAAGATATCCACTTCAAAGAAATGGGGTCGAAGCCACGGGAGGACAATTGAAGAGTATCAGTCTGTGGGAGATTTTATCGAAAGCTTTACTGAAATCGGTTGAGATAACGTCGACTTCTTTGCCGTTCTCTAAGGCTGATAGGGTAAAGGACACAAATTCAACAAGGTTAGTGCTTGGAAACCGTGTTGTCTAGGGGAGATTAAAGACTTGCAGCGAAAACTTAGGGTTTCGTACAAAATACTCTCAAAGAGTTTGGGTATACATATGTGACAGTTTGGCAATGGGATGATAGTTGTTAACAACGTTCTTCGGTCCTTTTTTGTGTATAGGGGTGATAAATGAGGTTTTCCATAAGCGGGGGAATTCACCTTGGGATAAGGATAGAGTGCAGATCTTCGAGAGAGGGCGAGAGATGGTTGAGAAGCATTTTTTTAGAAGTATGGCAGGGAGACCGTCGGGTCCAGGAGTGAATTCATCATTAAGTAGATTTAATTTCTTTTCGATTACATGAGAATCGACTGTGTGTGGAAGAAATGGTCCAAAGGAAAAAAATTCGGTAGATAATCGAAGTATGAGAGGTCTGGAGCAAACGAGTCGTCAGCGAAATACTGTTTAAAAAAGGCGGCGGCGATAATATTGGGATCAATCGAGGTTTGATCATGGAAGGAGAGAGAGGTAGGATAGCCATCAGATTTTCTTTTACAGTTAACAAACTTAAAGTAGGACTTTGGATCATTTATAAAATTGGCTTGCGTTTCAGTTAAATAGCGTTGATAGAGGAAGTTGTAAAGGGCGGTAAAGTGGAAATAGCTGCCCAGGTAGTCAGAAAAGTCATTAGATGATTGAGTACGAAGGGACATTGTCCATTGCTTATTTCTTTTGTTTCTTAGAGAACGGAGCCTGCGATTGTACCAGGGTGGGGAGGTGGACGAAGTTTTGCGTTGTGAAACGGGAACGTAAAGAGAGATAGAGTAAAATATTTCCCTGTAGAGTATGGATATTGCATACCGTAAATGGGTTAGGTTATCAAAATTGAGAAGGTCATTTTTAAGGTATTCATTTATTAGATGAAATTTTGCTTTGTGGAAATCGTAAGAGGCCAGAACTGTAGGGGGTTTATTCTGTGATGGAGAATTGTGAAAGAAGGAAAAGAGGAGGGGAGGATGGAAGTTATCGATGGTTGAAAGGGAAAGGGGACAAAGTGAAACAGAAGAGTTGAGAGGATCGGTTGTGAATATGAGGTCGAGTTGTCTACCCATGTAGTTCAGGACGCCACTAACTTGGCTAAGGTTTGAGTCTGTTAGGCGATCCACGAAAAGACATTCTTTGGCAGTAATGGGATTGGTGGCAGTGTAAAACGATTGATCGTCTGATTGGGTCCATTTAAGATGAGGAAGGTTGAAGTCACCGAAAACAAGGATTTCATCTTGAGGGTTATTTGGTCGATTGTGTTGATGGTGAGTTGATAGAATTCAATAGGTTGTAAGGGCAATATGTAGAAACAAATGATGTATAGTGTCTTCTGGGGTAGAGCAATCTTAATTGAAACAAAGTCGAGAAGTGGGGAGGATGATACTGCAATAAGGGAAGAGTCAATTGTATTAAGGACGGCTAGTAGAACGCCTCGACAAGCATCAGTGGGTCGGCTGAGTTCGTCATCGCGATAAACATTAAAATTTGATGGGAACAGTTCGAGGTTATTTGACGGGATGTATCAGGACTCTACAACTTCGTAAAAGAAAACATGCGAATATCATTCTAACCTGGAAGAGTCTGGTCGAGCCTTCAAGGACCCCAGCCTCAGACTGTGACAACTCTGATTCAGTCTTTTTTCCCAAATGGACTTGGCAACCAATCGCTATAAGTCAGTATATGAATTCGGTTCTTAAACTAGAAGGGACTGGCTAGATACTGTCAACGTGACAGCATCAACGAAAAGACCAAGACAAGTGTCCCGTCGTAACCCAGAAGGGCAGAGTAATCCGGTCGCAGCGCCGAAAGAGCGGGCAAGTTTGTTGATGTCACAAACATAAATGTAATCGGCGGACCTAAGCCCGGAGGATATATCCTGGTAAAGAATGCTCGCAACAACTTCAGATCATATTGTATGAAGTAGACCGTGATAGCTTGCTTTTGTTTTGGTTTGAAGGAAGCGTCACTGTTTTTGATGAAACGTGGCACCGTTTCAAGGACAAAGTTCGTGCCAAGGTGGCCATATCGAAAATTTTAAACAGATCCTCGAACTGAATAAATGTCCAATATAAATATATCATGCAAATTGGGTTTAGGTCCTACCTACCATACAACAAGTGCTAATAATCTGTAACCATGTCAGAAGTAATCATACGATCGGTAACATTGAGAACAATTTTAAAAATGTGATAAAATTGTTCAAAATTTCTACAACAAATGGAACATCGAGCTTTATGAAGACAAATTGCAAGCAATCTTTTTCAGTCGAAAAAAAGCTTGTTTTCTCACTTCAACTAGCTTGCAAATAAATCAAAATAAAGTGGAATGGCTGACATTTCACCAACATATTATGCAAACTGTTAACAAGGTCAATATCGCCATAAAAATTATTTACCCATTCATCAAGAGGAAATCATTATTATTAGATAACTCGAAACTGAGTATTTTGTTCGCCTATTTTGATTGCCAAAGGGGTAGATCATTCGAACATATGTCGACACCAGCGTCAACACTTAGCCTCTGTCTACCAACTCCTACTCTCACCTCCCCGCGGTGGCTCCCGGGTGCCTAGTTCCTCAACTGTAGTTTAGGGTTAGAATCCCATTTGTAAGGTTGTTTGGGACAGCAAACGAGAGAGGGGAGGCCTTGACCTGCCATCAAGGCTCGGCTCCTGCAACATGGCGGCGGCGGAGGAATTCCCAGGATGGAATCAACGGCGGCACCCACAGTTCGAGTGAGTAGAACTACTTGATGAGTACCAAACCGGGCTACTCCTACATATTGGGAGCTCAGGCCGGTTAGGAAAGGCATATGCCGACCCTGCGTTCCTGGGGAAAAAGGAACCTGACCCTCCAGGTTGGTGGTTGTGCTTAGGGCTAACATTCCTATCACGGAAAAAACCAGTTGTTACGAAGCAACCAACAAAAGCCTCAGATACGGACGGATACCATGTTGACGACCTCCATAAACGAAAGGACAACCTACGAGTTTGAACCTGGAATGTATGGTCCCTTAACAGACCAGGTGCAGGCCAACAACTGGAAAAAACCCTCGACTGCTATAAAGCAGATATAACGGCACTCCAAAAAGTGCGATGGGATGGACCAGGCAAAAAGCGGATGAGAAACTATGATATATACTACGGTGACTGCTACAAGGAAAATAGGCAACGCTTATTTGGATGCGGATTAGTTATTCGAGGTAGACTTAGGCAAAAAATCTTAAGCTTTCGACATGTAAGCGAACGCCTCATAACAATCCGCATCAAAGGCACTTTCAACAACATACGCCTCATATGCGTTCATGCCCCTACGGAAGAAAAAGGTGATCCACTCAAAGATGATTTCTACGACCTCCTAGACCGAACGTACGCACAATGCCCCAGTTACGACACCAAAATCGTACTAGGAGATTTTAACGCAAAACTGAGCAAAGAGGAAATCTTTGAGTCAATCATAGGAAAGCATAACACCGAGTCCGATAATGGACTCCGGCTAATTGATTTTCTAGCAGGGCATAATCTCATTGCAGTAAGTACACGATTCGCACATCTCAACATTCACAAGGGAACCTGGCGGTCCCCCGATCAATCGACTACGAACCAGATTGATCATATTGTGATCGACACCAGACACTCCTCCAGCATTCTCGACGTGCGAACTTTCCGAGGAGCCAACATCGACTCAGATCACTACCTTGTTGTAGCCAGGGTACGAATGAGGATATCGAGAATGCTACGGAGTCGTGTAGGACAACGCAAGTTTGACGTCGAAAAGCTACAATCGCAAGAGACCGCTTGAATCTTTGCCGATCGCGTTTCCCTCAAGCTCTCTCAAACCCCAACAACGACGACACTATCCACAGACCAGCAGTGGGAGCATTGCCAGAACGCAATAAGAGACGTTGCTTCTGATGTGCTGGGTTTCAAATCGAGACCGCCTAGAAACCCCTGGTTTGACCTGCAATGCGAACGAGCCCATGCAGCAAAGCAAGACGCATACAAAGCCATGCTGCGGACGGACGAGAGCTGCTTGCGAGCTCTATAAGCAGAAAAGAAGGGAAGAACATGCGCTTTTAAGAAAGAAAAAAAAGGAGCACGAAAAGCGTGAGATCGAGGAAATGGAGAGATGTCATAACAGGAATGAAGCTCGAAAGTGTTCCCAAAAAGTAAAACGAACATGTCAGGGCTACAAAGTCAGAGCAGAAGCCTGCCGGGATGAAAACGGCGATCTAGTAGTAGAATCACAGTCGATGCTGAGAATATGGCAGGACCACTTCAGCAGACTGTATAACGGCGATGATAGACAAGATACCGCTGTCAAGCAGAATGATCCATTCGCCACGGACGATGACGTAAGAGAATCCCGTCCACCCGACATAGACGAAGTCAAAATAGCGATATCGAGACTTAAGTCTAATAAAGCCGATGGCCCGGACGGCCTGTCTGCTGAGCTTTTCAAGGCGGCTGGAGATGTGTTGGTAAGGCGCATGCACCAACTTATCTGTAAAATATGGTCGAAGGAAAGCATGCCCGACGAATGGAATCTCAGCACCGTTTGCCCGGTCCACAAGAAAGGAGACCTCTATAATTGTGCCAATTATAGGGGAATAAGTCTCCTCAACGTCGCATACAAGATCTTCTCTGCCGTATTGTGTGAACGCCTGACGCCTTTTGTGGATAACCTGATCGGCTCTTATCAGTGTCGCTTCAGGCCCAGCAAATCCACAATAGACCAAATATTCACACTGCGGCAGATCTTGGAGAAGACCCAAGAATTTCAAATCGATACGCACCACCTTTTCATCGATTTTAAAGCCGCGTATGACAGTGTGCATAGAGACGAGCTATACGGTGCCATGTCTAGTTTTAACATCCCTGCCAAACTCGTCAGATTGTGCAGGTCGACAATGGAGAATTCTCGCTGCTCCCTTAAGGTAATTAGCTAACCCAGACCTATGGTGTTAAAAAAGGACAATTCTAGACAAGGCGACGCACTGTCATGCAATTTCTTTAACATCATACTTGAGAAGATCGTACCAGAGTCACTGGCCAACACAAGAGGTACGATTTCTTTCAAGTCCTCCCAAATGGGTACGCAGATGACATTGACGTGATCGGGAGATCGCAGCGAGACGTCAATGAGGCATTCATAAGCATTGAGACGGAAGCGACCAAAGTGGGTCTTAGCGTTAACGAGGGTAAGACCAAATATATGTATATCGAAAAAAGACACACAACACCGACGTCTGGGCCAGAACGTCATGCTTGGCAGCTATAATTTCGAAGTAGTCAAGGACTTCGTCTACCTTGGCTCACTTATGACCAGCGACAACAACACCAGCGCTGAGATAAAACCCAGAATAACTCTTGCCAACCGCTGCTTCTTTGGGCTCAAGAGGCTATTGAGAAGTAGAGCCCTCTCTCGAAAGACCAAAATAACGTTGTACAAAACCTTAATCATCCCAGGCCTCCTTTACGGCGCGAAGGCTTGGACTTTAATTAAAGCGGATGAGGACGCTCTTGCTCGTTTCGAGAGGAAAATTCTGAGTTTAATCTATGATCCCGTTTATACTAGCGGTGTATGGAGGAGAAGATACAACGAAGAATTGTACGGGCTGTACAGCGACATGGACCTGGTACGACGTCTCCGGATTCAACGTCTAAGATGGCTGGGCCATGCAGAGCGGATGGACAACACGGCTCCGGCCCGAAGAGTCTTAGAATCCAATCCGGAGGGACGACGCAGCAGGGGACGGCCGAATCTTCGGTGGCGCACGCAGGTGGAAGGGGACCACAACCGTCTGGGCGTGCGGCGCTAGAAACAGCTGGCGAAAGATGGTGCCAACTGGAGACGCTTGTTGGTTGAGGCCCAGGTCCACCGCGGACTGTAGCGCCATATAAGTAAGTAAGTAAGTAATTTTGATGGAAATAGAAACCTTGAGAAATTAGCTCACTTTGAAAGAGATATTCAAAAAATATTTAGAATTGTTTAAAATTATTAGAGTTGTATAATAATATTCCGCCTCTGAAGGATCTCAATCGCCTCTTCATCAGCCCAGAGAGAAGACGATCTTTTTAGCTGATACCTTCTGTAGAAACCATACAGTGGCAGCACACCAAAGTGATGACCGTACTGCTTACGATAAAACAGCAGTTTCTAATTCCCCAATTCTGCTAGACGAGTCTGGCTTAGTGTTAGCAAGCACAGTCAAGGAGCTAATAAAAACAATGCAGACAAATAAATCCCCCGGGTTGGATAAAATTAACAATAGGCTGCTTAAAGGTATTCCCACCCAGTGGCTTCAACTACTTAACGCCCACCTTTAACTCACGCTTACAGCTATGTTATTTTCGCGTTTAATGGAAAACAGCGTTGAGTGTTCCCATTGCAAAAGCTGCAACATCCAGAGAAAACCCTGGTAGTTATGGACTCATCGGCTTGCTAAATTCTACTAGTAAACTGTTTGAAAAATTGTCAAAAAAAAATATTAATAATTATTAGAAAGCTTTCTGCATGAGAGTATGTTAATAAACAAAACTGTCATATTTAGTCGGATGCGAAACCTCAGGCAATAGAAGAGCTGACAATGCACCACTTTTTTTCTTTCAACAATTAAATCCCAAACCTATGTACCAAGAAAATTAAAAAAAAAATAGTTGTCACATTGAACTTACAACAATTTGCCCAAGCCTTGCAAAAGTAGATTCAATTTCTGATTGGTTTGTATGTAAGGCAGTCTACTATATAAATCTATGCACATAGAAGATTAACTTAAATCTTAGCAGCAGTTGAATGTTTGCAATCTTAAGATTAAAAATGCACGTTATCACCTTACAATTGTGCTTTAAACTAGACTCTTTGGAATGCAGACATTTATGTGAGCGGAAGCAGCTACTGATTATGATTGCATGACGTGTATGAGAATGTATGAGATTTGTGGGACAACGTGCATTAACTCACATGTCATGTATAGTTTGAATTATTGCTTCGAAGTATCCGAATTTTTTTAATTATACTTCCGGGAAGCACTTCCATTCTTATAAAGATGTAAAAAAATGGGGTGGATCCTCATACAGCCTCAAAAGATGTGTTTTTCTGACCCTAAATTCATATGCTGCAAAAAGTTGGAAAAAAATGGTAGCAGCTATCGGTGGGCAGTATTTTGAGTGACTTGTGTTTACCACTAGGTAATACATTTTCTTAAATAATGTTTAATTATAATAATAATTTTTACTAAAAAAAATACCGCGGGAACTTATTCTAAACCATAATAGATAAGAAAGCTAATCATATTTATGGTTAATTGGGCTCGTTAGACTCACAAAAAGTTCAACTATCGAGCTAAATATTGTTGTGTAATGTTATTTCAGGAAACAGCAATATTGCTATATCCTCGTTTCCTCGTAGTCCTGAATGAGTCGTTTTGATCCTTACTAGCGACCCTTAGAAGGTCTGAGTCTAAACGAGAGCCAGCTCCCGGGTTCGCTGCTTCCAATTGGAAAAGCCAAATTTCCAGATGTCCGCAGTTACTTGGTCTCTAAACCGCAGGGTCGGTGTCCCTTGCCTTCTCGAACCAGGTGGCTAGTATTCGAAGACCCTCTTTGCTGGAACGCGGTCGTCCATGCGCTCGATGTGGCCGAGCCAATGTAGTCGACTGATTTTTGTCTTCCGGATTATGTCCATATCATTATACAGCTCTTAGATTTTGTGGTTGTGTCTTCTCCTCCATTCGCCTTCCTCGCAGACAGGCCCATATGTACTTATATGCGATGGAGAATTTTTTTTGCAAAAGAGCTCGGAATCATCCCTGCTTTCTTACTTATCTTCCAACATTTAGCTCCGTAAAGCAGGTCTGATCAAAGGTCTGTAAAGAGTAATTTTTGACTTCCTTGTTAGGTGTTTTGACAGACGGAAGTAGTGCCGTTTGGCCAGGGTGATTCTTCGTCGGATCTCCACAAAGTTGTAATTTGTGATGTTAACATTTGCGTCGAGGTAGACAAACCCCTTAACTAGCTCAAAATTATATCTGTCGATGGCTACGTACTGCTAAAAGCGGTGTTCGACAAAGCGGTTCTTAATCGACAGCATATATTTTGTTTTTTCCTCATTTATTTTAAAACCAACGAGGCCTTCCTTTTCTTCAATTGCCATGAATGCCTTTACCACGGCGAGCTGGGAGCTGTAATGATGTCCATGTCGTCCGCGTATCCTAGCAGTCGGACGCTCTTGAAGAAGATAGTGCTTTCCGTGTCGATACCTGCCTGTCTCACTATCCTTTCAAGGACTAAATTGAAGAAATTTCCCGACAGCGCGTCTCCTTGCCGAAATCCGGTACATGTTTGGAAAGGTTCGGAGGTGTGGGGTCCAAACTGCACAGTGCATCGCGAGTCTTCCAGTATGGCGCAACACATTCGAATCAATTTTCCCGGGATTCCGAAATCGGCCATGGCCCTCTAGAGCTCTTGACGATAACTGCTGCCATATGCGGTTTTAAAGTCGACAAAAAGATGGAACTCATTGCTTTTTTCCAGGATCTGACATAATGTGAAGATCATCTAGCCTATTAGTGTGGTGTAAAAGGCTTAAGACGCACTGGATAATACCTTGTCGGCGACATTGAGGAAGACATAGGATCGCCCTGTTTTAATATGGGGCAGATAGAGCCCCCCCAGTGTCAGGTCGTCAGGCATGCTTTCACCCTCCCAAATTTGACAAATGATCTGGCGCATGATCGCTACCAAAACATCGCCGCCTGTTTTATAGGGCTCAGCTTGAAGCTTGGATAAGTTCTGCGACTGGCACGGCGGGTTTTGTTCTCACTCTATCACCCTCTCTTGGCCATGCCCTCTAAGCAACTTTGAAAGTGGTGCTTAAACCTGCGAGTCAATGTCAAGATTACCTTCACAATTTCGAAGAGCTTGGGCACCCGTTCTAAAGACAAATCAAGGGCCCTGGCTTTTTTGTAGAAGACTAATTCTTGGACCTCTTCAATATCCTTGAGCTGGGAGGCTGCAAAGGCTCTTTTTTGTTTTCGCAGTTGTTTATTTTCCTCCCTTCGTCTGACTCTGTACTCTTCCCACGCTGGTTTTGGTTTCCGTTTGCTTCATTCGTTGCTCGCTTCTTTTGCGTACATTCGTCATCGTATCACGGGTTTCTTTTCAGGGGTGGTCGGAAGCCTAGGCTGGTGTCAGCTGGATGGCGGTGCGGCAGCGCAATTCCATGTTGTTACCGCTTGGGTGTGCTTGAGACATATGCGAGAGTTTTTCGCCCAGCCGTTCTTCCTAGTCTCTGGCTATTTCCGGTGCTTGCGGTCACCTAATGTCTAATGTCTGACATTAGACAGTCGGGCTCTGAGTCCTGCTGCTACCAAGTGATGGTTAGAGTCGACATTTGCACCCCTGAATGTTCGTACATCTAGAATGTTTGACATTCGCATGCCTTGAGTCAATCAGCAAATGGTCGATTTGGAAGGCTACTTATCACCGTATTACTAGTGGTCGCAAAGTCTGCTAATCAATAGCTGTTATATGTTGTCGTATCGTGGAGGCCGTACTTTCCGATCAACCTGTCAAATATGCTTTCCTTGCCGATTTCGGCATTGAAGTCTAGGCTTCGTCCAAGAGGTCATAGAAATCCTCTTTGAGGGACTCCTCAGCCGCATCGATGGGGCTGCTCATATGTTATAGACCTTCCCCTGGATGCGGATTAGAGCCAGGCGACCATTTATCAATTTAAACTCAATGACCTTCGATCTAAGCCGTTTTCCTACAACGAATCCGCATCCTAATATGTGCAACCTACTGTAACAGCAGAGAACGCCGTGGCGCAGTGGGGAGTGTGTCGGCCTCTGACGGGTGATGAGCGAGTTCGGGTCTAATATTACCAACGCCTTCGAATGATTATTTCGCGGCTTCCCTCCTCGGCGGGGCACTGGCAAAACCCTCCGTTTACACTTGCCTTGAAAAAGCTTATCGGCTCTCGCCGTTCGGAATCGGCTTTAAGCTTTATGTTCCGTTCACTTGTGTGAAAAACAAATCGCACACAATATAAGTAAATAACAGAAGCTTGGCTTGTGCTGTAACGCCATCTGAGGTGTCCGGCAGTTCAATAGACCAGTATGTGTGTCTGAGTGCTCCAATAGATAGCAGAAGCCTCCAACAAAAAATATATAAATAAAATACTGTGACAGCTGGAATAGATCGTCATGATAAGCTTTTGGTAAAACGGTCGGGTTAAGATTAAACCCCCTACTAGTCTTCGACATAAGACATAGGAGAATGAGGATGTAATCGGGGCAGTCTATTACGCTCTTCGTTTAAAAAAATCGTTAATATAAAAACTGGATCAGGCACACTTGGGAACGGAGCTGCTGGGTAAGAAAAGTTTTGAAACTGACAGTTGAAAAGAAAGGAGTTTAGCCTTTGAAAATCACATTTTTAAAGCCACTGGAAGCTGGCGTTTGCAGTTTTATAATCTCCTCTATCGGAGGAACAACAAACTCGGTACGACCGATGATACCATCTCTATGTCAAAGTCGGGTTGACCCAAGGATGGTATTAGAAATATTGATAGGTATTCCAGGAATATGAAGCATTTAATCCAATTTGTTTGAATTGAAAATGGGTAATATTATCAATAGACTAGTTAAATATGCAGCTCTAATGTATAGACTTCCATAGAACCAGATTAATTATAGGCATCAGCGTAAGGTTTGGCTGGGTTGCCGTAATTTGATATTGAAAGAGTAATTAAAAAATATTATTAGAGTCTGGGACTACGGAAATCCACCTAATTAGATAGAAATTTAATTAAGTCCAAGCGAACATGTCTCCTAAGGTGTATTATTTACAAAATAGGGTATTTTTTAAATGTTAGCGAAATCCGTTTGATTGATAGACTAAACGTTTTTGTTGACCTCTTTTGAAATTCGATGAACGTGGATCTAATAACATTTTTTTAGTTTACTAAAATAATTAGTAACTGATTAGAGCAGCTATTTTCATATTTAAATGAAACTCAATATTGCAAAATATCCTCTGCTACAGCAGAGCAAAAAAAGCAAGAACACGACCATACTATAAAATTTATATATTCCTTTTGGTAGCCTGTTCGACCGTGCCCTTGTTAATTATAAAGGCCTCATATTATAATAAACATAAACAGCATACTTGAATGTATTTTGTTAATTAACATCAGTGCATGGAACAGAATGAAGTTCGTAGAAAGTCTCCCTTAACTACGAGTACATCTAACTTATTTCCCTGTGGTGGAATATTTTCAGTTCAAGCCTTTGTGGCCATTGTTTACTGAAATAGGAGCGAACGACACTCAGGGTTTGTTACCTTAGTTTTGTGATATTTATATTTTTATATTGTATTATTGCATTGTTGTTGAATGAATCCTTATGTCCGCCCACTTCCCTTTGTTTGCGTTTAATCAAGGATGCTGAAGAAATAATGGAATCCTACTCAAGCACGAATGTTTTGAGCTTGTTTGCTTATTCACTGAATATCCTTATCTATATTTCATTGCTTTTGCCTGGCTGATTTAATGCTTGGGCGAAATGGAAATGAAAATGAAAAAAATGAAATGAAAAAAAAAAAAAAAAAAAGTAATTATTTACAGTTTAAAGGTAATATTGTATTAGGTACAGTAGATGGGAGTGTGTACCTATGTAGGTTTCGTTATGTACGAGTATATTATATCTAAAGGGTCCGCCATCTAACGTTTTTTTTTCAAGTAGTGCTTATTTCGTGAATGCTAACACTTAGCTCATGTCTGATTTGACAGATAATTAGTTTTATCCTTCCGCTGAACGAATATGGTTGTGTATAGGCTTGAACAACGCTGGGAAATTTTGCGACATTACTTTGAAAATCATGGTAATGTTGCAGAATGTGTGCGAAAATTGCGTACGGATTTTGGAAGAAGAGAAGCACCGTCAGCTCCGTATGTTCGTTATCTTGTGAAAAAAGTGAAAGAAACTGGCATGCTCATCGATAAACCAAAGCGTGAAAAGCCAAAAACAGTGCGTACACCCGAGAATATTGCTGCTGGGGCAGAAAGTGTGCATGAAGCGCCATCAACATCAATTCACCGTCGTTCTCAACAATTGAACATTTCGGAGACATCATTCAGACGAATTTTGCATAAAGACCTTGGTATGACGCCATACAAAGTCCAATTGGTTCAGGAGTTGAAGCCAACTGACCATCCAATGCGTTTTCGCTTCGCTAAGTGAGCCTGCGATCGACTTACAGAAGATGCCGATTTTGCCAAAAAAATCATCTTTTCAGATGAAGCTCATTTTGATCTTGGCGGGTATGTAAACAAGCAAAATTGTCGCATTTGGGGCACAGAAAACCCGCACGCATACATTGAAAAGCCGGTGCACCCAAAACGAGCCACTGTTTGGTGCGGATTTTCGTCCAGAGGCATAATTGGGCCATTTTTCTTCGAAAATGAGCAAGGAGTGGCCGTTACAGTCAATGGCGATCGTTATCGGGCCATGTTGAACGAATTATTGTTCACAAAAATTGAAGGGGAGGATATTGGCAACATTTGTTTTCAACAGGACGGCGCTACGTGCCACACAGCCGAAGCTACACTCGATGTTTTGCGCCCTGTTTTTGAAGATCGCATTACCAGCCGCAGAGCTGATGTCGTTTGGCCACCTCGGAGCTGCGATTTGACACCGTTGGACTATTATTTGTGGGGTGCCGTCAAAGATAAGTGTTACGCCGACAAGCCAGAGACAATTGACGCTTTAAAGGACAATATTCGTGAAGCCATTGGTGAAATACAGCTGCACACAATCGATAATGTGCTTAAAAATTGGACCGATCGTGTAGGCTACTGCATGGCCAGGCGAGGCAGCCATTTGAATGAAATTATTTTCCATTATTAACCGGAAGGATTGTACTTTCAAATAAAAAAAGAAATTTGAGAAAATATTCAGTAGTTTTTTTTATAGCATTTTCAAAAAAAAAAAAAATTATTTGGCGAACCCTTTATATCATTGAAAGTTGTGTTTTAGTACTTAGCATCACCCTGTACTGTATTACCAACCGATGCAATTAACTTGAACACTGCTGCCACTAACTTAATACTCTTATAGTTTTAAGCATTCGATTGTAGCTCTCTCATTTATCTTGACCACCGAGCAGTAAGCATCGGAATAAAGAATACTTAAAGAATAACGTTGTTGGTTTGAATTGATTACGTTAACAGTTTCTTTTTCAGTATACGAGTCAAGAGTATACAATATATTCACTTAATATAGCTCTTGAGTGTATCTGGTCTAGCTCAACTGAAAGGGTTTTTTTAAGTCTATACTAACCTCGATTGTGTACGAAATACATAAATTCTTAGCCATGTACTTCATTTTAGTCGGGGAAGTACGTTTTGCGATTAATTTGTAAGCATTACTTCGGGCAAATGCCCACTTTGGTTGAATCTGATGAATGTCATCCTGAAGACAAAGTTCGCGACCACTTTTTAAAGCAGTTTCGTTCTTAACAACATGAGTGATGTTGGCCTTCAATATCTTGATCTTTGTTGATTTGTCAGCGTAGAAGAGTGACTTTAGATATCCCCAAAGAAAACAATTAAGAGGCACAGGATCTTAAGGGCCGATTTACAAATCGGTTACATGAAATTAAGCGTTCATATGATGTTCTTCTTCTTCTTCTTTTCCTTTTTTTCCGGCGTCGCTATGGTCAGAAGTGTAGAACCATAACCTTCCCACTTAACTGCATTCCTACTGGTCCTCTTGTGGGGTCCGCCGGTTTGACCTCAGAAAGTGGCCGCAGGCTTCCCGGTTTGGGATTACTTCATCGCTGAGGCCAATTAAATGCTGGTGTTTTTGCATTTGTTTGCACCAATTGTTTTTCGGCCTGCCTTTTTTGCGTATTGAAATTGGAATGTTGTTTGATAACGCCTTTTGGACGGGGTTCAAATGATCTCTCCTTTGAACATGGCAATACCAACTGAGTCGGCCGCGCTCTATTAACCGCGTACCGAACTTCTTCGACTGTGATGTCGGATATTTCGGCATGATTCGGGGCGGCTCTTGGAAAGTACACTCGGGGAAACTGTTCGTTCAGAAGTTCCTCGCAATACTGTCGCCATCTGTGGGGAATTTCGAGAATTTCGTCTTCCACAAGGAGTTGGCCTTCAGCATTGTTAATAAACTTTGGAAAACGAATCTCCTGAGCATTTCTTCTTCTCTGGGCGGCTATCTTAAAGATATTTGCTCCTTTGTTCAAATTGCTTTGTCGAAGCTCCTGGGTAGCCTGGTTCCTGTCAGACGCGGAAGACGATATTTCTTTCAACTCCTGATATAGGCCTTCCATGCTGTTTGTAAATAATTGAAAGATAATACTGAATGCTGCCAACAAGACTGGACCTGTCAGATAGGTGGCTCCTGCAGCAGTATGTGACAAGTCGGCGGGCATATATTTCGTATAAATAGAGCCCCTGATCGTTTTTTGGCTCTCTTATTTTTTTCTTCGATTTCCTGTTTCTAGACACGTTTGTCAATTCTACGTATACTGCAATTGGAGTTAACAAGAATATAAAGAACATATTGGAAAAACAAAAAGGCTTGTTTTTTATATAAAATTATTCATGGTGACCCCGACGTGATAGCCAACTAATATACAAATAGTTTCAACTGCACATGTGCAGAACCTAACCTCAATATGACATCTACAGAAGAAAAGGTCAATCCCAAATTAGAAAAGCGTATTGAATTGCTTAAAAATCGGAGAGCGGTGGTATGCAAGCAGATTGATCGTGCTCAGCAGTTCCTGGATGATATACCAACAAATGTATCAGTGCAACAACTCCAACTACGTTTAGCAGCGTTAAACACGAGCTTTACAACCTTCGAAGAGCTTCAAGGTAAGATCGAGGAATTGGACTTGCAAGAAGTTGAAAATTCAGACAAAATTCGTGCTACATACGAGGAAAAATATTTCAGTCTGCAACCTCAACTTCTGGTCAAAATTGAGGTACTTAAACCAATTCAGCCGGAACGCCTGATGGACACCAGCATTCAGGTTAAGTCAACAGAGCAGTATAAACTACCTAAAATAAAATTGCCCTTCTTTACAGGTGAGATCACAAAATGGTTGGATTTCTACGAATCCTTTAAGTCCCTCATTGATTCCCATCCTTCCCTCGACAAAACATCAAAGTTTCAATACCTAAAGGCATCACTAGACGAGAAGGCGTCTCGAGCAATCGATAGTCTAGAGGTCAACGAAGCTAATTACGACGTTGCCGTTAAAATACTCGTAGATCGATATGAGAATAAACGTCTTATATGTTCAGAGCACATCCGCCAGATATTTGAAGCTCCAACTCTTCTAAAATCATCAGCACTCAATCTTCGCGAACTCATCGACGGCATCAATAGTCACCTCCGAGCTCTAGCATCAGTTGGACGTCCAGCTGATAAATGGGATGACCTGATAATTTATATCGTCTCCTCCAAATTCGATACGACAACTCGAAACAAATGGCAAGAAGAATGTTCAACTGGTACCCTACCAACACTTAAAAGGTTAGTGCAATTTATTGAACAACGTTGTCAGGTCCTGGATTGTTCTCCATCCACCAGCAATATACTGGGTTGTAACATTAATCAACCTTCTAAAAAACTTAAGGCTGCTTACAGCAAAAGTTTAACCGTAACCAAAAATTCTGATAATTTTAAGGCCAAATGTCTATATTGTGATTGTGTAGGTCATTTTATTCAAAGATGCTACAAGTTTATTAACCTCTCGTTAAATGAAAGGCAAAAATTTATAAGTAATCATCACCTATGCATCAATTGTCTTCGCAATGATCATCGTGTCGACTCCTGTCGATCATCTGCATGTCGCAAATGTAATAAAAAACATCACACGATTCTTCATCCAGCTGATAAGTCAACTCATGAGCATAACCTTACCCAATTAAATCCAGGCGCTGAGGAATACACTACTGACGCTTCGCACCATAGTAAAGTCCACCACGTTGTTAATGAACATACCTCCACCATACTGGCTACAGCCATTGTTTTGATTTTTGATAAGCACAATACCCCAATTCCCAGCCGCCTTCTTCTTGACTCCGGTTCACAGCTGAATTTAATAACAGACCGTCTCGTACAGATCTTAGGTATCAAACGAAAAAGATTCAATACGGCAATTTGTGGTATAGGACCAAACATTTGTTCATCCAAATTTAAAACAAATGTGATTATTAAATCTAGATTTAATGACATACATCATAGTTTGGACACGGTCATTGTAAAACGTATTACTCAGGCACTGCCTGAAAGGCTCTTTGACATTTCTGGGTGGCGAATACCCGCAAATATTAAACTTGCCGATCCTCAGTTTAATAAACCACAACAGGTTGACATATTATTAGGTGCAAGTCACTTTCTATCGCTTCTTTCAATTGGACAAATTTCCATCGATAAAAATTTACCGATTCTTCAAAACTCCAGTTTTGGATGGATTGTCTCTGGCATGATTAGGGGGATGAAGGCACACGATGCCACTGGTATGACTCATTTTGGCACGTATGAGAATGAAAGCATTGAGTCTATTATGAGCTCCTTCTCGAAGACCGAGAACATATTCGAATCTGGGCCGACCACTAGGAGTGAACAAATCTGTGAGCAACTATTTATTAATGGCTGTCAACGTATGTTAGGTGGACGTTATAAGGTTCGCTTACCATTTAAGATTGAGCCGCACGAGCTAGGAAGATCGTACAGTATAGCCTTACGTCGATTTGACAGCCTTGAGAGAAGGATTCATAAGGATAAGAATGTCTCTCGAGAATATATCAATTTTATGCGGGAATATCAAAGTCTTTCTCATATGGAATTGGTTGAAGGCGTCGAACAGAACAAGCCGCATTACTTCATGCCTCATCACTGTGTCATCAAGCCTGACAGTAGTACCACAAGATTACGCGTCGTATTCGATGCATCAAGTAAAACTGATAGTGGTCTTTCATTGAATGACATCATGCATGCCGGGCCTGTGTTGCAGAAGGATCTGTTCTCTATTGTAATTAACTTTCGCTATTATAAATATGCATTTACAGCTGACATCACCAAAATGTATCGACAAGTTGTCATGCATGAGGATGATCGTAGATTTCATTACATTCTTTGGAGAGAATCGCCTGCAGAGGAGCTCAAGATCTACAGGCTGTGCACAGTGACATATTGAACTAGCCCAGCTTCTTACCTTGCGACTAGAGTGTTACACTTACTTGCTGATGATGAGCGCGATTTATTTCCTCTCGGTTCGCATGTCCTTAAAAACAATTTTTATGTGGACGATGTACTCGCAGGAGCTAACACACTTGAGCAGACTATGAGAATGAAACGCGAACTTCGGATGATATTAGAACGGGGAGGTTTTTACTTACGAAAATGGTGTGCCAACTTGGAAGATATCATCAAGGACATACCAGTAGAGGATCGGGAACAGCTTTTCCAATTGAAGCAGGATAATGTTATTAAAACACTTGGATTGATTTGGGAACCAGCTAAGGATACATTTCAAATAAAGGTAAACCTACCAAGGTTAGGCGAGGTAACTAAAAGAAGTATTCTTTCCGATATCGCTAGACTCTATGACCCTTTAGGGTTTATTAATCCAGTTGTAGTCCGGGCTAAACTTTTCATGCAAAGACTCTGGCAGAGTAATCTGCATTGGGATGAAGCACTGCCTCAAGATCTTTATCATGCCTGGACGTCTTTCAGGGAAGAACTTGAGGGCTTGACTCAAATATCAATCAGGCGACATGTATTACAAAATTCACTTGATCAATCAGAGTTGCACGCTTTCTCAGACAGCTCGGAAAAGGCTTATGGTGCTTGTTTGTACGTGCGATCAATTAACGATGATGGTGGCATATCTGTTAGGCTACTTTGTGCTAAATCAAAGGTAGCTCCTATTGATAAACATCGCGTAACTTTGCCCAGACTTGAATTGTGTGCTACTGTAATGATGGTGCAGCTTGTCGAGAAGGTATGCGCTTCTAGTGTAGAAAGGTTTGGCAAACACCATTACTGGACTGACTCTAGCATTGTTTTGCATTGGATTTCAGAGGAAACGCACCAGTGGCCAACTTATATAGCTAATCGTGTTGCCGTCATCCAAAGATTAACTGAACGCCACCAGTGGCGTCACGTCCGCAGTAATCAAAACCCTGCTGACATCTTATCTAGGGGATCATCACCTTCAGAGCTCATTAGTTGTGATAAATGGTTTTCCGGTCCCCAATTCTTGGTTGAAGAAGAAAGCAAATGGCCGCGCTGTGAAGAATTTGTTCGTGTTACAAATGAGCAACTAGAACGAAAAATGCCGAAACAAATAAACGCATATGTGTTACTGGTAGAAGGAATGACAGATATTTTTGAACGAATTAAATTTAAAAACAACTTTATACGTTTGGTCAATACCATAGCTTATATTATTCGATTCCAAAGAAATACATTAGCAAGGAAAACGGGCTCCGAGCGCCAATCAGGAGGAATTACTGCAACGGAACACAAGTTTGCCATCAGAAAGATCATTAAGCTGGTGCAGCATCAATACTATCATCGCGAAATTTCCCTTCTTCAGCAAAAACAAAATGCGAAGCTAACGTCACACATAGCATCATTGTACCCTTTCCTGGACGATGAAGATGTCATTCGAGTTGGAGGACGTCTGAGGAATGCGGAAATCGCCTTCGATTATAAACATCCTATTTTATTACCTGATAAAAACTTTTTTACTGAAGCAATGATGCGGTACTTTCATGAACACAACCATCATTTGGGAGCTCAAGGGTTGTTAGCTTTAATTAGGCAAAATTATTGGCCGGTGCATGGAAAGGTTCTGGCAAGGAAAACAATCCGACGATGTGTAAGATGCTTTAAGGCCAATCCAAGGTCAAACTATCCCCTTATGGCAGATCTACCACGACATCGTGTGAACCCATCGCGACCCTTCTCCGTAGTTGGAACTGACTTTTGTGGACCCTTTTCTGTCCATTTTAAACGACGAGGAACATGTCCAGTAAAGGCCTACGTGGCAATTTTTGTCTGTTTTAGCACGAAGGCAGTCCATTTAGAGCTAGTTGGTGATTTGAGTACTGATAGTTTTCTTGGAGCTTTGAGGAGATTTTTTGGAAGAAGAGGCTTAAGCAAAATAATTTATAGCGATAATGCCACTAACTATATAGGTGCACGAAATGAATTAAAGGAGCTTTACTCGTACCTAGGATCTCCAGACCACCAGAAGACTATAAGGAATGCCTTGACTCAAGAAGGTGTTGAATGGTATACAATACCACCAAGGTCTCCGCACTTTGGTGGAATATGGGAAGCTGCGGTAAGAGCTGCCAAGCATCATATGAAGCATGTTCTGCATTTGGCTCATTTAACGTATGAAGAATTAAATACGCTAATAGTGCAAGTAGAGGCAATTCTCAACTCCCGTCCCCTTTCTCCTCTTTCTGATGATCCTTCCGATTTCCAACCGTTGACACCTGGGCATTTCTTAGTAGGTAGTCATTTACAGAGTATACCTGACCCGGATATCAGCGACAAAAATATGACGTATCTCAGATTCAACAATTTTGGCATAGATGGAAGAAGGAGTATCTTCACAATCTTCAAGCGCGGTACAAATGCCCCCATTGAAGTGGAAGCTTGGTCGAATAATTGAACTTCATAAGTCAGCAGATGGTATCGTTCGAGTTGTAACACTTCAAACTGAGAAAGGACTGACTACGAGGGCTGTTACCAAAATTTGTCATTTACCTAAGTTTGAAGATCCGGGGAATCTTCAAGGCGGGGAGAATGTTTGTAAATAATTGAAAGATAATACTGAATGCTGCCAACAAGACTGGACCTGTCAGATAGGTGGCTTCTGCAGCAGTATGTGACAAGTCGGCGGGCATATATTTCGTATAAATAGAGCCCCTGATCGTTTTTTGGCTCTCTTATTTTTTTCTTCGATTTCCTGTTTCTAGACACGTTTGTCAATTCTACGTATACTACAATTGGAGTTAACAAGAATATAAAGAACATATTGGAAAAACAAAAAGGCTTGTTTTTTATATAAAATTATTCACATGCTTTTCGGCGCACTTTTTCTTCGCGATACCTATGCAATATCTATATACCTTTTCACGGCGAGCTTTTTCCTCTCTATTAGTAGAAGAGCACTTTGACCAAGCTTGGAAGGCCATTTTCTTTTCGTGTATCACTGCTTTGGCTTCGTCTGTCCACCACCAGGTTTCTTTTGCGTGTTAGCAGGGGCCTTTAGATGTTACGAGCAGTGATTTGGCTTTCTCCAGGCCAGATTGTTGTAGGGAATCCCACATGTCTTGTGCTCTGCACTCCTCATTACCGACCTCATCGATAATGGAAGACAGGTAGTTTTTCATGTTGGTAATAAAAGCATCGCCTTTTCCTTTATCCAGTTTATACCACTTGATTCTCTCAGGCACCTTCGTTTGCTGCTTTGACTTCTTACTCGCCTCCATAAAAAATTCAGTCAGGAGGAGACGGTGTTGAGGGGCGATCGCGTCTCCCAGGATCACTTTGCAATCTTTAACTCGTGGCTTCATGAAACTGAATACCAAATGATAGTCTATTTGAGTTTCATTTCCGCCGCTGCTACAAGTGATCAGGTGCCGGCTTTGTTTGACGAACATGGTATTTAGCACTATAAGACGACTTGCACATGTTTAGGATATCTTCACCTGAAGAGTTCCTGGTGCCGTATCCCAGCCCTCCGTGGTAGACTTCATAGTCTTCGCTTATCTTCCCGACATGTCCGTTTAAATCTCCCCCAACAAACATAAGCTCTTCCTTTGGGATGATTTTGACAAGGTTGTGGAAATCTAGCCAGAATGCATCTTTTTCTTTTTGTTCGCATCCTACTTGAGGGGCATATGCGCTTACGATGTTCCACACCTCACCATGCATCACCAATTTGAGAGCCATCAAACGGTCACTGGACTTTGAAATGGTTAAGACGTTGCCAAGTATCTCTGACGCAAGGATGATGGCGATTCCATTTTTTCCTTGTTGGTTTTCATCCGCCCATTTGATACGTGTTTTGAAGCTATTGATTGCGTCTTAATCTTTGGCCATTCGAACTGCCCCATCAGCATCTCTGTCTTCATCTACGTCTTCATTGAGGTCGATGACTGACTCATCATTATCTTCTTGAATTCTTGGGCCTTCACCTTCTTCGGCTCTATGACTTTAAAAAAAAAACAAAAAACTAGTCTGACGGTTTGCGATGTGGAAAACATTTCTACGTTTGAAGAAGGTATTTTCTTCTTCAAATTCTGGTGTTGTTTCAGTAAGTATTTTTCGCCAACATTTTTTGAGATTTTTTGAGGGGTTTAGTGTGCACAGGTTTAGTGTGCCCAAATTGACTGGCTTTTCAATGAGCGAGGGTTCTTGGATTTGCCAGTGCTGAATGGCTTAATTTCTTTGGATCCCGATGCATTGGAACATGCTAAAAACGGAAGCATTTTCCAGTATAGAGCTGTTACGTCAATATTAAAAACTGCGCCCAAAAAAAATTGATGTCGCTTAATTAAAAAATACTCAGCTTGTGAGGATAACTTTTTGAACGAACTCCAAATCTCTTTTACAGGTTCCATTTTTAGTTTCATTGTGATTTCTCAAAAGCAAGTATATTTGGGCCCTTATTTTACAGATGCTGGATTTCGGAATTTTATATTTCTCAGAAATTGTTTTAAGGGGAACTCCAGCAATAAATTCATCAATGATCTTAATTTTTCCAATTACATATGTAAGTCAACGCAACTTTTAAAGAAAACGCTCAGTTTCTAATATTGTAAAATATTGAACAAAACTTTAGATACGATTAAAACAAACATTCTTTATACTGGACGTCCAGTGGAACATTTGCTGGAACCACATCCCCTAGATATTTATGCTATTCATAGGCCTCGCCCAAGTTATTAATCATGACTCCATACCGTTGATCGTAAGACGTTCATTTTTAAAAAGAGAACCCGATCGTTACACCAGCCCACAAACTAATTTCATGATTACCTTCCCTTCAAATGCGACAGATTAGTTCATTGACTTTAGTAAATAGTTGATCTGGGCCAATTTACCGAAATTTCGACGCAGACGATGGTTATTCGACTTCAATTCTCGCATTAGCTTGATCAAATAAGCACTCAAACTTAAGAACTCGTTACATTTAGAACATAAAATTGTCCATAAAGTGGACAGACAAAGACCAATTATTATGAACGACGTCGAATTGATAAATTTGGATCTTATACTCCATCCGAGATATTTTTCGATGAATCTCAAAATCACAATATTTAGTCACAAGCCGCAACGATGTCGGGCACTGGGAGAATAGACACGAATCACTCTTGCCAATCGTTGTTTTCTTAAACTGAGAACGACAGTTTGTGCTTTCAGGAAACAAAGGTGACGCCGTTATTGTGGTACTACTATATAGGATAGATTTATGAGCCTTAACAAAATTGGGTGCTTGATCCCAAGGAGCCCTCGTTCATGAATTGCACAGACTGTGTCGTTCTTGTTGGGCACCTATGAACATCCTAAAATGGTTTAGCATGCGGATCAAATGAACATCATAGTTTGAATCAAAGAAAGAACACTCAGCAAGAAGATTTGATGGAGTTCGGAAAAAAACCTACCTGGCGACGATCTGGCAAAAAAATCATATTTTTGAATGCCGGTGATAATAGCCTTCACATGTTGCATAAATACCTAACACAAAAAACCGCATTGAATTATTTTTTTGCTTTTTAATTCTTTGAATTGAATGGAAGAACTCAGGGTGTGTCACATGAAGAGCCTAGTACTGCGACCATAAAGCATTTGAGTGCCGCCTTCAAAAATTTTACTTCTCCGGATGGGATTTCCTGGAAGTCTTTCCCCGTTATGGATGTTTTCATTTTGGATCTTTCTCGGGCAACTCTTGGGCAGACGGTCCGTATATGTTCCATAGTTTCCTTAGCCTGCCCCCATCGCCTACAGGTTTCTGTGCTGTTGAGACCCGTTTTATAAGGGTGGTAGTTGCATACCCCGTGACCCATTATAAGTAGTGCCTCACACAGGACTTTTAGGTCGGCTTTATTAAGTTGCAGAGCTTCTTTGGAACATCTGGGATTGTGATTCTGTTCCATGAACGTTCTTGATTGTTTAATACCCTCCTGTCTGTTCGAGAATTGGTTTTTTTGTTTACTGATCCATGATCTGGCACCCAGATCAGTTTTAGCACAGAATAAATAGTATACAGAAGTTGCATCTCATACAAAGCAAATTTTGTTCTAGGGTTCCAATATTGGCACCCTATTGAGAACATGCAAGAGAGTATACAAAAAATTGAGAAGCTGGTGCGAGCGAAAGAGAGTAGCATGTGCGTTTTCGGTGGTTTTGTTTTTACGAGAGCAAAGCAGCTTACGATGTGTATGCAAGTGTGTGTGCGTGTGTATGCATTGATAGCTTCTTCTATCGTAAGCTTGCATGGTGTTGTATTGCTTCTTTTGTTTTCGATTGTGTGGATTGGATTCGAAATCACTTGGGAATTGTACTTTCATGCGAATGGTTGTGTTTACCTGCGCTTATATATCGACTCCATTTTTACTTTGTATTTTGATATTTAACTCTATTTTTGATTTTGAATTGTTGCTTTTATAATTGTTGACAACTTTGCATACGATTTGGATTATTCTTTGGACTTATTATTATATGTTGATTGTTGAGGGGTTGTCATACGATTTTGAATAGGAAAAATGGATTCTGTACCGGCTGTTGGTAAAATTTTCCAAAAGTCCGGCATTCGATGCTGCATAAAAACATGCGGTAAATCTAGGCGATATGATGAAAAGATAAGAATGTTTAAGTTTCCTCCCTATGACTCAGCTATGGGTCAAATTTGGCGAGAAAAATGTAATATTCCAACAAAAGATTACACAAAAAAATTGTTGATTTGCGCCAATCACTTCTCAAGTTCTGAATTTGGTAAAAAAAGTTGAAATTCGGAGCTATTCCGGTATTTAACTTAGAAGTTATTGAGGAAGATTACAAGTCGTTGGAGCTTGATTGTCCAGCTAAAAAGAGCCGAACAAGTGACTCCGTAGATGGATGTTGTAATGACTGTGAAAAATATCTGAAATCAGAAAAAAATATTACGACATGGTAGCAAAATATAAAAATCTCCAAAGCCGCAAACAAATAGCAACAAAATCAAGCATATTTCAAACCATCGACTCTTTTCAAATAAGCAAGGAGTCAAAAACATTTTGCAAACTTCTTCTTAGTCCACGACCTAAAGAATATAAGCAAGATGTAAAAGATTTGGTTCAAAACATTTATTATGTCTCACAGTCAACGTACCAATTTTTGAAGAATAAATAGCATCTACATTTGCCACATATCTCTACTGTTTATCGATGGGCCCCTGTAAATTCCCTACAACCAGGTTTTAAAAATAACGGTTTAGAGTTAATAAAAAAGAAGTGCTTAGATTTGAACCAGTACGAAAAGAATAATATGATTCTGTGACCTTACAACACCAAATGGAGTTGCTAGTTTTAAAGTAATTAAGGAACTATGGGAAATGGAGTGCAAATCTAATACAAAAATGTGTCTTAAACTTACAAGCCAGCACATATTTCCGAACTCTTTCGAAAAAATGAAAGTAAGACTAGCCACCCAAATTTTTAGTAGGACTGTTCAAGCAGCAATTAAAACTGTTATTGAGACAGTAGGCTCTAAAAGGTGCTCAAAAGAAGTTTGTTTATCTACGGCATGCTTCATAGGAAATATTGACAAAATATTTGACTGCCTAAATAGTGGTTCGCTATCTTCAAAGAATTGTTATAAGTTTGCAGTTCAACTTAACAGTCCATCACACGAATATATAAAATTCTTCCTTGAATACCTCAATGAAATCTCATTTGTTGACAAAAAGAAAAAAGTATTTTTTTTTAGATAGAATGAAATTTACCTTAAACGCTGTATTACAATTAGTAGACGAGCTATTTCAAAAAAAATCCCAAATATTTTTTTTAATGACAAGAGCATTAAACCAAGATAAGCTCGAAAATATGTTCTCGGTTCTAAGACAAAAGGGTGGAAATAATATTAACCCCTCAGTTGCTGATATAAACACTTTATTAGCACGCTTAATGTCTGCAAATATAGTGCGGTTGAGTTCTTATAGTAACTGTGAAGAGCTGAGTGATACCACATTTGAAACGCTTTCAAATATTTTGTCAAATATGGACTTAGCTGATACAAATAATGAAGAACTCAGTCGAAACGAAAACTCTGAAATAGATATTGACATAGAAATCATTGATGATTTCGTATTAAATGATGACTTTAAGAATTGTCCGGAATTTAGTATCGATTTGGCGTCTTTAAGATACTTCATAGGTTATATCGTCTACAAAATGATACCGAAAATTAACTGCGATATTTGTGTTTCTATATTGTGAAAAGAAGACGAAGTATAACAGTTCCTAGTGAACTTTTCATATTTCATAAAAATTACAATTCTCTTAAAGATTTTGGTAACCCCGTTGCTCCTTCACAAATTTTCTTGGAAATTAGCAAGAAACATATTACAGTGTTTAGCAATATTTTTGACACACAACCACAAACTGTTGGTATAAAAAACTTGATAAAATCCAAATGCAAAAATGCCACACCGCAATGGTTTTCCACATGTTCTGATCATAAGGAAATAATATTGGACTTCATGATCTTAGTACTCTTGAGGAAGCATTGCTCGTGGGCTTCAGAGAAAAAAAATTTTACTAAAGCCCGCAAACTTAAAATCCTGTCGCACTATAGTTTTTGGGTTATTCTTCCCTACATATATCAGATTGAAATTTGCACAAAAATCCCAAATAATGGAATAACGTTAATTGGTGTTACCCGGCCCTTTTAGTTTACATCGAAAAAGTACGCGTACGAATACCAAGCGCAACTTTCAACTGAAGAAAACTAAATATAGAAATCTAAAACTTGAAACAAAATTTTGTCAACACCACGTGCATTCACGACATTGGATAGCAACACAATACACACATAAACATTTTAAGATTGCTCTCTCGTTGATTCTCTCTGATCGTGGCTGCTCTCTGGTTGTTACTCTCTGATCATGCTTGCTCTCTCGTTGCTTGATCTTCCCTTCAGTTGTTCCGCCCGCACCTTAAAGTAAAAAATCATCGCAGGCCGAGATGCGACTTCTGTATACTATTTATTCTGTGGTTTTAGTCTGTTTTTTTATAGAGTTCGTGCAGGTTCAAGAATAACACTCTTATGATATTTGTCACACAACCTGGACGGGGTGCAGATGGTTTGTGTCGAAGATGATCGGGGGTTCCAGAGGTGGTTGTCCTAGGAAATGAGAGATTCGACTGGATTTGTCGCGTTCACAGTAACTCTTTTGTTTCCATTAAGATGTTATATTGGAAACGCACACACACAGTATGAATTTTGAAGTCTTCTTATACGGCGAGTGTTATGCCTTCGTCAGCATTTTTTCGATCATCTTTCATTCACAACTGATGTTGTTGGACAATTTTTCCGTATAGAAATTGTTCTTGGCTATGGTCAGACTTGAACTACAGACCTTCCGCTCAATAGTGGGTGATGATTTCCATTGCACCACTACCACCTCTGCCAGTTTGTTAAGTATTTTGTGACATTCCCAGACAGTTTTAAAGTTAAAGGTTATTTTAAGAACCGCTATCTGTCTGAGAATATAGTTGTCCTAGTGTTAGTGGGTCTCCTGTAGCTGATCCTGGGTACTGCTTCATTGATTGCAAGCCTACTCAGCCTGAAATATTGTTGACTCATTACAGTGGGGGAAGTGTAGCTGCACCTTGGTCCTACCACACCAGCTTCTACCTTGTTTGAAAATGTCGGTCCCTCTGTATACCACATTTGAGCGCCATTACTTACCCAAGGGGGGTTGTTGTTCCATTCTTCTCTGCTTTGCATGAAAACTTCATATAGTAGTATATTTAAAAATTCAACTCAGGTTAGCTCACAAATGTTGTCCACTCTTTTAAGAATTTCTAGATGTCCAACAAGGTCTCTTTTTTTGCATTTGTAGGTTCTCTGTAAGGTTGGGGCTTGTTTTGCAGCTTCAGCCTGTATGACAGCGTGTAATTTTGGCTTGTTCCGTATTGCTCTCATCCCTGCAGTCGGACTCGCTCTTATTGTTCCAGTTGGGCATTTAACATTCAAACACAAAAGAATATACAAGATTTTTAAGGGTGATTGTATCATTTTGTGGTACACAGAAGACACCATGACAACGGCATACAGAGGAGCGGACTGCGTTTGACCCTGTTATAATCATCGCAAAAATAAAATCCAAATTCGCAGAAGCGGGACACAGAGATGTGTAAATCAACGTTAAAAAGTTTTAGAACCCTCGTATCCAAGACCAAATTAATAACCTGTTTGCCCTACTACATGCCAAGGAAACGCACGGCAGCAGTAGTATGTTCGACAATAAAAAGCGTTCTAAGAAAGCAGAGAAAAACAAAGTACGAGCAGGCTATTGCAAAACTCATAAAGCAAGCCATGGTTCGAATAAGAATGTGAGGAAAAAGTAAAAGCGCATAATGTTCTAAGACTTTAAAATAAAACGCGAGAGTAATGTATGTAGTGTTAAACGCTGTACGAAAAGGATATCAGCACAGACCCTTCTTTACATGTTTTACATAATTCGGTTCGCTTCGAACTGCAATAGGTTTCGCAGTCCAATAGAGTAGATATTTTGATGAAAAGCCTACTGTACACGGAGGGTAAGCAAAATTGAAAAATTATGTTATCCACACATCAGAAATTCTGGTGGGACTGCCAACCATTGAGTAAGTTAAGAAAGTCTCAATCAATGACTTAAGAATAACAAGTCCTAATACCATAGGAATTATTATAATATGCTGGAGAGGAGGATAACCAAACCTAGGTTATCATACACGCATTGTATTTAAAACAGTGACTGAATACAGTTGTCAGGCAGAATGATCCATTCGCAATGGACGAACGAATTCCGTTCACCCGACCTAGATGAAATTAAGCATGTTATACTGAAGCTTAGAGCTAATAGAGCCACGGGCGCAGCCGGTCTGTGTGCTGAGCTGTTTAAAGTGGCTAATGATAATGGTACAGCGCCCTGCACCATCTGTAAAATATGGTCGGAAGAAAGCATGCCCGATGAATGGAATCTCAACATCGTTTGCCCGGTTCATAAGAGAGGAGATCCCTATGACTGCGCCAATTACAGAGGGATAAGCCTCCTGAACATTGCGTACTGTGTAAGCGCCAGAAACCGTTCGTGGACAATCTGGTAGTTTCGTACCAGTGTGGTTTCAGGCCAGAAAAATCCACGATAGACCAATTACACTACGGTAGATGTTGGAGAAGACTGATGATGAATTTCAGGTCATCACGCACCAGCCCTTTGTGGACTTTAAAGCCGCATATGACAGTGTTTATAGAGACGAGCTATACACAGCCATGTCAGTTTTAACATCCCTGCTAAACTCGTCAGACTGTACAGGATGACTATGGATAATTCTCGGTGCTTCATTAAGGTCGGATGTGAACTTACCGAGACCTTAAATCCTGTCCTTTGCAACGTGCTCGCAAGAAGACCAGCGCAGTCTGGTGGACCACAGAGCTAAAGCAACTCAGGACCAGGACCCGAACTCTATTCAATAGAGCAAAGATTTCAAAAAGAACCGTAGACTGGAGTAATTACAAATCCAGCTTCAACGAATACAAGAGCAAAACAAGAGCAGCAAAATCTAAATCCTGGCGGGAGTTCTGCGAATCAATAGAGGATCTCTACGAAGCCGCAAGGCTCAGGAAGATCCTATCCAAGGACTCCTGCGTCCCGGGATTCATCCTTAAACCAGATGGTTCTTGGACAGAATCCAGTCAGGAATCCCTAGAACTGCTGACTGAAACCCACCTCCCAGGCTGTACAACCCCTGAAACCACAGCCTCCTTCGAGACGACGGTTCCTACGGGTCACACAACCGAAGAAGCAATAAACAAGATTATCACAACGGATAGAGTATCATGGGCAATAAATTCGTTCAAACCCTTCAAATCTCCGGAGCCGGACGATATCTTGCCAGCGATGCTTCAAAGACACTGTACCCCATCTCGTAAGCATTTTTTCCAATTGCCTGTGCGCGGGGTACATCCCAACACAGTGGAAATAAATAAAGGTAATTTTCATACCTAAGGCAGGTAAACCATACCATACTGCCGCAAAGGGTTATAGGCCTCGTCGTTTCTACTCCTTGATCTATACATCAGAGGACTCATCAACTCACGCAACTTATGCAACACTCAACACGCCTACCTTAAAGGCAGATCAGTGGAAAGTGCTCTGCATAGTGTTGTCCGTGAAATTGAGGGCTCGCTGAACCTAAAAGAGTTTACAATGGCAGTCTTCCTCGACATAGAGGGGGCCTTCAACAATGTAAACACATAATAACAGCTCTAGAGGACATAAATGTAGACAAATCCATTGTAATCTGGATTGAAAATATGTTGAAGAACATAATTATAAATGCAGACATTGGACACAGCTCTATAAGGAAAGTGACAACTAGAAGCACACAGGGGAGAGTTCACTCCCCCCCATTGTGGCTTCTTACAGTTAACAAAATCCTCAAATTCTTTATGGAGAAAGACACAAAGACAATAGCGTACGCGGTTATCTTGATAAAAGGCAAATTACTACCAACTATCAGTGAACTTATGGGATCTGCGTTGAGGGAACTCTCCTCGTGGGCAAGACAGAACGGTCTGAGAATAAACCCCCGTAAAACCGTCTTGTTCACCAGGAAAAGGAAAATTCCGATATTTGCTCCCCCAAAGTTAGAGGGTACTCCACTCAAACTCAAAGCGGAAGCCAAACATCTAGGCATCATTCTTGACTCCAAACTCTCCTGGAAAAGGAACCTGGAAAGGATGAAAAGAGGATTTAATGCTTTTTATGCATGCAAAAAGACCTTCGGAAAAATATGGGGCTTGCAAGCGTACACCATTCATTGAATTACACAGCAATCATCAGACCCATTTTAACTTATGGGGCCCTAGTCTGGTGGATTGCCAGCAGCACGAAAAGCTATATGAACATGCTCAACAAAGTACAAAGGTCAGCCGCTGTTTGTACAACGAAAGCCATGAGAAGCACGCCGCAAGCAGGGTTGGACATGATTCTTCATCTCCTCCCCTGAATCTATTCCTGCGCTGCAAAGAGCGCTTTCAGACTAAGGGAGTCCTCTCTGTATAAGCAAGCCAACTATGGGCATGCGGCCATACTTAGAATAATAGGCGACCTGGGAAAGAAACATGGTTTTAGTAGCCTCGCAGCTACGACCGACTATATTTTCCCCCAAAATGATTTCTTTCTCAGAATACTAATCCTTTTCCCCGACAGAGAAGAGTGGCTATCAAACGCTGTGATCAACGACCACGAGATCACTCTCTTCACCGACGGATCGAAAATGGACACAGGCACTGGGACCGGGTTCTACTCTGATACCCTCCACAAACAGGAATCATTCAGACTCCCTGATCTGTGCAGCGTTTTTCAAGCAGAAATTCTGGCAATAGAGAAAGCAGCCAAACACCTACAAGTGATATCGTCTGATATCACTATCTTCGTAGACAGCCAGGCTGCACTGAAGTCAATAGAATCCTGTATAACGAGATCAAAGGCTGTCAAGAAATGTCGCGACTCACTGAATTCCATCAGCAACCACAAACTTAAACTCTGCTGGGTCCCGGGCCACAGCTCAATCGTAGGGAATTGGTCAGGCAAGGGTCTGAAATGGACATCAGCGAAGCGGACACGTCATTGCAACCACCAATCAGCGCATTATACCGGATCATAAACGACACAATCATCAAAGAGGCTAACTCGTCTTGGCTTACAAAAAACGACAGCTACAACAAGATCATCGTGGCCAGAGCTCAGTATCGGAAAAACAAAGAAGCTGGTGCTGGACCGTAACTCGATCCGTATGCTCATCGGAGTGATCACAGGACACTGTGGAGCAATGCTCCGGAAATGGGGCTCGGGATCCAGCGATCTCTGCCGGAGCTGCGGCGATGAGGAAGAAACTGAGACGATCCAACATCTGCTTTGTCACTGCCCAGCTTTCCAGAATCGACGCCTAGTGTCGCTAGGCCAAAGATTGCCTAGATTGCCAGAGATTGCGAATTCATTAAGAGCACGGGGTGATTTCAGCCACCACGTGATAGGACAGGTTAATTTTATGTGTACCCACACAAGTGAAGGGAATCACAATGGGCCTCTTGGCCTCCGAGTGGAAGTGATGTTTAACCATCACACTCCCTTTCTCTAACCTAACCTAACCTACCGAGACCTTCGATGCTTAAAAAGGATTTAGATAGGGTGAGGCGTTGTCATGTAATTTCTTTAACATCATACTTGAGAAGATCGTGCGAGACTCTGCGGCCAATACGAGTGGTATGATCTATTTCAAGGTTACACAATTGCTTGCCTACGCAGACGACATTGGCATTATTGGAGGGACAAAGCGAGACGTCAATGAGGAGTTTGCAGGCATTGAAGCAGAAGCGGCTAAAGTGGGCCTACGGGTAAATGGGGACAACACCAAACATATGCTGTCATCAAAGAAAGACGTCCAACACCGACGTCTTGGTCCGAACGTCACCTTCGGCAGGTTTTTGAAGTAGTCAAGGACTTCGTCTTCCATGGCTCGATAGTAATAAGCACCAACGACACAAGCGCTGAGATAAAACGCAGAATAACTCTTGCCAACCGCCGCTTCTTTGGGCCCAAGAGGCAATTGAGTAACCCTCTCTCGAAAAACTAAGGTATTCCTCTACATAATGATGATTATCCCGGTCCTCCTCTATTGCGCTGAGGCTTGGATGTTATTAAAAGTTGATGAAGGGCGTTTCAAGAAGAAAATTCTGCATGGAATATTTGGTCCCGTTTGCGTAAACGAAGAGTGGAGGAGAATATTCAACCAAGAACTGTACAGAGACATCGGCCTAGTTAGACGTCTATGGATCCAGTTTCTAAGATGGCCCATTAAGAGCGAATGGACATCACCGTGCCGGTCCGAAGAGTCTAACTAAGAGTCTTTGGTGGAAAGGGTCCTCAACCAACTGGAGAGCTTTTTTGTTTGAGGGCTTGGTTCACCCAAAACTGTAACGCCATCTAAGTAAGTACGTTAGCAGACGGGCTATCTGCATCCGCGGCTTTTAGTCCAGTCAAATTAGTCCTTAAAATAGAGGTAAGGTTACAATAATTCCCATAGAGCTAAAAATTGGTATGAATGTTCAGAATACCATTATAAATGAATTGTGAAAAGTCCCCATCAATCCCCCTTGTGCAAAAAATTTTATCGATGGTGAAAGTTTGCAAAAATAGGTTTTTCGCGTTTTTCAGCTTAACGGTGAGTTTTACAGCAAAAATAGTTCAGACAAAAATTGTAGATCATCCGATTCTCTACAAAAAATGTATCTACACTTTTTTTCATAAGTATTGCCATTTCCGTGATATAGCGGTTGAAAGAATTGAAAAAAATATTTTATTCGTAATATGCACGTTAATGTACTTTTATATACATTTTTGAACCGTTATATGAGTAAATACATGAGTCCCTATGTCTTATACATACAAATTATAAAATTCTTAGAATATAAATGAACGTCAAAAACTCCTCCCCTATTTTCATTTAGTCGCATGGCCTTGAGTAACATCTGTCTTCCATTCAATTGTCAGCGTGGCGATGCTCGTATACCTGCTCCGTTTCGAAGGTCTCATACTCAACAAAATACTGTTAGTCGTAAGCATTCCTTCGTAGTGACAACTCGTGGCATATGAATTGGCTCCCTACCCGTTGTCAATGTTTGATGAAATTGGAATGCGTAAAACACAAAAGTCAGCCATTTACGATTGTTTTCAAACAGTAATATTAGATATTGACAATATAAATTCTACGTTCATCATCGACGGGGGATTTCTGTTACACCGAGTTGTCTGGGACCATGAAGAAACATTTCATAATATTTTAGACAAATATGTTCAGTATGTACGTAGACATTTTGGCCATAGAGTGACTGTAGTATTTGATGGTTACACCGATTGTAAAAAAAATATCAAAGCCGCAGAACAACGACGTCGAGCTACAACAACATCTTCATCTTCTGATGTTATTTTTGATGAATTTATGACAGTTCCCACAAGCAAACAAAAATTTCTTGCAAATACCCACAACAAGTCTCGGTTTATTTTAATGTTAAAAGAAAAATTTACTACTGAAAATATTCTTGTAAAACAAGCTGAAAATGATGCTGATGTTCTGATCATTGAAACAGCAATAGAACAATTCAACTCAACAAATACAACTATTGTTGTTGGTGAAGATGTCGATTTATTAGTATTACTTACTGCTCGAACTCCAACAGAAAAAATTATTTATTTTTTTAAACCGGGAAAGACTCAGCAGCAATCGGAAATATATTCATCAAAAAGTCTCTGTGCTTTTCCAAAATGCCAAAATCATATACTTTTTCTACACGCAATAACTGGCTGCGATACAACATCAGCATTTTTCAAGAGGGGCAAAACAACGGTTTTGAAATTGTTCGAGAAACAAAATTTAATTAATTGTGCTGAAGTTTTTAAAGATAGTAACTCTACTCCAGAAGTTATAATCACTAATGGAATTCGCTTTCTTCTTTCTATGTACGGAGCTCCAAAAAAAATTACCTGCTTGGATAAGCTCCGATACTTATCTTTTGCAAAAAAAACTTATAATAAAAAACAAGTGCAATTAGCTTGTCTTCCCCCAACCTCTGCTGCTGCTCAACAACATCTATTCCGGGTATATTATCAAGTTCAAGTGTGGCTTGGTAATAAAATGGATCCAGAAGACTGGGGTTGGAAGTTAGTTGACAATGCATTGGAACCAATTCATACGTTACTCCCACCTGCACCAGAAAAACTCCTTAACACCATCTTTTGCAATTGCAAAAAAGGTTGCAATGCTAAATGCGGCTGTAAAAAGGTTGGACTGTTTTGTTCTTTAGCATGCACCAATTGTCAAGGACAGTCGTGCTCCAATGTTGAATCGATATTAGATGAGGATAATTACGATATCAGTGATGAGACATATGATCCATCACTTTTAGAACATATTTGTGTCCAGCAGGAAGATGAGGAAAAAGAAGATGAAGAAAAAGAAGAAGAAGAAAACGAAGACAATATACTAGAAGTTCCATTGGATTATTATGAATCCGATGAATAATTTTTCCAAATTATTTTTTCATTTATGTATTACATAATTTACGCAGCTTTCATCATTTTCAATACTCCATTTGCATTCAATAGGATCATAATAGATCGTGGAATAGGCCTACCGGGGAAACCACGTTAAAAAAAAAGCGCCAAGCACACTACCTCATAGGTGGTGTGGAAACGTGTGCATATTACGAATAAAATATTTTTTTCAATTCTTTCAACCGCTATATCACGGAAATGGCAATACTTATGAAAAAAAGTGTAGATACATTTTTTGTAGAGAATCGGATGATCTACAATTTTTGTCTGAACTATTTTTGCTGTAAAACTCACCGTTAAGCTGAAAAACGCGAAAAACCTATTTTTGCAAACTTTCACCATCGATAAAATTTTTTGCACAAGGGGGATTGATGGGGACTTTTCACAATTCATTTATAATGGTATTCTGAACATTCATACCAATTTTTAGCTCTATGGGAATTATTGTAACCTTCAAAGTCTTATTTGACTGGACTATTTATTAGTTTTAAGCTTCGTTATTATAGGCTTAGTTTCATCTAGGTCGGGCGGACGGAATTCTCTTGTATCTTCGTCCGTTGCGAATGGATCATTCTGTCTGACAGTGCTATCAGATCTATCCTAGCCGTTATACAATGTACAGAAGTGGTGTTTCCATATTCTCAGCATCGACTGTGACTCTGCTACCAGTTGTCCGTCTTCATTCTTACAAGCTTCTGTTATTATGGCCCTGACATGTTCGTTTTACTTTTTGTAAAACTTGCGAGCGTCATTCCTTCGGTAGCATCTCGATATCTCGCTTTGCGTGCTCTCTTTTTTTCTTCCATAAAAGCGTGTGCTCCTCTCTCCTTTCTCCTTTCTTGTAGAGCTCACGAGCGGTTCTCGTGCGTCTCGTGCATGGATTGTAAGCAGTTTGCTTTGCCACAACGGTTTGTTCGCATTGCTCATCAAACCAAGGCGGCGGTCGAAAGACATCAAAGGCAACATCTCTGATGGCGCGCTATCAATGTTCCTCCTGTTATTCTGTGGATTATTCGGATTTTGTGGGAGATTGAGGGAAAATCGATCGGCACAGTTCCTAGCGGTCTCCTGCGATTGTAGCTTTCCGACGTTATTCCTCACTCGTAACTTGGCTACAACATGAAGTTCCTCAGAAGGACGCTGGAGGAGTGTGTAGAGTCGATCGCAATGGGATCAATCAGGTTGATGGTTGACTGATCTGGTGCCCGCCAGGCTTCTTTATGGATGTTTTCGGACGTGGTGTCGTGTAGGCTATACTTCCCCGTGATCGACTCAAATATGTCCTCATTTGCCTAGTTTCGCATTAAGATCTCCTAGTACTACTTTTATATCATAGCTGAGACATTGGTCATAAGCTCCTGTCTTCTTCCCTTCGATCTTCACGTCGATCTTTCCTTCTTATTAAGCTGATGCGGATTCTTATGAAGCGGTCGCTTACATGCCGGAAGCTGAAAGCAATTTCCGTAGTAGATGTCGCAGTTTTTCACCGCCTTTTGCCGGGTTAATTCCATCAATTCGCATTTATAAAACCATAATAAGGCAGTGATACTGAAAGGAGAAAAATGGATTTCGAGTCTTTGAAAACAAAGTCTTGAGGAGAATCTATGGTGGAAAACAGGACGAAGAAACAGGCGGATGGAGGAAACTATTGTACACAATCAAGAACTCCCGGACGCCAGGACACAGAACGAATGGACAATGGACGAATAGTCAACACCCGTGGAAAAAAGACCGCCAAGAAGGCCGCGCCGTAAATGGGAGGACAACAAAAGGATAGACGAACAAGAGACAGAACAGCAATACATGGGAGCAACACACTAATGAGAGGGTGGTTTGGCGAGGGGCCTAAATTTTCGAGTTCCAAATGGCCGGCAATAATAATAATAATAAATATTGATGGTCTTCTGAGCACTCGAGTATTGACCCAAGGGTTAAAACAATAAAAAAATAACATTAAGACCTATACCCACATCTTTAACTGAATTGGAGGGAAAGTACACAGAACAAGTGAAAATGCGCAATGAACAGTCCCTACAAAAAATTCATTTTAAGCAATTTAATGAAGTACCCTTTATCTTTAAAACCCATTTATTTTTTATGTTATTTTATCGGACACGGCTATAGCGTATCTACATAGTTTACTTGACGCAGAAATTGAAAATAAGTGCCTATTAATGCCAACAAAGCAATGTGATTGTCAAAAGTTTGACAACAAATTGCAATTTAATGAGGACCCGATTTATTCAATCAACCGACGCTTATTTACCAAATCTTCCTGTTTCCCTTTTTATTTCCCTTACTTCAACCCGTTTCTATCTAGAGTAAAAGAATTTTCGTACGCGCTTTAATGTCGATATTATTCCCTCCACTGCTAGTCGAGTGGCACATTTTGAACAAAAGTTTTCATAGCAAATAAATTGAAAAGGATTTTTCGCCCTCTTCCATCGAGACTCCGTCCGGATTTCATTTACAAATGGTTATGCTTCAAGGACAATTCACTGTCGTTTCGAAATTCTTAGGGTTGTCATGTTCCATAGAAACATGGATGCTTGTGTCGACTTTCCTTCGGGTTAAATCGGTGTTATACGTGTACTTGAATGGTAGCAACCGCTTAAGGGGATAATAGCTGATGATGAATGATTTCTTTAAAATTTACTGGTTTGACGAAAATAATGTTAAAGATGGAGAAGTATTACTTTTGATTTACTATCCGACAGATAGAGCAAAGTGGGAAAGTTCCCTTAACTTGAATGGGGATAAGTATCAGTAGAACGATGTTGATGAAATCATTGATTTTTCGCTCCTTGAACGTCTCTTAATCATCCGCATTTGGTAGGCTGGAATGAAGATTTCCATTTAGACGAGCCTAATGGCACTTAAGCTCCATTAGAGCTTATTTCAGTGTTTTGAGGGGAGCATTCAGAAAGGCAATGAATCAGGAGTTGAAGAACTGTTTTTGCCTCGAGAGGTTGAGATTTATTACATTATAGTTAACGGTAACAAAAGCAACTTAAGAAAATTGATATACGCAGATCAGTTTGTCAATTTAAAATAAATTTCATTTGAAGTTTTACCCGCGTAGGTCGGCTTCTATTAACATCTCCAGCGGCGACCTGTAAGCGGACCTTTTCCTCTTATGACGCACTTAGCAAAGCTTTGAAAGGCAAAGGAGTTAAGGAATACCTTAACTCACTTGGTTTTGAATTACATCCCCGAAAATATCTTCAGTGACATCAAAACTTTTTTATTTGATCTTTAAATTATTCAAAACTTTCTCAGTATCACGTTAGACTACATTACTTGTCTACCTTCATTTATACAACGTAGGTGTCTTTATATATACACATACATATATTTTTTAAAGCAAGTAAGAAGAATACCCTACGGTTATAAATTCAATTAGATTAAAGAAAAAAACAAAAGACCTATCAGATTCATCTTCATGCGGCTGTGTACCCTCTGCCTATTGCGAAAACTACCATTTATTTCAAGTTGTTCGAGTTTTCAAACAACTAAACGCGGAATTTACTTAAAAGACGTTTTCTGTTTCAAATACAATGTATTTGACCTGAGGCTGAAGGCATTTTTCACTTGGGGCTAAACACGTTTCCTTTTTCCAGCATCTTACATTGAAAAATTGCTGATAAGCACCTTGTTTATTATGGGGGCTTTAAAATAATGTTCTCATTAAAAGGAAAGATAATTAAATACTAATTGGAATGGTGTGTTTATTTAAATTGTATTTTTTACCTCCTGGAATATAATAGGATTTTAATATGAAGTTGATTGCATCAGAATGATGCGAATGCTTTTTCTTTTTTAAAGAGAAATTCAATATCAAATTATGAAGTCCCATTAAAAACTCATCCAATGTTTTTATAAGATGTGATTTTTAAAGTATTTTGTTTTTATTTGTCCAAAAAAGCACAGGAAAATTGCAAAATGGATAACATTTTGATGTAGGTTGATAAACCCCCAAGATTATTTTGTGTAATTACATTGGCTGGTATCTCCCTAATAACACGTGTAATGTTATTCTCCAAGGCTGTAATTGAGGCTGGCTTATCAATATAGACGAGTGATTTGATGTATCTACATTCAGAACAGTCTAATCGCATGATCGAGTCGGCCAATTGACCGGTTCGAGAGATAAATTGCTCACCGAGCTAATTTTTCAATCGGTCCGTCGATTCTTGGGCTGAGTGGCACGAAGCACTATCTTGTTGAAACCACACGTCGACCAAGTTCAGCTCATGCATTTTGGGCATGAAAAAGTTGGAAATCATTGAACGACGCTGAATCTTCCTCCAGCTTTTCTAAGGCCCACTTAGCGAGAATTCGATACTGTGGCACGTCGATCGGCTTCAGTTCTCACACGAGCTGTGTTTCGATTAAGATCCTTGAGTAAAATAATCCATATATTCAAGTAGCACAATACCATATTCTGCGAACGGCGGTAAATGAACAAATCACAGTCTACATTAACATTGGCGGATACAGCAGCAATATTTTTCTCTCTACGCTCTCTTTGCATACAAATAGGTTGCTTGATGTTCAGTAGTGTGGGAGCGGTGGGAAATTTGATCACTATGGCTTGAACTGCATGTTCAGTAGGCCAATTATGACGACCAATTCCGGTTAAAATATGTGAAAAAAAGCATTTATCTTAATAAGCGAGTTTTGGTTATTAAATTCAATAATTTGTGAATTGTTAACGCGCGCCATCTGCTGGATTCCGGGAAAACCTGGAAACAAGCTGAAAGTGCTGACGCTACTACGTGCACAGAATCCGGGATTCGACACGAGGGCCTGGACTGTCTATTCCTACAAAGGGAAAAAGGCTCTCTGAAAAAAGAGGACTTTACTCTGGTTGTGGGATTGGACAACGGCTCTGTCCAGACCCTGAAATCCGCGTACGACTCACGTCCCTACTTCGGCCTTGGAAGGATTTTATTCCATTTTGATGTCAAGTAGTCGAAGGATTTAACGTGCTCCGCAGTCTAAATCTATGATTTTCACTCAGATTAATCTACAGCATTGCAAGGCTGCTACCGCTCTTTTCAGTAGCAGAATTGCATGCAGTGTGATGATTTGTGCTCATCACATTGTATCCAAATAAACGCCTGTGTAGTCTTGGTGGTATATGTGATGCTACGATCCTGTATGATGAGCGATCCGAAAGGCCTGGGGCCTGCCTCATCATATCGAACACGCTATCAGCAACCAAACTTGGTTAATTCTGTGGACAAAATCTGGTCGCTGCGAAAGTTAGCTACAAAGCGCACGGAGAAATTGAACACTTCGTCGTGGCGTCTGCTTACTTCCCCTACGACTCGGTACTGCCCCGATCACCTAAGGTGGTTTCTGAACTCGTAGAATACTGTGAAGCCAGGAGGATTGGACATATCATCTGTTGCGATGCTAACGCTCAAAATACTGTTTGGGGCAGCAGCAAATGCAACCGGAGAATAGACCATCTTTTAAACTTCACTCTTTCGTCTGACCTTATCATCAACAATGTTGGCTCTCAACCAACCTTTGTGACGGCGAGACGACAAAAAGTGATTGACCTAATCCTGCTAATAGGCATGTGAAGGCCATCACTAACTGGTGACAGATGTTATGCTGTCAGACCGTAGATATATCGAATTCCAATTGAAGTGTGGGATCTCCCCCTCGCAGCCCAAGCGGAATCCGAGAAAGACGGACTGGGTGCGATTCAGGGTGGAGCTTGAGAAATCCACTCAAGTCCTGCCTAAACAAAAAGCAAAGCAATTGGTGGAGGATGCCGTTCATAAACTGAGCAGCGCCATCACCAACTGTTTCGAACTCGCATGTTCTGTCAAAAAAACCTCTAAGCAGGAAGCCGGTTCCTGGTCTTCGCAGGGAAGCCAGAAATCTCCTGAATAGATGGCCTAAATCGAACTCGGAAGATGACTGGTATAAATATCAATCGAAGCAGAAGGAATATAAGAAGCTTATTCGTAAAACGAAGAATGATTGCTATAAGTCCTTCTGCGAAGAGATCAAATCCCTGAGCGCGATCAGCAAGTTGGTTAACGGTCTCAAAGGAGGAAAATCGACAAAGCTAGATGTACTCAGATAGTCTGACGGTACCTTCACCGAGTCTAAAGGGGAAACTCTTAGTTTACTATTTCAGACCCATTTCCGGGGAAACCAGACTGTCAACGGCTTGTTGCACACTCCCTTATTGGAAACTGCGACTGAAACGATGAAAACAACTCGGCGAAGCTGAATTGAATTTGCTGTGGCATCTTTCGATGTCTTTAAGTCGCCGGACACTGATGGGATATACCCTGTTATGCTGCAAAAAAGTATAAGACAGCTGCTTCGTACTCTGAAAAGAATTTTCACTGTTAGCCTGGCACTTGCCTACATACCTATTCCTTGGAGCGCGGTGTCTGTGGTCTTTATTCCCAAAATGGGGAAAGAAGATTACTCATTCGCCAAGAGTTTTAGGCCAATCAGACTAAAATCCTTCTTGCTGAAAATTATGGAGAGATTAGTAGAGTTGCACGTGCGCAAAGTTGCGCTTCCAATGAATCCTCTCTCGGACATGCAACATGCTTATCAGCGCGGAAAATCCTGCGAGACTGCGCTTGAAATTGAGGGAGCTTTTGATAACGCTACTTTCGATAGCATGAAGCACTGGTTTTGTGGATCAAAGCAATTCTTGTGGACAAGACATTGATCGCTGATGCAAGCCTCGAGCAATGTGTCAAGTCTGGAGTAAACAGGGGCTGTCCGCAAGGTGGCGTCTTGTTTCCGCAGTTATGGTTCATGGTGGTCGACTCTCTGCTCGATGCTCTCAATGCCTCTAGAATCTATGCCCATGCCTATGCGGATGATGTTGCTGTTATCTCTGTCGGCTCATGTTTAGCGACTATCTGTCTCAAAGCGCAGGCGGCGTTAGATATGATCGAATACTGGTGCACGAGTAATGGGCGGTCAGTTAATCCTCTTAAGACTGATGTCGTTCTCTTCACTAAAAGGAAGAAGAATACTGGCATTACTCAGCTGGTGCTTAAAGGCATTCCCATCCCGATATCCAAGGAAGCTAAGTACCAGGGAATCATCCTAGATAGCAAGCTTCTTTGGTCAAGGCATGTTGAGTCCAAAACCACCAAAGCGCTGTCAGCTTTTTGACAATGCAAAGGTGCCTTTGGCAAAACATGGGGCTTATCGCCGAAAAAGGTCCTTTGGATCTACACGGCAATGATAAGACCGATAATCTCATATGCATCGGTTGTTTGGTGGAGCAGGCTAACACGCAAACATGCTGTGGCTTCCCTTACCAAACTTCAAAGAGCGGTCTGTCTCAGCTGCACGGGGTTTCCCCAGCACACCGGGAGCTGCTCTAAGCTGCTCTAAATGCTATGATGAATCTTCCACCCCTTGACATATATATCAGAGGGTGCGCACTGAAAGCCATGTCTCGCCTAAAGAGAAATGGTCTTTGGTACAACTCACATTGGAGTGAAAGTGTACTTGCGCGTGTACGACCCCTATATCATAGATATGCCTTCTGACGCAATGACACCTGCCATTGCGCTGTCACATTTCCATGGCGTCAGGACTGGCTTTGGCCAGACACTGAATCTGGAATGGAATGTCTTCGCATTTTCACAGAGGGCCCCAGGGATCCGGCGCTGGAGTTTTCTTTGAGCGCGAAAATATTCGACTTTACCTCTCGTTAGGAAAATTAGAGATTAGTGCCGAATCTCTTAGCTCTACATTACTGAAGCCCCTCCTCACTTTTCTCTGGACAACGGGGAAAATACAATACAATAAAAACAAGGTGTCTGTCTGGTAGTACAATGGACCAGTATTTGTGTCTGAGTGCTCCAACAAATAGTAGAAGCCTCCAACAAAAAAAAAAAAAAAAAAGTTGGCCATTTCATTTACAAAATGGCAATGTTAATGTAAAGAAATTACACAGCCTCCTCGCGGCCTTTCCTGGATAGCTGGACTGACATCCGCCGGGTAGTGAATCAATGTGTGAGGCGAACCTGGTCCTCCACCTTGGGGGTTGTGAATAGGATTGACAACCCTATAACGAAAAACAAACCTTGTTACGAAGCAACTACAAGCCTCGGATATGGACGTATACAATGTTGACGACCCATATAAACGAAAAGATTTGCGAGCCTGGACTTGGAATGTGCGGTCCCTTAACAGACCAGGTGCAGACAACCAACTGAAAAAAACATCGAAGGCATCCTCGGGAATATAAGCATATGCAACTAAGTTCATGCAACTACGGAAGAAAAACATGATCGACTCAAGGATGACTTGTGATCTACTGGACCGAACGTACGCCCAATGCCCCAGTTATGCTGTCTCTGTCGTGCTGGGTATCAAACTGCCACCAGCTAGAAACCTCTGGTTTGATGAGCAATGCAAACAAGCTCATGTAGCAAAGGAAACCTCCTACAAAACCGTGATACATAGACGGACGATAACCACTCGTGAGCTCTACGAGTAGAAAGGGAGAGAGAAACACACGCTTTTAAGGAAGAAAAAAAGAGAGCAACAAAAGCGTGAGATCGAGGAGATGGAGAGATGCTACCACAGAAATGACGCTTGCAGATTTTACGAAATAGTAAAACGAACATGCCAGGGCTATAAAGCCAGAGCGTAGAGATGAAGACGGACAACTAGTAGTTGAGTCACAGTTGATGCTGAAAATATGGAAAAACCACTTCTGTAGACTGAACGCCGATGATAGATTTGATACCGCTGTCAGGTAGAATGATCCCTTCGCAAGGAACGCAAGGAACGACCACCTGACCTAGATCACGCATCAAGTTTATAACTAATAAGCCGCGGGCGCAGACGGCCCGTCTGCTGAGCTATTTAAAGCGGCTGGAAATGAGTTGGAAATGAGAGGAAAGCATGCCCGACGAATGGAATTTCAGTATCGTTTACCCAGTCCATAAGAAAGGAGACCCCTATAACTGCGCCATCTATGTATAGAGGAATAAGACTCCTCAAGATCGCGTACAAGATCTTCTCTGCCGTATTGCGTGAACGCCTGAAAGCTTGTAAATCTGCAATACGAATGGATCAAATTTTCACACTGCGGCAGATCTTGGAAAAGACCCAAGAATTCCAAATCGACACACATCACCTTTTTGTCGATTTTAAAGCCGCATATGGCAGTGTGCCATCCCTGCCAAACTCGTCAGATTGTGCAGGATGACAATAGAGAATTCACGCTACTCCATTAAGGTCGGTATCGAATTTACCGAGACATTCGATATTAAAAAAGGATTTAGGCAAGGTGACGCACTGTCATGTAACTTTTTAACATCATGCTTGAAAAGATCATTCGAGGCTCACTGGTCAATACAAGAGATACCATCTATTTCAAGTCAGCGCAATTGCTTGCGTACACGAATGATATTGACGTAATTTGGCGAGCACAGCGAGACGTTAATGAAGTGTACAAAAGCACTGAAGCGGAAGTTACTGAAATGGGTCTTTCGGTGAATGAGGATAACACCATATACGAGTATATGCTGTCATCAAAAAAAAAAAACGAGCAACACCGACGTCAACAATACCAACAACAAAGGCAGAATTGGTCTTGCCAACCGCTGCTTCTTTGGGCTTAAGAGGCAAGCACTATAAAAATCCCTGATCATGCCGGTCCTCTTTTACTGCGCAGAGGCCCGGACCTTAACAAAAATGGATAAGGATGGCTTTGGTCGTTTCGTGATGAAAATTCTGCGTTCAGTCTATGGTCCCGTTTATATAATATATACATATAATGGAGAGTGGAGGAGAAGATATAACGACAAACTGTACTGGCTCTACAGCGACATCGACCTAGTACGACGTCTCTGGATTCAACGTCTAAGATGTAGAGCCATGTAGGGCGAATTGACAACACAGCTCCGGCCCAAAGAGTCTTCGGATCCAAACCTGAGGGACGACGCGGAAGAGGATGACCGAATCTAAGGTGGCGCACACAGATGGAAGGGGACCTTAACCAAGTGGAAGTGCGGCACTAGAAACAACTGGCAAATGAACATGCCTGGTTGAGGCCCAGATTCACATCGATCTGTAGCGTCATATAAGAGAAAGACGAAGACGTCTAAGGTTTGTCATTTTCTAATCTGGATCGTTCAGCAATCGCGGATGGTCTTAACATTTTATAAACCTACTACAAAAATAACGCTGTTTGGCGCATTAGCCGATAGGCAAAACTCGAGTCGATGAGGCTGGCTTTTTTACAGAAGTCTTAAGGCTTATCCGACATCGAAATGCACGCTTCCTAGAAAATATGACTGCAATTAGAGAAAGCGTTGAAGAAAATCCAAATCGATCGATCTAATGCCGAGCATGACATACCACATCTCACGCAACCCGACCCGCTTTGGCTTTATTTCAAGAAAAATTTCCTGAATTATTTATCCAGCGTTTTGGTGATGCTAAGTGACCACAAGTTCATGATAATTATCACTTCCTTCATTTAACATAAATGCCAAGCTTCCAAGCAGAGATATAACGACAGGCGGAGTGAATAGAGTATCGACTTTTGCTCATAGCTATACTCGACTTCTCGTCCAAAATACAGGGTCCGCCATCTAACTTTTTTTTTTCAAGTAGTGCTTATTTCGTGAATGGTAACACTTAGCTCATGTCTGATTTGACAGATAATTAGTTTTATCCTTCCGCTGAACGAATGTGGTTGTGTATACGCTTGAACAACGCTGGGAAATATTGCGACATTACTTTGAAACAGAATTTTGCCAAAAAAATCATCTTTTCAGATGAAGCTCATTTTGATCTTGGCGGGTATGTAAACAAGCAAAATTGTCGTATTTGGGAATCTGAATCAGTCGTATATCTGAATAAAGTTGGAAAACCGAAATGGTTTTGCCTAGTTTCAACCATCATCTATGCACTCCTAATTCCTGTAACGCTTTAACGCTTCATAACGGCTCCTTTTGGACCACAAAAACAAGGTAGACTAAGGCGTTTGGCGACAAGATTAACATGACCACAACCAAATGGAAATAATATAAGATATAATAGATAATTTAGAGGAGGTTAAATCGTCACATTGGATTCAACGTATGAATTGTTATAATTACGAATGCGTCCAATATCTTCCGATGATTAGATGTGAAGCTGAGCTTACGGAAGTTTTCCATCCGTCCATTCCTCAGAGTCGGTGTAGGTTTTACCCACTCCATGCTATAATTTCTTGCTAAATATTGGATCTCAATGACATCATATGGGCATAATTAACCTTGAACATCCATAAGTGAAAAACAATCTCATTACTAGCCGTCATTCATGTTGGTACATGGAAAAAGTTCGACAATATTGTAATATTACAATATGACATGTATGTCATTCCAGCCGTCTTTGTGTGACAATAAGCTGTTCAAGTTCAACAACCTCTCTCTGGATCCCAATTTAATCAGGGTCATCAAGCCTCCCAATTACACCCACACAATCGCTATGTCAAAACCACGCCAGAACCTTTAAAAATAGAATATTGTCGTGCTTGGATTCTCAATATCCATATGTAGACACATGTCATATACGTAGACGTAACCAACCTTTTAAGGATTCATTGGCTAATAGCCCGCCATGGGTGTTGATATCCATTGGCATGGAAGGAAGCTTTACTTCCCTAAATGATAACACCTACACGTCCGTATTGATAACACTGTAAATTAGACATCTGTCAACAATTACGTGACACGTTTATGAAATGAATCTTTTAACGACCGTTTAACGCATAGTATATTGTTCGACAGGAATACAATCCATAAGAACTGTGATTCCATATCTACGGCATTTATCCTCTTACTAAGGCAATATTTCGCAGCGTAGTAGAGTAAGTCAAGGAAATATTAAAGACGGTAAAGTTGTACACATGCTGCTGTGAGTGATAGAGTGGGAGGAATTTTGCCATTACATATTTGCATAAAGACTTGCACCTATTTACATTCATATTAAACTCAATTTCAACGAGGGCTGAGGACCAGACAGCAGAGAATTTACGCATATTGCGTGTTAGAGCAGCAGGAAGTTGATGTCGATTTTTCAAAGAAAATCTTCTTTCCCGATGAAGCACATCTCCACCTCTGGATATGTACAAGTACCTATAATAAGAGAGGTATATGGAGCGAGTAGAATCCTCACGCAATACATGAAACGCTGTCGCATGTTCAAAAAGTAACTGGGTGGCGCGCATGTTGTGTAATTGAAAACGATAACGGTCAGACAGAAGCAGTTATTGACGAGTGATATATGTAGGAGCATGGTAACCCATTATTTTTGGCACGAAATCGAAGGTATTGATGTGGAAGATACATATGTACATAATATGTAGGTGTTTTCAGCAAGACGGCGCACATGCTACACGTCGTATGCGGCGATTTATTTGGAAAGTTCAAAGATCGTATTATACCATGTAATGATAACGTCGACTGGCCGTCAGATTTATGCGATTTAACATTATGAGATTACAGATTCAAAATTTCCATGGCCTGAAGTCTTAGAACATAGTCCGCTGTGATGCCTAATATACATGCATATGTATGTACAGTAGAGCGGAGCGCAGTTGTATGGAAAAAAATAAAGTTGTGAAAATGAAAAACATACCCCTCGCAAATGTTGTATTGGGTCCTAAAATGAATTGTAAGATTTTTTTTGAGTTTTTAAAATGACCGCTAGAGGTCGCGCATAAGCATTACATCACTTAAATGCTCTGTAGATTAAAATTTTAAATGTTATTTATTTTTTTAAATGCTTAAAAGCGAAAAACAGAAATAACGAGCCAGATTATAATATACATCTGTGGCAGTATGACAGAGTAGCTTAAGTCGACATAAGCTATTTTCCAGTTTTTCAATTGACAGTTATCGTTTGAGAACTACTTTTCTATCTTACCCCCATTACAAAATCATTTTCCGTTACAAAGATATCGTGTTATTCCTAACCACTTATGTTCGAACATCCATAGAAATCTTTTAACAGAGTAGTTTATGTCAAGGAATTTCCCTAAGTCTAGACAATTCAGATTTAAAGTTTCAACAGAAACTCTTATGTTGTAGTAAGACGTGCGAAATGTAAGCTTTTTTAATTCTCTTTACCCTTTTTAAAAAATCTTATGTTGACTTAAGATGATTTGTCAAAACTCTGTTTGTATTTCACCAACACTTATGTCAACATAAGTTCTTCTGTCAGAAGTAAGAAAAAATAAATTGGAAATTTTAAGTTTATCAGAACCACTTATGCATACAAAAGCATTTCTATTGAAAAATAATAATAATAATAACCGCAACTTATGTCGACATAAGTTACTTTTATTGGCTGACATCAGTTAGTAAGATTGACTTAAGAGAGATTGTTGCGTTCTAGAGACAAAGAAAGCAGAAGTGTTTTTTTATAATAAAAAAGTTTTTGACTTTGAAGTGTTTTGTGTAAGTATAGCTATTACCTTTTTTTTAGATTTGTGTACTTAATTTTTTATATTTTCACTAAAATACAGTTTCAAAAAAAAAGATAAAATGGAACGTGCAAGAATAATGTTGTATATGGCATTAGAAAAGCAAAATCAGTTGTTTGATAAAACTTCGGAACCATCTACAAGTTGCAAAAGCAATGCAAATTGCTTAAGTGGTGAGTCGTTATTAGTAAGAATCACATAAAATAGGTAATTGAATAGTTTACTTCTTAGAATTAAATGGTTCTTCGGAGAATCAACATTTGCCGACCGTTTTGGGAAATAAGAATGGAAGTAGTGTTGGTGAAACAAATGTTTTTTCCTTTACGGAGTTGGAAGAAGGAATTTCAAAAGATTTCGATGATGATGATTCAATTTGTGACCCTAATTTTGTGCCTTCGGATTCTGACAATGTAAGTAACGGATCTGCTATTTGTTTTGCAACAAAAGATTCTGAGTTCTTGCCTTCGGAAAATTATGAAAATAATAAAGAAACCAACGCAAAACAATTGCAAAAAATGCGCAAGGAAAAAAGAAACTCTGGCAAAAGCTATATATCTCGAACAGGAAAAGTCGTACAGGAACGAACTGTACGCAAATTGGATAACTGTCGCAACAAATGTAGTGAAAAAATATCATTTGAAAATCAACAGCTAATTTTTAAAAAATATTGGGAACTTGGTTCTTATGAGTTGAGACAAGCGTTTACTTCTGGCTTCATTGTCGTTGAGGATACCAAATTTGAAAGAAAGGTAAAAAGCCTTATTAATCCGAGAAAAAGAAAGCACACCAATATTTATTTATTTATTTATTTATTTATTTATTTGTTTACTTAATATGCTTAACACAGTAAGAATACACTTATAAGTCTGTGAAAGATAAACTTAATGTATAGAATTTAATGCTTTGACAACAATAATTACAATAAGAAGGAAAATAACATACGAATATAAAAGACAGAAAGTATGTTTGAAAGACTACATTAACATCTATAATATAATAAATATAAATATAAATATAAATATAATATAAAATATAAAAATGTGTTTACTTGAAAAGTTGATAAGGCAATTTATATGTGTAGTATGGTAAATGAGAAGTCAAATTTAAATTTAATTACAAGTTAGGTTTAATTGTAGTTGCTCTGGTTTGTGAGGAAAACCTGTAACTCTCTCCTAAATCGACGTGTGCCATTTAGTTCTCTCAAGGTGCGCGGAAGTGAGTTCCACAAGCGGACAGCTGCAATGAAAAATTGCCTCTCAGATGTTAAACAAGAGAAACGCGGTAGAATTAAGCTGACAGATCTGTTGGATGTTGGAAACTGATTTTATTGAAGAGATATGCCGGTTCTTTTGTATTGATAATATTACACAGAAAAATAACTGTGCGAAATCTTAGGTAACTCTGAAATGACATATTCAATAAACTCTTAGCCAAGTGTGAGGTATGATCATATCTTAGATTATACAGGGTGTCCCACGAGCAGTGTGCCAAAAAGCTAGAGCGTGTAGGTCTGGTCAAGACAAGAAAAAAATCGTACGGGAGGGGGGGTCTATTCCCCCCCGTTTAGCCGGGAGGGGCAATTTTCTAAAAAAACTGACTTAATTTGGAAAAAAAAATATTAAAAATCAACAGTTACATCCACAATGCCGTGATATACTTTTTTGTAAAGCCAGAAAACTCTACTTTCATCCTGTTTTTAAATAAAGCTGTTTTAGGGAATAGTTTTTGAAAAATTAATTTTCAAACTCAAAAATTTGCAAAAAAAATTAAAAAAAAAATTTCGAACTAATTTTTTTCGAAATTGTATGTAAATAAGTACTAATTTTTTTTCAAAAATTCAATTCTCTTATTAGTTTTTAGTTAAAAACAGAAAACCGGATGCAAAAATGTCTTGTAGTTTTTGAGAAATTAAAAAAAAACCCGAACCATTTTTTTCTAAGAAGAACCTTTTTTTTGGTTTTGACGCGGCTGGACTTGTAGACAAATTAATGTGTGAAACATTGACCTCCTTTTTATTATTTTTAAAAAATTCGGAGTTTTATTATAATAAATTTTCAATATGATCCCCATTTTTTAGAAGGCAAAGATTATATCTCCTTCTTCTCCTAATGCCTGCACATATCTATGCTTGACAAATTTTCCTGCAATTTGACTCCAGCGACTTCAATCCGTTCTTTCAGTTGTTCCAAAGATACTATTTCCACTTCGTAAACATAATTCTTCATGAATCCCCACACATAAAAATCTAGAGGAGTTAAATCTGGTGATCTAGGTGGCCATTCCGTGGGGCCCTTTCTTCCGATCCAACGGTCACTAAAATGATCATTCAGCCAGTTTCTAACCCGTAAGCTGTAGTGTGCTGGTGCTCCATTTTGCTGGTAGATTAAATTATCTGCTATGGCCAAAGGAACTTTGTCCATCAAAACGGGCAAAAGGTCTCGTAGGAATTGCAGGTATGATTCTCCATTAATAACGGCATTCAAAAACCGGGGCCCGATTACAGTTTGTCCAACATTGCCAAACATTACAGCTAAAGCGGTGTTGTGATTTATTTTGTTTCTTGTTGTGTGGATTGGTGCCACTCCAATGAAGCAAATTGTGGAAGTTAGTAACCCCATCTCTGGTAAACTGTGCTTCATCCGTCCATAATATCCTTGCAAAATAGTTTCGTTCAGTTTCATCTCGAAGCAGTAATGATCGACAAAATTCCGCTCTCAAAAACTTGTCGTTTGAGGTGAGTCCCTGAACTGGCCTAAAATGGTACGGGTGTAAGTTTTCGGTATGAAGCACTCTCCATACTCTAGATTTGGGCACTCCAAGCATAATAGCCATCCTCCTTGTACTAAGGGAGGGATTGCGTCGGACCAAATCCAAAATTCAGGTAGAAGCCATCGGCGGCGGGCGGACCCAGACGAAATTCGCAGGTCAGTTTTCAGGCGTTATCAATGAAAAAAAAAAATTAATCCAGGGTTATTCCAATACTGTATCACTTTATTGTATCCTCATTAAACTCCGAATTTTTTAAAAATAATAAAAAAAGAGGTCAATGTTTCATACATTAATTTGCTTACAAGTCCAGCCGCGTTAAAACCAAAAAAAATGGTTCGGGTTGTTTTTTAATTTCTCAAAAACTACAAGACATTTTTGCATCCGGTTTTCTGTTTTTAACTAAAAACTAATAAGAGAATTGAATTTTTGAAAAAAATTAGTACTTAATTACATACAATTTCGAAAAAAAAATAGTTCGAAATTTTTTTTTTTAATTATTTTTCAAAATTTTGAGTTTGAAAATTTATTTCTCAAAAACTACTCCTTAAAACAGCTTCATTTAAAATCAATATGAAAGAAGAGGTTTCTGGCTTTACAAAAAGGTATATCGTGGCATTGTGGATGTTACTGTTGATTTTTAATATTTTTTTTTTCCAAATTAAGTCAATTTTTTAGAAAATTGCCCCTCCCGGCTGAAGGGGGGGAAATAGACCCTCCCCCCCATACGATTTTTTTCTTGTCTTGACCAGACCTACACGCTCTAGCTTTTTGGCACACTGCTCGTGGGACACCCTGTATAATAAAAAAATGTATTGTAGTAAAACATCAACAACAGCAACATCGATTGTTCTCATTAGTATGTTTTTTTTTTTTTTAATTTATTTCAAGTAATCTTTTTTGGTTTTTGGAGTTCTTTTCGGGAAACAAGTGTATTTTTTATCAGTCTGTCTCTGACTGTTTGGGAAGCCTCGGTAACCAATTTGACTGCCCTTTCAACTGCTTGGCTGTGGCATGAGAGACTTGTCAACAAATTTGATTTGTTGTTGTCGTTTTGGCTGACAATATCCCAAAGCTCTTCTGCCGTAAAATCCATTACCACTGGAGGTTCAGTCAAATGATTTTTCTTTATCTGCCACCAATCAATAAGTTCGAAATATTCAGCTGGTTCAAAATTGAACTTTGGGAGTTCAAACTGCCTGGGATTTCCAACATTATTGTTTGTTGTTCTTGCTTTAAGAATGCGTCGAACAGCTAGTTCTCGAACGTTTTTACGATTATCCAGTAGCATGGCTACCAAAATATTTTCGCAGTGTCTGAAGTATCCATTGCGAGCGAAAACTGAGTCTACTAGCTTTTTCAGTTCTTCTGGCAAATATCTTGTTAGTTGAATGGCTTTATGAAAATGTTTCGCACCGTAGACAAATGAAGGCTTGGACTTAATCTCAAACCAAATCACTGCATAAACTTTGCAAATAAAGTGCACTTTTGTTGTAATGGTTCTTCTGGGTCTTGTTTCATAAACTGTTAAAATACGGTTAGCTGTCGTCAACCATCTTGAATGGACCATTGCTCCAGGATTCCTTGAAAAAATTGATCCTTCCTTGACACCATTACTGATGGCCATACAAATTTCATACAGATATTTTTGGTCTGAACTCAAGCATTGTAAAGGTATTTCCGGTAAGTTCACTTTAATGATTTTGTAATTTGCGACGGTTAGATACTGACAGTTTTTAAGATCCTTGCCAATATCACCAGGATAAGCGTTTGGACCACATGTTTTCCATAAAATTTTTCGAAAAGGTGTCGTAAAGGTAGTTCGTTGGCGTGGAGCAAGCAAATACACCATTGCAAAGATCGTTTAATTATCATTTCGATTTTTCGAATGATTCCATTTCTTATTCCGGTGTTAACATTAGTTCCATCGCAGCTTTAAATTATTTGCTGAAACTGGAGATTCTTTAAGAAAACCAAATATTACATTGGCTATAGTTTCTGATTTCCCATGTGGTACCGTTACATGCCCTAGGTATCGCGAGACGGGTTCTATTATCAAAACAATGTGTTCTTCGGTGGAAAAGCCACCAGCATTTTTTGTAACGTCCTTGCGGCCGCCAAAATAAAGACCAAAAAAGTCGAGTTCGCACACACCTTTTGGTTGAGACCTTGATTTTGTCTTTTCCCTTTGAATCTTACTTCTATCGATAATTTTTGACTGATATGTTTCATTTATTAGACCATAATCTTCCAAGACCGCTGTAACAAGTGTTGCAGTTGCTCTGTCTGATATTTTGAATCCATCTGCCACCTTCGCAACATTAAAAAGAGATTTTGGATTTGAGTTAAGAGCAGCAGTAGAGGCAATCTGTTTTGGTAATGTTGTTGAAGCTTCAGTTTCAATGTCTTCATCGGTATCTGAAGGGATATATTCTGTTTCATTGTTGATGATTTTCTTTTAAGGGAGTTTTGAAGCTTGGTGGTTTCCGCTACATCGATACTGCCGATCACCATTTTTCTCTCAGATCTTTGGTCTTCCAAAAACGAACGTTCTTTCACTGGCACTTTTTTTTCTTTGGGACATCGACAAAATTTAATCTCAATACAAGCAGCTATATCAAACAGTTTTTCTCCTTCGCTTTTCAATTTATCCATTTGAATCTCAAAAAACCCGGGTAATCTTCTGCTCTTAGGTGTTTTAAAAAGAGCAGTTCTTCTGTCGTTGAATTTAATAATGAATATCTCAACACAGAACTTACCAACTGTCGGAATTGATTTGAAGCGGAACTCTCGCAGCTGTAAGTGCTATTCGCTTTTTAAGTGAATTTTCTTCGTTTTCCAGAGAAGTAAGATGAAGAGCAGTATCTCTGTAGGTCGGCAATGAACGCCGAATAATTTAAGAAATGGCGATTGTACAACGGACAGAATAGCGCTTATAATAAAGTGTTATAAAATTAAGTTATTTACTGCCCTGCATTTTGATATCAAAGAAGAAACGAGAGGCAGGAACCGAAAAACAACATGTCAGTTCGACCATCTTCCTGTGTGTCATTGTAAGTCCAAGCCGTTTTCTTCTTCGGAGGATCTTAAAAAATGGGTTAAAGGCCCCTGTATCAAGTCGAACAGTTAGGAACAGGTTTATGGCAAGGAGTACTAAGTAAGAAAAATATACAACAGAAGTTAAGTTTTGCCAGCACACACCCCTACCATGAAAGCTGGTCGAATGATATTCAATTTATTTGGATCTGATAGTAAAATGCACGTGAGACGACCAAAACATTCCGAATTCGACCCAAAGTACACAAAGATGACAGTAAAGCATGGTGGAGGTAACCTTATACTTTGGGGCTACTTCTCATAATCTGGTGTTGGACCACTTTTCTGGATAAAGGACATTTGTGCTGTGGACTATGTTAACATCCGGAATACGGTAATGCTACCATTTGTTGAAGACGATAAAATGGGAGTTTATGTAGGAAAATAGTCCCAAGCATTACTCAAAACTAGCAAAACTAAAGTTCCAAATAAATAAAATTGCTGTTATGGAATGGCGTTCACAATCCCCAGATCTAAATCCGATGGAACACTTATGGGGTATTCTAAAATACAAGATCGAGGAATGTAAAGCCAGAAACAAAGAAGAATTGTGGTCCAAAATACAGGAAGTATGCTGCTCTACACCTGCCGAAACCTGTGCCAAATTATTTCACTCCATGGGACGAAGATGTGAGGCAGTTTCTACATTCTGGCCGGCGATTTAAATGCCAAACATAGTGATTAGGGAAATAACATTCCCAACACTAGGGGGAGCCTACTAAGCCATTGGTGGGTTTTCGCAACATTGAATATAGAGTCAAGTTACTCGCAACGGATAGTCCGTCGTATCCTAGGAGCGGCTCCTATCTGGATCTCATGCTGATAGATTGTCGACTGAGACGGCAGAAACGAACGAACGGTCTATTAACTGTCTACGGACCATTGTACACGACAGTGACCATTGCGGACTATGTGCCGTGATCACGAGTACCTGACAGACCTGACATTGAAGTCGCTGATTAAAAATTTCCAACAATTGATCAAAGAGAATTACAGAATATCTGTAAGTTTGCATTGGGAAAAAAGAAATCGTGCTGTAAAATCCAATAGGCCAGTATGTTCCCGATATTCAGGATCTAAAGCTTCCGAGAACGTCAGACAATGAACGTTTGCTACGAACAGTTAGCATCAATCCAGAGAGCGCCATCCTAGATGACGACTTTTTCGTGATTGTGGATCCTCAGGAGAAGGTGGCGACAGTGGGAGCTGTCTTCCAGGAAGTGTACAAGGTGAATGATAGTATTCGCCCGAGCCCCGACCTGGAGAACAGAGCCCTGCTTCATCACTTTTAACCTAGAAATGATTTCGATCATTGGCGATCCTAGAATCTTGGTTTTACCAGGTTCAATGACGATTTCATGGCAAACAAATCTATCGCCACTGAGGGGTCTAATCTTCCAGTCATGGAAAAGGAAAAAATTCGCGGGTATCGACGGTATATCCAATGTTATGCTTAGACACCTTCCACCAGTGGCTGTAGAGAGGTACACCATCCTGTACACCATCCATGCACTGAATAATGCATATTATCCAGTGCAGTGGAAGACAGCGGTGGTGCAACCAATCCCCAAGAAGGGCAAAGACACTTCTAACCCGGCAAATCTCCGGTCGATAAGTCTCCTTCCGAGTATCAGCAAGGTCTTCGAGAAGTTGGTCCATAGGACCCTGTCTAAATGGGTTGAGGACAATAAAATCATCCCGGATAACCAATTCGGTTTCAAAGCGGGGCATGACACTATTCATGCCGCGTCGAAACTCGTCTCGGATATCCAATGGAATAAATGCTTAGTTCTTGCATTCTCACGGGTGCCTGTCTGATTGACTTGAAAACACCGTATGGCTAGAAGGTCTTTATTACAAACTCAATCGGCTGGGCATAAATGAAACACAACTATATATGATTTTTGATATGTTAACAGGTAGAAAGTTTGTTGTGAAAATTGCCAACGTAACTTCTTCCCAAACATTTGAAATCAAAAACAGACTGCAACAGGGTATGGTAAATTCGTCGATCCTTTTCAGCATTTACCTGGCTTCACCAATCAATAGCGTACGCAGACGACCTGATCGCGTACAGAACAGGTCCAACCATCGACGTCCTTGTTGAAAATCAACTTCCAGAAATCAGAATCTAAATCTAAAGAACGCCTTTGTCTAGCTCCTCTCGGGACACTAGAAAAAATTGGAGCATATTTGGGCCGGACGGTCATCCACTGGCGAGACAAAGTGTTGTCAGATACCTTGGGATCGTGCTGGATCAATATCTATATTTTGACAAACATGCAGATGCTGCTCTGGCAAGGGCCCGGGGCGCTTTCGCTCTGACAAGATGGCTGTTTCTTAGCAGCCAACTTGATCCCAGGGTGAATGTAATCTGCTACATGGCCCATGGTTGCCTATGGATGTCTGGTTCAATGTGAGAGCCAGCTTAATGGAAAGGATTCGGCTGTTTGAGAGACAATCCCTCAGGTCTCGGGCTACATAGGACACACGAATATGAGTACACGAAATTTAACCTGAACGAGGGCTAAAATAGGGCTAGGATTGAACGGGTGGATAACTTTCTGATCAAACTAATTCGCAGCCATGTTGCAAGTCAATAGCCTGATCTCCGGGGCTTAGTACCCCAGTGAATTATACCATGAGAGAGTCCGTCTTAACGGCTTTGTCCCGCCAGAAGCATTCCTGTACTTAGATAGATATGGACTGATCCAGGATAGATTGGCGGTACCGCTAATCTTCCCCTAGGTCGCAATTGCGTGGAACGACGATTCCTCTACGGACCCGATGTCGCGCTCCGTGAACGCGAGCGCATCAGGTTCTGTAGATCGGTCTCACGCCGGGATCGAGGAGAAGTAGTCCGCCAACATCAACCCTTTTGGTGGTTCGAGAGAACTACGTCAGTGGAAAAGTCAATAGCTTCAGCCTCTTCAAGGCAGGACCTGCCTAACACCAATGGCAGACAAAAATAAAACAAAAACCAATAAAAACCAAACAAAAAAAATAAAATAATATTAAAATTCGACAAAAAAAGATTTATACAGGGTGTCCCACGAGCAGTGTGTCAAAAAGGTAGAGCGTGCAGGTCTGGTCAAGACAAGAAAAAATCGTATGGGAGGGGGGAGGGGTCTATTCCCCCCCGTTTAGCCGGGAGGGGCAATTTTCCAAAAAATTGACTTAATTTGGAAAAAAAAACGATTAAAAATCAACAGTTACATCCACAATGCCGTGATATACTTTTTTGTAAAGCCAGAAACCTGTTCTTTCGTCTTGTTTTTAAACGAAGCTGTTTTAAGGAATAGTTTTTGAGAAATTAATTTTCAAACCCAAAATTTTGGAAAAAAAAATGAACAAAAAAAATTTCGAACTATTTTTTTTCAAAATTGTATGTAATTAAGTACTAATTTTTTTCAAAAATTCAATTCTCTTATTAGTTTTTTATATTTTTGTATATTAAATATATAATATGTATATACATTTTATATATATTTTAATTACGCTAGAATAAGATAGGTTTAGTTAGGTTAAGGTTGGTTTAGGTTGGTTTAGGTTTTATTATATACAAAAAAAAGCGATCATGTGTCAAGTTTTTTTCTTTTTAATAAAATTAATTTTTCTTTGCTTAAGATATGATAATATTGTTAAGGACATTATAAATTTACATATTGTTGTCGAAAGTTTAAGTTGTACTGTTTGTTTTAGTGTGTCCGCCTAGGGCCAGTAACGTATTCAAATATGTAAAGATAATTAAGCTAGATTTAAGAAAATTGAATAAAAATTTATTTAAAATTTAAAATTGAAATTGATATGTGAGGCAGTGATTAAAAACAAAGTAGCTAGGTCCCAGTACTAAAAAAAGGTAATTTAATACAAGAAAAAAATAGCAATTTTAATTTTGTTTCAATTATTTTTTTCCAAGCTAATCGTCGCAAAAATTGAAATTGATTTTTTTATTTTTTATTTTGGCTATTCATTAAAAAATTGCATATTCATTCATATTACCATAATCTAAGGAATGAGCTAATATATATTTCATTTATTTCTGCCTTCAGGGTTTCATTATTTTTATATTGAAAAGTACAAAGCCATTTTGTTTCTATTATTTTTTTCCAACACTCTATGCATATAAAAACGGTATTTTTTTTTAGAGGTATTCATTATGAAATAAGACGCTTGAAGCTAATGATAAAGTCTATGATGTTAGCTTCATTTAATAGATAATTGTGTGCCATTAGTAATTAAATATAACTTTGAGCATATGCGCGCGACGGCTAGTTCAAATCAAGTGCAATTTTCGACAATTTTATCGAGCAATAATTTTATCAGCAATAACCAGAGTTGTTTTACCGGAAAAAGCGTATAAAAGTAAATTAAAATGTATGAGACTGTATTTAAATGTATAAAAGAGCATAAAAGTATCTAAAAGTGCATACGATCTTACAAGTGCCTATAATAATATGGACCTATTCTCTTTCTCAGAGCAACAAGCAGATACCAGGAAACAGGGTACCTAACTAAATCGTGAAGTACCGTATTTTTACTGGAAGAACTTCATTTTTTTTTTTGGTTCGTATTCAGTCATGTACATCTTCTGTGCAGGGACGGGTTAAGAATATCCCTGCAGCGATACCTCTCGCTTGTCGTAAAAGGCGACTGAAACAAAGGTAAAGAAAATCACATCTAGGCAATTTAGAAAACACCAAGGTGAGCCTAGGGACACATATACCATCATTAAACTGCCCCACAAGTGTGCATGCAAATCAGTGGGTTGACACGACTGGAGATCACCGGTGTTGTAAGAGTAAGATCAAACAAAAAAATCTGAAGCAAGCCCGTGTCACAAAAAAAAAAAAAAAAAAAAAAACAAAAAGGCAGGCCGAAAAACAATTGGTGCAAACAAATGCAAAAACACCAGCATTTGATTGGCCTCAGTGATGAAGTAATCCCAACCCGGGAAGCCTGCCGCTACTTTCTGAGGTCAAACCGGCGGACCCCACAAGCGGACCAGTAGGAATGCAGTTAAGTGGGAAGGTTATGGTCCTACACTTCTGACCATAACAACGCCGGAAAAAGGAAAAGAAGAAGAAGATTCAGTCATGTACATGTTTGATTCAGCTATTACCTCTTTGCACATTCTGTAGTCAAGTCATAATTAACATGGCAAAGCAGTCAGGGACGCAGTAAGCGAATTTGTTTTATGTTGAACTATTTGAATTATGTTCAGTAGAACTTATAAGGCAATAATAGCTTAACGGTCCTTACCATAAATAGATATTTAATTGACCAGATATTAAGAAAAGAAAAAATGAATAAAAATGGTGAGATTTAAAAAATTGATAATTTGTGTGCTATCTATAAAATATTTTAACAAAACCAACACAGCTTCAAGTTCGATTGGCCGACTCTTACATGATCTGTGGGAAAAGGGCGTATTTGATCGGGTACCTACAAATCGACGGAAAATTGATGGCACATTGCTGTTTCTGTGGGGCAAAATTAAGGCTCAAAATAGTAGTTACTTCCTGTTCCTGCTGCTTGTTTACTGTAACAACTGTAAAGTAAGTAAATTCTTAACAGGAGCATATAATATGTAAACAGAAAACACCATCAAAAGACCAATCTGCGCATTCGGCCATCCGCTTTTAGTTCAGCTCAATCTTCCCAAGACCTGACACTTGATTCAGACCCAGATTTAGATGTGGATATGGTTTTGAACAAGAATAACTTTCAGATCTCCGCATCTGTTCCTAGAATGGATCTAACGCAATACGTTGAATTCGAGGTTGACCCAACGGAAATCTCTGAGCTTGACTTATGCCATGCAACAAGTTCTGGTTCTGAATTTTCTGTCCATGCAGTAGTTAATGATGTAAGATTCGGTTAAATATTTTCGTTCAATAATTTAACCCTCTTTCGATTGTGTAGGAAAAACTTGATACCCCGTGCCGATCAGACTATCAACAGCAAATAAAAAACTCCACTACATCTATCAGTTCAACTAATTCTTCTGATGCTACAATTTATTGACCAGTTTGCTTGCAAATATATCATCCATCTTGAAATCGCCGCCAAGAAAAATTAAAAAGAAGGAAAGAGATTTGACAAGCAGATAGATTGACACGATTACTCCTTTAGAGAAAGAAGAAATAGATATTTCGTTGGCAGAGTTATTGGCAAAAATTAAGAATTCACCAATCCATAAACATACTTAAGGAGTTCAAAAACCAACTTGCAGCAAAAGCTCATAAAAAAGGAGGAACGAGATAAAAGAATGCAATCGATAGCTTTTTAAAAAAATTGCCCATAATGCAGCAGATAGTTGCAGAGCCTTTGAACAGCGATGTTGTTACTGAGGTAACCAAGGGGTTAGTGCTTCCTTTGCTGAACTTCTTTATAAAGAAGAATTTGTCGAAGGCTTAAAAAAGCTCTACACCGACTTGGACAATCATCAACAAAGCACAGGCCAGCGAATTTTCAATAGCAGATGCAGTGAAGGAATGGAGAACAATTTTAAACACCGCCTTGGAGAATGGACATTGTCCCAAAAAAAAATTGGAACGGACAGTCAAAATAATGTTTTGAATATGCATGCAGAGAGCAGTTTTTGTCCTCTAAAGAAAGGCTAAAAGTAGATGAAAACCTTATTTCGATACTGAGTTCAAAGGCCATGGATTCAATATTTGCTTGTGACAACAAAGCGGGCATTTCTTTCATACTTAGTGAAAAGCTAGAGGACTGCGACTACAAAGTAGCCACATACTGGCATTTCGCTACAAGGCACCACATGGAACTTGCAAAATACGCCCAAAAACTATACCACCCAAAAAGTATAACAACTTATTCGGCACAATTGGAAAGGATGTTTTCCAATTGGTCTACGATCCATAGTGATTTAAAAAACCGTTTGGTATCAACAAGTCCAAAACATTATTTAACATTTACTAATTACTGAAAATAAAAGACTCGAATTAATTAGAGCTGTATGAAAAATCGAAATGTTTTTATTGTTTCATTTCTCAAACGTTTATTTTTAGGATATTTATGCATTTCTTTGACTTTTATACATTTTTTGCAGTTTCATACCTATTCCTTGCTTTTATACACTTTTATACACCAGCAATATTTTCCAGATGTATAATACACACTTTTATACATGTAAAAAAGTGTGTATAATACGTCTACAACCCTGGCAATAACACGGCGAATGTTGACTTCCAAATTTTTCAACGTCTCTGGTTTATCGGCATAGACTAGTGACTTCATATATCCCCGAAGAAAGTAATCTAAAGATGTGAAATCACATTGTCGTGGAGCCCACTTCACAGGTCCTTTAATCATGCGCTCAGAAAATTTTCCCGCAATCAATTGATAGTGCCGCCCGCCTTGTGGCATGTTGCGCCATTTTGTTGAAACCAAAGCTCTATCACGTCAATGCAATTCAACTGAGGAAAGAAGCAATCTAAAATCATGTTTCTATAACACTGTCCATTGACGGTAACATTCTGACAGAATTGATGAAAACACACCAAATGTAAGGGCGTTACGATAAAGGTTTCTGGATTTTCTCTACTCCAAATTTTTTAACTAAAAATGAGCTTCATCGGAGAACAAAATTTTGCATTGAAAAGGAGGATGAAGTTGAATCATGTTTTCGGCCCATTCACCGAACCTACGACGCGCATAATAGTCATGCGGTTTCAACTCTTGAAAAACTTTATCTTATAAGCTCTTAAGGCAACATTTTTTCGTAAAATCTTCCACAAAGTGAATGGGTATAGCACGATGGCGAATCGTCTCATTCTGATTCTCCTCAACACTGTGCTCCACAACTACAAAAACATCTTTTTAGACGATTATGTCAACCGTAAAATGGACATAGCGCACGATAAGTTTACCGAACTGAACCATGATTTTCATAATAAGTTTCCACAATTTGCATCCATTGTAAAATGGCAAAATATACTTACCACAAATCAGTTTTCAACTGTCAAATTGACAATCTGTTGAAACCGTGTTGTCAGTTTAAAAACCAAACCACAAAAAGTGGTCAACCGTAATGTCCACACGACTAACTTCCCAGTGAGAAGAATGATAGAACAATTTTTTTTTATTATTATTAAAATTTTAAATTTATTTAAAAATTTTTTTTTTCATAATTTTAACTGTGGGCGCTAGACACCTCCGCCACCTGGTAGTCCTTTACCAAAGCCCCGACCTCCTTGCCATACTGTTCCGTGATTGCCTCCACCTCTTCCTCGGCTTCCTCGACCCCTTCCTCGGCTTACTCCACCTCTGCCCCGAAATCCACCACGGCCGCCACCTCGTCCCTGTTGTAACCTTTGTTTTAACCCCTTCCTTTTCTGTCCTCATCTTTTTTTCTTTTTTTTCTTCGGGAGTGGTGGGAGCTACCATTTCTACCCCGTTCTGAAACAATAATAATAATAAACTGAACACGTCGTATCAGAATTTCTTTACTTCAATCACTACACAACAATATTAAAAACAGACTACACAGCTGACACCTCAAGACTTTTTTTTTTCTTTATCCAACTACATCGATACCAGTTTGTTAATCATATCCGCAAGAATTTTATTATCTCCAAAAAACATGTTCGTAGTGGCTTGGTGAAAAAAAAAAATGGAAACAATCAATGAGGATCCTATGACATCGGTCATCCTATCGACAGCAGCTACAATTGAATAGGACCACGACATATTTCAAAAATCAACATAACGTTAGACGTATCAGAATATGAAATAACAATATTTTTTAAGTCTCATTCATTTATGACTATAAAACAAAAAGCTATTTTACTGTTAACAACTTCTACTTACAACCGGGCCTTCAGTCATCGTTTATTTCTCAATTATTAAAAGTGCATCATAATAGTAGTTTCCGACTGTTCTTTTCAACACATTTTTTTGTATGAATTACATAATAATAAATCAACCTTTACTTGCAAAAAGATTGTTCAATTTTTTGTATCCTACGATATCATTACAGACACTTTATTTGAACTATTAAAATTTGTTTTATTATAAGCAAAAATTTATCGATACTATTCTCTAAACGTTATCAACAATATCCAACTGTTACAAACAATATTATTTTTTTTTCAACTGTATTCAATTATTATTCACTTTCCGTGCAGGGACGGGTTAAGAATATCCCTGCAGCGATACCTCTCGCTTGTCGTAAAAAGCGACTAAAACAAGGGTAAAAAAACATCACATCTAGGCAATTTAGAAAACACCAAGGTGAACCTAGAGACACATATACCACCATTAAACTGCCCCACAAGTGTACATGCAAATCAGTGGGTTGACACGACTGGAAATCACCGGTGTTGTAAGAGTAAGATCAAGGCAGGCCGAAAAACAATTGGTGCAAACAAATGCAAAAACACCAGCATTTGATTGGCCTCAGCGATGAAGCAATCCCAAACCGGAAAGCCTGCCGCTACTTTCTGAGGTCAAACCGGCGGACCCCACAAGCTGACCAGTAGGAATGCAGCTAAGTGGGAAGGTTATGGTCCTACACTTCTGACCATAACAACGCCGGAAAAAGGAAAAGAAGAAGATTAAATTATTATTCACAATATTCGATTGTTATTTACAAAATTCAATTGTTATTAACAATATTCAATTGCTATCAACAATGTTCAAATGTTATTAATAATATTTAATTATTAATAGCAATATTATATTATTAATATAAGCCTTACCGATGCTATACTTCCAAACCTGATATAAGTTTAGAGTTGTTGTAGAAAAAAAGTGTTGTTTTTTATAAAACTTTCTTTAATGACATTTTTCACAACTCCGATTGCATTTTTGCTAAACCACTCAATCATAACAATGTGAATATGAAGGTATCTGAAATCGGCATGAATATATTGTGCACTTCATTCATTTTAAAATTCATCTTGTTTGTCTTTTTTCTTGGTTTTCTCGTTTAAACGGCTGGACCGATTTCACTGAAAATTCTTTCAGTTCTATATTATGTAATTACGCACCTAATGTATCTAGTCCCATATTAATACCATCTTTGGTTCTCAAGATAATCGGGACGAAAAATGATTACGAACACAGAAAAAAATATCGGAAACTCCCATTGAATAATAACCTAAAAAGTCGTCTTAATAAGCTATGCAAAAAATTGAATATGGAAATTAAACTCGCTCGGGATAGCTATTATCATTCCAAAATACAAGCAGTAAAGGGGAATACTAAGAAAGAATGGCAAGTCATCAACAGTTTTGTTGGTCGAAAAGTTTGTACTAACACATATCCCATCAGACGTAAAAATGGCAAACCCTTTGGAAATAGCTAACGAATTCAGCGTTTACTTTGCTTCCATTGGACACACTTCTCCTTTATGCAGTTCCCACACTTTTTGTAACTGTTGTACTAAGCTTGGTTTTCTAGGCAATGATTGTAGTAATAGTTTTGTTTTTGAGCCCATCACGGGATTTGAATTGCTAAAAACGATTAATTCTCTTCCCAATTCCACCTCCCATGGTTATGATGATATTTCGAATTTGGCTCTAAAAAATATTGGGCCCAATTTAGTAGATATTTTATCTTACCTTTTCAATTTAAGCATTATGTCTGGAACTTTTCCTTCAGAACTCAAATGCGCTATAGTGATTCCTTTATTTAAGAAGGGCAACAGGACAGACAAATCAAATTATAGACCAATCTCACTGCTGAATTCAATTTCCAAAGTTTTTGAAAAAATAATTAAAAACAGGATTTTAGCCTATCTTAATCATATAGATTTTTTTAGTCCCATGCAATTTGGTTTTAGTGCTGGCTTCTCTACTGAGGATGCTCTGTTGGACTTTTGCTCTATTCTATATAAAGGGTTAGATAACAAAAGTTTTTGTGCTGGCCTCTTCGTAGATATAACTGGTCGACCATGTAATTCTTTTAGACAAACTATATAAGGCCGGATTCAGAGGATTCATATACAAATGGTTTGAGTCTTATCTTAAAGATAGAGTGCAGTACGTAAAAATTGGAAGTAATTTAAGCAGTTTAAAAACCAGTAGCTTGGGGTGCCTCAAGGTTCTTTTCTTGGCCTGATTTTATTTCTGACATATATAAATTCATTATTCACTCTTCCATTCTCGGGTAAAATTAAAGCCTTTGCCGACGACCTTGGAATTGCCTTGGAATTGTCAGTCCGTTAGATTTAATCGCTGATATAAACCATGACGTTTTCCTACTTAGATGTTGGTTTGCCAGTCACAGACTTATTGTTAGTAGTAAAACTAAATTGGTATTCTTCAGTTTGACTGACGAGGGGAACCCCGACTTGGATATAGTATTTCATTCTTCTGACTGTGCGCAAAACAACCAAAGCAGATTCCAAACTGGTCTAACTTTCAATAGAAACATTGACTGCAATAATGACTGCTTCGCGATTGAAGGTGTTGATAGTTTTAAGTATCTTGGTATAAACATAGATCAAAATTTAAACTGGTCCAAACACATTTTTTCCTTGAAAAATATCTTCTTTCCACTACTCGTTGTCTTTTTCACCTTAGAAAGTACTGCTCTCTGAATACTATGATCAGGGTTTATTATGATTTAGTCCAATCGAGATGGCATCTGTAGCTGGGGTGGCGCTTACCTTAGTAAACCACAGCAATTAATTGTCTCCCAAAAATCTGCAATACGAAATGTTTGTAGTTCTCACAGTTCAGTTCACACAATGAACCTATTCAGGACCCTCAAAATTCTTCCTCTGCGACATTGATATAATTTCAAAGTTCTGAAGGTCTTTTTTATGAGAGGTGGATATCTAGAAAGTCCAATCTCCGATTCACATAACCTACGTAGCTATTCTAACTTTATTGTAAATGTCCCTGCGTTTCACACTACAATTTATAGAAACTCCTACTCCGTTGTCTCATGCAAATTATTTAATACTCTGCCCCTGGAAATTTGAACCATAAGAAATTTGTCCATGTTCACAAAAGTAATTAAATCATGGCTTCTTGATTTTAATCACCTAGAAATCGAAACCCTGTTGCGGTATTTAGTTAAAAAAAAAAGTGATTTGTTTATTTACTTAACTACTTAATTAGAGTGTAGCTATTCCTGCCTCTTATAAAAGCTTTTGAATATATTTTGCTTTATTTGAATATCTTTTTTTCTATTTGTTAAAGATTTTTTTTTCCCAATTAACAGAATTTTTAAAAGTTAACTTCTATTTTATTGAACTTTGTACACCCCACCCCAATGTAAAATTACTAAAATGTGGCATCACCTCTATTTTTTCATAAATATAGATGTCACTACCTATTCTGTATATGCTACTGCATGAAAAATTGTATATTAAATTGCAAACTTTTTTCTTGTATATACGAATAAAGAAACAAACATACACACATACGCACATACGTACACACACACACGCATACATCTCCATAAAAACGTTGAATTTGGATTCTGGTGACCTTGAAACGTGGAGATATGTCAAAATTTGGGATTCACAAATTCGGCCCCATTACAAAAACTTCCCACGTTAACAAAGGACCTTTTTACTTACTTATTTCATTGAGAACTGTTGTGAAGGCACACGGTTTGTACAGGTTTCGTACGTTTCACGAGTCTATCCTTAATTTCTTTGTGTATTCATTTCATGGATGCCCTCCCTTGAAGACGCGGAGATCCGATTGGGAAACCAGTATGGAATATTTTACCCAAGCAAGACATTAAACACCAAAGTGTATCAAGGAAATAAAATGCCAACTTATTGGAAAATAACTGCAATTAACTGGATGATATGGCATTGTTACTGGCGTATACAGATGCTTTTCAGATACATATGTTTTCCAACGCAACAATGAGGAAATCGCATAAATCAAGTGAAACAAACCGCAAAATCATAAAATTTCTTGTATCCCCTGAAAAGCATTCCAGTCTACATAAGGTCGATGAGTCTGCCTGATAGTGGATGTTATTATGCCAAATGAAGGAATTCTTGCTCAAGCCTTTGAAACAAATAAAGCTCTGGAATAAACCATCTGGTGAATCTTCTTGGCCAATATACCCGCTGGAAATTACCGATGTGGTTTCAGAAAACAATGTTTCATAATCAAATCTCCATGTGGCATGCTTCAACTTTTCGAAGAATAGCACTTTACTTTCAACTCAGCGTAATATGTAGCTGGGTAACATGAAGTTGGGGTACCTTGCTAACGATGGGGTGTGGTATCGTATTACTACCACTTTACCTCAGACTGTGGATATGTAATCTCCTGGTCAGGCCCAGATCAATGATGGAATTAGCATATCTTTAATCGACAATTTAGGTATAGGAAATGGGGAAGCACTATTTCTGATTTGGCCTCGGCATTTTACTTGTACGAGTATATGGTACACTGGCATGGTCTGGTGGGAGCGCTAAACATTGAATAAGGGATCCAATACAGTGTATACGGGATAAAACGCCATTTCGTCCAAAAATTCAAATCAATAGGGAAAAAACACAGCATTCTAATACGAGATCGTCTAGTAGATAGAACTGCGGACCATTGCAAGGGAAAGTTGAATTCATACAAACTCCAAAGGATAATGGTTAAAGCAGACAGGACATGTGGTTTCGGACGAAGTCATTGGAATTCGATTCCCCACCTCCATAATTTTCTATTTTGTTCTTGGCATCTCGTACATAGGTAATGTGATAACGTGGTACGGAATCAACAATTCCCATTAAATCCTAAATTCAAGAGAAAGATTGTAATCAGCATTATATTAGGTATCCTGCGCTTAGATATATACTTAGCAGCTCTATTACATTAAATGGTTTTTTTGTGAAACAGAAAACCAAATGCCTTTAAACCAAAACGTCAAAACCTACACATTCGAATGAGTAGAAAAACAGAGATAGTCGTAAATTCAAAGGCAGACCAGTCAAATGCAGTTTTCTTCTTCTTCTTCTTCTTCTTTTCCTTTTTTTCCGGCGTCGTTATGGTCAGAAGTGTAGGACCATAACCTTCCCACTTAACTGCATTCCTACTGGTCCGCTTGTGGGGTCCGCCGATTTGACCTCAGAAAGTAGCGGCAGGCTTCCCGGTTTGGGATTACTTCATCGCTGAGGCCAATTAAATGCTGGTGTTTTTGCATTTGTTTGCACCAATTGTTTTTCGGCCTGCCTTTTTTGCGTGTTGAAATTGGAATGTTGATTGATAACGCCTTTTGGAGGGGGTTCAAAGGATCTCTCCTTTGAACATGGCAATACCAACTGAGTCGGTCGCGCTCTATATTTCTTGTGATGGTTTCTTTTACGTGGAGGCTTCCTCGGATCTTTGAACTTCTAATTCTGTCACGCTTTGTTACTCCCGCTGTCATGCGAAGCATCTTCACCTCAGCTGCCGTTAATTTGCTCTCATACTTTTTGTGCATTGTCCAGCATTGTGAACCGTATGTGAGCGCCGGACGTACAACTGAAGTGTAGAGCCTTCCTTTCAGCTTACGGGGCATTTTTCGATCACAGAGGATGGCGGAGTTTTCCCGCCACTTCATCCACCCTACGCTTACGCGATAGTTGATGTCGTCATCACAAGTTGCTTCTTTATTAATCATAGATCCCAGATATTTAAACTGTTCACAGTCGTTGTAGGGACGCCTGATCATCACTTATAATGGCTCCATCGTCAGCGAAGAATAGCTGGTGCACATTGGGGTCCGTCACTTTTCCTTCAAGTAAGCAATCAAGGACTGCTATAAAGAGCAGTGGGCTGAGGACGCTCCCTTGGTGTATCTCCGGTGACTCCTCCGGTGCATCTTACCCTTGTCGTTGCTCTCTTGTACATGTCCATGATCACTCGCACGTAGGTTTCTGGAATTCCTTTTTGTCTTAGCGCTACCCATAAAAGATTTCTTGGTTGCCGGTCAAAGGCCTTCTCGAAATCAACCAACACCACATGCAAGTCCTTTGAAGAATCACGATGCTTTTCCATCATGACCCTTATACTTTGAATTGCATCTGTCGTTGATTTACCCGAGACAAACCCGCACTGGTCATCAGATAGTCGTATTATTCTCCGCAGTCGGCTATCTAATACCCGTTATCACAATTTCGCGTATCACCCTTTCCTTTGTGCAAAGGAAGAAGATAGCTTCCCCTCCATTGATTAGGCATAGTGTCGCCTCTCATAAGTTTGGAAATGAGAACCATGAGCCATCTAGACCCGATGTCTCCCATCTTTTTTCAGAACTCAGAGGGTATCCCGTCCGGCCCTACAGCTTTTCTTTTCTTGGAGTTTTTAACCGCGTACCGAACTTCTTCGACTGTGATGTCGGATATTTCGGCATGATTCGGGGCGGCTCTTGGAAAGTACACTCGGGGAAACTGTTCGTCTTCCACAAGGTGTTGGCCTTCAGCATTGTTAATAAACTTTGGGAAACGAATCTCCTGAGCATTTCTTCTTCTCTGGGCGGCTATCTTAAAGATATTTGCTCCTTTGTTCAAATTGCTTTGTCGAAGCTCCTGGGTAGCCTGGTTCCTGTCAGACGCGGAAGACGATATTTCTTCCAACTCAGCGCACTTTTTCTTCGCGATACCTTTGCAATATCTATATACCTTTTCACGGCGAGCTTTTTCCTCTCTATTAGTAGAAGAGCACTTTGACCAAGCTTGGAAAGCCATTTTCTTTTCGTGTATCACTGCTTTGGCTTCGTCTGTCCACCACCAGGTTTCTTTTGCGTGTTGGCAGGGGCCTTTACATGTTCCGAGCAGTGATTGTCTTGTGCTCTGCACTCCTCATTACTGACCTCATCGATAATGGAAGAGAGGTAGTTTTCCATGTTGGTAATAAAAGCTTCGCCTTTTCCTTTATCCAGCTTATACCACTTGATTCTCTCAGACATCTTCGTTTGCTGCTTTTACTTCTTTCTCGCATCCATAAAAAAATTCAGTCAGGAGGAGACGGTGTTGAGGGGCGATCGCGTCTCCCAGGATCACTTTGCAATCTTTAGCTCGTGGCTTCATGAAACTGGATACCAAATGATAGTCTATTTGAGTTTCATTTCCGCCGCTGCTATAAGTGATCAGGTGCCGACTTTGTTTGACGAACATGGTATTTAGCACTATAAGACCGTACGACTTGCACATGTTTAGGATATCTTCACCTAAAGAGTTCCTGGTGTCATATCCCAGCCCTCCGTGGTAGTCTTCATAGTCTTCGCTTGTCTTCCCGACATGTCCGTTTGGGATGATTTTGACAAGGTTGTGGAAATCTAGCCAGAATGCATCTTTTTCTTTTTGTTCACATCCTACTTGAGGGGCATATGCGCTTACGATGTTCCACACCTCATCATGCATCACCAATTTGAGAGCCATCAAACGGTCACTGGACTTTGAAATGGTTAAGACGTTGCAAAGTAGCTCTGCCGCAAGGATGATGGCGATTCCGTTTTTTCCTTGTTCCAATCCATTGTAAAACATCATGTAGGCTTTTGTTTTAACGTCCAAGAAACGTGCCCGATTACCGGTGTTTCGCCATTTCGTCTCTTGTTCGCACAGGATGTCTACTCCCGTTCTAACCATCATTTCTTCAAGCTCATAGCTGCGACCACTCATGTTTCCAACGTTCCAACTCGCGACTCTAAAGTGTGGCTTACGCCGTTGCATTACTTTGCTATCCCCCGGAAATCCTATAGCTCTGACCCGAGCATTGCTGCTCGTCCCAGGATCACGACCATTAGTAGTGCCTGGCGGGGTAGTGCTTTTCCTTTTAGCGTTCTTTTCCATAATGCTACGGTTTGACCATTTTCTTTCTTCTCCTCCTTTTTTTGACACGGGCATGCTCCAGATTTTTTTTTTTTGATCTTACTCTTTCAACACCGGTGAACTCCAGTCGTGTTCAATCGTATTTTCAACAACTAAATAAAATATGAGATTATCAAATGGACAAATAAAAAGGCCAATGATGTATGTACCAAATTGAATGCGAATCGACAATTGCAACGCATTTGGAAGCCTTTGGCAATGAACGAACTCCAGGCATATTTTGGAGTTTTGTTGTATATTGGAGAATTGAGAGATGGTCACCGGCGTGTACGTACACTATGGGATCCTATCAAGGGTCATCCAATTTTTCGAGCCGTGATGAATTGTACATGTTTTGAGGAGCTCAATATCTTCCTTCGTTTCGACGATTCAATTGGTCGCCGAACTCAATCATCAGCCAGAACAAACATTCTCCAGCCTGTTGAAATACTTTTGAACGAATTGAATCAGACTTTGTCAACAAATTACATTTCCTCTGAAAATCTTACCATCGATGAGCAATTGAAAGGCTTCCGTGGTCGCTGTAAGTTTCGGCAATATATGCCCAGCAAGCCTGCAAAATATGGACTGAAGTTCTGGTGGCTCAATAAGAGTGCAACGGGATATCCACTGAAATGTTCAATATACACTGGCAGTTGTGATGAAAGTGTCGGGCTTGGCCGAGGATACGACGTGGTGATGTCTTTGATGCCAAGATATTTCCACACTGGACGTAACCTTACAGTCGATAATTTTTTCACTTCCGTGAATTTAGCGTTGAAATTGCTGGATAAAAAATAACAATTCTTGGCACAATCCGCAAAAATAAAGAGATGTACCAAAACCATTTGTTGTCAAAGAGCTTCTAGATAAAAATAACGAACCCATCAAAATAAATAATAAAAAACGATACCGTCCACTTCATTCGTCCATTTTTGGATTTTCGCAGAGAATGGCATTAGTATCTTATGTTCCAAAACTAAATAAACAAGTTGTTTTACTATCAACACAGCACAATCTTGAAAAGGCAATTTCAGGCTGTCATAACAAGCCGGACATGATACTGGATTACAACCGGTGGAGTCGATGTATTCGACCAAATGGTGTCAATTTATTCATGTTCACGCCAAACTAATCGCTGGCCTATGGTTGTATTTTACCATTCATTAGATGTTGCAGCCTTAGCCACAATCATTATTTTTCGCCATTTCAATCCGCCAACAAGGAACAAAAAATTATTTGGAAACGACAAACTAATTCAGCTGGCAGAGGAGCTTATGGAATTAGAATTAGATGACCGTTCACATTCATCGGTGTAAAATACAATCTCTAAATCAAGCTTGGATGCCCTTCGCATTATGGGAAGACATTTGCCAGTTTTTCGAGTAGTTGACGAGAAAGATCTTTTATTTTCAGACCAGGTGTCACATTTGTCCAAGAGCAGAGGACAGGAAGAGCAAAACCCCATGTGATGTTTGTGGAAAAAACTGTTGTCTTCACCACCGAAACATAGTTTGCGTCAAACTACTCCTGAACAGATCGCTTAAATCGAACTCAGAAGATGACTGGAATAAATATCGATCGAAGCAGAAGGAATATAAGAAGCTTATTCGTAAATCGAAGAATGATTCCTATAAGTCCTTCTGCGAAGAGATCAAATCCCTGAGCGCGACCAGCGAGTTGGTTAACGTCCTCTAACGAGGGAAAATCGACAAAGCTGGATGTACTCAGAAAGTCTGATGGTACCTTCACCGAGTCTAAGGCAGAAACTCTTAGTTATTATTATAATTTTCACTGCTAGCCTGGCACTTGCCTATATACCTATTCCTTGGCGAGCGGTGAAAGTGGTCTTTATTCCCAAAATAGGGAAAGAGGATTACTCACTAGCCAAGAGTTTTAGACCAATAAGTCTAACATCCTTCTTGCTGAAAAGCATGGAAAGATAAGTAGAGTTGCACGTGCGCAAAGTTGCCCTTCGAAGACTGGTGCACGAAAAATCGTCTAATCCTTTTAAGACTGATGTCGTTCTCTTCACGAGAAGGAGGAAAAATACTGGCATTACTCAGCTGGTGCTAAAAGGCATTCCCATCCCGATATCCAAGGAAGCTAAGTATCTGGGAGTCATCGTAGATAGCAAACTTCTTTAGTCAAAACATGTTGAGTCCAAAACCACCAAACCGCTGTCAGCTTTTTGGCAATGCAAAGGTGCCTTTGGCAAAACATTGGGCTTATCGCCGAAGAACGTCCTTTGGATCTACACGGCAATGATAACACCGATAATCTCATATGCATCGGTTGTTTGGTGGAGCAGGCTAACACGCAAACACGCTGTGGCTTCACTCACCAAACTCCAAAGAGCGGTCTGTCTCAGCTGCACGGGGGCTTTCCCCAGCACATCGGGAGCTGCTCTAGATGATATGATGAATCTTCCACCCCTTGATATATATATCAGAGGGTGTGCACTGAAAACTACAATATTTCTCGCCTAAAGAGGAATGGTCTTTGGTACAACTCGCATTGGAGTGAAAGTGTACTTGCGGGAGAAATATCCTACGATACAGAAATAGCCAGACACTGAACCTGGAATGGAATGTGTTCGCATTTTCACAGATGGCTCCAGGACTGGGCAGGGATCCGGCGCTGGAGTTTTCTTTGAGCGCGAAAACATTCGACTGCACTTCTCGTTAGGAAAATATGCGTCTGTCTTCCAACCGGAGATTTACGCAATCCTAATGGTCATGCACTATGTTGTGAAATGCAGGTGGAGGGGAAAAAGCATATGTGTCTGCAGTGACAGCCAAGCTGCACTCAAAGCTGTGTCCAACCCTTTATCCAACTCCAAATTAGTGCATGAACTCAAGACCTTTTTGAACAAAGTCGGAAGACTAAATCGACTTAGGCTTGTATGGGTCCCAGGTCACTCTGGAATCCCAGGAAACGAGATTTCCGATGAACTCGCTTAGAGGAGAGTTTCTCAGGACCTGAACCCGCCTTAGGTCTACCTGCGTCCACGGTCAAATCTGACATCAATTACTGGGTCTTTAACGTACATCCTTAAGGAGAAATGATTGCAGAAATCTAACAGGCGTCATCACGGGCCATTACACTTTTGCCAAGCATCTCTACGTGCTAGGCATCAGTAAGACGCCTACCTGTGCTGCATGTTGCGAGGAGGATGATACAGCAGAACACTTTCTCTGACAAAAAAAAAAAAATAAAATAAAAAAGAGTGCTGTGCAGCCCAAACAGTGCGTGTTTTAAAAGAAGGTATTGGTATAAAGCACCCACCGCGCACCAACGCAAGTTGGTCATGGTCCCCGTCCTTGTACGGTGCGCGCAAATGACAATATGGCTGCTGTGGCCGAGAGTGTGAGACTTAATTCGCGAACATCAACTCGCCATCGATCAACAGCTTAACATTTCACGCACTAGCCTGAGGAATATTTTGCACAAAGATCTCGGATTATTCACTTACAAGGTCCAATTAACTTAGCAATTGAAGGCGCGCGACCATCCGCTTCGTTATCGCTTCGCAGTTCGGGCCTTGGAGCAGCTTGAATCGGACAACGATTTTGGGCGAAAAATCATCTTTTATGACGAGGCGCATTTTCATCTCGGCCGCTACATTAACAAACAAACAAAATTGCCGCATACGAGGCTCGGAAAGCCCTCACGTTATTGTCGAGAAGCCAATGCATCCACCGAGAGTGACAGTTTGGTGCGGATTATGGAGTGGTGGCATCGTTGACCATTTTTCATCGAAAATGAGACTCGGCCCTTGCCACAATCGATCTTTTGCGCACCAAATTCCCAAATCGTGTTATCAGCCGTCCTGGAGATGTCATTTGGCCTACTCGGAGCTGCGATTTTTTTTGTTGGGAACCGTGACGGACTGATGTTATGCCAATAATCCGGAAACGATTCAAGCATTTAAGGCCAATATCATCCAAGCAATCCGTGAGCTACAGCCCTAAACCATCAACAAGGCCTTGGAAAATGGAGGTGACAGGATGCGCTACTGCTGCCAATCGAGGCAGCCTCTTGAACGGCGTTGTATTTTATAATTAATGAGAATATTGGTTTTTACTAATGGAAAAATTTAATTTTGTTCAGTTATTGCAATTTTAAAAAGAAATTTGTCTTTGGGCTACCCTTTATAAGGGTAGTGAAGAAGTATAAATAAAATTATTTTCAAAACCAAAAATGTCCGTTACTTTTTGAAAACATGTCCCATATGCTCTACTATTATCTTGGCAACGATGAGGAGTACATTTGTAGGTACCTGTTACCCTCTCTAATCACCATTCTGAGCCTCTTTCCTCAAGGGATGCCTGTTTCTTTATAATAAAGAACTTCTCAAATGATTGGATGAGACGGTAGTATGAAGCCTCATAAAACTAATGCTCTGTATCCCTTTCAGCTCATTCCTTAGAGTTCAGAGAATACGTTGAGGAGTCTGAATACCTAATTGAAATTGTTCACTTCATCCTTCAATTTTAATTCGTTCTGGCCTAAGGTGACACTTAAAAACCAATATGGTTCACTATTTTCCTAATTATCGGTGACTATTCTTCTCTAATGAGCCAATTGTTTTTCAGAGGCAGCCGGAAAATTATTTACAATTTTCACATTATGCAAAACCGCTGTCATAATCACCATACAAATAAAATTATATAAAATTATCAGGTAATCCAAAACAAAGTTTAAAAACCACAATTGAATGGTAAGCTCTTGGGTCCACTCGAATTAATTAAAATCGAAACTAATTCAATTAAAAACCCAATAAAAGTACCGTTAGCAATTCACATCGATTTTAAACTAAAGTATTTTGAATCTGCTACTTAACACCTCTGGAAATTGCCGAAAACCTGAGTAATTACTCGTACGTGTGGTATAGCTTTTGAAATAGTTTATTTTTACTATCCAAATCTTAGCCCACTCCATGCGTGTACTACATGACCAACCCAGCCCATGTATTCCATAGTGATATACTCAAAGCATTCCAGCCATTTCAATTTACATGACCATGCCTGAACCTTCATATACCTACCTATCTGCATGAACATTGTGCAAACAAACCCTGGGATAGCTGTCGTCCACATTGTGGCTTGTATGTAAGTTGGTTGTGTTAGTTTGCCGGACTCGATGCAAATTAAATTTGTAAGGCCTGGCCCTAGCAATATAGGCAATTTATTTAATTGATTGCCACTATCGGTTTAGTAGAGAGTGTTAATGAAAGCAACTGCAGTGAAGTTTAAACATAGACTAATGATGACAATAAATAAAGGGGTTGGAAACTTACCAACCCGGCAGGATAATAAAGGATAATCCTTTTGATTACTTCCGGCCTTTGGCATGTCAGCCCTCAGTAACTGGCCACTTATTTTTTATTAGTGAAGCATTGCAAATCGCTGCTTCAATTTGTCAGTTATAACGTCTTGTTTTTCATTATAGTTTATTTTAAATATGAACTACGAATATGTATGAAGTGTACATACAGCTACTTATGAAATCCTAATCCATCCTTTGACTCATCTACAAACGTGTCAGGAAGTGATCGTTTTGATCAAGGAGAATATTACAAACGAGCCAAAAAAAAAAAACGCACTAAACCAAGGTACGAAATTGAATACAAACAGCTTCGAAATACAGTAAATAAAAATGTACTAACAGCTCAGACCAACCTTTTCCCATTAATTATGAAATACAACGTCATTCAAGTGGCTGCCTCGGCTGGCTTCGCAGTAGCGCATCCTGTCACCCCAATTTTCCAAGACCTTGTTGATGGTTTCGGGATGTAGCTCACCGATTGCTTTCTAAGATATTGGCCTTAAGTGCTTGAATCGTTTCCGGATTGTTGGTATAACATCGGTCCTTCACGATTCTCCACAAAAAAATCCAAAGTTGTCAAATCGCAGCTCCGAGGCGACAATTGGCATCAGCTGATAACACGATTTGGGAATTTGGTACGCAAAATATCGATTGTGTCGTGGCGTGCCATCTTGAATGAACCAGAGGCCGTCCAAAACCTTGTCTTTAATTTCAGTAAAAAAAAAGTTGGTTCACATGGCTCTGTAACGCCCACCGTTGACCGAAACATTGTTCCCAGCCTCATTTTCTACGTTGTTAACGTAGCCACCTCGTCAGAAAAGATATCCAATTCAAACTGCTCTAAGGCCCAAAATGCGAAGCGATAACGAAGCGGATAGTCGCGCGCCTTCAATTGCTGAATCAGTTGGACCTTGTAAGCGAATTATCCGAGATCTTTGTACAGAATTCTACCCAGGTTAGCTCTTGAGATCGATGGCGAGTTCATGTACGTGAATTGAGTCTCACACTCTCGGCCACAGCTCCCACATTCTCATATGTGCACATCATACTTGTTGTCCCCTAGTCTCACGAACTTCTTGCACAAACTTGCGTACAGCACTCGCGGTGGGTGCTTTATTTCGGCCAAAACTTATTTTTAAAAAAACGCACTATTTGGGCTACATACTTTGGAAATAAGTTTTCAATATTTTCCAACGTCGTTCAAGCGTAGAGCGACTCATTTCCGCGGAGGTATGATGCTGACTTTCTGTCGAGATTTCGAGCGTCAGTGTCAAGATAACCTATGATTTAAAAAAAACCATTAGATGGCCCATCCTTTATAAGTATAAGAGTTCATCTTTTTACTGTTTGATTTTTTAGTGATATATTTGTAGCACTTTACGCATAATTTCTGACATGTACTACAGTTGCACATACTCAGTCAGTATTGCCATTTTATTTTATAAATTTTTTTTTTTACTTATTTTGGTTCGGTATGAATCTGTGCCTCAAACAACAAGGGTCTCCAACTGGGACGATCTTTCGACAGCCGCAGTGCCGCACTCTCAGGCTTCCACCTGTGTGCAATGCCTTAAATTTAGTCGTCCACTGTTGAGTCTTCGCTCGGGTTTGGATTCGGGCCGGAAATGTGTTGTCCATTCGCTCTACATGGCCTAGTCATCTTAGACGTTGGATCCGATGACGTCATACTATGCCGATGCCGCTGTACAGCCCGTACAGAATTTTCCTCTCGAAGCGCCCAAGTCAGTTCAGGCCTATGCGCCGTCAAGGAGGACGGGGATGATTTCTGATTTACGAGGTTGGTCCAATAAGTACAAAAGAAAAACAAAAATTGTATTTATTTATTTTTCAATATAGTCTCCTTTTAGCTCGATACACTTGACCCAGCGATGCTCCAACTTCTTTAACCGGTCTGAAAAATACGTTTTCTCGATTTCTGCAAAGTAGGCCTCCGTGGCAGGGATGACCTCCTCTTACGTCTGAAATTTCTGCCCGGCGAGTGACTTTTTCAAGTTTGGAAACAAAAAGAAGCCGCACGGAGCCAAATCTGGAGAATACGGTTTATGGGGCAGCAGTTCGTAGCCCAATTCGACCAATTTGGCCGTGGCGAGGGCGGAGGTGTGAGTCGTTGTGTTATCATGGTGGAAGAGCACTTTTTTCTTTGCCAAGTGGGGCCGTTTTTCTTCATCGAATCGGCCCAATAATTTGGCATAGTACAGCCCTGTGATCGTTTTGCTCTTCTCCAGGTAGTCGATGTGGATCACACCTTGTGAATCCCAGAAAACGGTGGGCATCACCTTTCCGGCCGATGGGTCAGTCTTCGCCTTCTTCGGAGCTCGTTCGCCGAGTGAAGTCCACTGTTTCGACTGTTCCTTGGTCTCTGGTGTGTATCAGTGGATCCATGTTCTGTCGACTGTCACGAAACGATGCAGAAACTCCTTCGCATTGCGCTTTAACAGCGTCAAACACTGCTCTGAAGTGGTCTCACGGTTGCGCTTGTTGTCCGGAGTGAGCAAACGCGGCACCTATCGCGCCGACAGCTTTATCATGCCCAAAATTTAATGCAGGATATGACCCACGCGATCTTTTGAAATGCCTACTGTCTCAGCTATCTCGCGCACCTTCAATCGGCGGTCTGCCAATACGAGATTGTGGATTTTTGTCACGTTATCCTCCATGGTAGCCGTTTTCGGGGCACCTGGACGTGGCTCATCAAAAACCCACGTGCGACCACGTTGAAACTCGTTAACCAATTTTTGATCGTCGTCATTAAATGAGAAGAGTCACCGTAGACAGCACCCAAACGCTCTTTGATTTGGCTGCGCGATTTCCCTTCCAAATACAAGAATCGAACCACCGACCGATATTGCTCTTTTTCCATTTTTCTAAAATCCGTGCAGAATCCTACTAAAATGTACTACACGATAGTAAGTTGCTCTTGCGATACTGTCGGTGAGGCTAAGTACTTATCGGGCCACCCTTGTATACTCGTACAGTGCTACCTTGGTTTTTCGAGAAAGGGCTCTTCTTCTCAATTGTCTTTTAGGCCCAAAGAAGTAGCGGTTGCCAAGGGTTGTTCTGCGTTTAATTTCAACACTGGTATTGTTGGTCAGTAGGGAGCCAAGGTAGACGAAATATCTGACCACTTCGAATTTGTAACTGCCAATTGTGGCCCATAAGCTGGTGTTGTGTGTCTTTCTTGGATTCGTCTTTCCCTCATTTACCGAAAGACCCATTTTAGCCACTTCTGCTTCAATGCTTTCGAACGCTTCATTAAATGTTCTTCCAATTACGTCAATGTCCGTAATACGCACGCAATTGCGCAGACTTGAACCCCTCGTTTTGGCTAGTATAATCATTCCAAGAACGATGTTAAAAAGTTACTTGACAATGCGAACCCTGTCTAAATCCTTTTTTAATATCAAAGGTTTCAGTTAGTTCGCTAATAACCTTAATGGAGCAAGGAGAAATCACAAATCTCATCCTGTCCGACGAGCTTAGCAGGGATGGTAAAACTAGACATGGCTCGGTATAGCTCGTCCCTATGCACACTTCATATGCGGCTTAAAAATCGACAAAGAAATAGTGTGCATCGATTTGAAATTCTTGGGTCTTCTCCAAGATCTGCCGCAGTCTGATTATTTGATCTATTGTGGATTTACCTGGCCTAAAACCACTAATAGGAACCAATCAGATTATCCACAAAGGCTTTCAGGCGAGGGCAGAGAAGATATTGTACGCGATCTTAAGGAGACCTATTCCTCTATAGTTGGCGCAATTATAGGAAATTCCATTCTTTGGGGACGCTTTTCTCCGATGACTAGTGCATGCGCTCTACCAACTCATCTCCAGCCGCCTTAAATAGCTGGGCAAACAGGCCGTCTGCGCCCGCAGCTTCGATGCTTAATTCGTCTAGGTCAGGTGGACTATCTTCGTCCGTTGCGAATGGATCATTCAGTCTGACAGCGGTTCATATCTATCCTCGCCGTTATACAGTCTACAGAAGTGATCTTTCCATATTCTCAGGATCGACTGTGACTCTACTACTAGCTTCATCCCTATAGGCTTCCACTCTGGCTTTATAGCATGTTCGTTTTACTTTCTCGTAAAACTTACGAGCGTCATTCCTGTGGTAGCACTCTCCATCACCTCGATCTCACGCTTTTCGTGCTCTCTTTTTTTTTTCTTAAGAGCGGGTGTTCCTCTGACGCTATCGTTGGGCCAATTGAGAAATGAGTTCGGTGAGTGATTTATCTCTCGTTGTGGATCAGTGAAGTGGCTGGCTACATCGTGCGATTTAACGTCGTCTTAGCCACTAAGACTAATTGCAGCCCTGGAAAATATTGTAGCATTGCACGTATTATTAGAGAGATACCAGGTAATATGCTCGAAAAATTTAATTCATTATTATTTTTATTATTATTGGCCATTTGGAACTCGGAAGCTCAGAACCCCACTGACAAACCTTGGCCAAGTCTCCATGCCACGAGCCTACCGTGTTTTGCTGTTCTGTCCCAATTCTTTAGGGTCTATCCTCACATTGTTCTCTCGGTGCGGCCTTCCTGGCAGACTTTTGCCCCTGCATTTTCCACTAATTGTTGACTATTCGCCCACTATCCACTTTCGATTCGTTCTACGTATCCTGCCATATCAGTCTTCGTAATTATATTATTCGGACAATCCTTGGGGTTGAACAGTGTTCCTCGAATTCTTGATTGCATAGTTTCATCCATTCACCTGTTTCATCGTCCTCTGAGAGCATTTTATAGGGGTCAGTGATCGAAGGCATGACTTTGACGAGCGTCGATCATAGCCTCTCGGCTTTGGGGGTGAAAGAGAAGAACTCCTTGGTGGTCTCTTTTAATAAGACCTTGATTTGCTTATACCTTTCCAGTGTGGTGGACTGATTAGCATATTAGTGCATGAGCTCAAGACCTTTTTGAACAATGTGGGAAGACTTAATTCTTCCGCCCTGGTGTCTGCAAGAAGTCCGTAACATTTTTCTTATCATTCAGGAGAAATGATTGCAGAAGGCTTACGGGCTTAATTACGGGCCGTTACATCAGTGAGACGCCTACCTGTGCTGCGTGTTACGAGGAGGATGACATAGCGCCTTCAATCGCGCACGGTGGCGCACCCTTGGGGCCGACGTGGTGGGTGCCGAATCTCTTAGCTCTACATCACTGAAGCCCCTCCTCACTTTTCTCCGAACAACGGGGAAAATACAATAAAGACAAGATGTCTGTCTGGTAGTACAGTAGTACAAAGGTCCAGTATTTGTGTCTGAGTGCTCCAACAGATAGTAGAAACCTCCAACAAAAAAAAAGATTAGCGTATGGGTTTTCGCCTGTACCTACAAAGTTACTGTGGCTGTTGTTGTTCTACGGGTGTTGCTGTTGCTGCAGCTGTTTCTGTTGCAACTGCTTCTGCGGTGGCTGCTTTGGTTGCAGCCGCAGTTCTTGCGCATTTCTGTCGCATTTCGGTGAACCTACACTACGCTACTCATCCTCTACTTCAATGTGTTCCTTCTCCGCAACCGAATTTTAAAGGTCGGTAAAGGAATGGTTCTCTCCGCTGTAGCGAGCCCTAGAGAGATGGGTAACGTCAATCTCCACGGAATTCTCGGCTGCTGTAGCTGTTGTTGTTGGACTGCTGTTGGTACTGATTTCAGCCGTTCCATCGTTTCGACCCGCAGCTTTTCTGTCAAAGTGACACAATCATCAAAGAGGCCAACTCGTCTTGACTTACAAGAAACGACAGCTACACGACAAGATCATCGTGGCCAGAGCTCAATGTCGGAAAAACAAAGAAGCTCCTGGCGCTGGACCGTAACTCGATCCGTATGCTCGTCGGAGTGATCACAGGACACTGTCCCCTTGGAGCAATGCTCCGGAAATGGGACTCGGGATCCAGCGATCTCTGCCGGAGCTGCGGCGATGAGGAAGAAACTGAGACGATCGAACATCTGCTTTGCCACTGTCCAGCTCTCCAGAATCGACGCCTAGTGTCGCTAGACCAAAGATTCTTTACAGAGATTGCGGACGTGGCTAATGCAGATATATCGGACCTTCTAAGATTCATCAAGAGCACGGGGTGGTTTCAGCCACCACGTGATAGGACAGGTTAATTTTATGTGTACCCACACAAACGAAGGGAATCACAATGGGCCTCTTGGAATCCGAGTGGAAGTGATGTCTAACCATCACACTCCCCTTCTCTAACCTAACCTAACCTAACCTTTCTGTCAAAGTGGAAAAGGTGATGCGCTTACGGAGATTAGGCCTCCTCCTCTTTTCAGTCACTTTTTAATCAATTTTGTTTCTGTTTTGCTTCATATTATTATAATTTGAATTTAATGGTTGCGAAGATAAAACTCCAGATGCTGATACATGATTATGCCTAAGTCGTAATATTAAATCCACTTAAACTTCAGGGGTTAATTTTTTTTAAATACTACCTGAAAGCAATCCCGAAATACTCGTATTACGATACAAGTGTAGAGCATATCGAACTAAAGTGAGTCAAATATTTAATTTAAAAGTAGAAAATATCCCATTTGTAACCGCATAAAGTGGAAGGAAATGGTCACAAATTATTATCCGTAAAGAAATGTTCTTGTAGGTATAAACGGCTTAGGAGTCCTATTACTTGTCTAGTCACTCCGGTTTGACATTTCAATTTCGTATTACATAGCTCCTTGGTTTGGCAATATCTTATGAAGTACGGTCGGGTCACCTCTTCAATTTGTCCAGCGTATTTCCAATAAAAAGATGTTCCATTCAGATTGATTATTTTTCTTGATCCTTTTCAGAGTAGTGCGCTTTTCGTATTCGATTACTTGTATCTGAATTTGACTTCGGTTTTCTCGGGAGATAAGACTTGAAAAGGATCATCAGTTGTACTAAAGCGAAGAGGGTCCGATTATACGGTTGGTCAGGTCTCCCTTTTTTTATATTAATACAGTATATGTGCAAACATGTTATTATATTGTAATGGTCGACATGTTTAGGATAAATAATCGACTGCATTGTATAAGTCAATATGTTTGTAAAGGGTACATCAGGATATTGCTTTCACAGGATAGAGAGGCGTTAATATAATTTTCTTCAATCCCCTAATACATTTATTCCATCGGGCATAACCGGACCCAATACTAACACCCATGTTATTTTCTTTCTGTCTAACACATACGATATGTATGTGCGAGTTTTGTTCAAAAAGTAATAGGAAATTCCAAAGGACAGTTTTCAAAAGAAAAAAGTGTTTCCTTTGCCTGTGTCCAAGTGTTGTCCCCTATAAAATATTTCCCACTCAAAATAATCCATTTGTGACAAAGCTCTTGAAGTAACATATTTGGGATAGTATTTAGCAATAATGGTGAATAGGCTAAGCATGTTGCTTTGGCCAGTTCCTCAGATTGATGATTGGCAATGTGCGGCTACGTAAACTGAATTAACAAAAAATAAACAGTAGTTCGTAGTATTTCAGACATTTAAACCTACTTTTGGATACGCTGAAGGGATATGAAATGTTCATAGACACCAGTGACCCGCGTCGATGGCATGCGCGATCCGTATTCACTTTTCAGACCATCCTCCCGCCAACAGATATTACTTCGCGGGGCTACCTAGCAAATCATACTAATCCTACTAAGACCGGGACTCCAAATTTTGCGAGCCCATATCTCCAAAATGTAAGCACTCTTAGGGCTCGTTATTTCGATCAGCTTCGAATGGAGATGTCAAAAATGCCCTCATATGTGAAAAATATCGACCATCGAATTTTCCCATATAATCGCACTAAGCCCCCGACTCCAAATTTCGGGAGCCCATATCTCCGTTATTTCAGCACTTTTTGCAGATAAGAGCTCGTTATCGTGATCAGCGTCGAACGGAGATGTCAAAAATTCCCTCATATGTGAAAAATCTCGACCAATAAATAAAACACAAAACTAAATAATAAAATAAAACAAACAATATAAATGAAAAATAAATAAACAAAAATAAACACAATCCCATTCACCACATTAGGCCGAACAATGATCAAATGTCAAATTGAAAAATTCCAGCAGCCGAATAGTGTGTGAGCGAGATACATACATACTACAGAGAACATACAGCGTACCTACTCCAAGGGTGTGGGGAATTACTTGCAATGCATGCCCTTTCCCAACATATGTAATTCAATATATTGTATTAAGAATTTCCCCTACCAATGTAAATAAGCGGAGGCTATTGACCTCCATCTATGGATGAGCTGTGGATTGGTACATACATAAGAAATCAACCGCTTCCAGGAAGGAAATGAAATTCGAAAACGTCACTTGGCGGTTACAACTCAACCAATAAAGTTTAGTTTAAAATTATACAGTGATTTATTTAATCATATTAGGCGCAATTAGTTAAAATTCCCACTCGCCTAAGTGCGGAATACTTTAATTAGCGCCGTTTGAACATTTTTTGAATTCCCACTAAACTCAGTGCGGAACATGGTCCTTCGAGCCGGATCAAAGTAAACAGTGTTTCTTTCCGGTTTTTTTTGTGTGTTTTTTGGTGTTCCAAAAATAAAACATATATTTTCAAAGGGTACTGTGGAGTAAGTATAGCCGGAGAAAGGTCTCCAGTGCAAATATACGTTTCCGATCATCGACGGACAGTCTATCGGCCACAGTACCCAACGAAAAGCCAGACTTGTGATAAGTCCTTCAACTAAGGAGCACAAGGAAGCGGAAGCGGAGTGAGGTATTTTTTATAAAGTGTACTGTGGATTAAGGGGGGTCGGTGGTCTAGGAATAGTAAATTAGGGGCGTTTTCGGGATTTTTTTTTAAGGTGATAATAAAGAACAACAATATTAAAACTTTGCACATATATTATACTGCATATTTTACATACAAATTAATTTTTTTAATCATAAAAAAAAATGTTAACTATTTTAAAAATGACGCAGAAAATGGCTCGCTGAAAAAAGTAGGTCCTGGTGGCGCAGGTGATTTCAAATCGTCTACTTATCTGAAAAATAAAAAGCAAACAAATTATTCATCTGTACGACAGTCGCTACGGTCGGTAGCAAAATAAAATAAAAAAAAAATTTTGAAGAAATGGCGTATTTTTGAAAATTAAAGTTATAATAACAGGCGATTTTCAGGTTGTTTTTTAACATAAAAAATAAGAAGTTATCAAAATTAAAATTGTTTCTCGGTAGAGGTTATAGCCAGTGGTGTACTGAATCACATGTTCAAATTTGAGATCAATCGGATGAATAGTTTTTTTTTTTTTTTACCTGCGCCGTGCAGAAAAAAGTGATTTCGAGAAAAACCAGTTTAAAGTTTTTGGTACGTAAATTTTCGAAAAATTTTAAATAAATATGTACTTACAGTTAATCTGCGATGCCAGCACCATACATTATTCCTTCCGTTTGTTCAAGCTCCTCTGCTTCTTCTGATTTTGCTTTTCTTCGAGCTGTCCTAGCCTCTTTGGAGTCACTAGTGCTCTGGCGTTCGGCTTTGTACAGTCGCCGATCGTCACGACCTCGGGCAAGTTGCGCTGCTTCTGGACCAATAGTAATGCCCATTACGTCCATTATTTTCATGATAGGGGCAAACCCTTCATTGAAAGTGCAAGCAGCACAATATGTAGCGATTTCTGGATGTCGACGAATTGCTAGGCCGTAGTATGTAGAAAGCTCTTGCAGTATTTTATGTGTCAATTTTTTGGTCTCGATTTCTTTAGTTTTGTTGCTTTTTTTTGTCGTTTTTTTGTTTCTTCTTTTTTTACCGATAGTTGTTTTTTGTTCTTTTGTAGTTGCGTATGTTTTTTTTTGGCTTCAGTACCACGTTTATAAAGACGTTTTTGGACGTGCAAAACACACTCACTCTTACGAACAAGTAAATCGTCACCGTAGGGGTTTAGGTCGATCAAAGATTTAAAAGTTTTTGTGTCTCCGTCTCCTATATAATTAGCAAACTTGACGTTGTATAATTCCTCAGACCTCTGGAACATTTCTATTATTCCATCCACCTCCATTTTACCGGAGCTACCTTCATGATTAGCATCACAGTGCTCGTAGTGATCATTATACCACGCTGCATATTCAACAGTATCTGTTTTCCCGGTCCAATTTAAACAGCCTTTGCAGACTTTGCTTTTGACAACAACGTCCAAAATTTTGTTGGTGTACTTTCCAATTAATGAAGCAATACCAAGAAGAGATGAAAAACCACGTTTTGCCCAAGACCCATCACCAGACACCGTCAGTTCATCAGAGGCATGTCCTTCTTCTTTATTGATTTCCATCTCTTCTCTCACTGCTTTAGTAAAAACCATTTTGGTAACGGCTTCTGCTGCAATTTTTATGTGCTATTACAGATACCCTGCCCGAGATCCATCAATCCGCAAAAGTTTTTTATGCCTTCAAAACCAACTCCAAGCATTCTCATCGCGAAAACAAGCCGGCGATTGATTTCAAAGGCTTTATCAATAAACGGAGAAGACAAAATAAAAGTTTCTTTGCACTTACACTTCACTGAAAGTATAAATCCCAACCCACGCTGTCCATTTTTACTAAAAATCACTTCACCATTACAGTCTTTACATTTTAATAGTTGCTGCAATCGAAAGAATACTGCCGTAAATTGAATAATACAGTAATTAAAACCAGGGTTTACATTTACATTTAAATCTTCACTATTTTTTAATTTTTTTGGCCGACGTACACGTGTATTCAGTTTTTTTTCAGCGGAATACTGATTCCCTCTGAATTTCCTTTTCTTAGCTTTAAAACTACTTTTACTTTGTTTTCTATCCATTTTTTAAATATATGTATATACAATATATATTTTCAAAAAAAGTATAACTTTGAATAAAAAGAAACTGCTTGATGTTACTTAGATAGCACTCAAAGTTACACTGACCATCTCAGTTTTAAAGCTTTAACCTTATATACGAACAATGCGCTCATTCATGGGCCGGGCGACCGCGCGCTACCTGCGAAAACAGGCTCTAGAACCGAAAATGCTGTAAATATCCTTACAAAAATTTAACAGTATATTCATAAAGGACTATACTTTTGAAATATTGAAAAAGTTTTTTTTTTGAAAATTCTAGACCACCGACTCCCCTTAAGTATAGCTGGATGACCATATCCAGCACAAATATGGGTTTCCGATACGACGAAAGCTCTATTGGCCACAGTACCCAACGGTAGAAAATATTCTCAACGGTGGATTCCCAATGGTGGACTCCAACGGTGAACAATCCAAACGGTGTTCCCCCAACGGTTGACTACCAACGGTGGACTACCAACGGTGGACTACCAACGGTGGATCTCAACGGTCAAAGATCCCAACGGTGGACTCTCAACAGTGAAGAAATCCAACGGATCTACTTGCAAATTTACACAAAGGATTAAACAAAGTAAGAATAACTTTTCTTATTTTATTAAATAATATTATAAATCTTGTACAAATACAATACAATCCTTAATATTCTTACAAATAATTATAAAAATTTAATCAACAATTCAATATCCTTAATCTAAAATAAGATATACACATAATATACATATATCAAGTAAAAGTGTTGTGATTAACGATTAAAACATAATGTCGAAATTATCAAAATCGGTTGAATGCCAAGAAGACATTCTTAATGAAATTACCCGAGATTATGAACAATTCAAAAAAGATGAAGAATCGCGAAAATCAAAGGGGTATTTAACCGCGTGTTTAGTCGACATCGATGAAATGTTCAAGCGGGCGAAAAAAGAACATTCGAATATAGTCGGGAATGCGGCTGATCCAATAAAAGAGAAATACATGCAGGATGAAATATTCTCAAAAATCAAGAGAATCTATTTCACTTTTAGCGGGCAGTTGCACGATGAGACTGATCGATTTGTGGAGGAACACAATGCCTCAATCGACATGTCTCAGGTAAACACCACCAGATCTTCCGGTTCCGATGTACGTCTTCAACGAATTCACATCAATCCCTTCTCGGGAAAATTCGAAGATTGGTCGGAATTTTATAATTTGTTCGAAACACTAATTCGAAAAAACAATGAATTATCAGATATTCAGAAGTTGCAGTATCTGAAAACGTCGGTTTGTGGGGAAGCTGCGCGATTAATCCAACACCTTCCAATCGATTCCAAGAGTTTTGCCTCAGCTTGGACAATTCTTACGGATAGGTATCAAAATGAACGCAAACTAATAAACACCCAAATTAGGAGGTTAGTAGAGCAGAAAAAATTAACCAGTGAGACTGCAGCTGGCCTAAAATCGTTGCATGACACCAGCAACGAATGCGTTCACGCGCTCAGCAACCTTAATATAACAGTCGAAACATGGGATGCCATTTTAATTTATTTAATTTTTCAAAAACTGCCACCACAGACACAACGGGACTGGGAGGAAAAGCTAGGCACCTCCAAGCATCTCCCGGATTTGAAAACATTTATGGCATTCATTGAAGCACGTTTCAATTCACTTGAAAACATATCCGAATTGAAGGGCCATTCACAAACTACAAATCCAAATTCGTTTCGACAAACAGCCGCTTCTTGCCAATTAAATTCCCAACCGACAAAACAATTTCGATGCCGACTTTGCAAGGCATCTCATGGGGTGAGACATTGTAAAAAGTTCTTGCAAATGGACGTCAAAACCAGAGCTGACGTAGCAAGAAAAAATGGAATTTGCAACAATTGTTTGGGATATGATCATCATGCTGCTTTATGCAACAGCACCAATAGGTGCCAAAAATGTGGTTTCAAACATCACACATTACTCCACAAAGAAACACAAGTTGGACAAAACATAACCCAACTACAAACCACTCAACAAAATCCTCAATTCCACAACCATAATGCAAACCAATACAGTCCCCATTCCCATTATATTCAAAATCCTTTGCCTCAACCCAATCCATTCAATTCTCCTACCGATCAGCAAAGCACTTCACAGCAATTTAGTGCACATTTTAACCAGGCAAAAACATTATTAGCAACTGCACTCGTCAAGGTGTATGCATCGAATGGGAAGCAGTGCACTCTTAGGGCCTTCATAGACACTGGTTCAGAGGCTTCGTTTATCACTGAACATGCCGCTCAGCTTCCTAAGTTGGCAGCACCAACTACCAGGTGAATTTTAGTTTGCATTCATTTTCTAATGCAACATTTTCCTTGAATGTCACTGCATTCGTATTACCGGTGCTTACAGCAACGCTACCAACTTATCCGTTGCAAGAAGAATGGCATCACTTGTCGCATCTGCCATTAGCTGATCCCTCCTATAATATTCCAGGGAAGATGGATTTGCTGTTAGGGGCGGATGTGTACTCTTCAATAATTTTAGAAGGCTTAATGAAGGGACCGAAGGGCTCTCCTGTAGCACAAAGGACAGAATTGGGGTGGATTCTTACAGGAAAAACTATGTCAAAAACAAATATTACTTGCTGTCCAAAACCACTTCGAATCTATAGATGCCCAGCTTAGGCAGTTCTGGGAGATTGAAGAAAATCTGGATGGCAGAAAATTATCACCAGAGGAGGAAGAATGTCAACTACATTTTTCCAAAACAATACAGCGGAAAGAAGATGGGAGATATGAAGTACGACTCCCCTTCAAGGATGGAATTCGCCCAGCCCTGGGGAATTCGAAGAAGGCTGCAATGGCAAGATTCTTTCAGATGGAAAGAAAATTCTTGGCGAACAAAGCCTTTCAAGAAGCGTACATTAATTGTATTCGCGAATACTCTTCTTTAGGTCAAATGGAAGAGGTAACAGCATCCATGGACAATGGCAACCACTATTATCTACCTCATCATGCGATTATCAAGGCGTCGAGCAGCACCACCAAATTGCATGTGGTATTCGATGCTTCATGCAAAACGTCGAATGGTGTATCACTCAACGATTGCCTTATGGTGGGGCCACGATTGCAAGCAGACATCATTGATCTCATCACCAACTGGAGAAAATTCAAGACTGCATTTGTGGCTATGGATATGGATGTCAAAGGAAGATACCCCATATCAACTAATTCTTTGGAGGTATAATCCCAACGAATCAATAAAAACATATGCTCTAAAAACAGTCACATTTGGAACTGCATCGGCACCATACTTAGCAGTACGGACGTTGCATCAATTGGCATCAGATGTTCAAAATGAATATCCTCACGTTGCGAAGGTACGAGGGCTTTAATGTCGACAACCTTATCTATGGAGCTAACGACGAAACAGAGGCCATTACTTTGCAAGAAGATCTTCTGAAGGTCCTCAGCTGGGTTTCAAATGTGCGAGTAATTCCGCAAGAGTACTGGAACAGGCACCAAAGAGAAACCAGCAGACATTGGCTCACGAGGATTTTTGCCACAGGAACTCCTTAACAGCAACATGTGGTGGCATGGGCCATAATTCTTAAGAGGGTTTTCCGTACGGCAGCATCCAGGACCAATGACTTGCGAAACACAACTGGAAACTAAACTGGAAAATAGAAAGGAGGAAATACAATTTTTAGGTCATAAGGTTAAATTAACACAATTACCTGCAAATTCCGCAGAAGTAGTCTGTCACTGTGCAATCACTAACAGTGAATACCTTCAACGTTATTCAACTCTGAACCGTCTTGTACGCAGTGTAGCTATATGGCGAAGATACTTCGAATTTCTTAAAAACAAGAGAAATGGAAGGTCAATGGAGAGCCATCCAATTACACTTGAAGAATTAGAAGCTGCCAAAACCCAGCTCATCAGGATTGTTCAAGGTGAACTATTTCCTAAGGAAATCAAAAAAATTGAAAGAAAAAACAAAAATAGGAAAGGGAAGTCATATCCTTCGCTTGAATCCATTCCTTGATAATCAAGGGCTTCTACGCGTAGGGGGACGTTTAACTAACTCCTTTATACCTTTCAGCCAAAAACATCCAATAATACTTAAAGACCTCCATCATTTCTCAAAATTGATTGTAAACGAGGTACATGAAGGTACATTGCATGGTGGACAACAGATCATGTTGGCAGAGATCGGAAGCCAATACTGGATCACTAACCTAAGGCGGTTGGTCAAGTCCACAATCCACAGATGCATCCGATGCCATCGATACAATGCAAAAATGCACCAACAATTTATGGGAAACCTTCCAACAGAACGAGTCGTAGTTTCGAGGCCGTTTACCAACACGGGAGTGGATTACGCAGGCCCGATAGAAATAAAGATGTGGAAGGGCAGATGCAATAGGATGATGAAGGGGTACATAGCTGTTTTCATCTGTCTAGCAATGAAGGCGATACACATTGAAGTAGTCAGCGACCTCACTGCAGCAGCCTTCATTGCAGCATTCCGCAGATTTGTAGCACGAAGAGGAATCTGTTCCAACATCTACAGTGACTGCGGGACCAACTTCAAAGAATGAACTGAAAAGGGACAGCAAGTACATTCCCAGCGAATGGTCGGCTGAAGTCGCGACATTCCTCGCCAAACAAAACACTAAATGGCACTTCAACCCACCATCGTCACCACATTTTGGAGGCCTCTGGGAGGCAGGTGTCAAATCAATCAAGCACCACCTTAAAAGAACAGTCGGTACATCCCGGTTAACATTCGAGGAATATACCACACTGTTCGCACAAATCGAAGCATGCCTCAACTCAAGGCCATTATGTCCGATGACTGACGATCCAAATGATTTGACAGTTCTTACACCAGGGCACCTTTAATAGGAGAAGCATTAATAACTTTACCTGAAAGAAATTTAATTGACAAAAACATAACAAATCTCGATAGGTTTAGATACATCCAACGACTCAATCAAGAATTCTGGAAGCAATGGAGCACAGCTTACCTTCATTTATTACAGCATCGACCCAAATGGCTCCAGCAACAATCCAATATTAAAATTGGGGACATAGTCCTCGTACCGCGCGTGGTGACCATAAGAACGGAGAGAGGTGTTTTTAAACGTCCGATCGCGAAAATATCCCCTTTGCCGGTAACTAATCCGTCGAACGAATCGAAACAATAGACATTTAAAAACAAAAAAAAAAACAAAAACAAAACAGAATTTCCATGGTTTCTTAACAAACAATCAAAAAAAATAGACTATAAGTGAAGTTCTAACTAGATCTGTATCCCACAAGCAGAATCACATTCTCCCCAAGTCGCAAGATTCGCTTAACACTGAATCTAACGACGGATGACAGACCAGTAGCAGCTAAATATAACCTTTATTTTTTTTAACTTATATGTATAGGGTCCGCCATCTAACTTTTTTTTTTCAAGTAGTGCTTATTTCGTGAATGGTAACACTTAGCTCATGTCTGATTTGACAGATAATTAGTTTTATCCTTCCGCTGAACGAATATGGTTGTGTATACGCTTGAACAACGCTGGTAAATTTTGCAACATTACTTTGAAAATCATGGTAATGTTGCAGAATGTGTGCGAAAATTGCGTACGGATTTTGGAAGAAGAGTCAGCTCCGTATGTTCGTTATCTTGTGAAAAAAGTGAAAGAAACTGGCATGCTCATCGATAAACCAAAGCGTGAAAAGCCAAAAACAGTGCGTACACCCGAGAATATTGCTGCTGCGGCAGAAAGTGTGCGTGAAGCGCCATCAACATCAATTCACCGTCGTTCTCAACAATTGAACATTTCGGAGACATCATTGAGACGAATTTTGCATAAAGACCTTGGTATGACGCCATACAAAGTCCAATTGGTTCAGGAGTTGAAGCCAACTGACCATCCAATGCGTTTTCGCTTCGCTAAGTGGGCCTGCGATCGACTTATAGAAGATGCCGATTTTGCAAAAAAAATCATCTTTTCAAATGAAGCTCATTTTGATCTTGGCGGGTATGTAAACAAGCAAAATTGTCGCATTTGGGGCACAGAAAACCCGCACGCATACATTGAAAAGCCGGTGCACCCAAAACGAGCCACTGTTTGGTGCGGATTTTGGTCCAGAGGCATAATTGGGCCATTTTTCTTCGAAAATGAGCAAGGAGTGGCCGTTACAGTCAATGGCGATCGTTATCGGGCCATGTTGGAAGAATTTTTGTTCACAAAAATTGAAGAGGAGGATATTGGCAACATTTGGTTTCAACAGGACGGCGCTACGTGCCACACAGCCGAAGCTACACTCGATGTTTTGCGCCCTGTTTCTGAAGATCGCATTATCAGCCGCAGAGCTGATGTCGTTTGGCCACCTCGGAGCTGCGATTTGACACCGTTGGACTATTATTTGTGGGGTGCCGTCAAAGATACGTCAAAGAAGTTACGCCGACAAGCCAGAGACAATTGACGCTTTAAAGGACAATATTCGTGAAGCCATTGGTGAAATACAGCTGCACACAATCGATAATGTGCTTAAAAATTGGATCGATCGTGTAGGCTACTGCATGGCCAGCCGAGGCAGCCATTTGAATGAAATTATTTTCCATTATTAACCGGAAGGATTGTACTTTCAAATAAAAAAAGAAATTTGAGAAAATATTCAGTAGTTTTTTTTATAGCATTTTCAAAAAAAAAAAATATTTGGCGGACCCTTTATTAGACAACAAATTAATGCACATTTATTTTTTTTTCTCTTGCAAAACACTGGCAATTTTCGCAACCGGACCGAGAGAAAACGAAAACCAGAAGATTAAATAACTCCCGACACTGCATTCAGAACACATGGGCACAAACATCTTCATCACACAACAAGCACTTCACAAGTTGAATACCAACATTTCCGGGCCGGGAGCATGTTGCGTCGCAACAATAAATAAAACACAAAACTAAATAATAAAATAAAACAAACAATATAAATGAAAAATAAATAAACAAAAATAAACACAATCCCATTCACCACATTAGGCCGAACAATGATCAAATGTCAAATTGAAAAATTCCAGCAGCCGAATAGTGTGTGAGCGAGATACATACATACTACAGAGAACATACAGCGTACCTACTCCAAGGGTGTGGGGAATTACCTGCAATGCATGCCCTTCATATGTAATTCAATATATTGTATTAAGAATTTCCCCTACCAATGTAAATAAGCGGAGGCTATTGACCTCCATCTATGGATCAGCTGTGGATTGGTACATAAGAAATCAACAGCTTCCAGGAAGAAAATGAAATTCGAAAAAGTCACTTGGCGGTTACAACTCAACCAATAAAATTTAGTTTAAAATTATACAGTGATTTATTTTATTTAATCGTATTAGGCGCAATTAGTTAAAATTCCCACTCGCCTAAGTGCGGAATACTTTCTTTCTTTCTTTCTAATCGCATTTTATTCCATTATTCATAATCTTACTTACTAGACAAAATGCTTAAATCTAATTTAACATTATACTTCGTTTTCTTACTGGCTCTTAACGAGCACTCTAAGCTTATCTGAATCTTAATTTTTAACGTCTTTCGACTTCATTTTCATTTATTGCCGTCTAGCTTACATATGGCTTATTTCTAAGAAAATTAGTAAAAAAAACTTAGATACTATAATTCATTTCTTAACTCTAAACTTAACCTACCTTAACTAGATAAATCAATAAATAACCTAAGCCTAAAATATTCTTAAACTATAATTAATGAGATGAACACATGTCCAGTGTGTAAGTCGCATTGGACATGTGTTCATCCTTTAATTGCACCCTTTTAAGGTAAGGGTCGTTGTTGGCGCTATTATATACGTGCCGCCTATGGATTGATTTCACTTCCATGAGTGGATTGTGAATGCAACCACCAGAACAAACTTTTTTGTCTGATCGCGTCTTCTTTATCCCGAATTGAAGCCGGGGTGCTTCGTGATCAGCGTCGAATGGAGATGTCAAAAATGCCCTCATATGTGAAAAATCTCGACCATCGAATTTTCCCATATAATCGCAATGAGTCCCCGACTCCAAACTTCGGGAGCCCATATCTCCGTTATTTCAGCACTTTTTGCAGATAAGAGCTCGTTATCGTGATCAGCGTCGAATGGAGATGTCAAAAATGCCCTCATATGTGAAAAATCTCCGCCATCGAATTTTCCCATATAATCGCACTAAGTCCCCGACTCCAAACTTCGGGAGCCCATATCTCCGTTAATTCAGCACTTTTTGAAGATAAGAGCTCGTTATCGTGATCAGCATCGAATGGAGATGTCAAAAATGCCCTCATATGTGAAAAATCTCGACCATCGAATTTTCCCATATACTCGCACCAAGCCCCCGACTCCAAACTTCGGGAGCCCATATCTCCGTTATTTCAGAACTTTTTGCAGATAAGAGCTCGTTATCGTGATCAGCGTCGAATGAAGATGTCAAAAATGCACTAGATAAGCACTTTTTGAAGATAAGAGCTCGTCATCGTGATCAGCGTCGAATGGAGATGTCAAAAATGCCCTCATATGTGAAAAATCTCCGCCATCGAATTTTCCCATATAATCGCACTAAGTCCCCGACTCCAACCTTCGGGAGCCCATATCGCCGTTAATTCAGCACTTTTTGAAGATAAGAGCCCGATATCGTGATCAGCGTCGAATGGAGATGTCAAAAATGCCCTCATATGTGAAAAATCTCCGCCATCGAATTTTCCCATATAATCGCACTAAGTCCCCGACTCCAAACTTCGGGAGCCCATATCTCCGTTAATTCAGCACTTTTTGAAGATAAGAGCTCGTTATCGTGATCAGCATCGAATGGAGATGTCAAAAATGCCCTCATATGTGAAAAATCTCGACCATCGAATTTTCCCACTAAGTCCCCGACTCCAAACTTCGGGAGCCCATATCTCCGTTAGTTCAGCACTTTTTGAAGATAAGAGCTCGTTATCGTGATCAGCGTCGAATGGAGATGTCAAAAATGCCCTAATATGTGACAAATCTCGACCATCGAATTTTCCCATATAATCGCACTAAGCCCCCGACTCCAAATTTCGAGAGCCCATATCTCCGTTAATTCAGCACTTTTTGCAGATAAGAGCTCGTTATCGTGATCAACGTCGAATGGAGATGTCAAAAATGCCCTCATATGTGAAAAATCTCGACCATCGAATTTTCCCACTAAGTCCCCGACTCCAAACTTCGGGAGCCCATATCTCCGTTAGTTCAGCACTTTTTGAAGATAAGAGCTCGTTATCGTGATCAGCGTCGAATGGAGATGTCAAAAATGCCCTCATATGTGAAAAATCTCGACCATCGAATTTTCCCATATACTTGCACCAAGCCCCCGACTCCAAACTTCGGGAAGCCATGTCTCCGTAAATTCAGCACTTTTTGCAGATAAGAGCTCGTTATCGTGATCAGCGTCGAATGGAGATGTCATAAATGCCCTCATATGTGAAAAATCTCGACCATCGAATTTTCCCATATAATCGCACTAAGTCCCCGACTCCAAACTTCGGGAGCCCATATCTCCGTTAATTCAGCACTTTTTGAAGATAAGAGCTCGTTATCGTGATCAGCGTCGAATGGAGATGTCAAAAATGCCCTCATGTGTGAAAAATCTCGACCATCGAATTTTCCCATATAATCGCACTAAGTCCCCGACTCCAAACTTCGGGAGCCCATATCTCCGTTAATTCAGCACTTTTTGAAGATAAGAGCTCGTTATCGTGATCAGCGTCGAATGGAGATGTCATAAATGCCCTCATATGTGAAAAATCTCGACCATCGAATTTTCCCATATAATCGCACTAAGTCCCCGACTCCAAACTTCGGGAGCCCATATCTCCGTTAATTCAGCACTTTTTGAAGATAAGAGCTCGTTATCGTGATCAGCGTCGAATGGAGATGTCAAAAATGCCCTCATGTGTGAAAAATCTCGACCATCGAATTTTCCCACATAATCGCACTAAGTCCCCGACTCCAAACTTCGGGAGCCCATATCTCCGTTAATTCAGCACTTTTTGAAGATAAGAGTTCGTTATCGTGATCAGCGTCGATTGGAGATGTCAAAAATGCCCTCATATGTGAAAAATCTCGACCATCGAATTTTCCCATATAATCGCTATGAGTCCTCGACTCCAAACTTCGGGAGCCCATATCTCCGCTAATTCAGCACTTTTTGCAGATAAGAGCTCGTTATCGTGATCAGCGTCGAATGGAGATGTCAAAAATGCCCTCATATGTGAAAAATCTCCGCCATCGAATTTTCCCATATAATCGCACTAAGTCCCCGACTCCAAACTTCGGGAGCCCATATCTCCGTTAATTCAGCACTTTTTGAAGATAAGAGCTCGTTATCGTGATCAGCATCGAATGGAGATGTCAAAAATGCCCTCATATGTGAAAAATCTCGACCATCGAATTTTCCCACTAAGTCCCCGACTCCAAACTTCGGGAGCCCATATCTCCGTTAGTTCAGCACTTTTTGAAGATAAGAGCTCGTTATCGTGATCAGCGTCGAATGGAGATGTCAAAAATGCCCTAATATGTGACAAATCTCGACCATCGAATTTTCCCATATAATCGCACTAAGCCCCCGACTCCAAATTTCGAGAGCCCATATCTCCGTTAATTCAGCACTTTTTGCAGATAAGAGCTCGTTATCGTGATCAACGTCGAATGGAGATGTCAAAAATGCCCTCATATGTGAAAAATCTCGACCATCGAATTTTCCCACTAAGTCCCCGACTCCAAACTTCGGGAGCCCATATCTCCGTTAGTTCAGCACTTTTTGAAGATAAGAGCTCGTTATCGTGATCAGCGTCGAATGGAGATGTCAAAAATGCCCTAATATGTGACAAATCTCGACCATCGAATTTTCCCATATAATCGCACTAAGCCCCCGACTCCAAATTTCGAGAGCCCATATCTCCGTTAATTCAGCACTTTTTGCAGATAAGAGCTCGTTATCGTGATCAACGTCGAATGGAGATGTCAAAAATGCCCTCATATGTGAAAAATCTCGACCATCGAATTTTCCCACTAAGTCCCCGACTTCAAAATTCGGGAGCGAATATCTCCGTTAGTTCAGCACTTTTTGAAGATAAGAGCTCGTTATCGTGATCAGCGTCGAATGGAGATGTCATAAATGCCCTCATATGTGAAAAATCTCGACCATCGAATTTTCCCATATAATCGCACTAAGTCCCCGACTCCAAACTTCGGGAGCCCATATCTCCGTTAATTCAGCACTTTTTGAAGATAAGAGCTCGTTATCGTGATCAGCGTCGAATGGAGATGTCAAAAATGCCCTAATATGTGACAAATCTCGACCATCGAATTTTCCCATATAATCGCACTAAGCCCCCGACTCCAAATTTCGAGAGCCCATATCTCCGTTAATTCAGCACTTTTTGCAGATAAGAGCTCGTTATCGTGATCAACGTCGAATGGAGATGTCAAAAATGCCCTCATATGTGAAAAATCTCGACCATCGAATTTTCCCACTAAGTCCCCGACTTCAAAATTCGGGAGCGAATATCTCCGTTAGTTCAGCACTTTTTGAAGATAAGAGCTCGTTATCGTGATCAGCGTCGAATGGAGATGTCATAAATGCCCTCATATGTGAAAAATCTCGACCATTGAATTTTCCCATATAATCGCACTAAGTCCCCGACTCCAAACTTCGGGAGCCCATATCTCCGTTAATTCAGCACTTTTTGAAGATAAGAGTTCGTTATCGTGATCAGCGTCGATTGGAGATGTCAAAAATGCCCTCATATGTGAAAAATCTCGACCATCGAATTTTCCCATATAATCGCTATGAGTCCTCGACTCCAAACTTCGGGAGCCCATATCTCCGCTAATTCAGCACTTTTTGCAGATAAGAGCTCGTTATCGTGATCAGCGTCGAATGGAGATGTCAAAAATGCCCTCATATGTGAAAAATCTCCGCCATCGAATTTTCCCATATAATCGCACTAAGTCCCCGACTCCAAACTTCGGGAATTCAGCACTTTTTGAAGATAAGAGCTCGTTATCGTGATCAGCATCGAATGGAGATGTCAAAAATGCCCTCATATGTGAAAAATCTCGACCATCGAATTTTCCCACTAAGTCCCCGACTCCAAACTTCGGGAGCCCATATCTCCGTTAGTTCAGCACTTTTTGAAGATAAGAGCTCGTTATCGTGATCAGCGTCGAATGGAGATGTCAAAAATGCCCTAATATGTGACAAATCTCGACCATCGAATTTTCCCATATAATCGCACTAAGCCCCCGACTCCAAATTTCGAGAGCCCATATCTCCGTTAATTCAGCACTTTTTGCAGATAAGAGCTCGTTATCGTGATCAACGTCGAATGGAGATGTCAAAAATGCCCTCATATGTGAAAAATCTCGACCATCGAATTTTCCCACTAAGTCCCCGACTCCAAACTTCGGGAGCCCATATCTCCGTTAGTTCAGCACTTTTTGAAGATAAGAGCTCGTTATCGTGATCAGCGTCGAATGGAGATGTCAAAAATGCCCTCATATGTGAAAAATCTCGACCATCGAATTTTCCCATATACTTGCACCAAGCCCCCGACTCCAAACTTCGGGAAGCCATGTCTCCGTAAATTCAGCACTTTTTGCAGATAAGAGCTCGTTATCGTGATCAGCGTCGAATGGAGATGTCAAAAATGCCCTCATATGTGAAAAATCTCGACCATCGAATTTACCCACTAAGTCCCCGACTTCAAAATTCGGGAGCGAATATCTCCGTTAGTTCAGCACTTTTTGAAGATAAGAGCTCGTTATCGTGATCAGCGTCGAATGGAGATGTCATAAATGCCCTCATATGTGAAAAATCTCGACCATCGAATTTTCCCATATAATCGCACTAAGTCCCCGACTCCAAACTTCGGGAGCCCATATCTCCGTTAATTCAGCACTTTTTGAAGATAAGAGCTCGTTATCGTGATCAGCGTCGAATGGAGATGTCAAAAATGCCCTCATGTGTGAAAAATCTCGACCATCGAATTTTCCCACTAAGTCCCCGACTCCAAACTTCGGGAGCCCATATCTCCGTTAGTTCAGCACTTTTTGAAGATAAGAGCTCGTTATCGTGATCAGCGTCGAATGGAGATGTCAAAAATGCCCTAATATGTGACAAATCTCGACCATCGAATTTTCCCATATAATCGCACTAAGCCCCCGACTCCAAATTTCGAGAGCCCATATCTCCGTTAATTCAGCACTTTTTGCAGATAAGAGCTCGTTATCGTGATCAGCGTCGAATGGAGATGTCAAAAATGCCCTCATATGTGAAAAATCTCGATCATCGAATTTTCCCACTAAGTCCCCGACTTCAAAATTCGGGAGCGAATATCTCCGTTAGTTCAGCACTTTTTGAAGGTAAGAGCTCGTTATCGTGATCAGCGTCGAATGGAGATGTCATAAATGCCCTCATATGTGAAAAATCTCGACCATCGAATTTTCCCATATAATCGCACTAAGTCCCCGACTCCAAACTTCGGGAGCCCATATCTCCGTTAATTCAGCACTTTTTGAAGATAAGAGCTCGTTATCGTGATCAGCGTCGAATGGAGATGTCAAAAATGCCCTCATACATATGTGAAAAATCTCGACCATCGAATTTTCCCATATAATCGCACTAAGTCCCCGACTCCAAACTTCGAGAGTCCATATCTCCGTTAATTCAGCACTTTTTGCAGATAAGAGCTCGTTATCGTGATCAGCGTCGAATGGAGATGTCAAAAATGCCCTCATATGTGAAAAATCTCGACCATCGAATTTTCCCATATACTCGCACCAAGCCCCCGACTCCAAACTTCGGGAGCCCATATCTCCGTTCTTTCAGCACTTTTTGCAGATAAGAGCTCGTTATCGTGATCAGCGTCGAATGGAGATGTCAAAAATGCCCTCATATGTGAAAAATCTCGCCCATCGAATTTTCCCATATAATCGCACTAAGCCCCCGACTCCAAACTTCGAGAGCCCATATCTCCGTTAATTCAGCACTTTTTGCAGATAAGAGCTCGTTATCGTGATCAGCGTCGAATGGAGATGTCAAAAATGCCCTCATATGTGAAAAATCTCGACCATCGAATTTTCCCATATAATCGCACTAAGCCCCCGACTCCAAATTTCGAGAGCCCATATCTCCGTTAATTCAGCACTTTTTGAAGATAAGAGCTCGTTATCGTGATCAGCGTCGAATGGAGATGTCAAAAATGCCCTCATATGTGAAAAATCTCGACCATCGAATTTTCCCATATACTTGCACCAAGCCCCCGACTCCAAACTTCGGGAAGCCATGTCTCCGTAAATTCAGCACTTTTTGCAGATAAGAGCTCGTTATCGTGATCAGCGTCGAATGGAGATGTCAAAAATGCCCTCATATGTGAAAAATCTCGACCATCGAATTTACCCACTAAGTCCCCGACTTCAAAATTCGGGAGCGAATATCTCCGTTAGTTCAGCACTTTTTGAAGATAAGAGCTCGTTATCGTGATCAGCGTCGAATGGAGATGTCATAAATGCCCTCATATGTGAAAAATCTCGACCATCGAATTTTCCCATATAATCGCACTAAGTCCCCGACTCCAAACTTCGGGAGCCCATATCTCCGTTCATTCAGCACTTTTTGAAGATAAGAGCTCGTTATCGTGATCAGCGTCGAATGGAGATGTCAAAAATGCCCTCATGTGTGAAAAATCTCGACCATCGAATTTTCCCATATAATCGCACTAAGTCCCCGACTCCAAACTTCGGGAGCCCATATCTCCGTTAATTCAGCACTTTTTGAAGATAAGAGTTCGTTATCGTGATCAGCGTCGATTGGAGATGTCAAAAATGCCCTCATATGTGAAAAATCTCGACCATCGAATTTTCCCATATAATCGCACTAATTCCCCGACTCCAAACTTCGAGAGCCCATATCTCCGTTAATTCAGCACTTTTTGCAGATAAGAGCTCGTTATCGTGATCAGCGTCGAATGGAGATGTCAAAAATGCCCTCATATGTGAAAAATCTCGACCATCGAATTTTCCCATATACTCGCACCAAGCCCCCGACTCCAAACTTCGGGAGCCCATATCTCCGTTATTTCAGTACTTTTTGCAGATAAGAGCTCGTTATCGTGATCAGCGTCGAATGGAGATGTCAAAAATGCCCTCATATGTGAAAAATCTCTCCCATCGAATTTTCCCATATAATCGCACTAAGTCCCCGACTCCAAATTTCGGGAGCCCATATCTCCGTTATTTCAGCACTTTTTGCAGATAAGAGCTTGTTATCGTGATCAGCGTCGAATGGAGATGTCAAAAATGCCCTCATATGTGAAAAATCTCGACCATCGAATTTTCCCATATAATCGCACTAAGCCCCCGACTCCAAATATCGAGAGCCCATATCTCCGTTAATTCAGCACTTTTTGCAGATAAGAGCTCGTTATCGTGATCAGCGTCGAATGGAGATGTCAAAAATGCCCTCATATGTGAAAAATCTCGATCATCGAATTTTCCCACTAAGTCCCCGACTTCAAAATTCGGGAGCGAATATCTCCGTTAGTTCAGCACTTTTTGAAGGTAAGAGCTCGTTATCGTGATCAGCGTCGAATGGAGATGTCATAAATGCCCTCATATGTGAAAAATCTCGACCATCGAATTTTCCCATATACTCGCACCAAGCCCCCGACTCCAAACTTCGGGAGCCCATATCTCCGTTCTTTCAGCACTTTTTGCAGATAAGAGCTCGTTATCGTGATCAGCGTCGAATGGAGATGTCAAAAATGCCCTCATATGTGAAAAATCTCGCCCATCGAATTTTCCCATATAATCGCACTAAGCCCCCGACTCCAAACTTCGAGAGCCCATATCTCCGTTAATTCAGCACTTTTTGCAGATAAGAGCTCGTTATCGTGATCAGCGTCGAATGGAGATGTCAAAAATGCCCTCATATGTAAAAATCTCGACCATCGAATTTTCCCATATACTCGCACCAAGCCCCCGACTCCAAACTTCGGGAGCCCATATCTCCGTTCTTTCAGCACTTTTTGCAGATAAGAGCTCGTTATCGTGATCAGCGTCGAATGGAGATGTCAAAAATGCCCTCATATGTGAAAAATCTCGCCCATCGAATTTTCCCATATAATCGCACTAAGCCCCCGACTCCAAACTTCGAGAGCCCATATCTCCGTTAATTCAGCACTTTTTGCAGATAAGAGCTCGTTATCGTGATCAGCGTCGAATGGAGATGTCAAAAATGCCCTCATATGTGAAAAATCTCGACCATCGAATTTTCCCATATAATCGCACTAAGCCCCCGACTCCAAATTTCGGGAGTCCATATCTCCGTTAATTCAGCACTTTTCGAAGATAAGAGCTCGCTATCGTGATCAGCGTCGAATAGAGATGTCAAAAATGCCCTCATATGTGAAAAATCTCGACCATCGAATTTTCCCATATAATCGCACTAAGCCCCCGACTCCAAACTTCCAGAGCCCATATCTCCGTTAATTCAGCACTTTTTGCAGATAAGAGCTCATTATCGTGATCAGCGTCGAATGGAGATGTCAAAAATGCCCTCATATGTGAAAAATCTCGACCATCGAATTTTCCCATATAATCGCACTAAGCCCCCGACTCCAAATTTCGGGAGTCCATATCTCCGTTAATTCAGCACTTTTCGAAGATAAGAGCTCGTTATCGTGATCAGCGTCGAATAGAGATGTCAAAAATACCCTCATATGTGAAAAATCTCGACCATCGAATTTTCCCATATACTCGCACCAAGCCCCCGACTCCAAACTTCGGGAGCCCATATCTCCGTTCTTTCAGCACTTTTTGCAGATAAGAGCTCGTTATCGTGATCAGCGTCGAATGGAGATGTCAAAAATGCCCTCATATGTGAAAAATCTCGCCCATCGAATTTTCCCATATAATCGCACTAAGCCCCCGACTCCAAACTTCGAGAGCCCATATCTCCGTTAATTCAGCACTTTTTGCAGATAAGAGCTCGTTATCGTGATCAGCGTCGAATGGAGATGTCAAAAATGCCCTCATACATATGTGAAAAATCTCGACCATCGAATTTTCCCATATAATCGCACTAAGTCCCCGACTCCAAACTTCGAGAGTCCATATCTCCGTTAATTCAGCACTTTTTGCAGATAAGAGCTCGTTATCGTGATCAGCGTCGAATAGAGATGTCAAAAATGCCCTCATATGTGAAAAATCTCGACCATCGAATTTTCCCATATAATCGCACTAAGCCCCCGACTCCAAATTTCGGGAGTCCATATCTCCGTTATTTCAGCACTTTTTGAAGATAAGAGCTCATTATCGTGATCAGCGTCGAATGGAGATGTCAAAAATGCCCTCATATGTGAAAAATCTCGACCATCGAATTTTCCCATATACTCGCACCAAGCCCCCGACTCCAAACTTCGGGAGCCCATATCTCCGTTCTTTCAGCACTTTTTGCAGATAAGAGCTCGTTATCGTGATCAGCGTCGAATGGAGATGTCAAAAATGCCCTCATATGTGAAAAATCTCGCCCATCGAATTTTCCCATATAATCGCACTAAGCCCCCGACTCCAAACTTCGAGAGCCCATATCTCCGTTAATTCAGCACTTTTTGCAGATAAGAGCTCGTTATCGTGATCAGCGTCGAATGGAGATGTCAAAAATGCCCTCATATGTGAAAAATCTCGACCATCGAATTTTCCCATATAATCGCACTAAGTCCCCGACTCCAAACTTCGAGAGCCCATATCTCCGTTAATTCAGCACTTTTTGCAGATAAGAGCTCGTTATCGTGATCAGCGTCGAATGGAGATGTCAAAAATGCCCTCATACATATGTGAAAAATCTCGACCATCGAATTTTCCCATATAATCGCACTAAGCCCCCGACTCCAAACTTTGAGAGCCCATATCTCCGCTAATTCAGCACTTTTTGCAGATAAGAGCTCGTTATCGTGATCAGCGTCGAATGGAGATGTCAAAAATGCCCTCATACATATGTGAAAAATCTCGACCATCGAATTTTCCCATATAATCGCACTAAGTCCCCGACTCCAAACTTCGAGAGTCCATATCTCCGTTAATTCAGCACTTTTTGCAGATAAGAGCTCGTTATCGTGATCAGCGTCGAATAGAGATGTCAAAAATGCCCTCATATGTGAAAAATCTCGACCATCGAATTTTCCCATATAATCGCACTAAGTCCCCGACTCCAAACTTCGGGAGTCCATATCTCCGTTAATTCAGCACTTTTCGAAGATAAGAGCTCGATGTCGTGATCAGCGTCGAATAGAGATGTCAAAAATTCCCTCATATGTGAAAAATCTCGACCATCGAATTTTCCCATATAATCGCACTAAGCCCCCGACTCCAAACTTCCAGAGCCCATATCTCCGTTAATTCAGCACTTTTTGCAGATAAGAGCTCGTTATCGTGATCAGCGTCGAATGGAGATGTCAAAAATGCCCTCATATGTGAAAAATCTCGACCATCGAATTTTCCCATATAATCGCACTAAGTCCCCGACTCCAAACTTCGAGAGCCCATATCTCCGTTAATTCAGCACTTTTTGCAGATAAGAGCTCGTTATCGTGATCAGCGTCGAATGGAGATGTCACAAATGCCCTCATATTTGAAAAATCTCGACCATCGAATTTTCCCATATAATCGCACTAAGCCCCCGACTCCAAATTTCGGGAGCCCATATCTCCGTTATTTCAGCACTTTTTGCAGATAAGAGCTCGTTATCGTGATCAGCGTCGAATGGAGATGTCAAAAATGCCCTCATATGTGAAAAATCTCGACCATCGAATTTTCCCATATAATCGCACTAAGTCCCCGACTCCAAACTTCGGGAGTCCATATCTCCGTTAATTCAGCACTTTTCGAAGATAAGAGCTCGTTATCGTGATCAGCGTCGAATAGAGATGTCAAAAATGCCCTCATATGTGAAAAATCTCGACCATCGAATTTTCCCATATAATCGCACTAAGCCCCCGACTCCAAACTTCGGGAGCCCATATCTCCGTTATTTGAGCACTTATTGCAGATAAGAGCTCGTTATCGTGATCAGCGTCGAATGGAGATGTCAAAAATGCCCTCATACATATGTGAAAAATCGCGACCATCGAATTTTCCCATATAATCGCACTAAGTCCCCGACTCCAAACTTCGAGAGTCCATATCTCCGTTAATTCAGCACTTTTTGCAGATAAGAGCTCGTTATCGTGATCAGCGTCGTATGGAGATGTCAAAAATGCCCTCATATGTGAAAAATCTCGACCATCGAATTTTCCCATATAATCGCACTAAGCCCCCGACTCCAAACTTCGAGAGCCCATATCTCCGTTAATTCAGCACTTTTTGCAGATAAGAGCTCGTTATCGTGATCAGCGTCGAATGGAGATGTCAAAAATGCCCTCATATGTGACAAATCTCGACCATCGAATTTTCCCATATAATCGCACTAAGCCCCCGACTCCAAATTTCGGGAGTCCATATCTCCGTTAATTCAGCACTTTTCGAAGATAAGAGCTCGTTATCGTGATCAGCGTCGAATAGAGATGTCAAAAATGCCCTCATATGTGAAAAATCTCGACCATCGAATTTTCCCATATAATCGCACTAAGCCCCCGACTCCAAACTTCCAGAGCCCATATCTCCGTTAATTCAGCACTTTTTGCAGATAAGAGCTCATTATCGTGATCAGCGTCGAATGGAGATGTCAAAAATGCCCTCATATGTGAAAACTCTCGACCATCGAATTTTCCCATATAATCGCACTAAGCCCCCGACTCCAAATTTCGGGAGTCCATATCTCCGTTAATTCAGCACTTTTCGAAGATAAGAGCTCGTTATCGTGATCAGCGTCGAATAGAGATGTCAAAAATACCCTCATATGTGAAAAATCTCGACCATCGAATTTTCCCATAAAATCGCACTAAGCCCCCGACTCCAAACTTCGAGAGTCCATATCTCCGTTAATTCAGCACTTTTGCAGATAAGAGCTCGTTATCGTGATCAGCGTCGAATGGAGATGTCAAAAATGCCCTCATATGTGAAAAATCTCGACCATCGAATTTTCCCATATAATCGCACTAAGCCCCCGACTCCAAATTTCGGGAGTCCATATCTCCGTTAATTCAGCACTTTTCGAAGATAAGAGCTCGTTATCGTGATCAGCGTCGAATAGAGATGTCAAAAATGCCCTCATATGTGAAAAATCTCGACCATCGAATTTTCCCATATAATCGCACTAAGTCCCCGACTCCAAATTTCGAGAGCCCATATCTCCGTTAATTCAGCACTTTTTGCAGATAAGAGCTCGCTATCGTGATCAGCGTCGAATGGAGATGTCAAAAATGCCCTCATATGTGAAAAATCTCGACCATCGAATTTTCCCATATAATCGCACTAAGTCCCCGGCTCCAAATTTCGGGAGTCCATATCTCCGTTAATTCAGCACTTTTCGAAGATAAGAGCTCGTTATCGTGATCAGCGTCGAATGGAGATGTCAAAAATGCCCTCATATGTGAAAAATCTCGACCATCGAATTTTCCCATATAATCGCACTAAGCCCCCGACTCCAAATTTCGGGAGTCCATATCTCCGTTAATTCAGCACTTTTCGAAGATAAGAGCTCGTTATCGTGATCAGCGTCGAATGGAGATGTCAAAAATGCCCTCATATGTGAAAAATCTCGACCATCGAATTTTCCCATATAATCGCACTAAGTCCCCGGCTCCAAATTTCGGGAGTCCATATCTCCGTTAATTCAGCACTTTTCGAAGATAAGAGCTCGTTATCGTGATCAGCGTCGAATAGAGATGTCAAAAATGCCCTCATATGTGAAAAATCTCGACCATCGAATTTTCCCATATAATCGCACTAAGCCCCCGACTCCAAACTTCGAGAGCCCATATCTCCGTTAATTCAGCACTTTTTGCAGACAAGAGCTCGCTATCGTGATCAGCGTCGAATGGAGATGTCAAAAATGCCCTCATATGTGAAAAATCTCGACCATCGAATTTTCTCATATAATCGCACTAAGTCCCCGGCTCCAAATTTCGGGAGTCCATATCTCCGTTAATTCAGCACTTTTCGAAGATAAGAGCTCGTTATCGTGATCAGCGTCGAATGGAGATGTCAAAAATGCCCTCATATGTGAAAAATCTCGACCATCGAATTTTCCCATATAATCGCACTAAGCCCCCGACTCCAAATTTCGGGAGTCCATATCTCCGTTAATTCAGCACTTTTCGAAGATAAGAGCTCGTTATCGTGATCAGCGTCGAATAGAGATGTCAAAAATGCCCTCATATGTGAAAAATCTCGACCATCGAATTTTCCCATATAATCGCACTAAGCCCCCGACTCCAAATTTCGGGAGTCCATATCTCCGTTAATTCAGCACTTTTCGAAGATAAGAGCTCGTTATCGTGATCAGCGTCGAATAGAGATGTCAAAAATGCCCTCATATGTGAAAAATCTCGACCATCGAATTTTCCCATATAATCGCACTAAGCCCCCGACTCCAAACTTCGAGAGCCCATATCTCCGTTAATTCAGCACTTTTTGCAGATAAGAGCTCATTATCGTGATCAGCGTCGAATGGAGATGTCAAAAATGCCCTCATATGTGAAAAATCTCGACCATCGAATTTTCCCATATAATCGCACTAAGCCCCCGACTCCAAATTTCGGGAGTCCATATCTCCGTTAATTCAGCACTTTTTGCAGATAAGAGCTCGTTATCGTGATCAGCGTCGAATGGAGATGTCAAAAATGCCCTCATATGTGAAAAATCTCGACCATCGAATTTTCCCATATAATCGCACTAAGCCCCCGACTCCAAATTTCGGGAGTCCATATCTCCGTTAATTCAGCACTTTTCGAAGATAAGAGCTCGTTATCGTGATCAGCGTCGAATAGAGATGTCAAAAATGCCCTCATATGTGAAAAATCTCGACCATCGAATTTTCCCATATAATCGCACTAAGCCCCCGACTCCAAACTTCGAGAGCCCATATCTCCGTTAATTCAGCACTTTTTGCAGATAAGAGCTCATTATCGTGATCAGCGTCGAATGGAGATGTCAAAAATGCCCTCATATGTGAAAAATCTCGACCATCGAATTTTCCCATATAATCGCACTAAGTCCCCGACTCCAAACTTCGAGAGCCCATATCTCCGTTAATTCAGCACTTTTTAAGCTCGTTTTTTAAGAGCTCGTTATCGTGATCAGCGTCGAATAGAGATGTCAAAAATGCCCTCATATGTGAAAAATCTCGACCATCGAATTTTCCCATATAATCGCACTAAGTCCCCGACTCCAAACTTCGAGAGCCCATATCTCCGTTAATTCAGCACTTTTTGCAGATAAGAGCTCATTATCGTGATCAGCGTCGAATGGAGATGTCAAAAATGCCCTCATATGTGAAAAATCTCGACCATCGAATTTTCCCATATAATCGCACTAAGTCCCCGACTCCAAACTTCGAGAGCCCATATCTCCGTTAATTCAGCACTTTTTGCAGATAAGAGCTCGCTATCGTGATCAGCGTCGAATGGAGATGTCAAAAATGCCCTCATATGTGAAAAATCTCGACCATCGAATTTTCCCATATAATCGCACTAAGTCCCCGGCTCCAAATTTCGGGAGTCCATATCTCCGTTAATTCAGCACTTTTCGAAGATAAGAGCTCGTTATCGTGATCAGCGTCGAATGGAGATGTCAAAAATGCCCTCATATGTGAAAAATCTCGACCATCGAATTTTCCCATATAATCGCACTAAGCCCCCGACTCCAAATTTCGGGAGTCCATATCTCCGTTCTTTCAGCACTTTTTGCAGATAAGAGCTCGTTATCGTGATCAGCGTCGAATGGAGATGTCAAAAATGCCCTCATATGTGAAAAATCTCGACCATCGAATTTTCCCATATAATCGCACTAAGTCCCCGGCTCCAAATTTCGGGAGTCCATATCTCCGTTAATTCAGCACTTTTCGAAGATAAGAGCTCGTTATCGTGATCAGCGTCGAATAGAGATGTCAAAAATACCCTCATATGTGAAAAATCTCGACCATCGAATTTTCCCATATACTCGCACCAAGCCCCCGACTCCAAACTTCGGGAGCCCATATCTCCGTTCTTTCAGCACTTTTTGCAGATAAGAGCTCGTTATCGTGATCAGCGTCGAATGGAGATGTCAAAAATGCCCTCATATGTGAAAAATCTCGCCCATCGAATTTTCCCATATAATCGCACTAAGCCCCGACTCCAAACTTCGAGAGCCCATATCTCCGTTAATTCAGCACTTTTTGCAGATAAGAGCTCGTTATCGTGATCAGCGTCGAATGGAGATGTCAAAAATGCCCTCATACATATGTGAAAAATCTCGACCATCGAATTTTCCCATATAATCGCACTAAGTCCCCGACTCCAAACTTCGAGAGTCCATATCTCCGTTAATTCAGCACTTTTTGCAGATAAGAGCTCGTTATCGTGATCAGCGTCGAATAGAGATGTCAAAAATGCCCTCATATGTGAAAAATCTCGACCATCGAATTTTCCCATATAATCGCACTAAGCCCCCGACTCCAAATTTCGGGAGTCCATATCTCCGTTATTTCAGCACTTTTTGAAGATAAGAGCTCATTATCGTGATCAGCGTCGAATGGAGATGTCAAAAATGCCCTCATATGTGAAAAATCTCGACCATCGAATTTTCCCATATACTCGCACCAAGCCCCCGACTCCAAACTTCGGGAGCCCATATCTCCGTTCTTTCAGCACTTTTTGCAGATAAGAGCTCGTTATCGTGATCAGCGTCGAATGGAGATGTCAAAAATGCCCTCATATGTGAAAAATCTCGACCATCGAATTTTCCCATATAATCGCACTAAGTCCCCGACTCCAAACTTCGAGAGTCCATATCTCCGTTAATTCAGCACTTTTTGCAGATAAGAGCTCGTTATCGTGATCAGCGTCGAATGGAGATGTCAAAAATGCCCTCATATGTGAAAAATTTCGACCATCGAATTTTCCCATATAATCGCACTAAGCCCCCGACTCCAAACTTCGAGAGCCCATATCTCCGTTAATTCAGCACTTTTTGCAGATAAGAGCTCGTTATCGTGATCAGCGTCGAATGGAGATGTCAAAAATGCCCTCATATGTGACAAATCTCGACCATCGAATTTTCCCATATAATCGCACTAAGCCCCCGACTCCAAATTTCGGGAGTCCATATCTCCGTTAATTCAGCACTTTTCGAAGATAAGAGCTCGTTATCGTGATCAGCGTCGAATAGAGATGTCAAAAATGCCCTCATATGTGAAAAATCTCGACCATCGAATTTTCCCATATAATCGCACTAAGCCCCCGACTCCAAACTTCCAGAGCCCATATCTCCGTTAATTCAGCACTTTTTGCAGATAAGAGCTCATTATCGTGATCAGCGTCGAATGGAGATGTCAAAAATGCCCTCATATGTGAAAAATCTCGACCATCGAATTTTCCCATATAATCGCACTAAGCCCCCGACTCCAAATTTCGGGAGTCCATATCTCCGTTAATTCAGCACTTTTCGAAGATAAGAGCTCGTTATCGTGATCAGCGTCGAATAGAGATGTCAAAAATACCCTCATATGTGAAAAATCTCGACCATCGAATTTTCCCATATAATCGCACTAAGCCCCCGACTCCAAACTTCGAGAGTCCATATCTCCGTTAATTCAGCACTTTTGCAGATAGGAGCTCGTTATCGTGATCAGCGTCGAATGGAGATGTCAAAAATGCCCTCATATGTGAAAAATCTCGACCATCGAATTTTCCCATATAATCGCACTAAGCCCCCGACTCCAAATTTCGGGAGTCCATATCTCCGTTAATTCAGCACTTTTCGAAGATAAGAGCTCGTTATCGTGATCAGCGTCGAATAGAGATGTCAAAAATGCCCTCATATGTGAAAAATCTCGACCATCGAATTTTCCCATATAATCGCACTAAGTCCCCGACTCCAAATTTCGAGAGCCCATATCTCCGTTAATTCAGCACTTTTTGCAGATAAGAGCTCGCTATCGTGATCAGCGTCGAATGGAGATGTCAAAAATGCCCTCATATGTGAAAAATCTCGACCATCGAATTTTCCCATATAATCGCACTAAGTCCCCGGCTCCAAATTTCGGGAGTCCATATCTCCGTTAATTCAGCACTTTTCGAAGATAAGAGCTCGTTATCGTGATCAGCGTCGAATGGAGATGTCAAAAATGCCCTCATATGTGAAAAATCTCGACCATCGAATTTTCTCATATAATCGCACTAAGTCCCCGGCTCCAAATTTCGGGAGTCCATATCTCCGTTAATTCAGCACTTTTCGAAGATAAGAGCTCGTTATCGTGATCAGCGTCGAATGGAGATGTCAAAAATGCCCTCATATGTGAAAAATCTCGACCATCGAATTTTCCCATATAATCGCACTAAGCCCCCGACTCCAAATTTCGGGAGTCCATATCTCCGTTAATTCAGCACTTTTCGAAGATAAGAGCTCGTTATCGTGATCAGCGTCGAATAGAGATGTCAAAAATGCCCTCATATGTGAAAAATCTCGACCATCGAATTTTCCCATATAATCGCACTAAGCCCCCGACTCCAAATTTCGGGAGTCCATATCTCCGTTAATTCAGCACTTTTCGAAGATAAGAGCTCGTTATCGTGATCAGCGTCGAATAGAGATGTCAAAAATGCCCTCATATGTGAAAAATCTCGACCATCGAATTTTCCCATATAATCGCACTAAGCCCCCGACTCCAAATTTCGGGAGTCCATATCTCCGTTAATTCAGCACTTTTCGAAGATAAGAGCTCGTTATCGTGATCAGCGTCGAATAGAGATGTCAAAAATGCCCTCATATGTGAAAAATCTCGACCATCGAATTTTCCCATATAATCGCACTAAGTCCCCGGCTCCAAATTTCGGGAGTCCATATCTCCGTTAATTCAGCACTTTTCGAAGATAAGAGCTCGTTATCGTGATCAGCGTCGAATAGAGATGTCAAAAATGCCCTCATATGTGAAAAATCTCGACCATCGAATTTTCCCATATAATCGCACTAAGCCCCCGACTCCAAACTTCGAGAGCCCATATCTCCGTTAATTCAGCACTTTTTGCAGACAAGAGCTCGCTATCGTGATCAGCGTCGAATGGAGATGTCAAAAATGCCCTCATATGTGAAAAATCTCGACCATCGAATTTTCTCATATAATCGCACTAAGTCCCCGGCTCCAAATTTCGGGAGTCCATATCTCCGTTAATTCAGCACTTTTCGAAGATAAGAGCTCGTTATCGTGATCAGCGTCGAATGGAGATGTCAAAAATGCCCTCATATGTGAAAAATCTCGACCATCGAATTTTCCCATATAATCGCACTAAGCCCCCGACTCCAAATTTCGGGAGTCCATATCTCCGTTAATTCAGCACTTTTCGAAGATAAGAGCTCGTTATCGTGATCAGCGTCGAATAGAGATGTCAAAAATGCCCTCATATGTGAAAAATCTCGACCATCGAATTTTCCCATATAATCGCACTAAGCCCCCGACTCCAAATTTCGGGAGTCCATATCTCCGTTAATTCAGCACTTTTCGAAGATAAGAGCTCGTTATCGTGATCAGCGTCGAATAGAGATGTCAAAAATGCCCTCATATGTGAAAAATCTCGACCATCGAATTTTCCCATATAATCGCACTAAGCCCCCGACTCCAAACTTCGAGAGCCCATATCTCCGTTAATTCAGCACTTTTTGCAGATAAGAGCTCATTATCGTGATCAGCGTCGAATGGAGATGTCAAAAATGCCCTCATATGTGAAAAATCTCGACCATCGAATTTTCCCATATAATCGCACTAAGCCCCCGACTCCAAATTTCGGGAGTCCATATCTCCGTTAATTCAGCACTTTTTGCAGATAAGAGCTCGTTATCGTGATCAGCGTCGAATGGAGATGTCAAAAATGCCCTCATATGTGAAAAATCTCGACCATCGAATTTTCCCATATAATCGCACTAAGCCCCCGACTCCAAATTTCGGGAGTCCATATCTCCGTTAATTCAGCACTTTTCGAAGATAAGAGCTCGTTATCGTGATCAGCGTCGAATAGAGATGTCAAAAATGCCCTCATATGTGAAAAATCTCGACCATCGAATTTTCCCATATAATCGCACTAAGCCCCCGACTCCAAACTTCGAGAGCCCATATCTCCGTTAATTCAGCACTTTTTGCAGATAAGAGCTCATTATCGTGATCAGCGTCGAATGGAGATGTCAAAAATGCCCTCATATGTGAAAAATCTCGACCATCGAATTTTCCCATATAATCGCACTAAGTCCCCGACTCCAAACTTCGAGAGCCCATATCTCCGTTAATTCAGCACTTTTTAAGCTCGTTTTTTAAGAGCTCGTTATCGTGATCAGCGTCGAATAGAGATGTCAAAAATGCCCTCATATGTGAAAAATCTCGACCATCGAATTTTCCCATATAATCGCACTAAGCCCCCGACTCCAAACTTCGAGAGCCCATATCTCCGTTAATTCAGCACTTTTTGCAGATAAGAGCTCATTATCGTGATCAGCGTCGAATGGAGATGTCAAAAATGCCCTCATATGTGAAAAATCTCGACCATCGAATTTTCCCATATAATCGCACTAAGTCCCCGACTCCAAACTTCGAGAGCCCATATCTCCGTTAATTCAGCACTTTTTGCAGATAAGAGCTCGCTATCGTGATCAGCGTCGAATGGAGATGTCAAAAATGCCCTCATATGTGAAAAATCTCGACCATCGAATTTTCCCATATAATCGCACTAAGTCCCCGGCTCCAAATTTCGGGAGTCCATATCTCCGTTAATTCAGCACTTTTCGAAGATAAGAGCTCGTTATCGTGATCAGCGTCGAATGGAGATGTCAAAAATGCCCTCATATGTGAAAAATCTCGACCATCGAATTTTCCCATATAATCGCACTAAGCCCCCGACTCCAAATTTCGGGAGTCCATATCTCCGTTCTTTCAGCACTTTTTGCAGATAAGAGCTCGTTATCGTGATCAGCGTCGAATGGAGATGTCAAAAATGCCCTCATATGTGAAAAATCTCGACCATCGAATTTTCCCATATAATCGCACTAAGTCCCCGGCTCCAAATTTCGGGAGTCCATATCTCCGTTAATTCAGCACTTTTCGAAGATAAGAGCTCGTTATCGTGATCAGCGTCGAATAGAGATGTCAAAAATACCCTCATATGTGAAAAATCTCGACCATCGAATTTTCCCATATACTCGCACCAAGCCCCCGACTCCAAACTTCGGGAGCCCATATCTCCGTTCTTTCAGCACTTTTTGCAGATAAGAGCTCGTTATCGTGATCAGCGTCGAATGGAGATGTCAAAAATGCCCTCATATGTGAAAAATCTCGCCCATCGAATTTTCCCATATAATCGCACTAAGCCCCCGACTCCAAACTTCGAGAGCCCATATCTCCGTTAATTCAGCACTTTTTGCAGATAAGAGCTCGTTATCGTGATCAGCGTCGAATGGAGATGTCAAAAATGCCCTCATACATATGTGAAAAATCTCGACCATCGAATTTTCCCATATAATCGCACTAAGTCCCCGACTCCAAACTTCGAGAGTCCATATCTCCGTTAATTCAGCACTTTTTGCAGATAAGAGCTCGTTATCGTGATCAGCGTCGAATAGAGATGTCAAAAATGCCCTCATATGTGAAAAATCTCGACCATCGAATTTTCCCATATAATCGCACTAAGCCCCCGACTCCAAATTTCGGGAGTCCATATCTCCGTTATTTCAGCACTTTTTGAAGATAAGAGCTCATTATCGTGATCAGCGTCGAATGGAGATGTCAAAAATGCCCTCATATGTGAAAAATCTCGACCATCGAATTTTCCCATATACTCGCACCAAGCCCCCGACTCCAAACTTCGGGAGCCCATATCTCCGTTCTTTCAGCACTTTTTGCAGATAAGAGCTCGTTATCGTGATCAGCGTCGAATGGAGATGTCAAAATGCCCTCATATGTGAAAAATCTCGCCCATCGAATTTTCCCATATAATCGCACTAAGCCCCCGACTCCAAACTTCGAGAGCCCATATCTCCGTTAATTCAGCACTTTTTGCAGATAAGAGCTCGTTATCGTGATCAGCGTCGAATGGAGATGTCAAAAATGCCCTCATATGTGAAAAATCTCGACCATCGAATTTTCCCATATAATCGCACTAAGTCCCCGACTCCAAACTTCGAGAGCCCATATCTCCGTTAATTCAGCACTTTTTGCAGATAAGAGCTCGTTATCGTGATCAGCGTCGAATGGAGATGTCAAAAATGCCCTCATACATATGTGAAAAATCTCGACCATCGAATTTTCCCATATAATCGCACTAAGCCCCCGACTCCAAACTTTGAGAGCCCATATCTCCGCTAATTCAGCACTTTTTGCAGATAAGAGCTCGTTATCGTGATCAGCGTCGAATGGAGATGTCAAAAATGCCCTCATACATATGTGAAAAATCTCGACCATCGAATTTTCCCATATAATCGCACTAAGTCCCCGACTCCAAACTTCGAGAGTCCATATCTCCGTTAATTCAGCACTTTTTGCAGATAAGAGCTCGTTATCGTGATCAGCGTCGAATAGAGATGTCAAAAATGCCCTCATATGTGAAAAATCTCGACCATCGAATTTTCCCATATAATCGCACTAAGTCCCCGACTCCAAACTTCGGGAGTCCATATCTCCGTTAATTCAGCACTTTTCGAAGATAAGAGCTCGATGTCGTGATCAGCGTCGAATAGAGATGTCAAAAATGCCCTCATATGTGAAAAATCTCGACCATCGAATTTTCCCATATAATCGCACTAAGCCCCCGACTCCAAATTTCGGGAGTCCATATCTCCGTTAATTCAGCACTTTTCGAAGATAAGAGCTCGTTATCGTGATCAGCGTCGAATAGAGATGTCAAAAATGCCCTCATATGTGAAAAATCTCGACCATCGAATTTTCCCATATAATCGCACTAAGCCCCCGACTCCAAACTTCCAGAGCCCATATCTCCGTTAATTCAGCACTTTTTGCAGATAAGAGCTCATTATCGTGATCAGCGTCGAATGGAGATGTCAAAAATGCCCTCATATGTGAAAAATCTCGACCATCGAATTTTCCCATATAATCGCACTAAGTCCCCGACTCCAAACTTCGAGAGCCCATATCTCCGTTAATTCAGCACTTTTTGCAGATAAGAGCTCGTTATCGTGATCAGCGTCGAATGGAGATGTCACAAATGCCCTCATATTTGAAAAATCTCGACCATCGAATTTTCCCATATAATCGCACTAAGCCCCCGACTCCAAATTTCGGGAGCCCATATCTCCGTTATTTCAGCACTTTTTGCAGATAAGAGCTCGTTATCGTGATCAGCGTCGAATGGAGATGTCAAAAATGCCCTCATATGTGAAAAATCTCGACCATCGAATTTTCCCATATAATCGCACTAAGTCCCCGACTCCAAACTTCGGGAGTCCATATCTCCGTTAATTCAGCACTTTTCGAAGATAAGAGCTCGTTATCGTGATCAGCGTCGAATAGAGATGTCAAAAATGCCCTCATATGTGAAAAATCTCGACCATCGAATTTTCCCATATAATCGCACTAAGCCCCCGACTCCAAACTTCGGGAGCCCATATCTCCGTTATTTGAGCACTTATTGCAGATAAGAGCTCGTTATCGTGATCAGCGTCGAATGGAGATGTCAAAAATGCCCTCATACATATGTGAAAAATCGCGACCATCGAATTTTCCCATATAATCGCACTAAGTCCCCGACTCCAAACTTCGAGAGCCCATATCTCCGTTAATTCAGCACTTTTTGCAGATAAGAGCTCGTTATCGTGATCAGCGTCGAATGGAGATGTCAAAAATGCCCTCATATGTGAAAAATCTCGACCATCGAATTTTCCCATATAATCGCACTAAGCCCCCGACTCCAAACTTCGAGAGCCCATATCTCCGTTAATTCAGCACTTTTTGCAGATAAGAGCTCGTTATCGTGATCAGCGTCGAATGGAGATGTCAAAAATGCCCTCATATGTGACAAATCTCGACCATCGAATTTTCCCATATAATCGCACTAAGCCCCCGACTCCAAATTTCGGGAGTCCATATCTCCGTTAATTCAGCACTTTTCGAAGATAAGAGCTCGTTATCGTGATCAGCGTCGAATAGAGATGTCAAAAATGCCCTCATATGTGAAAAATCTCGACCATCGAATTTTCCCATATAATCGCACTAAGCCCCCGACTCCAAACTTCGAGAGCCCATATCTCCGTTAATTCAGCACTTTTTGCAGATAAGAGCTCGTTATCGTGATCAGCGTCGAATGGAGATGTCAAAAATGCCCTCATATGTGACAAATCTCGACCATCGAATTTTCCCATATAATCGCACTAAGCCCCCGACTCCAAATTTCGGGAGTCCATATCTCCGTTAATTCAGCACTTTTCGAAGATAAGAGCTCGTTATCGTGATCAGCGTCGAATAGAGATGTCAAAAATACCCTCATATGTGAAAAATCTCGACCATCGAATTTTCCCATATAATCGCACTAAGCCCCCGACTCCAAACTTCGAGAGCCCATATCTCCGTTAATTCAGCACTTTTTGCAGATAAGAGCTCGCTATCGTGATCAGCGTCGAATGGAGATGTCAAAAATGCCCTCATATGTGAAAAATCTCGACCATCGAATTTTCCCATATAATCGCACTAAGCCCCCGACTCCAAATTTCGGGAGTCCATATCTCCGTTAATTCAGCACTTTTTGCAGATAAGAGCTCGTTATCGTGATCAGCGTCGAATGGAGATGTCAAAAATGCCCTCATATGTGAAAAATCTCGACCATCGAATTTTCCCATATAATCGCACTAAGCCCCCGACTCCAAATTTCGGGAGTCCATATCTCCGTTAATTCAGCACTTTTCGAAGATAAGAGCTCGTTATCGTGATCAGCGTCGAATAGAGATGTCAAAAATGCCCTCATATGTGAAAAATCTCGACCATCGAATTTTCCCATATAATCGCACTAAGCCCCCGACTCCAAATTTCGGGAGTCCATATCTCCGTTAATTCAGCACTTTTCGAAGATAAGAGCTCGTTATCGTGATCAGCGTCGAATAGAGATGTCAAAAATGCCCTCATATGTGAAAAATCTCGACCATCGAATTTTCCCATATAATCGCACTAAGCCCCCGACTCCAAATTTCGGGAGTCCATATCTCCGTTAATTCAGCACTTTTTGCAGATAAGAGCTCGTTATCGTGATCAGCGTCGAATAGAGATGTCAAAAATGCCCTCATATGTGAAAAATCTCGACCATCGAATTTTCCCATATAATCGCACTAAGCCCCCGACTCCAAATTTCGGGAGTCCATATCTCCGTTAATTCAGCACTTTTCGAAGATAAGAGCTCGTTATCGTGATCAGCGTCGAATAGAGATGTCAAAAATGCCCTCATATGTGAAAAATCTCGACCATCGAATTTTCCCATATAATCGCACTAAGCCCCCGACTCCAAATTTCGGGAGTCCATATCTCCGTTAATTCAGCACTTTTTGCAGATAAGAGCTCGTTATCGTGATCAGCGTCGAATGGAGATGTCAAAAATGCCCTCATATGTGAAAAATCTCGACCATCGAATTTTCCCATATAATCGCACTAAGCCCCCGACTCCAAATTTCGGGAGTCCATATCTCCGTTAATTCAGCACTTTTTGCAGATAAGAGCTCGTTATCGTGATCAGCGTCGAATGGAGATGTCAAAAATGCCCTCATATGTGAAAAATCTCGACCATCGAATTTTCCCATATAATCGCACTAAGCCCCCGACTCCAAATTTCGGGAGTCCATATCTCCGTTAATTCAGCACTTTTCGAAGATAAGAGCTCGTTATCGTGATCAGCGTCGAATAGAGATGTCAAAAATGCCCTCATATGTGAAAAATCTCGACCATCGAATTTTCCCATATAATCGCACTAAGCCCCCGACTCCAAATTTCGGGAGTCCATATCTCCGTTAATTCAGCACTTTTCGAAGATAAGAGCTCGTTATCGTGATCAGCGTCGAATAGAGATGTCAAAAATGCCCTCATATGTGAAAAATCTCGACCATCGAATTTTCCCATATAATCGCACTAAGCCCCCGACTCCAAACTTCCAGAGCCCATATCTCCGTTAATTCAGCACTTTTTGCAGATAAGAGCTCATTATCGTGATCAGCGTCGAATGGAGATGTCAAAAATGCCCTCATATGTGAAAAATCTCGACCATCGAATTTTCCCATATAATCGCACTAAGCCCCCGACTCCAAATTTCGGGAGCCCATATCTCCGTTATTTCAGCACTTTTTGCAGATAAGAGCTCGTTATCGTGATCAGCGTCGAATGGAGATGTCAAAAATGCCCTCATATGTGACAAATCTCGACCATCGAATTTTCCCATATAATCGCACTAAGCCCCCGACTCCAAATTTCGGGAGTCCATATCTCCGTTAATTCAGCACTTTTCGAAGATAAGAGCTCGTTATCGTGATCAGCGTCGAATAGAGATGTCAAAAATGCCCTCATATGTGAAAAATCTCGACCATCGAATTTTCCCATATAATCGCACTAAGCCCCCGACTCCAAACTTCCAGAGCCCATATCTCCGTTAATTCAGCACTTTTTGCAGATAAGAGCTCATTATCGTGATCAGCGTCGAATGGAGATGTCAAAAATGCCCTCATATGTCAAAAATCTCGACCATCGAATTTTCCCATATAATCGCACTAAGCCCCCGACTCCAAATTTCGGGAGTCCATATCTCCGTTAATTCAGCACTTTTCGAAGATAAGAGCTCGTTATCGTGATCAGCGTCGAATAGAGATGTCAAAAATACCCTCATATGTGAAAAATCTCGACCATCGAATTTTCCCATATAATCGCACTAAGCCCCCGACTCCAAACTTCGAGAGTCCATATCTCCGTTAATTCAGCACTTTTTGCAGATAAGAGCTCGTTATCGTGATCAGCGTCGAATGGAGATGTCAAAAATGCCCTCATATGTGAAAAATCTCGACCATCGAATTTTCCCATATAATCGCACTAAGCCCCCGACTCCAAATTTCGGGAGTCCATATCTCCGTTAATTCAGCACTTTTCGAAGATAAGAGCTCGTTATCGTGATCAGCGTCGAATAGAGATGTCAAAAATGCCCTCATATGTGAAAAATCTCGACCATCGAATTTTCCCATATAATCGCACTAAGTCCCCGACTCCAAATTTCGAGAGCCCATATCTCCGTTAATTCAGCACTTTTCGAAGATAAGAGCTCGTTATCGTGATCAGCGTCGAATGGAGATGTCAAAAATGCCCTCATATGTGAAAAATCTCGACCATCGAATTTTCCCATATAATCGCACTAAGCCCCCGACTCCAAATTTCGGGAGTCCATATCTCCGTTAATTCAGCACTTTTCGAAGATAAGAGCTCGTTATCGTGATCAGCGTCGAATGGAGATGTCAAAAATGCCCTCATATGTGAAAAATCTCGACCATCGAATTTTCCCATATAATCGCACTAAGTCCCCGGCTCCAAATTTCGGGAGTCCATATCTCCGTTAATTCAGCACTTTTCGAAGATAAGAGCTCGTTATCGTGATCAACGTCGAATAGAGATGTCAAAAATGCCCTCATATGTGAAAAATCTCGACCATCGAATTTTCCCATATAATCGCACTAAGCCCCCGACTCCAAACTTCGAGAGCCCATATCTCCGTTAATTCAGCACTTTTTGCAGGTAAGAGCTCGCTATCGTGATCAGCGTCGAATGGAGATGTCAAAAATGCCCTCATATGTGAAAAATCTCGACCATCGAATTTTCCCATATAATCGCACTAAGTCCCCGGCTCCAAATTTCGGGAGTCCATATCTCCGTTAATTCAGCACTTTTCGAAGATAAGAGCTCGTTATCGTGATCAGCGTCGAATGGAGATGTCAAAAATGCCCTCATATGTGAAAAATCTCGACCATCGAATTTTCCCATATAATCGCACTAAGCCCCCGACTCCAAATTTCGGGAGTCCATATCTCCGTTAATTCAGCACTTTTCGAAGATAAGAGCTCGTTATCGTGATCAGCGTCGAATAGAGATGTCAAAAATGCCCTCATATGTGAAAAATCTCGACCATCGAATTTTCCCATATAATCGCACTAAGCCCCCGACTCCAAGCTTCGAGAGCCCATATCTCCGTTAATTCAGCACTTTTTGCAGATAAGAGCTCATTGTCGTGATCAGCGTCGAATGGAGATGTCAAAAATGCCCTCATATGTGAAAAATCTCGACCATCGAATTTTCCCATATAATCACACTAAGCCCCCGACTCCAAATTTCGGGAGTCCATATCTCCGTTAATTCAGCACTTTTTGCAGATAAGAGCTCGTTATCGTGATCAGCGTCGAATGGAGATGTCAAAAATGCCCTCATATGTGAAAAATCTCGACCATCGAATTTTCCCATATAATCGCACTAAGCCCCCGACTCCAAATTTCGGGAGTCCATATCTCCGTTAATTCAGCACTTTTCGAAGATAAGAGCTCGTTATCGTGATCAGCGTCGAATAGAGATGTCAAAAATGCCCTCATATGTGAAAAATCTCGACCATAGAATTTTCCCATATAATCGCACTAAGCCCCCGACTCCAAATTTCGGGAGTCCATATCTCCGTTAATTCAGCACTTTTCGAAGATAAGAGCTCGTTATCGTGATCAGCGTCGAATAGAGATGTCAAAAATGCCCTCATATGTGAAAAATCTCGACCATCGAATTTTCCCATATAATCGCACTAAGCCCCCGACTCCAAACTTCCAGAGCCCATATCTCCGTTAATTCAGCACTTTTTGCAGATAAGAGCTCATTATCGTGATCAGCGTCGAATGGAGATGTCAAAAATGCCCTCATATGTGAAAAATCTCGACCATCGAATTTTCCCATATAATCGCACTAAGCCCCCGACTCCAAATTTCGGGAGCCCATATCTCCGTTATTTCAGCACTTTTTGCAGATAAGAGCTCGTTATCGTGATCAGCGTCGAATGGAGATGTCAAAAATGCCCTCATATGTGAAAAATCTCGACCATCGAATTTTCCCATATAATCGCAATAAGCCCCCGACTCCAAACTTCGAGAGCCCATATCTCCGTTAATTCAGCACTTTTTGCAGATAAGAGCTCATTATCGTGATCAGCGTCGAATGGAGATGTCAAAAATGCCCTCATATGTGAAAAATCTCGACCATCGAATTTTCCCATATAATCGCACTAAGCCCCCGACTCCAAATTTCGGGAGTCCATATCTCCGTTAATTCAGCACTTTTTGCAGATAAGAGCTCGTTATCGTGATCAGCGTCGAATGGAGATGTCAAAAATGCCCTCATATGTGAAAAATCTCGACCATCGAATTTTCCCATATAATCGCACTAAGCCCCCGACTCCAAATTTCGGGAGTCCATATCTCCGTTAATTCAGCACTTTTCGAAGATAAGAGCTCGTTATCGTGATCAGCGTCGAATAGAGATGTCAAAAATGCCCTCATATGTGAAAAATCTCGACCATCGAATTTTCCCATATAATCGCACGAAGCCCCCGACTCCAAACTTCGAGAGCCCATATCTCCGTTAATTCAGCACTTTTTGCAGATAAGAGCTCATTATCGTGATCAGCGTCGAATGGAGATGTCAAAAATGCCCTCATATGTGAAAAATCTCGACCATCGAATTTTCCCATATAATCGCACTAAGTCCCCGACTCCAAACTTCGAGAGCCCATATCTCCGTTAATTCAGCACTTTTTAAGCTCGTTTTTTAAGAGCTCGTTATCGTGATCAGCGTCGAATAGAGATGTCAAAAATGCCCTCATATGTGAAAAATCTCGACCATCGAATTTTCCCATATAATCGCACTAAGTCCCCGACTCCAAACTTCGAGAGCCCATATCTCCGTTAATTCAGCACTTTTTGCAGATAAGAGCTCGCTATCGTGATCAGCGTCGAATGGAGATGTCAAAAATGCCCTCATATGTGAAAAATCTCGACCATCGAATTTTCCCATATAATCGCACTAAGTCCCCGGCTCCAAATTTCGGGAGTCCATATCTCCGTTAATTCAGCACTTTTCGAAGATAAGAGCTCGTTATCGTGATCAGCGTCGAATGGAGATGTCAAAAATGCCCTCATATGTGAAAAATCTCGACCATCGAATTTTCCCATATAATCGCACTAAGCCCCCGACTCCAAATTTCGGGAGTCCATATCTCCGTTAATTCAGCACTTTTCGAAGATAAGAGCTCGTTATCGTGATCAGCGTCGAATAGAGATGTCAAAAATACCCTCATATGTGAAAAATCTCGACCATCGAATTTTCCCATATAATCGCACTAAGCCCCCGACTCCAAACTTCGAGAGTCCATATCTCCGTTAATTCAGCACTTTTTGCAGATAAGAGCTCGTTATCGTGATCAGCGTCGAATGGAGATGTCAAAAATGCCCTCATATGTGAAAAATCTCGACCATCGAATTTTCCCATATAATCGCACTAAGCCCCCGACTCCAAATTTCGGGAGTCCATATCTCCGTTAATTCAGCACTTTTCGAAGATAAGAGCTCGTTATCGTGATCAGCGTCGAATAGAGATGTCAAAAATGCCCTCATATGTGAAAAATCTCGACCATCGAATTTTCCCATATAATCGCACTAAGCCCCCGACTCCAAGCTTCGAGAGCCCATATCTCCGTTAATTCAGCACTTTTTGCAGATAAGAGCTCATTGTCGTGATCAGCGTCGAATGGAGATGTCAAAAATGCCCTCATATGTGAAAAATCTCGACCATCGAATTTTCCCATATAATCGCACTAAGCCCCCGACTCCAAATTTCGGGAGTCCATATCTCCGTTAATTCAGCACTTTTTGCAGATAAGAGCTCGTTATCGAGATCAGCGTCGAATGGAGATGTCAAAAATGCCCTCATATGTGAAAAATCTCGACCATCGAATTTTCCCATATAATCGCACTAAGCCCCCGACTCCAAATTTCGGGAGTCCATATCTCCGTTAATTCAGCACTTTTCGAAGATAAGAGCTCGTTATCGTGATCAGCGTCGAATAGAGATGTCAAAAATGCCCTCATATGTGAAAAATCTCGACCATCGAATTTTCCCATATAATCGCACTAAGCCCCCGACTCCAAATTTCGGGAGTCCATATCTCCGTTAATTCAGCACTTTTCGAAGATAAGAGCTCGTTATCGTGATCAGCGTCGAATGGAGATGTCAAAAATGCCCTCATATGTGAAAAATCTCGCCCATCGAATTTTCCCATATAATCGCACTAAGCCCCCGACTCCAAATTTCGGGAGCCCATATCTCCGTTAATTCAGCACTTTTTGCAGATAAGAGCTCGTTATCGTGATCAGCGTCGAATAGAGATGTCAAAAATGCCCTCATATGTGAAAAATCTCGACCATCGAATTTTCCCATATAATCGCACTAAGCCCCCGACTCCAAACTTCGAGAGCCCATATCTCCGTTAATTCAGCACTTTTTGCAGATAAGAGCTCGTTATCGTGATCAGCGTCGAATGGAGATGTCAAAAATGCCCTCATATGTGAAAAATCTCAACCATCGAATTTTCCCATATATCGCACTAAGCCCCCGACTCCAAATTTCGGGAGTCCATATCGCCGTTAATTCAGCACTTTTCGAAGATAAGAGCTCGTTATCGTGATCAGCGTCGAATAGAGATGTCAAAAATGCCCTCATATGTGAAAAATCTCGACCATCGAATTTTCCCATATAATCGCACTAAGCCCCCCGACTCCAAACTTCGAGAGTCCATATCTCCGTTAATTCAGCACTTTTTGCAGATAAGAGCTCGTTATCGTGATCAGCGTCGAATGGAGATGTCAAAAATGCCCTCATATGTGAAAAATCTCGACCATCGAATTTTCCCATATAATCGCACTAAGCCCCCGACTCCAAATTTCGGGAGTCCATATCTCCGTTAATTCAGCACTTTTCGAAGATAAGAGCTCGTTATCGTGATCAGCGTCGAATAGAGATGTCAAAAATGCCCTCATATGTGAAAAATCTCGACCATCGAATTTTCCCATATAATCGCACTAAGTCCCCGACTCCAAACTTCGAGAGCCCATATCTCCGTTAATTCAGCACTTTTTGCAGATAAGAGCTCGCTATCGTGATCAGCGTCGAATGTAGATGTCAAAAATGCCCTCATATGTGAAAAATCTCGACCATCGAATTTTCCCATATAATCGCACTAAGCCCCCGACTCCAAACTTCGAGAGCCCATATCTCCGTTAGTTCAGCACTTTTTGCAGATAAGAGCTCGCTATCGTGATCAGCGTCGAATGGAGATGTCAAAAATGCCCTCATATGTGAAAAATCTCGACCATCGAATTTTCCCATATAATCGCACTAAGTCCCCGGCTCCAAATTTCGGGAGTCCATATCTCCGTTAATTCAGCACTTTTCGAAGATAAGAGCTCGTTATCGTGATCAGCGTCGAATGGAGATGTCAAAAATGCCCTCATATGTGAAAAATCTCGACCATCGAATTTTCCCATATAATCGCACTAAGCCCCCGACTCCAAATTTCGGGAGTCCATATCTCCGTTAATTCAGCACTTTTCGAAGATAAGAGCTCGTTATCGTGATCAGCGTCGAATAGAGATGTCAAAAATGCCCTCATATGTGAAAAATCTCGACCATCGAATTTTCCCATATAATCGCACTAAGCCCCCGACTCCAAGCTTCGAGAGCCCATATCTCCGTTAATTCAGCACTTTTTGCAGATAAGAGCTCATTGTCGTGATCAGCGTCGAATGGAGATGTCAAAAATGCCCTCATATGTGAAAAATCTCGACCATCGAATTTTCCCATATAATCGCACTAAGCCCCCGACTCCAAATTTCGGGAGTCCATATCTCCGTTAATTCAGCACTTTTTGCAGATAAGAGCTCGTTATCGAGATCAGCGTCGAATGGAGATGTCAAAAATGCCCTCATATGTGAAAAATCTCGACCATCGAATTTTCCCATATAATCGCACTAAGCCCCCGACTCCAAATTTCGGGAGTCCATATCTCCGTTAATTCAGCACTTTTCGAAGATAAGAGCTCGTTATCGTGATCAGCGTCGAATAGAGATGTCAAAAATGCCCTCATATGTGAAAAATCTCGACCATCGAATTTTCCCATATAATCGCACTAAGCCCCCGACTCCAAATTGCGGGAGCCCATATCTCCGTTAATTCAGCACTTTTTGCAGATAAGAGCTCGTTATCGTGATCAGCGTCGAATAGAGATGTCAAAAATGCCCTCATATGTGAAAAATCTCGACCATCGAATTTTCCCATATAATCGCACTAAGCCCCCGACTCCAAATTTCGGGAGTCCATATCTCCGTTAATTCAGCACTTTTCGAAGATAAGAGCTCGTTATCGTGATCAGCGTCGAATAGAGATGTCAAAAATGCCCTCATATGTGAAAAATCTCGACCATCGAATTTTCCCATATAATCGCACTAAGCCCCCGACTCCAAACTTCGAGAGCCCATATCTCCGTTAATTCAGCACTTTTTGCAGATAAGAGCTCATTATCGTGATCAGCGTCGAATGGAGATGTCAAAAATGCCCTCATATGTGAAAAATCTCGACCATCGAATTTTCCCATATAATCGCACTAAGCCCCCGACTCCAAACTTCGGGAGCCCATATCTCCGTTATTTCAGCACTTTTTGCAGATAAGAGCTCGTTATCGTGATCAGCGTCGAATGGAGATGTCAAAAATGCCCTCATATGTGAAAAATCTCGACCATCGAATTTTCCCATATAATTGCACTAAGTCCCCGACTCCAAATTTCGGGAGCCCATATCTCCGTTATTTCAGCACTTTTTGAAGATAAGAGCTCATTTTCGTGATCAGCGTCGAATGGAGATGTCAAAAATGCCCTCATATGTGAAAAATCTCGACCATCGAATTTTCCCATATAATCGCACTAAGTCCCCGACTCCAAACTTCGAGAGCCCATATCTCCGTTAATTCAGCACTTTTTGCAGATAAGAGCTCGTTATCGTGATCAGCGTCGAATGGAGATGTCAAAAATGCCCTCATATGTGAAAAATCTCGACCATCGAATTTTCCCATATAATCGCACTAAGCCCCCGACTCCAAACTTCCAGAGCCCATATCTCCGTTAATTCAGCACTTTTTGCAGATAAGAGCTCATTATCGTGATCAGCGTCGAATGGAGATGTCAAAAATGCCCTCATATGTGAAAAATCTCGACCATCGAATTTTCCCATATAATCGCACTAAGCCCCCGACTCCAAACTTCGGGAGCCCATATCTCCGTTATTTCAGCACTTTTTGCAGATAAGAGCTCGTATCGTGATCAGCGTCGAATGGAGATGTCAAAAATGCCCTCATATGTGAAAAATCTCGACCATCGAATTTTCCCATATAATTGCACTAAGTCCCCGACTCCAAATTTCGGGAGCCCATATCTCCGTTATTTCAGCACTTTTTGAAGATAAGAGCTCATTTTCGTGATCAGCGTCGAATGGAGATGTCAAAAATGCCCTCAAATGTGAAAAATCTCGACCATCGAATTTTCCCATATAATCGCACTAAGCCCCCGACTCCAAACTTCGAGAGCCCATATCTCCGCTAATTCAGCACTTTTTGCAGATAAGAGCTCGTTATCGTGATCAGCGTCGAATGGAGATGTCAAAAATGCCCTCATATGTGAAAAATCTCGCCCATCGAATTTTCCCATATAATCGCAATGAGTCCCCGACTCCAAATTTCGGGAGCCCATATCTCCGATATTTCAGCACTTTTTGCAGATAAGAGCTCGTTATCGTGATCAGCGTCGAATGGAGATGTCGAAAATGCCCTCATATGTGAAAAATCTCGCCCATCGAATTTTCCCATATAATCGCAATGAGTCCCCGACTCCAAATTTCGGGAGCCCATATCTCCGTTAATTCAGCACTTTTTGCAGATAAGAGCTCGTTATCGTGATCAGCGTCGAATAGAGATGTCAAAAATGCCCTCATATGTGAAAAATCTCGACCATCGAATTTTCCCATATAATCGCACTAAGCCCCCGACTCCAAACTTCGAGAACCCATATCTCCGTTAATTCAGCACTTTTTGCAGATAAGAGCTCGTTATCGTGATCAGCGTCGAATGGAGATGTCAAAAATGCCCTCATATGTGAAAAATCTCAACCATCGAATTTTCCCATATATCGCACTAAGCCCCCGACTCCAAATTTCGGGAGTCCATATCTCCGTTAATTCAGCACTTTTCGAAGATAAGAGCTCGTTATCGTGATCAGCGTCGAATAGAGATGTCAAAAATGCCCTCATATGTGAAAAATCTCGACCATCGAATTTTCCCATATAATCGCACTAAGCCCCCGACTCCAAACTTCCAGAGCCCATATCTCCGTTAATTCAGCATTTTTTGCAGATAAGAGCTCGTTATCGTGATCAGCGTCGAATGGAGATGTCAAAAATGCCCTCATATGTGAAAAATCTCGACCATCGAATTTTCCCATATAATCGCACTAAGCCCCCGACTCCAAATTTCGGGAGTCCATATCTCCGTTAATTCAGCACTTTTTGCAGATAAGAGCTCGTTATCGTGATCAGCGTCGAATGGAGATGTCAAAAATGCCCTCATATGTGAAAAATCTCGACCATCGAATTTTCCCATATAATCGCACTAAGCCCCCGACTCCAAATTTCGGGAGCCCATATCTCCGTTATTTCAGCACTTTTTGCAGATAAGAGCTCGCTATCGTGATCAGCGTCGAATGGAGATGTCAAAAATGCCCTCATATGTGAAAAATCTCGACCATCGAATTTTCCCATATAATCGCACTAAGCCCCCGACTCCAAATTTCGGGAGTCCATATCTCCGTTAATTCAGCACTTTTCGAAGATAAGAGCTCGTTATCGTGATCAGCGTCGAATAGAGATGTCAAAAATGCCCTCATATGTGAAAAATCTCGACCATCGAATTTTCCCATATAATCGCACTAAGCCCCCGACTCCAAACTTCCAGAGCCCATATCTCCGTTAATTCAGCATTTTTTGCAGATAAGAGCTCGTTATCGTGATCAGCGTCGAATGGAGATGTCAAAAATGCCCTCATATGTGAAAAATCTCGACCATCGAATTTTCCCATATAATCGCACTAAGCCCCCGACTCCAAATTTCGGGAGTCCATATCTCCGTTAATTCAGCACTTTTTGCAGATAAGAGCTCGTTATCGTGATCAGCGTCGAATGGAGATGTCAAAAATGCCCTCATATGTGAAAAATCTCGACCATCGAATTTTCCCATATAATCGCACTAAGCCCCCGACTCCAAATTTCGGGAGCCCATATCTCCGTTATTTCAGCACTTTTTGCAGATAAGAGCTCGCTATCGTGATCAGCGTCGAATGGAGATGTCAAAAATGCCCTCATATGTGAAAAATCTCGACCATCGAATTTTCCCATATAATCGCACTAAGCCCCCGACTCCAAACTTCGGGAGCCCATATCTCCGTTATTTCAGCACTTTTTGCAGATAAGAGCTCGTATCGTGATCAGCGTCGAATGGAGATGTCAAAAATGCCCTCATATGTGAAAAATCTCGACCATCGAATTTTCCCATATAATTGCACTAAGTCCCCGACTCCAAATTTCGGGAACCCATATCTCCGTTATTTCAGCACTTTTTGAAGATAAGAGCCCATTATCGTGATCAGCGTCGAATGGAGATGTCAAAAATGCCTCATATGTGAAAAATCTCGACCATCGAATTTTCCCATATAATCGCACTAAGCCCCCGACTCCAAACTTCGAGAGCCCATATCTCCGCTAATTCAGCACTTTTTGCAGATAAGAGCTCGTTATCGTGATCAGCGTCGAATGGAGATGTCAAAAATGCCCTCATATGTGAAAAATCTCGCCCATCGAATTTTCCCATATAATCGCAATGAGTCCCCGACTCCAAACTTCGGGAGCCCATATCTCCGTTATTTCAGCACTTTTTGCAGATAAGAGCTCGTTATCGTGATCAGCGTCGAATGGAGATGTCAAAAATGCCCTCATATGTGAAAAATCTCGCCCTTCGAATTTTCCCATATAATCGCAATGAGTCCCCTACTCCAAATTTCGGGAGCCCATATCTCCGTTAATTCAGCACTTTTTGCAGATAAGAGCTCGTTATCGTGATCAGCGTCGAATAGAGATGTCAAAAATGCCCTCATATGTGAAAAATCTCGACCATCGAATTTTCCCATATAATAGCACTAAGTCCCCGACTCCAAACTTCGAGAGCCCATATCTCCGTTAATTCAGCACTTTTTGCAGATAAGAGCTCGTTATCGTGATCAGCGTCGAATGGAGATGTCAAAAATGCCCTCATATGTGAAAAATCTCGACCATCGAATTTTCCCATATAATAGCACTAAGTCCCCGACTCCAAACTTCGAGAGCCCATATCTCCGTTAATTCAGCACTTTTTGCAGATAAGAGCTCGTTGTCGTGATCAGCGTCGAATGGAGATGTCAAAAATGCCCTCATATGTGAAAAATCTCGACCATCGAATTTTCCCATATAATCGCACTAAGTCCCCGACTCCAAACTTCGGGAGCCCATATCTCCGTTAATTCAGCACTTTTTGCAGATAAGAGCTCGTTATCGTGATCAGCGTCGAATGGAGATGTCAAAAATGCCCTCATATGTGAAAAATCTCGACCATCGAATTTTCCCATATAATCGCACTAAGCCCCCGACTCCAAATTTCGGGAGTCCATATCTCCGTTAATTCAGCACTTTTCGAAGATAAGAGCTCGTTATCGTGATCAGCGTCGAATAGAGATGTCAAAAATGCCCTCATATGTGAAAAATCTCGACCATCGAATTTTCCCATATAATCGCACTAAGCCCCCGACTCCAAACTTCGAGAGCCCATATCTCCGTTAATTCAGCACTTTTTGCAGATAAGAGCTCGTTATCGTGATCAGCGTCGAATGGAGATGTCAAAAATGCCCTCATATGTGAAAAATCTCGACCATCGAATTTTCCCATATAATCGCACTAAGTCCCCGACTCCAAACTTCGGGAGCCCATATCTCCGTTAATTCAGCACTTTTTGAAGATAAGAGCTCGTCATCGTGATCAGCGTCGAATGGAGATGTCAAAAATGCCCTCATATGTGAAAAATCTCGACCATCGAATTTTCCCATATAATCGCACTAAGTCCCCGACTCCAAACTTCGGGAGCCCATATCTCCGTTATTTCAGCACTTTTTGCAGATAAGAGCTCGTTATCGTGATCAGCGTCGAATGGAGATGTCAAAAATGCCCTCGTATGTGAAAAATCTCGCCCATCGAATTTTCCCATATAATCGCAATGAGTCCCCGACTCCAAATTTCGGGAGCCCATATCTCCGTTAATTCAGCACTTTTTGCAGATAAGAGCTCGTTATCGTGATCAGCGTCGAATAGAGATGTCAAAAATGCCCTCATATGTGAAAAATCTCGACCATCGAATTTTCCCATATAATCGCACTAAGCCCTCGACTCCAAACTTCGAGAGCCCATATCTCCGTTAATTCAGCACTTTTTGCAGAATATCGTAATCAGCGTCGAATGGAGATGTCAAAAATGCCCTCATATGTGAAAAATCTCGACCATCGAATTTTCCCATATAATCGCACTAAGCCCCCGACTCCAAATTTCGGGAGTCCATATCTCCGTTAATTCAGCACTTTTCGAAGATAAGAGCTCGTTATCGTGATCAGCGTCGAATAGAGATGTCAAAAATGCCCTCATATGTGAAAAATCTCGACCATCGAATTTTCCCATATAATCGCACTAAGCCCCCGACTCCAAAATTCCAGAGCCCATATCTCCGTTAATTCAGCACTTTTTGCAGATAAGAGCTCGTTATCGTGATCAGCGTCGAATGGAGATGTCAAAAATGCCCTCATATGTGAAAAATCTCGACCATCGAATTTTCCCATATAATCGCACTAAGCCCCCGACTCCAAACTTCGGGAGCCCATATCTCCGTTATTTCAGCACTTTTTGCAGATAAGAGCTCGTATCGTGATCAGCGTCGAATGGAGATGTCAAAAATGCCCTCATATGTGAAAAATCTCGACCATCGAATTTTCCCATATAATCGCACTAAGTCCCCGACTCCAAATTTCGGGAGCCCATATCTCCGTTATTTCAGCACTTTTTGAAGATAAGAGCTCATTATCGTGATCAGCGTCGAATGGAGATGTCAAAAATGCCCTCAAATGTGAAAAATCTCGACCATCGAATTTTCCCATATAATCGCACTAAGCCCCCGACTCCAAACTTCGAGAGCCCATATCTCCGCTAATTCAGCACTTTTTGCAGATAAGAGCTCGTTATCGTGATCAGCGTCGAATGGAGATGTCAAAAATGCCCTCATATGTGAAAAATCTCGCCCATCGAATTTTCCCATATAATCGCAATGAGTCCCCGACTCCAAATTTCGGGAGCCCATATCTCCGATATTTCAGCACTTTTTGCAGATAAGAGCTCGTTATCGTGATCAGCGTCGAATGGAGATGTCAAAAATGCCCTCATATGTGAAAAATCTCGCCCATCGAATTTTCCCATATAATCGCAATGAGTCCCCGACTCCAAATTTCGGGAGCCCATATCTCCGTTAATTCAGCACTTTTTGCAGATAAGAGCTCGTTATCGTGATCAGCGTCGAATGGAGATGTCAAAAATGCCCTCATATGTGAAAAATCTCGACCATCGAATTTTCCCATATAATAGCACTAAGTCCCCGACTCCAAACTTCGAGAGCCCATATCTCCGTTAATTCAGCACTTTTTGCAGATAAGAGCTCGTTGTCGTGATCAGCGTCGAATGGAGATGTCAAAAATGCCCTCATATGTGAAAAATCTCGACCATCGAATTTTCCCATATAATCGCACTAAGTCCCCGACTCCAAACTTCGGGAGCCCATATCTCCGTTAATTCAGCACTTTTTGCAGATAAGAGCTCGTTATCGTGATCAGCGTCGAATGGAGATGTCAAAAATGCCCTCATATGTGAAAAATCTCGACCATCGAATTTTCCCATATAATCGCACTAAGCCCCCGACTCCAAATTTCGGGAGTCCATATCTCCGTTAATTCAGCACTTTTCGAAGATAAGAGCTCGTTATCGTGATCAGCGTCGAATATAGATGTCAAAAATGCCCTCATATGTGAAAAATCTCGACCATCGAATTTTCCCATATAATCGCACTAAGCCCCCGACTCCAAACTTCGAGAGCCCATATCTCCGTTAATTCAGCACTTTTTGCAGATAAGAGCTCGTTATCGTGATCAGCGTCGAATGGAGATGTCAAAAATGCCCTCATATGTGAAAAATCTCGACCATCGAATTTTCCCATATAATCGCACTAAGTCCCCGACTCCAAACTTCGGGAGCCCATATCTCCGTTAATTCAGCACTTTTTGAAGATAAGAGCTCGTTATCGTGATCAGCGTCGAATGGAGATGTCAAAAATGCCCTCATATGTGAAAAATCTCGACCATCGAATTTTCCCATATAATCGCACTAAGCCCCCGACTCCAAACTTCGGGAGCCCATATCTCCGTTATTTCAGCACTTTTTGCAGATAAGAGCTCGTTATCGTGATCAGCGTCGAATGGAGATGTCAAAAATGCCCTCGTATGTGAAAAATCTCGCCCATCGAATTTTCCCATATAATCGCAATGAGTCCCCGACTCCAAATTTCGGGAGCCCATATCTCCGTTAATTCAGCACTTTTTGCAGATAAGAGCTCGTTATCGTGATCAGCGTCGAATAGAGATGTCAAAAATGCCCTCATATGTGAAAAATCTCGACCATCGAATTTTCCCATATAATCGCACTAAGCCCTCGACTCCAAACTTCGAGAGCCCATATCTCCGTTAATTCAGCACTTTTTGCAGAATATCGTAATCAGCGTCGAATGGAGATGTCAAAAATGCCCTCATATGTGAAAAATCTCGACCATCGAATTTTCCCATATAATCGCACTAAGCCCCCGACTCCAAATTTCGGGAGTCCATATCTCCGTTAATTCAGCACTTTTCGAAGATAAGAGCTCGTTATCGTGATCAGCGTCGAATAGAGATGTCAAAAATGCCCTCATATGTGAAAAATCTCGACCATCGAATTTTCCCATATAATCGCACTAAGCCCCCGACTCCAAACTTCCAGAGCCCATATCTCCGTTAATTCAGCACTTTTTGCAGATAAGAGCTCATTATCGTGATCAGCGTCGAATGGAGATGTCAAAAATGCCCTCATATGTGAAAAATCTCGACCATCGAATTTTCCCATATAATCGCACTAAGTCCCCGACTCCAAACTTCGAGAGCCCATATCTCCGTTAATTCAGCACTTTTTGCAGATAAGAGCTCGTTATCGTGATCAGCGTCGAATGGAGATGTCAAAAATGCCCTCATATGTGAAAAATCTCGACCATCGAATTTTCCCATATAATCGCACTAAGCCCCCGACTCCAAACTTCGGGAGCCCATATCTCCGTTATTTCAGCACTTTTTGCAGATAAGAGCTCGTATCGTGATCAGCGTCGAATGGAGATGTCAAAAATGCCCTCAAATGTGAAAAATCTCGACCATCGAATTTTCCCATATAATCGCACTAAGCCCCCGACTCCAAACTTCGAGAGCCCATATCTCCGCTAATTCAGCACTTTTTGCAGATAAGAGCTCGTTATCGTGATCAGCGTCGAATGGAGATGTCAAAAATGCCCTCGTATGTGAAAAATCTCGCCCATCGAATTTTCCCATATAATCGCAATGAGTCCCCGACTCCAAATTTCGGGAGCCCATATCTCCGTTAATTCAGCACTTTTTGCAGATAAGAGCTCGTTATCGTGATCAGCGTCGAATAGAGATGTCAAAAATGCCCTCATATGTGAAAAATCTCGACCATCGAATTTTCCCATATAATCGCACTAAGCCCTCGACTCCAAACTTCGAGAGCCCATATCTCCGTTAATTCAGCACTTTTTGCAGAATATCGTAATCAGCGTCGAATGGAGATGTCAAAAATGCCCTCATATGTGAAAAATCTCGACCATCGAATTTTCCCATATAATCGCACTAAGCCCCCGACTCCAAATTTCGGGAGTCCATATCTCCGTTAATTCAGCACTTTTCGAAGATAAGAGCTCGTTATCGTGATCAGCGTCGAATAGAGATGTCAAAAATGCCCTCATATGTGAAAAATCTCGACCATCGAATTTTCCCATATAATCGCACTAAGCCCCCGACTCCAAACTTCCAGAGCCCATATCTCCGTTAATTCAGCACTTTTTGCAGATAAGAGCTCATTATCGTGATCAGCGTCGAATGGAGATGTCAAAAATGCCCTCATATGTGAAAAATCTCGACCATCGAATTTTCCCATATAATCGCACTAAGTCCCCGACTCCAAACTTCGAGAGCCCATATCTCCGTTAATTCAGCACTTTTTGCAGATAAGAGCTCGTTATCGTGATCAGCGTCGAATGGAGATGTCAAAAATGCCCTCATATGTGAAAAATCTCGACCATCGAATTTTCCCATATAATCGCACTAAGCCCCCGACTCCAAACTTCGGGAGCCCATATCTCCGTTATTTCAGCACTTTTTGCAGATAAGAGCTCGTATCGTGATCAGCGTCGAATGGAGATGTCAAAAATGCCCTCAAATGTGAAAAATCTCGACCATCGAATTTTCCCATATAATCGCACTAAGCCCCCGACTCCAAACTTCGAGAGCCCATATCTCCGCTAATTCAGCACTTTTTGCAGATAAGAGCTCGTTATCGTGATCAGCGTCGAATGGAGATGTCAAAAATGCCCTCGTATGTGAAAAATCTCGCCCATCGAATTTTCCCATATAATCGCAATGAGTCCCCGACTCCAAATTTCGGGAGCCCATATCTCCGTTAATTCAGCACTTTTTGCAGATAAGAGCTCGTTATCGTGATCAGCGTCGAATAGAGATGTCAAAAATGCCCTCATATGTGAAAAATCTCGACCATCGAATTTTCCCATATAATCGCACTAAGCCCTCGACTCCAAACTTCGAGAGCCCATATCTCCGTTAATTCAGCACTTTTTGCAGAATATCGTAATCAGCGTCGAATGGAGATGTCAAAAATGCCCTCATATGTGAAAAATCTCGACCATCGAATTTTCCCATATAATCGCACTAAGCCCCCGACTCCAAATTTCGGGAGTCCATATCTCCGTTAATTCAGCACTTTTCGAAGATAAGAGCTCGTTATCGTGATCAGCGTCGAATAGAGATGTCAAAAATGCCCTCATATGTGAAAAATCTCGACCATCGAATTTTCCCATATAATCGCACTAAGCCCCCGACTCCAAAATTCCAGAGCCCATATCTCCGTTAATTCAGCACTTTTTGCAGATAAGAGCTCGTTATCGTGATCAGCGTCGAATGGAGATGTCAAAAATGCCCTCATATGTGAAAAATCTCGACCATCGAATTTTCCCATATAATCGCACTAAGCCCCCGACTCCAAACTTCGGGAGCCCATATCTCCGTTATTTCAGCACTTTTTGCAGATAAGAGCTCGTATCGTGATCAGCGTCGAATGGAGATGTCAAAAATGCCCTCATATGTGAAAAATCTCGACCATCGAATTTTCCCATATAATCGCACTAAGTCCCCGACTCCAAATTTCGGGAGCCCATATCTCCGTTATTTCAGCACTTTTTGAAGATAAGAGCTCATTATCGTGATCAGCGTCGAATGGAGATGTCAAAAATGCCCTCAAATGTGAAAAATCTCGACCATCGAATTTTCCCATATAATCGCACTAAGCCCCCGACTCCAAACTTCGAGAGCCCATATCTCCGCTAATTCAGCACTTTTTGCAGATAAGAGCTCGTTATCGTGATCAGCGTCGAATGGAGATGTCAAAAATGCCCTCATATGTGAAAAATCTCGCCCATCGAATTTTCCCATATAATCGCAATGAGTCCCCGACTCCAAATTTCGGGAGCCCATATCTCCGATATTTCAGCACTTTTTGCAGATAAGAGCTCGTTATCGTGATCAGCGTCGAATGGAGATGTCAAAAATGCCCTCATATGTGAAAAATCTCGCCCATCGAATTTTCCCATATAATCGCAATGAGTCCCCGACTCCAAATTTCGGGAGCCCATATCTCCGTTAATTCAGCACTTTTTGCAGATAAGAGCTCGTTATCGTGATCAGCGTCGAATGGAGATGTCAAAAATGCCCTCATATGTGAAAAATCTCGACCATCGAATTTTCCCATATAATAGCACTAAGTCCCCGACTCCAAACTTCGAGAGCCCATATCTCCGTTAATTCAGCACTTTTTGCAGATAAGAGCTCGTTGTCGTGATCAGCGTCGAATGGAGATGTCAAAAATGCCCTCATATGTGAAAAATCTCGACCATCGAATTTTCCCATATAATCGCACTAAGTCCCCGACTCCAAACTTCGGGAGCCCATATCTCCGTTAATTCAGCACTTTTTGCAGATAAGAGCTCGTTATCGTGATCAGCGTCGAATGGAGATGTCAAAAATGCCCTCATATGTGAAAAATCTCGACCATCGAATTTTCCCATATAATCGCACTAAGCCCCCGACTCCAAATTTCGGGAGTCCATATCTCCGTTAATTCAGCACTTTTCGAAGATAAGAGCTCGTTATCGTGATCAGCGTCGAATATAGATGTCAAAAATGCCCTCATATGTGAAAAATCTCGACCATCGAATTTTCCCATATAATCGCACTAAGCCCCCGACTCCAAACTTCGAGAGCCCATATCTCCGTTAATTCAGCACTTTTTGCAGATAAGAGCTCGTTATCGTGATCAGCGTCGAATGGAGATGTCAAAAATGCCCTCATATGTGAAAAATCTCGACCATCGAATTTTCCCATATAATCGCACTAAGTCCCCGACTCCAAACTTCGGGAGCCCATATCTCCGTTAATTCAGCACTTTTTGAAGATAAGAGCTCGTTATCGTGATCAGCGTCGAATGGAGATGACAAAAATGCCCTCATATGTGAAAAATCTCGACCATCGAATTTTCCCATATAATCGCACTAAGCCCCCGACTCCAAACTTCGGGAGCCCATATCTCCGTTATTTCAGCACTTTTTGCAGATAAGAGCTCGTTATCGTGATCAGCGTCGAATGGAGATGTCAAAAATGCCCTCGTATGTGAAAAATCTCGCCCATCGAATTTTCCCATATAATCGCAATGAGTCCCCGACTCCAAATTTCGGGAGCCCATATCTCCGTTAATTCAGCACTTTTTGCAGATAAGAGCTCGTTATCGTGATCAGCGTCGAATAGAGATGTCAAAAATGCCCTCATATGTGAAAAATCTCGACCATCGAATTTTCCCATATAATCGCACTAAGCCCTCGACTCCAAACTTCGAGAGCCCATATCTCCGTTAATTCAGCACTTTTTGCAGAATATCGTAATCAGCGTCGAATGGAGATGTCAAAAATGCCCTCATATGTGAAAAATCTCGACCATCGAATTTTCCCATATAATCGCACTAAGCCCCCGACTCCAAATTTCGGGAGTCCATATCTCCGTTAATTCAGCACTTTTCGAAGATAAGAGCTCGTTATCGTGATCAGCGTCGAATAGAGATGTCAAAAATGCCCTCATATGTGAAAAATCTCGACCATCGAATTTTCCCATATAATCGCACTAAGCCCCCGACTCCAAACTTCCAGAGCCCATATCTCCGTTAATTCAGCACTTTTTGCAGATAAGAGCTCATTATCGTGATCAGCGTCGAATGGAGATGTCAAAAATGCCCTCATATGTGAAAAATCTCGACCATCGAATTTTCCCATATAATCGCACTAAGTCCCCGACTCCAAACTTCGAGAGCCCATATCTCCGTTAATTCAGCACTTTTTGCAGATAAGAGCTCGTTATCGTGATCAGCGTCGAATGGAGATGTCAAAAATGCCCTCATATGTGAAAAATCTCGACCATCGAATTTTCCCATATAATCGCACTAAGCCCCCGACTCCAAACTTCGGGAGCCCATATCTCCGTTATTTCAGCACTTTTTGCAGATAAGAGCTCGTATCGTGATCAGCGTCGAATGGAGATGTCAAAAATGCCCTCATATGTGAAAAATCTCGACCATCGAATTTTCCCATATAATCGCACTAAGTCCCCGACTCCAAATTTCGGGAGCCCATATCTCCGTTATTTCAGCACTTTTTGAAGATAAGAGCTCATTATCGTGATCAGCGTCGAATGGAGATGTCAAAAATGCCCTCAAATGTGAAAAATCTCGACCATCGAATTTTCCCATATAATCGCACTAAGCCCCCGACTCCAAACTTCGAGAGCCCATATCTCCGCTAATTCAGCACTTTTTGCAGATAAGAGCTCGTTATCGTGATCAGCGTCGAATGGAGATGTCAAAAATGCCCTCATATGTGAAAAATCTCGCCCATCGAATTTTCCCATATAATCGCAATGAGTCCCCGACTCCAAATTTCGGGAGCCCATATCTCCGATATTTCAGCACTTTTTGCAGATAAGAGCTCGTTATCGTGATCAGCGTCGAATGGAGATGTCAAAAATGCCCTCATATGTGAAAAATCTCGCCCATCGAATTTTCCCATATAATCGCAATGAGTCCCCGACTCCAAATTTCGGGAGCCCATATCTCCGTTAATTCAGCACTTTTTGCAGATAAGAGCTCGTTATCGTGATCAGCGTCGAATAGAGATGTCAAAAATGCCCTCATATGTGAAAAATCTCAACCATCGAATTTTCCCATATATCGCACTAAGCCCCCGACTCCAAATTTCGGGAATCCATATCTCCGTTAATTCAGCACTTTTCGAAGATAAGAGCTCGTTATCGTGATCAGCGTCGAATAGAGATGTCAAAAATGCCCTCATATGTGAAAAATCTCGACCATCGAATTTTCCCATATAATCGCACTAAGTCCCCGACTCCAAACTTCGAGAGCCCATATCTCCGTTAATTCAGCACTTTTTGCAGATAAGAGCTCGTTATCGTGATCAGCGTCGAATGGAGATGTCAAAAATGCCCTCATATGTGAAAAATCTCGACCATCGAATTTTCCCATATAATCGCACTAAGCCCCCGACTCCAAATTTCGGGAGCCCATATCTCCGTTATTTCAGCACTTTTTGCAGATAAGAGCTCGTTATCGTGATCAGCGTCGAATGGAGATGTCAAAAATGCCCTCATATGTGAAAAATCTCGACCATCGAATTTTCCCATATAATCGCACTAAGTCCCCGACTCCAAACTTCGGGAGCCCATATCTCCGTTATTTCAGCACTTTTTGCAGATAAGAGCTCGTTATCGTGATCAGCGTCGAATGGAGATGTCAAAAATGCCCTCATATGTGAAAAATCTCGACCATCGAATTTTCCCATATAATCGCACTAAGCCCCCGACTCCAAATTTCGGGAGCTCATATCTCCGTTATTTCAGCACTTTTTGCAGATAAGAGCTCGTTATCGTGATCAGCGTCGAATGGAGATGTCAAAAATGCCCTCATATGTGAAAAATCTCGACCATCGAATTTTCCCATATAATCGCACTAAGCCCCCGACTCCAAATTTCGGGAGCCCATATCTCCGTTATTTCAGCACTTTTTGCAGATAAGAGCTCGTTATCGTGATCAGCGTCGAATGGAGATGTCAAAAATGCCCTCATATGTGAAAAATCTCGACCATCGAATTTTCCCATATAATCGCACTAAGTCCCCGACTCCAAACTTCGGGAGCCCATATCTCCGTTATTTCAGCACTTTTTGCAGATAAGAGCTCGTTATCGTGATCAGCGTCGAATGGAGATGTCAAAAATGCCCTCATATGTGAAAAATCTCGACCATCGAATTTTCCCATATAATCGCACTAAGCCCCCGACTCCAAATTTCGGGAGCCCATATCTCCGTTATTTCAGCACTTTTTGCAGATAAGAGCTCGTTATCGTGATCAGCGTCGAATGGAGATGTCAAAAATGCCCTCATATGTGAAAAATCTCGACCATCGAATTTTCCCATATAATCGCACTAAGCCCCCGACTCCAAACTTCGGGAGCCCATATCTCCGTTATTTCAGCACTTTTTGCAGATAAGAGCTCGTATCGTGATCAGCGTCGAATGGAGATGTCAAAAATGCCCTCATATGTGAAAAATCTCGACCATCGAATTTTCCCATATAATTGCACTAAGTCCCCGACTCCAAATTTCGGGAGCCCATATCTCCGTTATTTCAGCACTTTTTGAAGATAAGAGCCCATTATCGTGATCAGCGTCGAATGGAGATGTCAAAAATGCCCTCATATGTGAAAAATCTCGACCATCGAATTTTCCCATATAATCGCACTAAGCCCCCGACTCCAAACTTCGAGAGCCCATATCTCCGCTAATTCAGCACTTTTTGCAGATAAGAGCTCGTTATCGTGATCAGCGTCGAATGGAGATGTCAAAAATGCCCTCATATGTGAAAAATCTCGCCCATCGAATTTTCCCATATAATCGCAATGAGTCCCCGACTCCAAACTTCGGGAGCCCATATCTCCGTTGTTTCAGCACTTTTTGCAGATAAGAGCTCGTTATCGTGATCAGCGTCGAATGGAGATGTCAAAAATGCCCTCATATGTGAAAAATCTCGCCCATCGAATTTTCCCATATAATCGCAATGAGTCCCCGACTCCAAATTTCGGGAGCCCATATCTCCGTTAATTCCGCACTTTTTGCAGATAAGAGCTCGTTATCGTGATCAGCGTCGAATAGAGATGTCAAAAATGCCCTCATATGTGAAAAATCTCGACCATCGAATTTTCCCATATAATCGCACTAAGCCCCCGACTCCAAACTTCGAGAGCCCATATCTCCGTTAATTCAGCACTTTTTGCAGATAAGAGCTCGTTATCGTGATCAGCGTCGAATGGAGATGTCAAAAATGCCCTCATATGTGAAAAATCTCGACCATCGAATTTTCCCATATAATAGCACTAAGTCCCCGACTCCAAACTTCGAGAGCCCATATCTCCGTTAATTCAGCACTTTTTGCAGATAAGAGCTCGTTATCGTGATCAGCGTCGAATGGAGATGTCAAAAATGCCCTCATATGTGAAAAATCTCGACCATCGAATTTTCCCATATAATCGCACTAAGCCCCCGACTCCAAACTTCGGGAGCCCATATCTCCGTTATTTCAGCACTTTTTGCAGATAAGAGCTCGTATCGTGATCAGCGTCGAATGGAGATGTCAAAAATGCCCTCATATGTGAAAAATCTCGACCATCGAATTTTCCCATATAATCGCACTAAGTCCCCGACTCCAAATTTCGGGAGCCCATATCTCCGTTATTTCAGCACTTTTTGAAGATAAGAGCTCATTATCGTGATCAGCGTCGAATGGAGATGTCAAAAATGCCCTCAAATGTGAAAAATCTCGACCATCGAATTTTCCCATATAATCGCACTAAGCCCCCGACTCCAAACTTCGAGAGCCCATATCTCCGCTAATTCAGCACTTTTTGCAGATAAGAGCTCGTTATCGTGATCAGCGTCGAATGGAGATGTCAAAAATGCCCTCATATGTGAAAAATCTCGCCCATCGAATTTTCCCATATAATCGCAATGAGTCCCCGACTCCAAATTTCGGGAGCCCATATCTCCGATATTTCAGCACTTTTTGCAGATAAGAGCTCGTTATCGTGATCAGCGTCGAATGGAGATGTCAAAAATGCCCTCATATGTGAAAAATCTCGCCCATCGAATTTTCCCATATAATCGCAATGAGTCCCCGACTCCAAATTTCGGGAGCCCATATCTCCGTTAATTCAGCACTTTTTGCAGATAAGAGCTCGTTATCGTGATCACCGTCGAATAGAGATGTCAAAAATGCCCTCATATGTGAAAAATCTCGACCATCGAATTTTCCCATATAATCGCACTAAGCCCCCGACTCCAAATTTCGGGAATCCATATCTCCGTTAATTCAGCACTTTTCGAAGATAAGAGCTCGTTATCGTGATCAGCGTCGAATAGAGATGTCAAAAATGCCCTCATATGTGAAAAATCTCGACCATCGAATTTTCCCATATAATCGCACTAAGTCCCCGACTCCAAACTTCGAGAGCCCATATCTCCGTTAATTCAGCACTTTTTGCAGATAAGAGCTCGTTATCGTGATCAGCGTCGAATGGAGATGTCAAAAATGCCCTCATATGTGAAAAATCTCGACCATCGAATTTTCCCATATAATCGCACTAAGCCCCCGACTCCAAATTTCGGGAGCCCATATCTCCGTTATTTCAGCACTTTTTGCAGATAAGAGCTCGTTATCGTGATCAGCGTCGAATGGAGATGTCAAAAATGCCCTCATATGTGAAAAATCTCGACCATCGAATTTTCCCATATAATCGCACTAAGTCCCCGACTCCAAACTTCGGGAGCCCATATCTCCGTTATTTCAGCACTTTTTGCAGATAAGAGCTCGTTATCGTGATCAGCGTCGAATGGAGATGTCAAAAATGCCCTCATATGTGAAAAATCTCGACCATCGAATTTTCCCATATAATCGCACTAAGCCCCCGACTCCAAACTTCGAGAGCCCATATCTCCGCTAATTCAGCACTTTTTGCAGATAAGAGCTCGTTATCGTGATCAGCGTCGAATGGAGATGTCAAAAATGCCCTCATATGTGAAAAATCTCGCCCATCGAATTTTCCCATATAATCGCAATGAGTCCCCGACTCCAAACTTCGGGAGCCCATATCTCCGTTGTTTCAGCACTTTTTGCAGATAAGAGCTCGTTATCGTGATCAGCGTCGAATGGAGATGTCAAAAATGCCCTCATATGTGAAAAATCTCGCCCATCGAATTTTCCCATATAATCGCAATGAGTCCCCGACTCCAAATTTCGGGAGCCCATATCTCCGTTAATTCCGCACTTTTTGCAGATAAGAGCTCGTTATCGTGATCAGCGTCGAATAGAGATGTCAAAAATGCCCTCATATGTGAAAAATCTCGACCATCGAATTTTCCCATATAATCGCACTAAGCCCCCGACTCCAAACTTCGAGAGCCCATATCTCCGTTAATTCAGCACTTTTTGCAGATAAGAGCTCGTTATCGTGATCAGCGTCGAATGGAGATGTCAAAAATGCCCTCATATGTGAAAAATCTCGACCATCGAATTTTCCCATATAATAGCACTAAGTCCCCGACTCCAAACTTCGAGAGCCCATATCTCCGTTAATTCAGCACTTTTTGCAGATAAGAGCTCGTTATCGTGATCAGCGTCGAATGGAGATGTCAAAAATGCCCTCATATGTGAAAAATCTCGACCATCGAATTTTCCCATATAATCGCACTAAGCCCCCGACTCCAAACTTCGGGAGCCCATATCTCCGTTATTTCAGCACTTTTTGCAGATAAGAGCTCGTATCGTGATCAGCGTCGAATGGAGATGTCAAAAATGCCCTCATATGTGAAAAATCTCGACCATCGAATTTTCCCATATAATCGCACTAAGTCCCCGACTCCAAATTTCGGGAGCCCATATCTCCGTTATTTCAGCACTTTTTGAAGATAAGAGCTCATTATCGTGATCAGCGTCGAATGGAGATGTCAAAAATGCCCTCAAATGTGAAAAATCTCGACCATCGAATTTTCCCATATAATCGCACTAAGCCCCCGACTCCAAACTTCGAGAGCCCATATCTCCGCTAATTCAGCACTTTTTGCAGATAAGAGCTCGTTATCGTGATCAGCGTCGAGTGGAGATGTCAAAAATGCCCTCATATGTGAAAAATCTCGCCCATCGAATTTTCCCATATAATCGCAATGAGTCCCCGACTCCAAATTTCGGGAGCCCATATCTCCGTTAATTCAGCACTTTTTGCAGATAAGAGCTCGTTATCGTGATCAGCGTCGAATAGAGATGTCAAAAATGCCCTCATATGTGAAAAATCTCGACCATCGAATTTTCCCATATAATCGCACTAAGTCCCCGACTCCAAACTTCGAGAGCCCATATCTCCGTTAATTCAGCACTTTTTGCAGATAAGAGCTCGTTATCGTGATCAGCGTCGAATGGAGATGTCAAAAATGCCCTCATATGTGAAAAATCTCAACCATCGAATTTTCCCATATATCGCACTAAGCCCCCGACTCCAAATTTCGGGAATCCATATCTCCGTTAATTCAGCACTTTTCGAAGATAAGAGCTCGTTATCGTGATCAGCGTCGAATAGAGATGTCAAAAATGCCCTCATATGTGAAAAATCTCGACCATCGAATTTTCCCATATAATCGCACTAAGTCCCCGACTCCAAACTTCGAGAGCCCATATCTCCCTTAATTCAGCACTTTTTGCAGATAAGAGCTCGTTATCGTGATCAGCGTCGAATGGAGATGTCAAAAATGCCCTCATATGTGAAAAATCTCGACCATCGAATTTTCCCATATAATCGCACTAAGCCCCCGACTCCAAATTTCGGGAGCCCATATCTCCGTTATTTCAGCACTTTTTGCAGATAAGAGCTCGTTATCGTGATCAGCGTCGAATGGAGATGTCAAAAATGCCCTCATATGTGAAAAATCTCGACCATCGAATTTTCCCATATAATCGCACTAAGTCCCCGACTCCAAACTTCGGGAGCCCATATCTCCGTTATTTCAGCACTTTTTGCAGATAAGAGCTCGTTATCGTGATCAGCGTCGAATGGAGATGTCAAAAATGCCCTCATATGTGAAAAATCTCGACCATCGAATTTTCCCATATAATCGCACTAAGCCCCCGACTCCAAACTTCGAGAGCCCATATCTCCGCTAATTCAGCACTTATTGCAAATAAGAGCTCGTTATCGTGATCAGCGTCGAATGGAGATGTCAAAAATGCCCTCATATGTGAAAAATCTCGACCATCGAATTTTCCCATATAATCGCACTAAGCCCCCGACTCCAAACTTCGAGAGCCCATATCTCCGCTAATTCAGCACTTATTGCAAATAAGAGCTCGTTATCGTGATCAGCGTCGAATGGAGATGTCAAAAATGCCCTCATATGTGAAAAATCTCGACCATCGAATTTTCCCATATAATCGCACTAAGTCCCCGACTCCAAACTTCGGGAGCCCATATCTCCGTTATTTCAGCACTTTTTGCAGATAAGAGCTCGTTATCGTGATCAGCGTCGAATGGAGATGTCAAAAATGCCCTCATATGTGAAAAATCTCGACCATCGAATTTTCACATATAATAGCACTAAGTCCCCGACTCCAAACTTCGAGAGCCCATATCTCCGTTAATTCAGCACTTTTTGCAGATAAGAGCTCGTTATCGTGATCAGCGTCGAATGGAGATGTCAAAAATGCCCTCATATGTGAAAAATCTCGACCATCGAATTTTCCCATATAATCGCACTAAGCCCCCGACTCCAAACTTCGGGAGCCCATATCTCCGTTATTTCAGCACTTTTTGCAGATAAGAGCTCGTATCGTGATCAGCGTCGAATGGAGATGTCAAAAATGCCCTCATATGTGAAAAATCTCGCCCATCGAATTTTCCCATATAATCGCAATGAGTCCCCGACTCCAAATTTCGGGAGCCCATATCTCCGTTAATTCAGCACTTTTTGCAGATAAGAGCTCGTTATCGTGATCAGCGTGGAATAGAGATGTCAAAAATGCCCTCATATGTGAAAAATCTCGACCATCGAATTTTCCCATATAATCGCACTAAGCCCCCGACTCCAAACTTCGAGAGCCCATATCTCCGCTAATTCAGCACTTATTGCAAATAAGAGCTCGTTATCGTGATCAGCGTCGAATGGAGATGTCAAAAATGCCCTCATATGTGAAAAATCTCGACCATCGAATTTTCCCATATAATCGCACTAAGTCCCCGACTCCAAACTTCGGGAGCCCATATCTCCGTTATTTCAGCACTTTTTGCAGATAAGAGCTCGTTATCGTGATCAGCGTCGAATGGAGATGTCAAAAATGCCCTCATATGTGAAAAATCTCGACCATCGAATTTTCCCATATAATCGCACTAAGCCCCCGACTCCAAATTTCGGGAGCTCATATCTCCGTTATTTCAGCACTTTTTGCAGATAAGAGCTCGTTATCGTGATCAGCGTCGAATGGAGATGTCAAAAATGCCCTCATATGTGAAAAATCTCGACCATCGAATTTTCCCATATAATCGCACTAAGCCCCCGACTCCAAACTTCGGGAGCCCATATCTCCGTTATTTCAGCACTTTTTGAAGATAAGAGCCCATTATCGTGATCAGCGTCGAATGGAGATGTCAAAAATGCCCTCATATGTGAAAAATCTCGACCATCGAATTTTCCCATATAATCGCACTAAGCCCCCGACTCCAAACTTCGAGAGCCCATATCTCCGCTAATTCAGCACTTTTTGCAGATAAGAGCTCGTTATCGTGATCAGCGTCGAATGGAGATGTCAAAAATGCCCTCATATGTGAAAAATCTCGACCATCGAATTTTCCCATATAATCGCACTAAGCCCCCGACTCCAAATTTCGGGAGCCCATATCTCCGTTATTTCAGCACTTTTTGCAGATAAGAGCTCGTTATCGTGATCAGCGTCGAATGGAGATGTCAAAAATGCCCTCATATGTGAAAAATCTCGACCATCGAATTTTCCCATATAATCGCACTAAGCCCCCGACTCCAAACTTCGGGAGCCCATATCTCCGTTATTTCAGCACTTTTTGCAGATAAGAGCTCGTATCGTGATCAGCGTCGAATGGAGATGTCAAAAATGCCCTCATATGTGAAAAATCTCGACCATCGAATTTTCCCATATAATTGCACTAAGTCCCCGACTCCAAATTTCGGGAGCCCATATCTCCGTTATTTCAGCACTTTTTGAAGATAAGAGCCCATTATCGTGATCAGCGTCGAATGGAGATGTCAAAAATGCCCTCATATGTGAAAAATCTCGACCATCGAATTTTCCCATATAATCGCACTAAGCCCCCGACTCCAAACTTCGAGAGCCCATATCTCCGCTAATTCAGCACTTTTTGCAGATAAGAGCTCGTTATCGTGATCAGCGTCGAATGGAGATGTCAAAAATGCCCTCATATGTGAAAAATCTCGCCCATCGAATTTTCCCATATAATCGCAATGAGTCCCCGACTCCAAACTTCGGGAGCCCATATCTCCGTTATTTCAGCACTTTTTGCAGATAAGAGCTCGTTATCGTGATCAGCGTCGAATGGAGATGTCAAAAATGCCCTCATATGTGAAAAATCTCGCCCATCGAATTTTCCCATATAATCGCAATGAGTCCCCGACTCCAAATTTCGGGAGCCCATATCTCCGTTAATTCCGCACTTTTTGCAGATAAGAGCTCGTTATCGTGATCAGCGTCGAATAGAGATGTCAAAAATGCCCTCATATGTGAAAAATCTCGACCATCGAATTTCCCCATATAATCGCACTAAGCCCCCGACTCCAAACTTCGAGAGCCCATATCTCCGTTAATTCAGCACTTTTTGCAGATAAGAGCTCGTTATCGTGATCAGCGTCGAATGGAGATGTCAAAAATGCCCTCATATGTGAAAAATCTCGACCATCGAATTTTCCCATATAATAGCACTAAGTCCCCGACTCCAAACTTCGAGAGCCCATATCTCCGTTAATTCAGCACTTTTTGCAGATAAGAGCTCGTTGTCGTGATCAGCGTCGAATGGAGATGTCAAAAATGCCCTCATATGTGAAAAATCTCGACCATCGAATTTTCCCATATAATCGCACTAAGTCCCCGACTCCAAACTTCGGGAGCCCATATCTCCGTTAATTCAGCACTTTTTGCAGATAAGAGCTCGTTATCGTGATCAGCGTCGAATGGAGATGTCAAAAATGCCCTCATATGTGAAAAATCTCGCCCATCGAATTTTCCCATATAATCGCACTAAGCCCCCGACTCCAAATTTCGGGAGTCCATATCTCCGTTAATTCAGCACTTTTCGAAGATAAGAGCTCGTTATCGTGATCAGCGTCGAATATAGATGTCAAAAATGCCCTCATATGTGAAAAATCTCGACCATCGAATTTTCCCATATAATCGCACTAAGCCGACTCCAAACTTCGAGAGCCCATATCTCCGTTAATTCAGCACTTTTTGCAGATAAGAGCTCGTTATCGTGATCAGCGTCGAATGGAGATGTCAAAAATGCCCTCATATGTGAAAAATCTCGACCATCGAATTTTCCCATATAATCGCACTAAGTCCCCGACTCCAAACTTCGGGAGCCCATATCTCCGTTATTTCAGCACTTTTTGCAGATAAGAGCTCGTATCGTGATCAGCGTCGAATGGAGATGTCAAAAATGCCCTCATATGTGAAAAATCTCGCCCATCGAATTTTCCCATATAATCGCAATGAGTCCCCGACTCCAAATTTCGGGAGCCCATATCTCCGTTAATTCAGCACTTTTTGCAGATAAGAGCTCGTTATCGTGATCAGCGTCGAATAGAGATGTCAAAAATGCCCTCATATGTGAAAAATCTCGACCATCGAATTTTCCCATATAATCGCACTAAGCCCCCGACTCCAAACTTCGAGAGCCCATATCTCCGCTAATTCAGCACTTATTGCAAATAAGAGCTCGTTATCGTGATCAGCGTCGAATGGAGATGTCAAAAATGCCCTCATATGTGAAAAATCTCGACCATCGAATTTTCCCATATAATCGCACTAAGTCCCCGACTCCAAACTTCGGGAGCCCATATCTCCGTTATTTCAGCACTTTTTGCAGATAAGAGCTCGTTATCGTGATCAGCGTCGAATGGAGATGTCAAAAATGCCCTCATATGTGAAAAATCTCGACCATCGAATTTTCCCATATAATCGCACTAAGCCAACGACTCCAAATTTCGGGAGCTCATATCTCCGTTATTTCAGCACTTTTTGCAGATAAGAGCTCGTTATCGTGATCAGCGTCGAATGGAGATGTCAAAAATGCCCTCATATGTGAAAAATCTCGACCATCGAATTTTCCCATATAATCGCACTAAGCCCCCGACTCCAAACTTCGAGAGCCCATATCTCCGCTAATTCAGCACTTTTTGCAGATAAGAGCTCGTTATCGTGATCAGCGTCGAATGGAGATGTCAAAAATGCCCTCATATGTGAAAAATCTCGACCATCGAATTTTCCCATATAATCGCACTAAGCCCCCGACTCCAAATTTCGGGAGTCCATATCTCCGTTAATTCAGCACTTTTTGAAGATAAGAGCTCGTTATCGTGATCAGCGTCGAATGGAGATGTCAAAAATGCCCTCATATGTGAAAAATCTCGACCATCGAATTTTCCCATATAATCGCACTAAGTCCCCGACTCCAAACTTCGGGAGCCCATATCTCCGTTATTTCAGCACTTTTTGCAGATAAGAGCTCGTTATCGTGATCAGCGTCGAATGGAGATGTCAAAAATGCCCTCATATGTGAAAAATCTCGCCCATCGAATTTTCCCATATAATCGCAATGAGTCCCCGACTCCAAATTTCGGGAGCCCATATCTCCGTTAATTCCGCACTTTTTGCAGATAAGAGCTCGTTATCGTGATCAGCGTCGAATAGAGATGTCAAAAATGCCCTCATATGTGAAAAATCTCGACCATCGAATTTCCCCATATAATCGCACTAAGCCCCCGACTCCAAACTTCGAGAGCCCATATCTCCGTTAATTCAGCACTTTTTGCAGATAAGAGCTCGTTATCGTGATCAGCGTCGAATGGAGATGTCAAAAATGCCCTCATATGTGAAAAATCTCGACCATCGAATTTTCCCATATAATAGCACTAAGTCCCCGACTCCAAACTTCGAGAGCCCATATCTCCGTTAATTCAGCACTTTTTGCAGATAAGAGCTCGTTGTCGTGATCAGCGTCGAATGGAGATGTCAAAAATGCCCTCATATGTGAAAAATCTCGACCATCGAATTTCCCCATATAATCGCACTAAGCCCCCGACTCCAAACTTCGAGAGCCCATATCTCCGTTAATTCAGCACTTTTTGCAGATAAGAGCTCGTTATCGTGATCAGCGTCGAATGGAGATGTCAAAAATGCCCTCATATGTGAAAAATCTCGACCATCGAATTTTCCCATATAATCGCACTAAGCCCCCGACTCCAAATTTCGGGAGTCCATATCTCCGTTAATTCAGCACTTTTTGAAGATAAGAGCTCGTTATCGTGATCAGCGTCGAATGGAGATGTCAAAAATGCCCTCATATGTGAAAAATCTCGACCATCGAATTTTCCCATATAATCGCACTAAGTCCCCGACTCCAAACTTCGGGAGCCCATATCTCCGTTATTTCAGCACTTTTTGCAGATAAGAGCTCGTTATCGTGATCAGCGTCGAATGGAGATGTCAAAAATGCCCTCATATGTGAAAAATCTCGCCCATCGAATTTTCCCATATAATCGCAATGAGTCCCCGACTCCAAATTTCGGGAGCCCATATCTCCGTTAATTCCGCACTTTTTGCAGATAAGAGCTCGTTATCGTGATCAGCGTCGAATAGAGATGTCAAAAATGCCCTCATATGTGAAAAATCTCGACCATCGAATTTCCCCATATAATCGCACTAAGCCCCCGACTCCAAACTTCGAGAGCCCATATCTCCGTTAATTCAGCACTTTTTGCAGATAAGAGCTCGTTATCGTGATCAGCGTCGAATGGAGATGTCAAAAATGCCCTCATATGTGAAAAATCTCGACCATCGAATTTTCCCATATAATAGCACTAAGTCCCCGACTCCAAACTTCGAGAGCCCATATCTCCGTTAATTCAGCACTTTTTGCAGATAAGAGCTCGTTGTCGTGATCAGCGTCGAATGGAGATGTCAAAAATGCCCTCATATGTGAAAAATCTCGACCATCGAATTTTCCCATATAATCGCACTAAGTCCCCGACTCCAAACTTCGGGAGCCCATATCTCCGTTAATTCAGCACTTTTTGCAGATAAGAGCTCGTTATCGTGATCAGCGTCGAATGGAGATGTCAAAAATGCCCTCATATGTGAAAAATCTCGACCATCGAATTTTCCCATATAATCGCACTAAGCCCCCGACTCCAAATTTCGGGAGCCCATATCTCCGTTATTTCAGCACTTTTTGCAGATAAGAGCTCGTTATCGTGATCAGCGTCGAATGGAGATGTCAAAAATGCCCTCATATGTGAAAAATCTCGACCATCGAATTTTCCCATATAATCGCACTAAGCCCCCGACTCCAAACTTCGGGAGCCCATATCTCCGTTATTTCAGCACTTTTTGCAGATAAGAGCTCGTATCGTGATCAGCGTCGAATGGAGATGTCAAAAATGCCCTCATATGTGAAAAATCTCGACCATCGAATTTTCCCATATAATTGCACTAAGTCCCCGACTCCAAATTTCGGGAGCCCATATCTCCGTTATTTCAGCACTTTTTGAAGATAAGAGCCCATTATCGTGATCAGCGTCGAATGGAGATGTCAAAAATGCCCTCATATGTGAAAAATCTCGACCATCGAATTTTCCCATATAATCGCACTAAGCCCCCGACTCCAAACTTCGAGAGCCCATATCTCCGCTAATTCAGCACTTTTTGCAGATAAGAGCTCGTTATCGTGATCAGCGTCGAATGGAGATGTCAAAAATGCCCTCATATGTGAAAAATCTCGCCCATCGAATTTTCCCATATAATCGCAATGAGTCCCCGACTCCAAACTTCGGGAGCCCATATCTCCGTTATTTCAGCACTTTTTGCAGATAAGAGCTCGTTATCGTGATCAGCGTCGAATGGAGATGTCAAAAATGCCCTCATATGTGAAAAATCTCGCCCATCGAATTTTCCCATATAATCGCAATGAGTCCCCGACTCCAAATTTCGGGAGCCCATATCTCCGTTAATTCCGCACTTTTTGCAGATAAGAGCTCGTTATCGTGATCAGCGTCGAATAGAGATGTCAAAAATGCCCTCATATGTGAAAAATCTCGACCATCGAATTTCCCCATATAATCGCACTAAGCCCCCGACTCCAAACTTCGAGAGCCCATATCTCCGTTAATTCAGCACTTTTTGCAGATAAGAGCTCGTTATCGTGATCAGCGTCGAATGGAGATGTCAAAAATGCCCTCATATGTGAAAAATCTCGACCATCGAATTTTCCCATATAATAGCACTAAGTCCCCGACTCCAAACTTCGAGAGCCCATATCTCCGTTAATTCAGCACTTTTTGCAGATAAGAGCTCGTTGTCGTGATCAGCGTCGAATGGAGATGTCAAAAATGCCCTCATATGTGAAAAATCTCGACCATCGAATTTTCCCATATAATCGCACTAAGTCCCCGACTCCAAACTTCGGGAGCCCATATCTCCGTTAATTCAGCACTTTTTGCAGATAAGAGCTCGTTATCGTGATCAGCGTCGAATGGAGATGTCAAAAATGCCCTCATATGTGAAAAATCTCGCCCATCGAATTTTCCCATATAATCGCACTAAGCCCCCGACTCCAAATTTCGGGAGTCCATATCTCCGTTAATTCAGCACTTTTCGAAGATAAGAGCTCGTTATCGTGATCAGCGTCGAATATAGATGTCAAAAATGCCCTCATATGTGAAAAATCTCGACCATCGAATTTTCCCATATAATCGCACTAAGCCGACTCCAAACTTCGAGAGCCCATATCTCCGTTAATTCAGCACTTTTTGCAGATAAGAGCTCGTTATCGTGATCAGCGTCGAATGGAGATGTCAAAAATGCCCTCATATGTGAAAAATCTCGACCATCGAATTTTCCCATATAATCGCACTAAGTCCCCGACTCCAAACTTCGGGAGCCCATATCTCCGTTATTTCAGCACTTTTTGCAGATAAGAGCTCGTATCGTGATCAGCGTCGAATGGAGATGTCAAAAATGCCCTCATATGTGAAAAATCTCGCCCATCGAATTTTCCCATATAATCGCAATGAGTCCCCGACTCCAAATTTCGGGAGCCCATATCTCCGTTAATTCAGCACTTTTTGCAGATAAGAGCTCGTTATCGTGATCAGCGTCGAATAGAGATGTCAAAAATGCCCTCATATGTGAAAAATCTCGACCATCGAATTTTCCCATATAATCGCACTAAGCCCCCGACTCCAAACTTCGAGAGCCCATATCTCCGCTAATTCAGCACTTATTGCAAATAAGAGCTCGTTATCGTGATCAGCGTCGAATGGAGATGTCAAAAATGCCCTCATATGTGAAAAATCTCGACCATCGAATTTTCCCATATAATCGCACTAAGTCCCCGACTCCAAACTTCGGGAGCCCATATCTCCGTTATTTCAGCACTTTTTGCAGATAAGAGCTCGTTATCGTGATCAGCGTCGAATGGAGATGTCAAAAATGCCCTCATATGTGAAAAATCTCGACCATCGAATTTTCCCATATAATCGCACTAAGCCAACGACTCCAAATTTCGGGAGCTCATATCTCCGTTATTTCAGCACTTTTTGCAGATAAGAGCTCGTTATCGTGATCAGCGTCGAATGGAGATGTCAAAAATGCCCTCATATGTGAAAAATCTCGACCATCGAATTTTCCCATATAATCGCACTAAGCCCCCGACTCCAAACTTCGAGAGCCCATATCTCCGCTAATTCAGCACTTTTTGCAGATAAGAGCTCGTTATCGTGATCAGCGTCGAATGGAGATGTCAAAAATGCCCTCATATGTGAAAAATCTCGACCATCGAATTTTCCCATATAATCGCACTAAGCCCCCGACTCCAAATTTCGGGAGTCCATATCTCCGTTAATTCAGCACTTTTTGAAGATAAGAGCTCGTTATCGTGATCAGCGTCGAATGGAGATGTCAAAAATGCCCTCATATGTGAAAAATCTCGACCATCGAATTTTCCCATATAATCGCACTAAGTCCCCGACTCCAAACTTCGGGAGCCCATATCTCCGTTATTTCAGCACTTTTTGCAGATAAGAGCTCGTTATCGTGATCAGCGTCGAATGGAGATGTCAAAAATGCCCTCATATGTGAAAAATCTCGCCCATCGAATTTTCCCATATAATCGCAATGAGTCCCCGACTCCAAATTTCGGGAGCCCATATCTCCGTTAATTCCGCACTTTTTGCAGATAAGAGCTCGTTATCGTGATCAGCGTCGAATAGAGATGTCAAAAATGCCCTCATATGTGAAAAATCTCGACCATCGAATTTCCCCATATAATCGCACTAAGCCCCCGACTCCAAACTTCGAGAGCCCATATCTCCGTTAATTCAGCACTTTTTGCAGATAAGAGCTCGTTATCGTGATCAGCGTCGAATGGAGATGTCAAAAATGCCCTCATATGTGAAAAATCTCGACCATCGAATTTTCCCATATAATAGCACTAAGTCCCCGACTCCAAACTTCGAGAGCCCATATCTCCGTTAATTCAGCACTTTTTGCAGATAAGAGCTCGTTGTCGTGATCAGCGTCGAATGGAGATGTCAAAAATGCCCTCATATGTGAAAAATCTCGACCATCGAATTTCCCCATATAATCGCACTAAGCCCCCGACTCCAAACTTCGAGAGCCCATATCTCCGTTAATTCAGCACTTTTTGCAGATAAGAGCTCGTTATCGTGATCAGCGTCGAATGGAGATGTCAAAAATGCCCTCATATGTGAAAAATCTCGACCATCGAATTTTCCCATATAATCGCACTAAGCCCCCGACTCCAAATTTCGGGAGTCCATATCTCCGTTAATTCAGCACTTTTTGAAGATAAGAGCTCGTTATCGTGATCAGCGTCGAATGGAGATGTCAAAAATGCCCTCATATGTGAAAAATCTCGACCATCGAATTTTCCCATATAATCGCACTAAGTCCCCGACTCCAAACTTCGGGAGCCCATATCTCCGTTATTTCAGCACTTTTTGCAGATAAGAGCTCGTTATCGTGATCAGCGTCGAATGGAGATGTCAAAAATGCCCTCATATGTGAAAAATCTCGCCCATCGAATTTTCCCATATAATCGCAATGAGTCCCCGACTCCAAATTTCGGGAGCCCATATCTCCGTTAATTCCGCACTTTTTGCAGATAAGAGCTCGTTATCGTGATCAGCGTCGAATAGAGATGTCAAAAATGCCCTCATATGTGAAAAATCTCGACCATCGAATTTCCCCATATAATCGCACTAAGCCCCCGACTCCAAACTTCGAGAGCCCATATCTCCGTTAATTCAGCACTTTTTGCAGATAAGAGCTCGTTATCGTGATCAGCGTCGAATGGAGATGTCAAAAATGCCCTCATATGTGAAAAATCTCGACCATCGAATTTTCCCATATAATAGCACTAAGTCCCCGACTCCAAACTTCGAGAGCCCATATCTCCGTTAATTCAGCACTTTTTGCAGATAAGAGCTCGTTGTCGTGATCAGCGTCGAATGGAGATGTCAAAAATGCCCTCATATGTGAAAAATCTCGACCATCGAATTTTCCCATATAATCGCACTAAGTCCCCGACTCCAAACTTCGGGAGCCCATATCTCCGTTAATTCAGCACTTTTTGCAGATAAGAGCTCGTTATCGTGATCAGCGTCGAATGGAGATGTCAAAAATGCCCTCATATGTGAAAAATCTCGCCCATCGAATTTTCCCATATAATCGCACTAAGCCCCCGACTCCAAATTTCGGGAGTCCATATCTCCGTTAATTCAGCACTTTTCGAAGATAAGAGCTCGTTATCGTGATCAGCGTCGAATATAGATGTCAAAAATGCCCTCATATGTGAAAAATCTCGACCATCGAATTTTCCCATATAATCGCACTAAGCCGACTCCAAACTTCGAGAGCCCATATCTCCGTTAATTCAGCACTTTTTGCAGATAAGAGCTCGTTATCGTGATCAGCGTCGAATGGAGATGTCAAAAATGCCCTCATATGTGAAAAATCTCGACCATCGAATTTTCCCATATAATCGCACTAAGTCCCCGACTCCAAACTTCGGGAGCCCATATCTCCGTTATTTCAGCACTTTTTGCAGATAAGAGCTCGTTATCGTGATCAGCGTCGAATGGAGATGTCAAAAATGCCCTCATATGTGAAAAATCTCGCCCATCGAATTTTCCCATATAATCGCAATGAGTCCCCGACTCCAAATTTCGGGAGCCCATATCTCCGTTAATTCAGCACTTTTTGCAGATAAGAGCTCGTTATCGTGATCAGCGTCGAATAGAGATGTCAAAAATGCCCTCATATGTGAAAAATCTCGACCATCGAATTTTCCCATATAATCGCACTAAGCCCCCGACTCCAAACTTCGAGAGCCCATATCTCCGTTAATTCAGCACTTTTTGCAGAATATCGTGATCAGCGTCGAATGGAGATGTCAAAAATGCCCTCATATGTGAAAAATCTCGACCATCGAATTTTCCCATATAATCGCACTAAGCCCCCGACTCCAAATTTCGGGAGTCCATATCTCCGTTAATTCAGCACTTTTTGAAGATAAGAGCTCGTTATCGTGATCAGCGTCGAATGGAGATGTCAAAAATGCCCTCATATGTGAAAAATCTCGACCATCGAATTTTCCCATATAATCGCACTAAGTCCCCGACTCCAAACTTCGGGAGCCCATATCTCCGTTATTTCAGCACTTTTTGCAGATAAGAGCTCGTTATCGTGATCAGCGTCGAATGGAGATGTCAAAAATGCCCTCATATGTGAAAAATCTCGCCCATCGAATTTTCCCATATAATCGCAATGAGTCCCCGACTCCAAATTTCGGGAGCCCATATCTCCGTTAATTCAGCACTTTTTGCAGATAAGAGCTCGTTATCGTGATCAGCGTCGAATAGAGATGTCAAAAATGCCCTCATATGTGAAAAATCTCGACCATCGAATTTTCCCATATAATCGCACTAAGCCCCCGACTCCAAACTTCGAGAGCCCATATCTCCGCTAATTCAGCACTTATTGCAAATAAGAGCTCGTTATCGTGATCAGCGTCGAATGGAGATGTCAAAAATGCCCTCATATGTGAAAAATCTCGACCATCGAATTTTCCCATATAATCGCACTAAGTCCCCGACTCCAAACTTCGGGAGCCCATATCTCCGTTATTTCAGCACTTTTTGCAGATAAGAGCTCGTTATCGTGATCAGCGTCGAATGGAGATGTCAAAAATGCCCTCATATGTGAAAAATCTCGACCATCGAATTTTCCCATATAATCGCACTAAGCCCCCGACTCCAAATTTCGGGAGCTCATATCTCCGTTATTTCAGCACTTTTTGCAGATAAGAGCTCGTTATCGTGATCAGCGTCGAATGGAGATGTCAAAAATGCCCTCATATGTGAAAAATCTCGACCATCGAATTTTCCCATATAATCGCACTAAGCCCCCGACTCCAAACTTCGGGAGCCCATATCTCCGTTATTTCAGCACTTTTTGAAGATAAGAGCCCATTATCGTGATCAGCGTCGAATGGAGATGTCAAAAATGCCCTCATATGTGAAAAATCTCGACCATCGAATTTTCCCATATAATCGCACTAAGCCCCCGACTCCAAACTTCGAGAGCCCATATCTCCGCTAATTCAGCACTTTTTGCAGATAAGAGCTCGTTATCGTGATCAGCGTCGAATGGAGATGTCAAAAATGCCCTCATATGTGAAAAATCTCGACCATCGAATTTTCCCATATAATCGCACTAAGCCCCCGACTCCAAATTTCGGGAGCCCATATCTCCGTTATTTCAGCACTTTTTGCAGATAAGAGCTCGTTATCGTGATCAGCGTCGAATGGAGATGTCAAAAATGCCCTCATATGTGAAAAATCTCGACCATCGAATTTTCCCATATAATCGCACTAAGTCCCCGACTCCAAACTTCGGGAGCCCATATCTCCGTTATTTCAGCACTTTTTGCAGATAAGAGCTCGTTATCGTGATCAGCGTCGAATGGAGATGTCAAAAATGCCCTCATATGTGAAAAATCTCGACCATCGAATTTTCCCATATAATCGCACTAAGCCCCCGACTCCAAATTTCGGGAGCCCATATCTCCGTTATTTCAGCACTTTTTGCAGATAAGAGCTCGTTATCGTGATCAGCGTCGAATGGAGATGTCAAAAATGCCCTCATATGTGAAAAATCTCGACCATCGAATTTTCCCATATAATCGCACTAAGTCCCCGACTCCAAACTTCGGGAGCCCATATCTCCGTTATTTCAGCACTTTTTGCAGATAAGAGCTCGTTATCGTGATCAGCGTCGAATGGAGATGTCAAAAATGCCCTCATATGTGAAAAATCTCGACCATCGAATTTTCCCATATAATCGCACTAAGCCCCCGACTCCAAATTTCGGGAGCCCATATCTCCGTTATTTCAGCACTTTTTGCAGATAAGAGCTCGTTATCGTGATCAGCGTCGAATGGAGATGTCAAAAATGCCCTCATATGTGAAAAATCTCGACCATCGAATTTTCCCATATAATCGCACTAAGTCCCCGACTCCAAACTTCGGGAGCCCATATCTCCGTTATTTCAGCACTTTTTGCAGATAAGAGCTCGTTATCGTGATCAGCGTCGAATGGAGATGTCAAAAATGCCCTCATATGTGAAAAATCTCGACCATCGAATTTTCCCATATAATCGCACTAAGCCCCCGACTCCAAATTTCGGGAGCCCATATCTCCGTTATTTCAGCACTTTTTGCAGATAAGAGCTCGTTATCGTGATCAGCGTCGAATGGAGATGTCAAAAATGCCCTCATATGTGAAAAATCTCGACCATCGAATTTTCCCATATAATCGCACTAAGTCCCCGACTCCAAACTTCGGGAGCCCATATCTCCGTTATTTCAGCACTTTTTGCAGATAAGAGCTCGTTATCGTGATCAGCGTCGAATGGAGATGTCAAAAATGCCCTCATATGTGAAAAATCTCGACCATCGAATTTTCCCATATAATCGCACTAAGCCCCCGACTCCAAATTTCGGGAGCTCATATCTCCGTTATTTCAGCACTTTTTGCAGATAAGAGCTCGCTATCGTGATCAGCGTCGAATGGAGATGTCAAAAATGCCCTCATATGTGAAAAATCTCGACCATCGAATTTTCCCATATAATCGCACTAAGCCCCCGACTCCAAATTTCGGGAGCCCATATCTCCGTTATTTCAGCACTTTTTGAAGATAAGAGCCCATTATCGTGATCAGCGTCGAATGGAGATGTCAAAAATGCCCTCATATGTGAAAAATCTCGACCATCGAATTTTCCCATATAATAGCACTAAGTCCCCGACTCCAAACTTCGAGAGCCCATATCTCCGTTAATTCAGCACTTTTTGCAGATAAGAGCTCGTTGTCGTGATCAGCGTCGAATGGAGATGTCAAAAATGCCCTCATATGTGAAAAATCTCGACCATCGAATTTTCCCATATAATCGCACTAAGTCCCCGACTCCAAACTTCGGGAGCCCATATCTCCGTTAATTCAGCACTTTTTGCAGATAAGAGCTCGTTATCGTGATCAGCGTCGAATGGAGATGTCAAAAATGCCCTCATATGTGAAAAATCTCTCCCATCGAATTTTCCCATATAATCGCACTAAGCCCCCGACTCCAAACTTCGAGAGCCCATATCTCCGTTAATTCAGCACTTTTTGCAGATAAGAGCTCGTTATCGTGATCAGCGTCGAATAGAGATGTCAAAAATGCCCTCATATGTGAAAAATCTCGACCATCGAATTTTCCCATATAATCGCACTAAGCCCCCGACTCCAAACTTCGAGAGCCCATATCTCCGTTAATTCAGCACTTTTTGCAGATAAGAGCTCGTTATCGTGATCAGCGTCGAATGGAGATGTCAAAAATGCCCTCATATGTGAAAAATCTCGACCATCGAATTTTCCCATATAATAGCACTAAGTCCCCGACTCCAAACTTCGGGAGCCCATATCTCCGTTAATTCAGCACTTTTTGCAGATAAGAGCTCGTTATCGTGATCAGCGTCGAATGGAGATGTCAAAAATGCCCTCATATGTGAAAAATCTCGCCCATCGAATTTTCCCATATAATCGCACTAAGCCCCCGACTCCAAATTTCGGGAGTCCATATCTCCGTTAATTCAGCACTTTTTGCAGATAAGAGCTCGTTATCGTGATCAGCGTCGAATGGAGATGTCAAAAATGCCCTCATATGTGAAAAATCTCGACCATCGAATTTTCCCATATAATCGCACTAAGCCCCCGACTCCAAATTTCGGGAGCCCATATCTCCGTTATTTCAGCACTTTTTGCAGATAAGAGCTCGTTATCGTGATCAGCGTCGAATGGAGATGTCAAAAATGCCCTCATATGTGAAAAATCTCGACCATCGAATTTTCCCATATAATCGCACTAAGTCCCCGACTCCAAACTTCGGGAGCCCATATCTCCGTTATTTCAGCACTTTTTGCAGATAAGAGCTCGTTATCGTGATCAGCGTCGAATGGAGATGTCAAAAATGCCCTCATATGTGAAAAATCTCGACCATCGAATTTTCCCATATAATCGCACTAAGCCCCCGACTCCAAATTTCGGGAGCCCATATCTCCGTTATTTCAGCACTTTTTGCAGATAAGAGCTCGTTATCGTGATCAGCGTCGAATGGAGATGTCAAAAATGCCCTCATATGTGAAAAATCTCGACCATCGAATTTTCCCATATAATCGCACTAAGTCCCCGACTCCAAACTTCGAGAGCCCATATCTCCGCTAATTCAGCACTTTTTGCAGATAAGAGCTCGTTATCGTGATCAGCGTCGAATGGAGATGTCAAAAATGCCCTCATATGTGAAAAATCTCGACCATCGAATTTTCCCATATAATCGCACTAAGCCCCCGACTCCAAATTTCGGGAGCCCATATCTCCGTTATTTCAGCACTTTTTGCAGATAAGAGCTCGTTATCGTGATCAGCGTCGAATGGAGATGTCAAAAATGCCCTCATATGTGAAAAATCTCGACCATCGAATTTTCCCATATAATCGCACTAAGTCCCCGACTCCAAACTTCGGGAGCCCATATCTCCGTTATTTCAGCACTTTTTGCAGATAAGAGCTCGTTATCGTGATCAGCGTCGAATGGAGATGTCAAAAATGCCCTCATATGTGAAAAATCTCGACCATCGAATTTTCCCATATAATCGCACTAAGCCCCCGACTCCAAATTTCGGGAGCCCATATCTCCGTTATTTCAGCACTTTTTGCAGATAAGAGCTCGTTATCGTGATCAGCGTCGAATGGAGATGTCAAAAATGCCCTCATATGTGAAAAATCTCGACCATCGAATTTTCCCATATAATCGCACTAAGTCCCCGACTCCAAACTTCGGGAGCCCATATCTCCGTTATTTCAGCACTTTTTGCAGATAAGAGCTCGTTATCGTGATCAGCGTCGAATGGAGATGTCAAAAATGCCCTCATATGTGAAAAATCTCGACCATCGAATTTTCCCATATAATCGCACTAAGCCCCCGACTCCAAATTTCGGGAGCTCATATCTCCGTTATTTCAGCACTTTTTGCAGATAAGAGCTCGCTATCGTGATCAGCGTCGAATGGAGATGTCAAAAATGCCCTCATATGTGAAAAATCTCGACCATCGAATTTTCCCATATAATCGCACTAAGCCCCCGACTCCAAATTTCGGGAGCCCATATCTCCGTTATTTCAGCACTTTTTGAAGATAAGAGCCCATTATCGTGATCAGCGTCGAATGGAGATGTCAAAAATGCCCTCATATGTGAAAAATCTCGACCATCGAATTTTCCCATATAATAGCACTAAGTCCCCGACTCCAAACTTCGAGAGCCCATATCTCCGTTAATTCAGCACTTTTTGCAGATAAGAGCTCGTTGTCGTGATCAGCGTCGAATGGAGATGTCAAAAATGCCCTCATATGTGAAAAATCTCGACCATCGAATTTTCCCATATAATCGCACTAAGTCCCCGACTCCAAACTTCGGGAGCCCATATCTCCGTTAATTCAGCACTTTTTGCAGATAAGAGCTCGTTATCGTGATCAGCGTCGAATGGAGATGTCAAAAATGCCCTCATATGTGAAAAATCTCTCCCATCGAATTTTCCCATATAATCGCACTAAGCCCCCGACTCCAAACTTCGAGAGCCCATATCTCCGTTAATTCAGCACTTTTTGCAGATAAGAGCTCGTTATCGTGATCAGCGTCGAATAGAGATGTCAAAAATGCCCTCATATGTGAAAAATCTCGACCATCGAATTTTCCCATATAATCGCACTAAGCCCCCGACTCCAAACTTCGAGAGCCCATATCTCCGTTAATTCAGCACTTTTTGCAGATAAGAGCTCGTTATCGTGATCAGCGTCGAATGGAGATGTCAAAAATGCCCTCATATGTGAAAAATCTCGACCATCGAATTTTCCCATATAATAGCACTAAGTCCCCGACTCCAAACTTCGGGAGCCCATATCTCCGTTAATTCAGCACTTTTTGCAGATAAGAGCTCGTTATCGTGATCAGCGTCGAATGGAGATGTCAAAAATGCCCTCATATGTGAAAAATCTCGCCCATCGAATTTTCCCATATAATCGCACTAAGCCCCCGACTCCAAATTTCGGGAGTCCATATCTCCGTTAATTCAGCACTTTTCGTTATCGTGATCAGCGTCGAATATAGATGTCAAAAATGCCCTCATATGTGAAAAATCTCGACCATCGAATTTTCCCATATAATCGCACTAAGCCGACTCCAAACTTCGAGAGCCCATATCTCCGTTAATTCAGCACTTTTTGCAGATAAGAGCTCGTTATCGTGATCAGCGTCGAATGGAGATGTCAAAAATGCCCTCATATGTGAAAAATCTCGACCATCGAATTTTCCCATATAATCGCACTAAGTCCCCGACTCCAAACTTCGGGAGCCCATATCTCCGTTATTTCAGCACTTTTTGCAGATAAGAGCTCGTTATCGTGATCAGCGTCGAATGGAGATGTCAAAAATGCCCTCATATGTGAAAAATCTCGCCCATCGAATTTTCCCATATAATCGCAATGAGTCCCCGACTCCAAATTTCGGGAGCTCATATCTCCGTTATTTCAGCACTTTTTGCAGATAAGAGCTCGCTATCGTGATCAGCGTCGAATGGAGATGTCAAAAATGCCCTCATATGTGAAAAATCTCGACCATCGAATTTTCCCATATAATCGCACTAAGCCCCCGACTCCAAATTTCGGGAGCCCATATCTCCGTTATTTCAGCACTTTTTGAAGATAAGAGCCCATTATCGTGATCAGCGTCGAATGGAGATGTCAAAAATGCCCTCATATGTGAAAAATCTCGCCCATCGAATTTTCCCATATAATCGCACTAAGCCCCCGACTCCAAACTTCGAGAGCCCATATCTCCGCTAATTCAGCACTTTTTGCAGATAAGAGCTCGTTATCGTGATCAGCGTCGAATGGAGATGTCAAAAATGCCCTCATATGTGAAAAATCTCGACCATCGAATTTTCCCATATAATCGCACTAAGCCCCCGACTCCAAATTTCGGGAGCCCATATCTCCGTTATTTCAGCACTTTTTGAAGATAAGAGCCCATTATCGTGATCAGCGTCGAATGGAGATGTCAAAAATGCCCTCATATGTGGAAAATCTCGACCATCGAATTTTCCCATATAATCGCACTAAGCCCCCGACTCCAAACTTCGAGAGCCCATATCTCCGCTAATTCAGCACTTTTTGCAGATAAGAGCTCGTTATCGTGATCAGCGTCGAATGGAGATGTCAAAAATGCCCTCATATGTGAAAAATCTCGCCCATCGAATTTTCCCATATAATCGCAATGAGTCCCCGACTCCAAACTTCGGGAGTCCATATCTCCGTTAATTCAGCACTTTTTGAAGATAAGAGCTCGTTATCGTGATCAGCGTCGAATGGAGATGTCAAAAATGCCCTCATATGTGAAAAATCTCGACCATCGAATTTTCCCATATAATCGCACTAAGCCCCCGACTCCAAATTTCGGGAGCCCATATCTCCGTTAATTCAGCACTTTTTGAAGATAAGAGCTCGTTATCGTGATCAGCGTCGAATGGAGATGTCAAAAATGCCCTCATATGTGAAAAATCTCGACCATCGAATTTTCCCATATAATCGCACTAAGCCCCCGACTCCAAATTTCGGGAGCTCATATCTCCGTTATTTCAGCACTTTTTGCAGATAAGAGCTCGCTATCGTGATCAGCGTCGAATGGAGATGTCAAAAATGCCCTCATATGTGAAAAATCTCGACCATCGAATTTTCCCATATAATCGCACTAAGCCCCCGACTCCAAATTTCGGGAGCCCATATCTCCGTTATTTCAGCACTTTTTGAAGATAAGAGCCCATTATCGTGATCAGCGTCGAATGGAGATGTCAAAAATGCCCTCATATGTGAAAAATCTCGACCATCGAATTTTCCCATATAATCGCACTAAGTCCCCGACTCCAAACTTCGGGAGCCCATATCTCCGTTAATTCAGCACTTTTTGAAGATAAGAGCTCGTTATCGTGATCAGCGTCGAATAGAGATGTCAAAAATGCCCTTATATGTGAAAAATCTCGACCATCGAATTTTCCCATATACTCGCACCAAGCCCCCGACTCCAAACTTCGGGAGCACATATCTCCGTTATCGTGATCAGCGTCGAATGGAGATGTCAAAAATGCCCTCATATGTGAAAAATCTCGACCATCGAATTTTCCCATATAATCGCACTAAGTCCCCGACTCCAAACTTCGGGAGCCCATATCTCCGTTAATTCGGCACTTTTTGCAGATAAGAGCTCGTTATCGTGATCAGCGTCGAATGGAGATGTCAAAAATGCCCTCATATGTGAAAAATCTCGACCATCGAATTTTCCCATATAATCGCACTAAGCCCCCGACTCCAAATTTCGGGAGTCCATATCTCCGTTAATTCAGCACTTTTCGAAGATAAGAGCTCGTTATCGTGATCAGCGTCGAATATAGATGTCAAAAATGCCCTCATATGTGAAAAATCTCGACCATCGAATTTTCCCATATAATCGCACTAAGCCCCCGACTCCAAACTTCGAGAGCCCATATCTCCGTTAATTCAGCACTTTTTGCAGATAAGAGCTCGTTATCGTGATCAGCGTCGAATGGAGATGTCAAAAATGCCCTCATATGTGAAAAATCTCGCCCATCGAATTTTCCCATATAATCGCAATGAGTCCCCGACTCCAAATTTCGGGAGCCCATATCTCCGATATTTCAGCACTTTTTGCAGATAAGAGCTCGTTATCGTGATCAGCGTCGAATATAGATGTCAAAAATGCCCTCATATGTGAAAAATCTCGACCATCGAATTTTCCCATATAATCGCACTAAGCCCCCGACTCCAAACTTCGAGAGCCCATATCTCCGTTAATTCAGCACTTTTTGCAGATAAGAGCTCGTTATCGTGATCAGCGTCGAATGGAGATGTCAAAAATGCCCTCATATGTGAAAAATCTCGACCATCGAATTTTCCCATATAATCGCACTAAGCCCCCGACTCCAAATTTCGGGAGCCCATATCTCCGTTATTTCAGCACTTTTTGCAGATAAGAGCTCGTTATCGTGATCAGCGTCGAATGGAGATGTCAAAAATGCCCTCATATGTGAAAAATCTCGACCATCGAATTTTCCCATATAATCGCACTAAGTCCCCGACTCCAAACTTCGGGAGCCCATATCTCCGTTAATTCAGCACTTTTCGTTATCGTGATCAGCGTCGAATATAGATGTCAAAAATGCCCTCATATGTGAAAAATCTCGACCATCGAATTTTCCCATATAATCGCACTAAGCCGACTCCAAACTTCGAGAGCCCATATCTCCGTTAATTCAGCACTTTTTGCAGATAAGAGCTCGTTATCGTGATCAGCGTCGAATGGAGATGTCAAAAATGCCCTCATATGTGAAAAATCTCGACCATCGAATTTTCCCATATAATCGCACTAAGTCCCCGACTCCAAACTTCGGGAGCCCATATCTCCGTTATTTCAGCACTTTTTGCAGATAAGAGCTCGTTATCGTGATCAGCGTCGAATGGAGATGTCAAAAATGCCCTCATATGTGAAAAATCTCGCCCATCGAATTTTCCCATATAATCGCAATGAGTCCCCGACTCCAAATTTCGGGAGCTCATATCTCCGTTATTTCAGCACTTTTTGCAGATAAGAGCTCGCTATCGTGATCAGCGTCGAATGGAGATGTCAAAAATGCCCTCATATGTGAAAAATCTCGACCATCGAATTTTCCCATATAATCGCACTAAGCCCCCGACTCCAAATTTCGGGAGCCCATATCTCCGTTATTTCAGCACTTTTTGAAGATAAGAGCCCATTATCGTGATCAGCGTCGAATGGAGATGTCAAAAATGCCCTCATATGTGAAAAATCTCGCCCATCGAATTTTCCCATATAATCGCACTAAGCCCCCGACTCCAAACTTCGAGAGCCCATATCTCCGCTAATTCAGCACTTTTTGCAGATAAGAGCTCGTTATCGTGATCAGCGTCGAATGGAGATGTCAAAAATGCCCTCATATGTGAAAAATCTCGACCATCGAATTTTCCCATATAATCGCACTAAGCCCCCGACTCCAAATTTCGGGAGCCCATATCTCCGTTATTTCAGCACTTTTTGAAGATAAGAGCCCATTATCGTGATCAGCGTCGAATGGAGATGTCAAAAATGCCCTCATATGTGGAAAATCTCGACCATCGAATTTTCCCATATAATCGCACTAAGCCCCCGACTCCAAACTTCGAGAGCCCATATCTCCGCTAATTCAGCACTTTTTGCAGATAAGAGCTCGTTATCGTGATCAGCGTCGAATGGAGATGTCAAAAATGCCCTCATATGTGAAAAATCTCGCCCATCGAATTTTCCCATATAATCGCAATGAGTCCCCGACTCCAAACTTCGGGAGTCCATATCTCCGTTAATTCAGCACTTTTTGAAGATAAGAGCTCGTTATCGTGATCAGCGTCGAATGGAGATGTCAAAAATGCCCTCATATGTGAAAAATCTCGACCATCGAATTTTCCCATATAATCGCACTAAGTCCCCGACTCCAAACTTCAGGAGCCCATATCTCCGTTAATTCAGCACTTTTTGAAGATAAGAGCTCGTTATCGTGATCAGCGTCGAATGGAGATGTCAAAAATGCCCTCATATGTGAAAAATCTCGACCATCGAATTTTCCCATATAATCGCACTAAGCCCCCGACTCCAAATTTCGGGAGCTCATATCTCCGTTATTTCAGCACTTTTTGCAGATAAGAGCTCGCTATCGTGATCAGCGTCGAATGGAGATGTCAAAAATGCCCTCATATGTGAAAAATCTCGACCATCGAATTTTCCCATATAATCGCACTAAGCCCCCGACTCCAAATTTCGGGAGCCCATATCTCCGTTATTTCAGCACTTTTTGAAGATAAGAGCCCATTATCGTGATCAGCGTCGAATGGAGATGTCAAAAATGCCCTCATATGTGAAAAATCTCGACCATCGAATTTTCCCATATAATCGCACTAAGTCCCCGACTCCAAACTTCGGGAGCCCATATCTCCGTTAATTCAGCACTTTTTGAAGATAAGAGCTCGTTATCGTGATCAGCGTCGAATAGAGATGTCAAAAATGCCCTTATATGTGAAAAATCTCGACCATCGAATTTTCCCATATACTCGCACCAAGCCCCCGACTCCAAACTTCGGGAGCCCATATCTCCGTTATTTGAGCACTTATTGCAGATAAGAGCTCGTTATCGTGATCAGCGTCGAATGGAGATGTCAAAAATGCCCTCATATGTGAAAAATCTCGACCATCGAATTTTCCCATATAATCGCACTAAGTCCCCGACTCCAAACTTCGGGAGCCCATATCTCCGTTAATTCGGCACTTTTTGCAGATAAGAGCTCGTTATCGTGATCAGCGTCGAATGGAGATGTCAAAAATGCCCTCATATGTGAAAAATCTCGACCATCGAATTTTCCCATATAATCGCACTAAGCCCCCGACTCCAAATTTCGGGAGTCCATATCTCCGTTAATTCAGCACTTTTCGAAGATAAGAGCTCGTTATCGTGATCAGCGTCGAATATAGATGTCAAAAATGCCCTCATATGTGAAAAATCTCGACCATCGAATTTTCCCATATAATCGCACTAAGCCCCCGACTCCAAACTTCGAGAGCCCATATCTCCGTTAATTCAGCACTTTTTGCAGACAAGAGCTCGTTATCGTGATCAGCGTCGAATGGAGATGTCAAAAATGCCCTCATATGTGAAAAATCTCGCCCATCGAATTTTCCCATATAATCGCAATGAGTCCCCGACTCCAAATTTCGGGAGCCCATATCTCCGATATTTCAGCACTTTTTGCAGATAAGAGCTCGTTATCGTGATCAGCGTCGAATGGAGATGTCAAAAATGCCCTCATATGTGAAAAATCTCGCCCATCGAATTTTCCCATATAATCGCAATGAGTCCCCGACTCCAAATTTCGGGAGCCCATATCTCCGTTAATTCAGCACTTTTTGCAGATAAGAGCTCGTATCGTGATCAGCGTCGAATGGAGATGTCAAAAATGCCCTCATATGTGAAAAATCTCGACCATCGAATTTTCCCATATAATCGCACTAAGCCCCCGACTCCAAATTTCGGGAGTCCATATCTCCGTTAATTCAGCACTTTTCGAAGATAAGAGCTCGTTATCGTGATCAGCGTCGAATATAGATGTCAAAAATGCCCTCATATGTGAAAAATCTCGACCATCGAATTTTCCCATATAATCGCACTAAGCCCCCGACTCCAAACTTCGAGAGCCCATATCTCCGTTAATTCAGCACTTTTTGCAGATAAGAGCTCGTTATCGTGATCAGCGTCGAATGGAGATGTCAAAAATGCCCTCATATGTGAAAAATCTCGACCATCGAATTTTCCCATATAATCGCACTAAGCCCCCGACTCCAAATTTCGGGAGCCCATATCTCCGTTATTTCAGCACTTTTTGCAGATAAGAGCTCGTTATCGTGATCAGCGTCGAATGGAGATGTCAAAAATGCCCTCATATGTGAAAAATCTCGACCATCGAATTTTCCCATATAATCGCACTAAGTCCCCGACTCCAAACTTCGGGAGCCCATATCTCCGTTATTTCAGCACTTTTTGCAGATAAGAGCTCGTTATCGTGATCAGCGTCGAATGGAGATGTCAAAAATGCCCTCATATGTGAAAAATCTCGACCATCGAATTTTCCCATATAATCGCACTAAGCCCCCGACTCCAAATTTCGGGAGCTCATATCTCCGTTATTTCAGCACTTTTTGCAGATAAGAGCTCGTTATCGTGATCAGCGTCGAATGGAGATGTCAAAAATGCCCTCATATGTGAAAAATCTCGACCATCGAATTTTCCCATATAATCGCACTAAGCCCCCGACTCCAAATTTCGGGAGCCCATATCTCCGTTATTTCAGCACTTTTTGAAGATAAGAGCCCATTATCGTGATCAGCGTCGAATGGAGATGTCAAAAATGCCCTCATATGTGAAAAATCTCGACCATCGAATTTTCCCATATAATCGCACTAAGTCCCCGACTCCAAAATTCGGGAGCCCATATCTCCGTTATTTCAGCACTTTTTGCAGATAAGAGCTCGTTATCGTGATCAGCGTCGAATGGAGATGTGAAAAATGCCCTCATATGTGAAAAATCTCGACCATCGAATTTTCCCATATAATTGCACTAAGCCCCCGACTCCAAATTTCGGGAGCTCATATCTCCGTTATTTCAGCACTTTTTGCAGATAAGAGCTCGTTATCGTGATCAGCGTCGAATGGAGATGTCAAAAATGCCCTCATATGTGAAAAATCTCGACCATCGAATTTTCCCATATAATCGCACTAAGCCCCCGACTCCAAATTTCGGGAGCTCATATCTCCGTTATTTCAGCACTTTTTGCAGATAAGAGCTCGTTATCGTGATCAGCGTCGAATGGAGATGTCAAAAATGCCCTCATATGTGAAAAATCTCGACCATCGAATTTTCCCATATAATCGCACTAAGCCCCCGACTCCAAATTTCGGGAGCCCATATCTCCGTTATTTCAGCACTTTTTGAAGATAAGAGCCCATTATCGTGATCAGCGTCGAATGGAGATGTCAAAAATGCCCTCATATGTGAAAAATCTCGACCATCGAATTTTCCCATATAATCGCACTAAGCCCCCGATTCCAAACTTCGAGAGCCCATATCTCCGCTAATTCAGCACTTTTTGCAGATAAGAGCTCGTTATCGTGATCAGCGTCGAATGGAGATGTCAAAAATGCCCTCATATGTGAAAAATCTCGCCCATCGAATTTTCCCATATAATCGCAATGAGTCCCCGACTCCAAACTTCGGGAGCCCATATCTCCGTTATTTCAGCACTTTTTGCAGATAAGAGCTCGTTATCGTGATCAGCGTCGAATGGAGATGACAAAAATGCCCTCATATGTGAAAAATCTCGACCATCGAATTTTCCCATATAATCGCACTAAGCCCCCGACTCCAAATTTCGGGAGCCCATATCTCCGTTATTTTAGCACTTTTTGCAGATAAGAGCTCGTTATCGTGATCAGCGTCGAATGGAGATGTCAAAAATGCCCTCATATGTGAAAAATCTCAACCATCGAATTTTCCCATATATCGCACTAAGCCCCCGACTCCAAATTTCGGGAGTCCATATCTCCGTTAATTCAGCACTTTTCGAAGATAAGAGCTCGTTATCGTGATCAGCGTCGAATAGAGATGTCAAAAATGCCCTCATATGTGAAAAATCTCGACCATCGAATTTTCCCATATAATCGCACTAAGCCCCCGACTCCAAACTTCGAAAGCCCATATCTCCGCTAATTCAGCACTTTTTGCAGATAAGAGCTCGTTATCGTGATCAGCGTCGAATGGAGATGTCAAAAATGCCCTCATATGTGAAAAATCTCGACCATCGAATTTTCCCATATAATCGCACTAAGCCCCCGACTCCAAATTTCGGGAGCCCATATCTCCGTTATTTCAGCACTTTTTGCAGATAAGAGCTCGTTATCGTGATCAGCGTCGAATGGAGATGTCAAAAATGCCCTCATATGTGAAAAATCTCGACCATCGAATTTTCCCATATAATCGCACTAAGCCCCCGACTCCAAACTTCGGGAGCCCATATCTCCGTTATTTCAGCACTTTTTGAAGATAAGAGCCCATTATCGTGATCAGCGTCGAATGGAGATGTCAAAAATGCCCTCATATGTGAAAAATCTCGACCATCGAATTTTCCCATATAATCGCACTAAGCCCCCGACTCCAAACTTCGAGAGCCCATATCTCCGCTAATTCAGCACTTTTTGCAGATAAGAGCTCGTTATCGTGATCAGCGTCGAATGGAGATGTCAAAAATGCCCTCATATGTGAAAAATCTCGCCCATCGAATTTTCCCATATAATCGCAATGAGTCCCCGACTCCAAATTTCGGGAGCCCATATCTCCGTTATTTCAGCACTTTTTGCAGATAAGAGCTCGTTATCGTGATCAGCGTCGAATGGAGATGTCAAAAATGCCCTCATGTGTGAAAAATCTCGCCCATCGAATTTTCCCATATAATCGCAATGAGTCCCCGACTCCAAATTTCGGGAGCCCATATCTCCGTTAATTCAGCACTTTTTGCAGATAAGAGCTCGTTATCGTGATCAGCGTCGAATGGAGATGTCAAAAATGCCCTCATATGTGAAAAATCTCGACCATCGAATTTTCCCATATAATCGCACTAAGCCCCCGACTCCAAACTTCCAGAGCCCATATCTCCGTTAATTCAGCACTTTTTGCAGATAAGAGCTCATTATCGTGATCAGCGTCGAATGGAGATGTCAAAAATGCCCTCATATGTGAAAAATCTCGACCATCGAATTTTCCCATATAATCGCACCAAGTCCCCGACTCCAAACTTCGAGAGCCCATATCTCCGTTAATTCAGCACTTTTTGCAGATAAGAGCTCGTTATCGTGATCAGCGTCGAATGGAGATGTCAAAAATGCCCTCATATGTGAAAAATCTCGACCATCGAATTTTCCCATATAATCGCACTAAGCCCCCGACTCCAAATTTCGGGAGCCCATATCTCCGTTATTTCAGCACTTTTTGCAGATAAGAGCTCGTCATCGTGATCAGCGTCGAATGGAGATGTCAAAAATGCCCTCATATGTGAAAAATCTCGACCATCGAATTTTCCCATATAATCGCACTAAGTCCCCGACTCCAAACTTCGGGAGATCATATCTCCGTTATTTCAGCACTTTTTGCAGATAAGAGCTCGTTATCGTGATCAGCGTCGAATGGAGATGTCAAAAATGCCCTCATATGTGAAAAATCTCGACCATCGAATTTTCCCATATAATCGCACTAAGCCCCCGACTCCAAATTTCGGGAGCCCATATCTCCGTTAATTCAGCACTTTTTGAAGATAAGAGCTCGTTATCGTGATCAGCGTCGAGTGGAGATGTCAAAAATGCCCTCATATGTGAAAAATCTCGCCCATCGAATTTTCCCATATAATCGCAATGAGTCCCCGACTCCAAATTTCGGGAGCCCATATCTCCGTTATTTCAGCACTTTTTGCAGATAAGAGCTCGTTATCGTGATCAGCGTCGAATGGAGATGTCAAAAATGCCCTCATATGTGAAAAATCTCAACCATCGAATTTTCCCATATATCGCACTAAGCCCCCGACTCCAAATTTCGGGAGTCCATATCTCCGTTAATTCAGCACTTTTCGAAGATAAGAGCTCGTTATCGTGATCAGCGTCGAATGGAGATGTCAAAAATGCCCTCATATGTGAAAAATCTCGACCATCGAATTTTCCCATATAATCGCACTAAGCCCCCGACTCCAAATTTCGGGAGCCCATATCTCCGTTATTTCAGCACTTTTTGAAGATAAGAGCCCATTATCGTGATCAGCGTCGAATGGAGATGTCAAAAATGCCCTCATATGTGAAAAATCTCGACCATCGAATTTTCCCATATAATCGCACTAAGCCCCCGACTCCAAACTTCGAGAGCCCATATCTCCGCTAATTCAGCACTTTTTGCAGATAAGAGCTCGTTATCGTGATCAGCGTCGAATGGAGATGTCAAAAATGCCCTCATATGTGAAAAATCTCGCCCATCGAATTTTCCCATATAATCGCAATGAGTCCCCGACTCCAAACTTCGGGAGCCCATATCTCCGTTATTTCAGCACTTTTTGCAGATAAGAGCTCGTTATCGTGATCAGCGTCGAATGGAGATGTCAAAAATGCCCTCATATGTGAAAAATCTCGACCATCGAATTTTCCCATATAATCGCACTAAGCCCCCGACTCCAAATTTCGGGACCCCATATCTCCATTATTTCAGCACTTTTTGCAGATAAGAGCTCGTTATCGTGATCAGCGTCGAATGGAGATGTCAAAAATGCCCTCATATGTGAAAAATCTCGACCATCGAATTTTCCCATATAATCGCACTAAGTCCCCGACTCCAAACTTCGGGAGCCCATATCTCCGTTATTTCAGCACTTTTTGCAGATAAAAGCTCGTTATCGTGATCAGCGTCGAATGGAGATGTCAAAAATGCCCTCATATGTGAAAAATCTCGACCATCGAATTTTCCCATATAATCGCACCAAGCCCCCGACTGCAAATTTCGGGAGCTCATATCTCCGTTATTTCAGCACTTTTTGCAGATAAGAGCTCGTTATCGTGATCAGCGTCGAATGGAGATGTCAAAAATGCCCTCATATGTGAAAAATCTCGACCATCGAATTTTCCCATATAATCGCACTAAGCCCCCGACTCCAAATTTCGGGAGCCCATATCTCCGTTATTTCAGCACTTTTTGAAGATAAGAGCCCATTATCGTGATCAGCGTCGAATGGAGATGTCAAAAATGCCCTCATATGTGAAAAATCTCGACCATCGAATTTTCCCATATAATCGCACTAAGTCCCCGACTCCAAACTTCGGGAGCCCATATCTCCGTTATTTCAGCACTTTTTGCAGATAAGAGCTCGTTATCGTGATCAGCGTCGAATGGAGATGTCAAAAATGCCCTCATATGTGAAAAATCTCGAACATCGAATTTTCCCATATAATCGCACTAAGCCCCCGACTCCAAATTTCGGGAGCTCATATCTCCGTTATTTCAGCACTTTTTGCAGATAAGAGCTCGTTATCGTGCGCAGCGTCGAATGGAGATGTCAAAAATGCCCTCATATGTGAAAAATCTCGACCATCGAATTTTCCTATATAATCGCACTAAGCCCCCGACTCCAAATTTCGGGAGCTCATATCTCCGTTATTTCAGCACTTTTTGCAGATAAGAGCTCGTTATCGTGATCAGCGTCGAATGGAGATGTCAAAAATGCCCTCATATGTGAAAAATCTCGACCATCGAATTTTCCCATATAATCGCACTAAGCCCCCGACTCCAAATTTCGGGAGCCCATATCTCCGTTATTTCAGCACTTTTTGAAGATAAGAGCCCATTATCGTGATCAGCGTCGAATGGAGATGTCAAAAATGCCCTCATATGTGAAAAATCTCGCCCATCGAATTTTCCCATATAATCGCAATGAGTCCCCGACTCCAAATTTCGGGAGCCCATATCTCCGTTATTTCAGCACTTTTTGCAGATAAGAGCTCGTTATCGTGATCAGCGTCGAATGGAGATGTCAAAAATGCCCTCATATGTGAAAAATCTCGACCATCGAATTTTCCCATATAATCGCACTAAGCCCCCGACTCCAAATTTCGGGAGCCCATATCTCCGTTATTTCAGCACTTTTTGCAGATAAGAGCTCGTTATCGTGATCAGCGTCGAATAGAGATGTCAAAAATGCCCTCATATGTGAAAAATCTCGACCATCGAATTTTCCCATATAATCGCACTAAGCCCCCGACTCCAAACTTCGAGAGCCCATATCTCCGTTAATTCAGCACTTTTTGCAGATAAGAGCTCGTTATCGTGATCAGCGTCGAATGGAGATGTCAAAAATGCCCTCATATGTGAAAAATCTCAACCATCGAATTTTCCCATATATCGCACTAAGCCCCCGACTCCAAATTTCGGGAGTCCATATCTCCGTTAATTCAGCACTTTTCGAAGATAAGAGCTCGTTATCGTGATCAGCGTCGAATGGAGATGTCAAAAATGCCCTCATATGTGAAAAATCTCGACCATCGAATTTTCCCATATAATCGCACTAAGCCCCCGACTCCAAATTTCGGGAGCCCATATCTCCGTTATTTCAGCACTTTTTGAAGATAAGAGCCCATTATCGTGATCAGCGTCGAATGGAGATGTCAAAAATGCCCTCATATGTGAAAAATCTCGACCATCGAATTTTCCCATATAATCGCACTAAGCCCCCGACTCCAAACTTCGAGAGCCCATATCTCCGCTAATTCAGCACTTTTTGCAGATAAGAGCTCGTTATCGTGATCAGCGTCGAATGGAGATGTCAAAAATGCCCTCATATGTGAAAAATCTCGCCCATCGAATTTTCCCATATAATCGCAATGAGTCCCCGACTCCAAACTTCGGGAGCCCATATCTCCGTTATTTCAGCACTTTTTGCAGATAAGAGCTCGTTATCGTGATCAGCGTCGAATGGAGATGTCAAAAATGCCCTCATATGTGAAAAATCTCGACCATCGAATTTTCCCATATAATCGCACTAAGCCCCCGACTCCAAATTTCGGGAGCCCATATCTCCGTTATTTCAGCACTTTTTGAAGATAAGAGCCCATTATCGTGATCAGCGTCGAATGGAGATGTCAAAAATGCCCTCATATGTGAAAAATCTCGACCATCGAATTTTCCCATATAATCGCACTAAGTCCCCGACTCCAAACTTCGGGAGCCCATATCTCCGTTATTTCAGCACTTTTTGCAGATAAGAGCTCGTTATCGTGATCAGCGTCGAATGGAGATGTCAAAAATGCCCTCATATGTGAAAAATCTCGACCATCGAATTTTCCCATATAATCGCACTAAGCCCCCGACTCCAAATTTCGGGAGCTCATATCTCCGTTATTTCAGCACTTTTTGCAGATAAGAGCTCGTTATCGTGATCAGCGTCGAATGGAGATGTCAAAAATGCCCTCATATGTGAAAAATCTCGACCATCGAATTTTCCTATATAATCGCACTAAGCCCCCGACTCCAAATTTCGGGAGCTCATATCTCCGTTATTTCAGCACTTTTTGCAGATAAGAGCTCGTTATCGTGATCAGCGTCGAATGGAGATGTCAAAAATGCCCTCATATGTGAAAAATCTCGACCATCGAATTTTCCCATATAATCGCACTAAGCCCCCGACTCCAAATTTCGGGAGCCCATATCTCCGTTATTTCAGCACTTTTTGAAGATAAGAGCCCATTATCGTGATCAGCGTCGAATGGAGATGTCAAAAATGCCCTCATATGTGAAAAATCTCGACCATCGAATTTTCCCATATAATCGCACTAAGCCCCCGATTCCAAACTTCGAGAGCCCATATCTCCGCTAATTCAGCACTTTTTGCAGATAAGAGCTCGTTATCGTGATCAGCGTCGAATGGAGATGTCAAAAATGCCCTCATATGTGAAAAATCTCGCCCATCGAATTTTCCCATATAATCGCAATGAGTCCCCGACTCCAAATTTCGGGAGCCCATATCTCCGTTATTTCAGCACTTTTTGCAGATAAGAGCTCGTTATCGTGATCAGCGTCGAATGGAGATGTCAAAAATGCCCTCATGTGTGAAAAATCTCGCCCATCGAATTTTCCCATATAATCGCAATGAGTCCCCGACTCCAAATTTCGGGAGCCCATATCTCCGTTAATTCAGCACTTTTTGCAGATAAGAGCTCGTTATCGTGATCAGCGTCGAATGGAGATGTCAAAAATGCCCTCATATGTGAAAAATCTCGACCATCGAATTTTCCCATATAATCGCACTAAGCCCCCGACTCCAAACTTCCAGAGCCCATATCTCCGTTAATTCAGCACTTTTTGCAGATAAGAGCTCATTATCGTGATCAGCGTCGAATGGAGATGTCAAAAATGTCCTCATATGTGAAAAATCTCGACCATCGAATTTTCCCATATAATCGCACTAAGCCCCCGACTCCAAATTTCGGGAGCCCATATCTCCGTTAATTCAGCACTTTTTGAAGATAAGAGCTCGTTATCGTGATCAGCGTCGAGTGGAGATGTCAAAAATGCCCTCATATGTGAAAAATCTCGCCCATCGAATTTTCCCATATAATCGCAATGAGTCCCCGACTCCAAATTTCGGGAGCCCATATCTCCGTTATTTCAGCACTTTTTGCAGATAAGAGCTCGTTATCGTGATCAGCGTCGAATGGAGATGTCAAAAATGCCCTCATGTGTGAAAAATCTCGCCCATCGAATTTTCCCATATAATCGCAATGAGTCCCCGACTCCAAATTTCGGGAGCCCATATCTCCGTTAATTCAGCACTTTTTGCAGATAAGAGCTCGTTATCGTGATCAGCGTCGAATGGAGATGTCAAAAATGCCCTCATATGTGAAAAATCTCGACCATCGAATTTTCCCATATAATCGCACTAAGCCCCCGACTCCAAACTTCCAGAGCCCATATCTCCGTTAATTCAGCACTTTTTGCAGATAAGAGCTCATTATCGTGATCAGCGTCGAATGGAGATGTCAAAAATGTCCTCATATGTGAAAAATCTCGACCATCGAATTTTCCCATATAATCGCACTAAGCCCCCGACTCCAAACTTCGGGAGCCCATATCTCCGTTATTTCAGCACTTTTTGCAGATAAGAGCTCGTTATCGTGATCAGCGTCGAATGGAGATGTCAAAAATGCCCTCATATGTGAAAAATCTCGACCATCGAATTTTCCCATATAATCGCACTAAGCCCCCGACTCCAAATTTCGGGAGCTCATATCTCCGTTATTTCAGCACTTTTTGCAGATAAGAGCTCGTTATCGTGATCAGCGTCGAATGGAGATGTCAAAAATGCCCTCATATGTGAAAAATCTCGACCATCGAATTTTCCTATATAATCGCACTAAGCCCCCGACTCCAAATTTCGGGAGCTCATATCTCCGTTATTTCAGCACTTTTTGCAGATAAGAGCTCGTTATCGTGATCAGCGTCGAATGGAGATGTCAAAAATGCCCTCATATGTGAAAAATCTCGACCATCGAATTTTCCCATATAATCGCACTAAGCCCCCGACTCCAAATTTCGGGAGCCCATATCTCCGTTATTTCAGCACTTTTTGAAGATAAGAGCCCATTATCGTGATCAGCGTCGAATGGAGATGTCAAAAATGCCCTCATATGTGAAAAATCTCGACCATCGAATTTTCCCATATAATCGCACTAAGCCCCCGATTCCAAACTTCGAGAGCCCATATCTCCGCTAATTCAGCACTTTTTGCAGATAAGAGCTCGTTATCGTGATCAGCGTCGAATGGAGATGTCAAAAATGCCCTCATATGTGAAAAATCTCGCCCATCGAATTTTCCCATATAATCGCAATGAGTCCCCGACTCCAAACTTCGGGAGCCCATATCTCCGTTATTTCAGCACTTTTTGCAGATAAGAGCTCGTTATCGTGATCAGCGTCGAATGGAGATGTCAAAAATGCCCTCATATGTGAAAAATCTCGACCATCGAATTTTCCCATATAATCGCACTAAGCCCCCGACTCCAAATTTCGGGAGCCCATATCTCCGTTATTTTAGCACTTTTTGCAGATAAGAGCTCGTTATCGTGATCAGCGTCGAATGGAGATGTCAAAAATGCCCTCATATGTGAAAAATCTCAACCATCGAATTTTCCCATATATCGCACTAAGCCCCCGACTCCAAATTTCGGGAGTCCATATCTCCGTTAATTCAGCACTTTTCGAAGATAAGAGCTCGTTATCGTGATCAGCGTCGAATAGAGATGTCAAAAATGCCCTCATATGTGAAAAATCTCGACCATCGAATTTTCCCATATAATCGCACTAAGCCCCCGACTCCAAACTTCGAGAGCCCATATCTCCGCTAATTCAGCACTTTTTGCAGATAAGAGCTCGTTATCGTGATCAGCGTCGAATGGAGATGTCAAAAATGCCCTCATATGTGAAAAATCTCGACCATCGAATTTTCCCATATAATCGCACTAAGCCCCCGACTCCAAATTTCGGGAGCCCATATCTCCGTTATTTCAGCACTTTTTGCAGATAAGAGCTCGTTATCGTGATCAGCGTCGAATGGAGATGTCAAAAATGCCCTCATATGTGAAAAATCTCGACCATCGAATTTTCCCATATAATCGCACTAAGCCCCCGACTCCAAACTTCGGGAGCCCATATCTCCGTTATTTCAGCACTTTTTGAAGATAAGAGCCCATTATCGTGATCAGCGTCGAATGGAGATGTCAAAAATGCCCTCATATGTGAAAAATCTCGACCATCGAATTTTCCCATATAATCGCACTAAGCCCCCGACTCCAAACTTCGAGAGCCCATATCTCCGCTAATTCAGCACTTTTTGCAGATAAGAGCTCGTTATCGTGATCAGCGTCGAATGGAGATGTCAAAAATGCCCTCATATGTGAAAAATCTCGCCCATCGAATTTTCCCATATAATCGCAATGAGTCCCCGACTCCAAATTTCGGGAGCCCATATCTCCGTTATTTCAGCACTTTTTGCAGATAAGAGCTCGTTATCGTGATCAGCGTCGAATGGAGATGTCAAAAATGCCCTCATGTGTGAAAAATCTCGCCCATCGAATTTTCCCATATAATCGCAATGAGTCCCCGACTCCAAATTTCGGGAGCCCATATCTCCGTTAATTCAGCACTTTTTGCAGATAAGAGCTCGTTATCGTGATCAGCGTCGAATGGAGATGTCAAAAATGCCCTCATATGTGAAAAATCTCGACCATCGAATTTTCCCATATAATCGCACTAAGCCCCCGACTCCAAACTTCCAGAGCCCATATCTCCGTTAATTCAGCACTTTTTGCAGATAAGAGCTCATTATCGTGATCAGCGTCGAATGGAGATGTCAAAAATGTCCTCATATGTGAAAAATCTCGACCATCGAATTTTCCCATATAATCGCACTAAGCCCCCGACTCCAAATTTCGGGAGCCCATATCTCCGTTAATTCAGCACTTTTTGAAGATAAGAGCTCGTTATCGTGATCAGCGTCGAGTGGAGATGTCAAAAATGCCCTCATATGTGAAAAATCTCGCCCATCGAATTTTCCCATATAATCGCAATGAGTCCCCGACTCCAAATTTCGGGAGCCCATATCTCCGTTAATTCAGCACTTTTTGCAGATAAGAGCTCGTTATCGTGATCAGCGTCGAATAGAGATGTCAAAAATGCCCTCATATGTGAAAAATCTCGACCATCGAATTTTCCCATATAATCGCACTAAGCCCCCGACTCCAAACTTCGAGAGCCCATATCTCCGTTAATTCAGCACTTTTTGCAGATAAGAGCTCGTTATCGTGATCAGCGTCGAATGGAGATGTCAAAAATGCCCTCATATGTGAAAAATCTCAACCATCGAATTTTCCCATATATCGCACTAAGCCCCCGACTCCAAATTTCGGGAGTCCATATCTCCGTTAATTCAGCACTTTTCGAAGATAAGAGCTCGTTATCGTGATCAGCGTCGAATAGAGATGTCAAAAATGCCCTCATATGTGAAAAATCTCGACCATCGAATTTTCCCATATAATCGCACTAAGCCCCCGACTCCAAATTTCCAGAGCCCATATCTCCGTTATTTCAGCACTTTTTGCAGATAAGAGCTCGTTATCGTGATCAGCGTCGAATGGAGATGTCAAAAATGCCCTCATATGTGAAAAATCTCGACCATCGAATTTTCCCATATAATCGCACTAAGCCCCCGACTCCAAATTTCGGGAGCCCATATCTCCGTTATTTCAGCACTTTTTGCAGATAAGAGCTCGTTATCGTGATCAGCGTCGAATGGAGATGTCAAAAATGCCCTCATATGTGAAAAATCTCGACCATCGAATTTTCCCATATAATCGCACTAAGCCCCCGACTCCAAACTTCGGGAGCCCATATCTCCGTTATTTCAGCACTTTTTGAAGATAAGAGCCCATTATCGTGATCAGCGTCGAATGGAGATGTCAAAAATGCCCTCATATGTGAAAAATCTCGACCATCGAATTTTCCCATATAATCGCACTAAGCCCCCGACTCCAAACTTCGAGAGCCCATATCTCCGCTAATTCAGCACTTTTTGCAGATAAGAGCTCGTTATCGTGATCAGCGTCGAATGGAGATGTCAAAAATGCCCTCATATGTGAAAAATCTCGCCCATCGAATTTTCCCATATAATCGCAATGAGTCCCCGACTCCAAACTTCGGGAGCCCATATCTCCGTTATTTCAGCACTTTTTGCAGATAAGAGCTCGTTATCGTGATCAGCGTCGAATGGAGATGTCAAAAATGCCCTCATATGTGAAAAATCTCGCCCATCGAATTTTCCCATATAATCGCAATGAGTCCCCGACTTCAAATTTCGGGAGCCCATATCTCCGTTAATTCAGCACTTTTTGCAGATAAGAGCTCGTTATCGTGATCAGCGTCGAATAGAGATGTCAAAAATGCCCTCATATGTGAAAAATCTCGACCATCGAATTTTCCCATATAATCGCACTAAGCCCCCGACTCCAAACTTCGAGAGCCCATATCTCCGTTAATTCAGCACTTTTTGCAGATAAGAGCTCGTTATCGTGATCAGCGTCGAATGGAGATGTCAAAAATGCCCTCATATGTGAAAAATCTCGACCATCGAATTTTCCCATATAATCGCACTAAGTCCCCGACTCCAAACTTCGAGAGCCCATATCTCCGTTAATTCAGCACTTTTTGCAGATAAGAGCTCGTTATCGTGATCAGCGTCGAATGGAGATGTCAAAAATGCCCTCATATGTGAAAAATCTCGACCATTGAATTTTCCCATATAATCGCACTAAGTCCCCGACTCCAAATTTCGGGAGCCCATATCTCCGTTAATTCAGCACTTTTTGCAGATAAGAGCTCGTTATCGTGATCAGCGTCGAATGGAGATGTCAAAAATGCCCTCATATGTGAAAAATCTCGACCATCGAATTTTCCCATATAATCGCACTAAGCCCCCGACTCCAAACTTCCAGAGCCCATATCTCCGTTAATTCAGCACTTTTTGCAGATAAGAGCTCGTTATCGTGATCAGCGTCGAATGGAGATGTCAAAAATGCCCTCATATGTGAAAAATCTCGACCATCGAATTTTCCCATATAATCGCACTAAGCCCCCGACTCCAAATTTCGGGAGCCCATATCTCCGTTAATTCAGCACTTTTTGCAGATAAGAGCTCGTTATCGTGATCAGCGTCGAATGGAGATGTCAAAAATGCCCTCATATGTGAAAAATCTCGACCATCGAATTTTCCCATATAATCGCACTAAGCCCCCGACTCCAAACTTCGGGAGCCCATATCTCCGTTATTTCAGCACTTTTTGAAGATAAGAGCCCATTATCGTGATCAGCGTCGAATGGAGATGTCAAAAATGCCCTCATATGTGAAAAATCTCAACCATCGAATTTTCCCATATATCGCACTAAGCCCCCGACTCCAAATTTCGGGAGCCCATATCTCCGTTAATTCAGCACTTTTTGCAGATAAGAGCTCGTTATCGTGATCAGCGTCGAATGGAGATGTCAAAAATGCCCTCATATGTGAAAAATCTCGACCATCGAATTTTCCCATATACTCGCACCAAGTCCCCGACTCCAAACTTCGGGAGCCCATATCTCCGTTAATTCAGCACTTTTTGCAGATAAGAGCTCGTTATCGTGATCAGCGTCGAATGGAGATGTCAAAAATGCCCTCATATGTGAAAAATCTCGACCATCGAATTTTCCCATATAATCGCACTAAGCCCCCGACTCCAAATTTCGGGAGCCCATATCTCCGTTATTTTAGCACTTTTTGCAGATAAGAGCTCGTTATCGTGATCAGCGTCGAATGGAGATGTCAAAAATGCCCTCATATGTGAAAAATCTCAACCATCGAATTTTCCCATATATCGCACTAAGCCCCCGACTCCAAATTTCGGGAGTCCATATCTCCGTTAATTCAGCACTTTTCGAAGATAAGAGCTCGTTATCGTGATCAGCGTCGAATGGAGATGTCAAAAATGCCCTCATATGTGAAAAATCTCGCCCATCGAATTTTCCCATATAATCACTCCAAACTTCGGGAGCCCATATCTCCGTTATTTCAGCACTTTTTGCAGATAAGAGCTCGTTATCGTGATCAGCGTCGAATGGAGATGTCAAAAATGCCCTCATATGTGAAAAATCTCGACCATCGAATTTTCCCATATAATCGCACTAAGCCCCCGACTCCAAATTTCGGGAGCCCATATCTCCGTTATTTTAGCACTTTTTGCAGATAAGAGCTCGTTATCGTGATCAGCGTCGAATGGAGATGTCAAAAATGCCCTCATATGTGAAAAATCTCAACCATCGAATTTTCCCATATATCGCACTAAGCCCCCGACTCCAAATTTCGGGAGTCCATATCTCCGTTAATTCAGCACTTTTCGAAGATAAGAGCTCGTTATCGTGATCAGCGTCGAATGGAGATGTCAAAAATGCCCTCATATGTGAAAAATCTCGACCATCGAATTTTCCCATATATCGCACTAAGCCCCCGACTCCAAATTTCGGGAGCCCATATCTCCGTTATTTCAGCACTTTTTGCAGATAAGAGCTCGTTATCGTGATCAGCGTCGAATGGAGATGTCAAAAATGCCCTCATATGTGAAAAATCTCGACCATCGAATTTTCCCATATAATCGCACTAAGCCCCCGACTCCAAATTTCGGGAGCCCATATCTCCGTTAATTCAGCACTTTTTGCAGATAAGAGCTCGTTATCGTGATCAGCGTCGAATGGAGATGTCAAAAATGCCCTCATATGTGAAAAATCTCGACCATCGAATTTTCCCATATAATCGCACTAAGCCCCCGACTCCAAACTTCGAGAGCCCATATCTCCGCTAATTCAGCACTTTTTGCAGATAAGAGCTCGTTATCGTGATCAGCGTCGAATGGAGATGTCAAAAATGCCCTCATATGTGAAAAATCTCGACCATCGAATTTTCCCATATAATCGCACTAAGCCCCCGACTCCAAATTTCGGGAGCCCATATCTCCGTTATTTCAGCACTTTTTGCAGATAAGAGCTCGTTATCGTGATCAGCGTCGAATGGAGATGTCAAAAATGCCCTCATATGTGAAAAATCTCGACCATCGAATTTTCCCATATAATCGCACTAAGCCCCCGACTCCAAACTTCGGGAGCCCATATCTCCGTTAATTCAGCACTTTTTGCAGATAAGAGCTCGTTATCGTGATCAGCGTCGAATAGAGATGTCAAAAATGCCCTCATATGTGAAAAATCTCGACCATCGAATTTTCCCATATAATCGCACTAAGCCCCCGACTCCAAACTTCGAGAGCCCATATCTCCGTTAATTCAGCACTTTTTGCAGATAAGAGCTCGTTATCGTGATCAGCGTCGAATGGAGATGTCAAAAATGCCCTCATATGTGAAAAATCTCAACCATCGAATTTTCCCATATATCGCACTAAGCCCCCGACTCCAAATTTCGGGAGTCCATATCTCCGTTAATTCAGCACTTTTCGAAGATAAGAGCTCGTTATCGTGATCAGCGTCGAATAGAGATGTCAAAAATGCCCTCATATGTGAAAAATCTCGACCATCGAATTTTCCCATATAATCGCACTAAGCCCCCGACTCCAAATTTCCAGAGCCCATATCTCCGTTATTTCAGCACTTTTTGCAGATAAGAGCTCGTTATCGTGATCAGCGTCGAATGGAGATGTCAAAAATGCCCTCATATGTGAAAAATCTCGACCATCGAATTTTCCCATATAATCGCACTAAGCCCCCGACTCCAAATTTCGGGAGCCCATATCTCCGTTATTTCAGCACTTTTTGCAGATAAGAGCTCGTTATCGTGATCAGCGTCGAATGGAGATGTCAAAAATGCCCTCATATGTGAAAAATCTCGACCATCGAATTTTCCCATATAATCGCACTAAGCCCCCGACTCCAAACTTCGGGAGCCCATATCTCCGTTATTTCAGCACTTTTTGAAGATAAGAGCCCATTATCGTGATCAGCGTCGAATGGAGATGTCAAAAATGCCCTCATATGTGAAAAATCTCGACCATCGAATTTTCCCATATAATCGCACTAAGCCCCCGACTCCAAACTTCGAGAGCCCATATCTCCGCTAATTCAGCACTTTTTGCAGATAAGAGCTCGTTATCGTGATCAGCGTCGAATGGAGATGTCAAAAATGCCCTCATATGGGAAAAATCTCGCCCATCGAATTTTCCCATATAATCGCAATGAGTCCCCGACTCCAAACTTCGGGAGCCCATATCTCCGTTATTTCAGCACTTTTTGCAGATAAGAGCTCGTTATCGTGATCAGCGTCGAATGGAGATGTCAAAAATGCCCTCATATGTGAAAAATCTCGCCCATCGAATTTTCCCATATAATCGCAATGAGTCCCCGACTTCAAATTTCGGGAGCCCATATCTCCGTTAATTCAGCACTTTTTGCAGATAAGAGCTCGTTATCGTGATCAGCGTCGAATAGAGATGTCAAAAATGCCCTCATATGTGAAAAATCTCGACCATCGAATTTTCCCATATAATCGCACTAAGCTTCCGACTCCAAACTTCGAGAACCCATATCTCCGTTAATTCAGCACTTTTTGCAGATAAGAGCTCGTTATCGTGATCAGCGTCGAATGGAGATGTCAAAAATGCCCTCATATGTGAAAAATCTCGACCATCGAATTTTCCCATATAATCGCACTAAGTCCCCGACTCCAAACTTCGAGAGCCCATATCTCCGTTAATTCAGCACTTTTTGCAGATAAGAGCTCGTTATCGTGATCAGCGTCGAATGGAGATGTCAAAAATGCCCTCATATGTGAAAAATCTCGACCATTGAATTTTCCCATATAATCGCACTAAGTCCCCGACTCCAAATTTCGGGAGCCCATATCTCCGTTAATTCAGCACTTTTTGCAGATAAGAGCTCGTTATCGTGATCAGCGTCGAATGGAGATGTCAAAAATGCCCTCATATGTGAAAAATCTCGACCATCGAATTTTCCCATATAATCGCACTAAGCCCCCGACTCCAAACTTCCAGAGCCCATATCTCCGTTAATTCAGCACTTTTTGCAGATAAGAGCTCGTTATCGTGATCAGCGTCGAATGGAGATGTCAAAAATGCCCTCATATGTGAAAAATCTCGACCATCGAATTTTCCCATATAATCGCACTAAGCCCCCGACTCCAAATTTCGGGAGCCCATATCTCCGTTAATTCAGCACTTTTTGCAGATAAGAGCTCGTTATCGTGATCAGCGTCGAATGGAGATGTCAAAAATGCCCTCATATGTGAAAAATCTCGACCATCGAATTTTCCCATATAATCGCACTAAGTCCCCGACTCCAAACTTCGGGAGCCCATATCTCCGTTAATTCAGCACTTTTTGAAGATAAGAGCTCGTTATCGTGATCAGCGTCGAATGGAGATGTCAAAAATGCCCTCATATGTGAAAAATCTCGACCATCGAATTTTCCCATATAATCGCACTAAGCCCCCGACTCCAAATTTCGGGAGCCCATATCTCCGTTATTTCAGCACTTTTTGCAGATAAGAGCTCGTTATCGTGATCAGCGTCGAATGGAGATGTCAAAAATGCCCTCATATGTGAAAAATCTCGACCATCGAATTTTCCCATATAATCGCACTAAGCCCCCGACTCCAAACTTCGGGAGCCCATATCTCCGTTATTTCAGCACTTTTTGAAGATAAGAGCCCATTATCGTGATCAGCGTCGAATGGAGATGTCAAAAATGCCCTCATATGTGAAAAATCTCGCCCATCGAATTTTCCCATATAATCACTCCAAACTTCGGGAGCCCATATCTCCGTTATTTCAGCACTTTTTGCAGATAAGAGCTCGTTATCGTGATCAGCGTCGAATGGAGATGTCAAAAATGCCCTCATATGTGAAAAATCTCAACCATCGAATTTTCCCATATATCGCACTAAGCCCCCGACTCCAAATTTCGGGAGTCCATATCTCCGTTAATTCAGCACTTTTCGAAGATAAGAGCTCGTTATCGTGATCAGCGTCGAATAGAGATGTCAAAAATGCCCTCATATGTGAAAAATCTCGACCATCGAATTTTCCCATATAATCGCACTAAGCCCCCGACTCCAAATTTCGGGAGTCCATATCTCCGTTAATTCAGCACTTTTCGAAGATAAGAGCTCGTTATCGTGATCAGCGTCGAATAGAGATGTCAAAAATGCCCTCATATGTGAAAAATCTCGACCATCGAATTTTCCCATATAATCGCACTAAGCCCCCGACTCCAAACTTCCAGAGCCCATATCTCCGTTAATTCAGCACTTTTTGCAGATAAGAGCTCGTTATCGTGATCAGCGTCGAATGGAGATGTCAAAAATGCCCTCATATGTGAAAAATCTCGACCATCGAATTTTCCCATATAATCGCACTAAGCCCCCGACTCCAAATTTCGGGAGCCCATATCTCCGTTAATTCAGCACTTTTTGCAGATAAGAGCTCGTTATCGTGATCAGCGTCGAATGGAGATGTCAAAAATGCCCTCATATGTGAAAAATCTCGACCATCGAATTTTCCCATATAATCGCACTAAGTCCCCGACTCCAAACTTCGGGAGCCCATATCTCCGTTAATTCAGCACTTTTTGAAGATAAGAGCTCGTTATCGTGATCAGCGTCGAATGGAGATGTCAAAAATGCCCTCATATGTGAAAAATCTCGACCATCGAATTTTCCCATATAATCGCACTAAGCCCCCGACTCCAAATTTCGGGAGCCCATATCTCCGTTATTTCAGCACTTTTTGCAGATAAGAGCTCGTTATCGTGATCAGCGTCGAATGGAGATGTCAAAAATGCCCTCATATGTGAAAAATCTCGACCATCGAATTTTCCCATATAATCGCACTAAGCCCCCGACTCCAAACTTCGGGAGCCCATATCTCCGTTATTTCAGCACTTTTTGAAGATAAGAGCCCATTATCGTGATCAGCGTCGAATGGAGATGTCAAAAATGCCCTCATATGTGAAAAATCTCGCCCATCGAATTTTCCCATATAATCACTCCAAACTTCGGGAGCCCATATCTCCGTTATTTCAGCACTTTTTGCAGATAAGAGCTCGTTATCGTGATCAGCGTCGAATGGAGATGTCAAAAATGCCCTCATATGTGAAAAATCTCGACCATCGAATTTTCCCATATAATCGCACTAAGCCCCCGACTCCAAATTTCGGGAGTCCATATCTCCGTTAATTCAGCACTTTTCGAAGATAAGAGCTCGTTATCGTGATCAGCGTCGAATGGAGATGTCAAAAATGCCCTCATATGTGAAAAATCTCGCCCATCGAATTTTCCCATATAATCACTCCAAACTTCGGGAGCCCATATCTCCGTTATTTCAGCACTTTTTGCAGATAAGAGCTCGTTATCGTGATCAGCGTCGAATGGAGATGTCAAAAATGCCCTCATATGTGAAAAATCTCGACCATCGAATTTTCCCATATAATCGCACTAAGCCCCCGACTCCAAATTTCGGGAGCCCATATCTCCGTTATTTTAGCACTTTTTGCAGATAAGAGCTCGTTATCGTGATCAGCGTCGAATGGAGATGTCAAAAATGCCCTCATATGTGAAAAATCTCAACCATCGAATTTTCCCATATATCGCACTAAGCCCCCGACTCCAAATTTCGGGAGTCCATATCTCCGTTAATTCAGCACTTTTCGAAGATAAGAGCTCGTTATCGTGATCAGCGTCGAATGGAGATGTCAAAAATGCCCTCATATGTGAAAAATCTCAACCATCGAATTTTCCCATATATCGCACTAAGCCCCCGACTCCAAATTTCGGGAGCCCATATCTCCGTTATTTCAGCACTTTTTGCAGATAAGAGCTCGTTATCGTGATCAGCGTCGAATGGAGATGTCAAAAATGCCCTCATATGTGAAAAATCTCGACCATCGAATTTTCCCATATAATCGCACTAAGCCCCCGACTCCAAATTTCGGGAGCCCATATCTCCGTTAATTCAGCACTTTTTGCAGATAAGAGCTCGTTATCGTGATCAGCGTCGAATGGAGATGTCAAAAATGCCCTCATATGTGAAAAATCTCGACCATCGAATTTTCCCATATAATCGCACTAAGCCCCCGACTCCAAACTTCGAGAGCCCATATCTCCGCTAATTCAGCACTTTTTGCAGATAAGAGCTCGTTATCGTGATCAGCGTCGAATGGAGATGTCAAAAATGCCCTCATATGTGAAAAATCTCGACCATCGAATTTTCCCATATAATCGCACTAAGCCCCCGACTCCAAATTTCGGGAGCCCATATCTCCGTTATTTCAGCACTTTTTGCAGATAAGAGCTCGTTATCGTGATCAGCGTCGAATGGAGATGTCAAAAATGCCCTCATATGTGAAAAATCTCGACCATCGAATTTTCCCATATAATCGCACTAAGCCCCCGACTCCAAACTTCGGGAGCCCATATCTCCGTTAATTCAGCACTTTTTGCAGATAAGAGCTCGTTATCGTGATCAGCGTCGAATAGAGATGTCAAAAATGCCCTCATATGTGAAAAATCTCGACCATCGAATTTTCCCATATAATCGCACTTAGCCCCCGACTCCAAACTTCGAGAGCCCATATCTCCGTTAATTCAGCACTTTTTGCAGATAAGAGCTCGTTATCGTGATCAGCGTCGAATGGAGATGTCAAAAATGCCCTCATATGTGAAAAATCTCAACCATCGAATTTTCCCATATATCGCACTAAGCCCCCGACTCCAAATTTCGGGAGTCCATATCTCCGTTAATTCAGCACTTTTCGAAGATAAGAGCTCGTTATCGTGATCAGCGTCGAATAGAGATGTCAAAAATGCCCTCATATGTGAAAAATCTCGACCATCGAATTTTCCCATATAATCGCACTAAGCCCCCGACTCCAAATTTCCAGAGCCCATATCTCCGTTATTTCAGCACTTTTTGCAGATAAGAGCTCGTTATCGTGATCAGCGTCGAATGGAGATGTCAAAAATGCCCTCATATGTGAAAAATCTCGACCATCGAATTTTCCCATATAATCGCACTAAGCCCCCGACTCCAAATTTCGGGAGCCCATATCTCCGTTATTTCAGCACTTTTTGCAGATAAGAGCTCGTTATCGTGATCAGCGTCGAATGGAGATGTCAAAAATGCCCTCATATGTGAAAAATCTCGACCATCGAATTTTCCCATATAATCGCACTAAGCCCCCGACTCCAAACTTCGGGAGCCCATATCTCCGTTATTTCAGCACTTTTTGAAGATAAGAGCCCATTATCGTGATCAGCGTCGAATGGAGATGTCAAAAATGCCCTCATATGTGAAAAATCTCGACCATCGAATTTTCCCATATAATCGCACTAAGCCCCCGACTCCAAACTTCGAGAGCCCATATCTCCGCTAATTCAGCACTTTTTGCAGATAAGAGCTCGTTATCGTGATCAGCGTCGAATGGAGATGTCAAAAATGCCCTCATATGGGAAAAATCTCGCCCATCGAATTTTCCCATATAATCGCAATGAGTCCCCGACTCCAAACTTCGGGAGCCCATATCTCCGTTATTTCAGCACTTTTTGCAGATAAGAGCTCGTTATCGTGATCAGCGTCGAATGGAGATGTCAAAAATGCCCTCATATGTGAAAAATCTCGCCCATCGAATTTTCCCATATAATCGCAATGAGTCCCCGACTTCAAATTTCGGGAGCCCATATCTCCGTTAATTCAGCACTTTTTGCAGATAAGAGCTCGTTATCGTGATCAGCGTCGAATAGAGATGTCAAAAATGCCCTCATATGTGAAAAATCTCGACCATCGAATTTTCCCATATAATCGCACTAAGCTTCCGACTCCAAACTTCGAGAACCCATATCTCCGTTAATTCAGCACTTTTTGCAGATAAGAGCTCGTTATCGTGATCAGCGTCGAATGGAGATGTCAAAAATGCCCTCATATGTGAAAAATCTCGACCATCGAATTTTCCCATATAATCGCACTAAGTCCCCGACTCCAAACTTCGAGAGCCCATATCTCCGTTAATTCAGCACTTTTTGCAGATAAGAGCTCGTTATCGTGATCAGCGTCGAATGGAGATGTCAAAAATGCCCTCATATGTGAAAAATCTCGACCATTGAATTTTCCCATATAATCGCACTAAGTCCCCGACTCCAAATTTCGGGAGCCCATATCTCCGTTAATTCAGCACTTTTTGCAGATAAGAGCTCGTTATCGTGATCAGCGTCGAATGGAGATGTCAAAAATGCCCTCATATGTGAAAAATCTCGACCATCGAATTTTCCCATATAATCGCACTAAGCCCCCGACTCCAAACTTCCAGAGCCCATATCTCCGTTAATTCAGCACTTTTTGCAGATAAGAGCTCGTTATCGTGATCAGCGTCGAATGGAGATGTCAAAAATGCCCTCATATGTGAAAAATCTCGACCATCGAATTTTCCCATATAATCGCACTAAGCCCCCGACTCCAAATTTCGGGAGCCCATATCTCCGTTAATTCAGCACTTTTTGCAGATAAGAGCTCGTTATCGTGATCAGCGTCGAATGGAGATGTCAAAAATGCCCTCATATGTGAAAAATCTCGACCATCGAATTTTCCCATATAATCGCACTAAGTCCCCGACTCCAAACTTCGGGAGCCCATATCTCCGTTAATTCAGCACTTTTTGAAGATAAGAGCTCGTTATCGTGATCAGCGTCGAATGGAGATGTCAAAAATGCCCTCATATGTGAAAAATCTCGACCATCGAATTTTCCCATATAATCGCACTAAGCCCCCGACTCCAAATTTCGGGAGCCCATATCTCCGTTATTTCAGCACTTTTTGCAGATAAGAGCTCGTTATCGTGATCAGCGTCGAATGGAGATGTCAAAAATGCCCTCATATGTGAAAAATCTCGACCATCGAATTTTCCCATATAATCGCACTAAGCCCCCGACTCCAAACTTCGGGAGCCCATATCTCCGTTATTTCAGCACTTTTTGAAGATAAGAGCCCATTATCGTGATCAGCGTCGAATGGAGATGTCAAAAATGCCCTCATATGTGAAAAATCTCGACCATCGAATTTTCCCATATAATCGCACTAAGCCCCCGACTCCAAACTTCGAGAGCCCATATCTCCGCTAATTCAGCACTTTTTGCAGATAAGAGCTCGTTATCGTGATCAGCGTCGAATGGAGATGTCAAAAATGCCCTCATATGTGAAAAATCTCGCCCATCGAATTTTCCCATATAATCGCAATGAGTCCCCGACTCCAAACTTCGGGAGCCCATATCTCCGTTATTTCAGCACTTTTTGCAGATAAGAGCTCGTTATCGTGATCAGCGTCGAATGGAGATGTCAAAAATGCCCTCATATGTGAAAAATCTCGCCCATCGAATTTTCCCATATAATCGCAATGAGTCCCCGACTTCAAATTTCGGGAGCCCATATCTCCGTTAATTCAGCACTTTTTGCAGATAAGAGCTCGTTATCGTGATCAGCGTCGAATAGAGATGTCAAAAATGCCCTCATATGTGAAAAATCTCGACCATCGAATTTTCCCATATAATCGCACTAAGCCCCCGACTCCAAACTTCGAGAACCCATATCTCCGTTAATTCAGCACTTTTTGCAGATAAGAGCTCGTTATCGTGATCAGCGTCGAATGGAGATGTCAAAAATGCCCTCATATGTGAAAAATCTCGACCATCGAATTTTCCCATATAATCGCACTAAGTCCCCGACTCCAAACTTCGAGAGCCCATATCTCCGTTAATTCAGCACTTTTTGCAGATAAGAGCTCGTTATCGTGATCAGCGTCGAATGGAGATGTCAAAAATGCCCTCATATGTGAAAAATCTCGACCATTGAATTTTCCCATATAATCGCACTAAGTCCCCGACTCCAAATTTCGGGAGCCCATATCTCCGTTAATTCAGCACTTTTTGCAGATAAGAGCTCGTTATCGTGATCAGCGTCGAATGGAGATGTCAAAAATGCCCTCATATGTGAAAAATCTCGACCATCGAATTTTCCCATATAATCGCACTAAGCCCCCGACTCCAAACTTCCAGAGCCCATATCTCCGTTAATTCAGCACTTTTTGCAGATAAGAGCTCGTTATCGTGATCAGCGTCGAATGGAGATGTCAAAAATGCCCTCATATGTGAAAAATCTCGACCATCGAATTTTCCCATATAATCGCACTAAGCCCCCGACTCCAAATTTCGGGAGCCCATATCTCCGTTAATTCAGCACTTTTTGCAGATAAGAGCTCGTTATCGTGATCAGCGTCGAATGGAGATGTCAAAAATGCCCTCATATGTGAAAAATCTCGACCATCGAATTTTCCCATATAATCGCACTAAGTCCCCGACTCCAAACTTCGGGAGCCCATATCTCCGTTAATTCAGCACTTTTTGAAGATAAGAGCTCGTTATCGTGATCAGCGTCGAATGGAGATGTCAAAAATGCCCTCATATGTGAAAAATCTCGACCATCGAATTTTCCCATATAATCGCACTAAGTCCCCGACTCCAAACTTCGGGAGCCCATATCTCCGTTATTTCAGCACTTTTTGCAGATAAGAGCTCGTTATCGTGATCAGCGTCGAATGGAGATGTCAAAAATGCCCTCATATGTGAAAAATCTCGACCATCGAATTTTCCCATATAATCGCACTAAGCCCCCGACTCCAAATTTCGGGAGCCCATATCTCCGTTATTTCAGCACTTTTTGCAGATAAGAGCTCGTTATCGTGATCAGCGTCGAATGGAGATGTCAAAAATGCCCTCATATGTGAAAAATCTCGACCATCGAATTTTCCCATATAATCGCACTAAGCCCCCGACTCCAAACTTCGGGAGCCCATATCTCCGTTATTTCAGCACTTTTTGCAGATAAGAGCTCGTTATCGTGATCAGCGTCGAATGGAGATGTCAAAAATGCCCTCATATGTGAAAAATCTCGCCCATCGAATTTTCCCATATAATCACTCCAAACTTCGGGAGCCCATATCTCCGTTATTTCAGCACTTTTTGCAGATAAGAGCTCGTTATCGTGATCAGCGTCGAATGGAGATGTCAAAAATGCCCTCATATGTGAAAAATCTCGCCCATCGAATTTTCCCATATAATCGCAATGAGTCCCCGACTCCAAATTTCGGGAGCCCATATCTCCGTTAATTCAGCACTTTTTTGCAGATAAGAGCTCGTTATCGTGATCAGCGTCGAATGGAGATGTCAAAAATGCCCTCATATGTGAAAAATCTCGCCCATCGAATTTTCCCATATAATCGCAATGAGTCCCCGACTCCAAACTTCGAGAGCCCATATCTCCGTTAATTCAGCACTTTTTGCAGATAAGAGCTCGCTATCGTGATCAGCGTCGAATGGAGATGTCAAAAATGCCCTTATATGTGAAAAATCTCGACCATCGAATTTTCCCATATAATTGCACTAAGTCCCCGACTCCAAATTTCGGGAGCCCATATCTCCGTTATTTCAGCACTTTTTGAAGATAAGAGCCCATTATCGTGATCAGCGTCGAATGGAGATGTCAAAAATGCCCTCATATGTGAAAAATCTCGACCATCGAATTTTCCCATATAATCGCAATGAGTCCCCGACTCCAAATTTCGGGAGCCCATATCTCCGTTAATTCAGCACTTTTTGCAGATAAGAGCTCGTTATCGTGATCAGCGTCGAATGATGATGTCAAAAATGCCCTCATATGTGAAAAATCTCGCCCATCGAATTTTCCCATATAATCGCAATGAGTCCCCGACTCCAAACTTCGGGAGTCCATATCTCCGTTAATTCAGCACTTTTTGAAGATAAGAGCTCGTTATCGTGATCAGCGTCGAATGGAGATGTCAAAAATGCCCTCATATGTGAAAAATCTCGACCATCGAATTTTCCTATATAATCGCACTAAGCCCCCGACTCCAAATTTCGGGAGCCCATATCTCCGTTAATTCAGCACTTTTTGCAGATAAGAGCTCGTTATCGTGATCAGCGTCGAATGGAGATGTCAAAAATGCCCTCATATGTGAAAAATCTCGACCATCGAATTTTCCCATATACTCGCACCAAGCCCCCGACTCCAAACTTCGGGAGCCCATATCTCCGTTATTTGAGCACTTATTGCAGATAAGAGCTCGTTATCGTGATCAGCGTCGAATAGAGATGTCAAAAATGCCCTTATATATGAAAAATCTCGACCATCGAATTTTCCCATATAATCGCACTAAGTCCCCGACTCCAAACTTCGGGAGTCCATATCTCCGTTAATTCAGCACTTTTCGAGGATAAGAGCTCGTTATCGTGATCAGCGTCGAATATGTCAAAAATACCCTCATATGTGAAAAATCTCGACCATCGAATTTTCCCATATAATCGCACTAAGCCCCCGACTCCAAACTTCGAGAGCCCATATCTCCGTTAATTCAGCACTTTTTGAAGATAAGAGCTCGTTATCGTGATCAGCGTCGAATGGAGATGTCAAAAATGCCCTCATATGTGAAAAATCTCGACCATCGAATTTTCCTATATAATCGCACTAAGCCCCCGACTCCAAATTTCGGGAGCCCATATCTCCGTTAATTCAGCACTTTTTGCAGATAAGAGCTCGTTATCGTGATCAGCGTCGAATGGAGATGTCAAAAATGCCCTCATATGTGAAAAATCTCGACCATCGAATTTTCCCATATACTCGCACCAAGCCCCCGACTCCAAACTTCGGGAGCCCATATCTCCGTTATTTGAGCACTTATTGCAGATAAGAGCTCGTTATCGTGATCAGCGTCGAATAGAGATGTCAAAAATGCCCTTATATATGAAAAATCTCGACCATCGAATTTTCCCATATAATCGCACTAAGTCCCCGACTCCAAACTTCGGGAGTCCATATCTCCGTTAATTCAGCACTTTTCGAAGATAAGAGCTCGTTATCGTGATCAGCGTCGAATAGAGATGTCAAAAATACCCTCATATGTGAAAAATCTCGACCATCGAATTTTCCCATATAATCGCACCAAGCCCCCGACTCCAAACTTCCAGAGCCCATATCTCCGTTAATTCAGCACTTTTTGCAGATAAGAGCTCATTATCGTGATCAGCGTCGAATGGAGATGTCAAAAATGCCCTCATATGTGAAAAATCTCGACCATCGAATTTTCCCATATAATCGCACTAAGTCCCCGACTCCAAACTTCGAGAGCCCATATCTCCGTTAATTCAGCACTTTTTGCAGATAAGAGCTCGTTATCGTGATCAGCGTCGAATGGAGATGTCAAAAATGCCCTCATATGTGAAAAATCTCGACCATCGAATTTTCCCATATAATCGCACTAAGCCCCCGACTCCAAACTTCGGGAGCCCATATCTCCGTTATTTCAGCACTTTTCGAAGATAAGAGCTCGTATCGTGATCAGCGTCGAATGGAGATGTCAAAAATGCCCTCATATGTGAAAAATCTCGACCATCGAATTTTCCCATATAATTGCACTAAGTCCCCGACTTCAAATTTCGGGAGCCCATATCTCCGTTATTTCAGCACTTTTTGAAGATAAGAGCTCATTATCGTGATCAGCGTCGAATGGAGATGTCAAAAATGCCCTCAAATGTGAAAAATCTCGACCATCGAATTTTCCCATATAATCGCACTAAGCCCCCGACTCCAAACTTCGAGAGCCCATATCTCCGCTAATTCAGCACTTTTAGCAGATAAGAGCTCGTTATCGTGATCAGCGTCGAATGGAGATGTCAAAAATGCCCTCATATGTGAAAAATCTCGCCCATCGAATTTTCCCATATAATCGCAATGAGTCCCCGACTCCAAATTTCGGGAGCCCATATCTCCGATATTTCAGCACTTTTTGCAGATAAGAGCTCGTTATCGTGATCAGCGTCGAATGGAGATGTCAAAAATGCCCTCATATGTGAAAAATCTCGCCCATCGAATTTTCCCATATAATCGCAATGAGTCCCCGACTCCAAATTTCGGGAGCCCATATCTCCGTTAATTCAGCACTTTTTGCAGATAAGAGCTCGTTATCGTGATCAGCGTCGAATAGAGATGTCAAAAATGCCCTCATATGTGAAAAATCTCGACCATCGAATTTTCCCATATAATCGCACTAAGCCCCCGACTCCAAACTTCGAGAGCCCATATCTCCGTTAATTCAGCACTTTTTGCAGATAAGAGCTCGTTATCGTGATCAGCGTCGAATGGAGATGTCAAAAATGCCCTCATATGTGAAAAATCTCAACCATCGAATTTTCCCATATATCGCACTAAGCCCCCGACTCCAAATTTCGGGAATCCATATCTCCGTTAATTCAGCACTTTTCGAAGATAAGAGCTCGTTATCGTGATCAGCGTCGAATGGAGATGTCAAAAATGCCCTCATATGTGAAAAATCTCGCCCATCGAATTTTCCCATATAATCGCAATGAGTCCCCGACTCCAAACTTCGGGAGCCCATATCTCCGTTATTTCAGCACTTTTTGCAGATAAGAGCTCGTTATCGTGATCAGCGTCGAATGGAGATGTCAAAAATGCCCTCATATGTGAAAAATCTCGCCCATCGAATTTTCCCATATAATCGCAATGAGTCCCCGACTCCAAATTTCGGGAGCCCATATCTCCGTTAATTCAGCACTTTTTGCAGATAAGAGCTTGTTATCGTGATCAGCGTCGAATGGAGATGTCAAAAATGCCCTCATATGTGAAAAATCTCGCCCATCGAATTTTCCCATATAATCGCAATGAGTCCCCGACTCCAAACTTCGAGAGCCCATATCTCCGTTAATTCAGCACTTTTTGCAGATAAGAGCTCGCTATCGTGATCAGCGTCGAATGGAGATGTCAAAAATGCCCTCATATGTGAAAAATCTCGCCCATCGAATTTTCCCATATAATTGCACTAAGTCCCCGACTCCAAATTTCGGGAGCCCATATCTCCGTTATTTCAGCACTTTTTGAAGATAAGAGCCCATTATCGTGATCAGCGTCGAATGGAGATGTCAAAAATGCCCTCATATGTGAAAAATCTCGACCATCGAATTTTCCCATATAATCGCAATGAGTCCCCGACTCCAAATTTCGGGAGCCCATATCTCCGTTAATTCAGCACTTTTTGCAGATAAGAGCTCGTTATCGTGATCAGCGTCGAATGGAGATGTCAAAAATGCCCTCATATGTGAAAAATCTCGCCCATCGAATTTTCCCATATAATCGCAATGAGTCCCCGACTCCAAACTTCGGGAGTCCATATCTCCGTTAATTCAGCACTTTTTGAAGATAAGAGCTCGTTATCGTGATCAGCGTCGAATGGAGATGTCAAAAATGCCCTCATATGTGAAAAATCTCGACCATCGAATTTTCCCATATAATCGCACTAAGCCCCCGACTCCAAACTTCGGGAGCCCATATCTCCGTTAATTCAGCACTTTTTGAAGATAAGAGCTCGTTATCGTGATCAGCGTCGAATAGAGATGTCAAAAATGCCCTTATATGTGAAAAATCTCGACCATCGAATTTTCCCATATACTCGCACCAAGCCCCCGACTCCAAACTTCGGGAGCCCATATCTCCGTTATTTGAGCACTTATTGCAGATGAGAGCTCGTTATCGTGATCAGCGTCGAATAGAGATGTCAAAAATGCCCTTATATGTGAAAAATCTCGACCATCGAATTTTCCCATATAATCGCACTAAGTCCCCGACTCCAAACTTCGGGAGTCCATATCTCCGTTAATTCAGCACTTTTCGAAGATAAGAGCTCGTTATCGTGATCAGCGTCGAATAGAGATGTCAAAAATGCCCTCATATGTGAAAAATCTCGACCATCGAATTTTCCCATATAATCGCACTAAGTCCCCGACTCCAAACTTCGGGAGCCCATATCTCCGTTATTTCAGCACTTTTTGCAGATAAGAGCTCGTTATCGTGATCAGCGTCGAATGGAGATGTCAAAAATGCCCTCATATGTGAAAAATCTCGACCATCGAATTTTCCCATATAATCGCACTAAGCCCCCGACTCCAAATTTCGGGAGCCCATATCTCCGTTATTTCAGCACTTTTTGCAGATAAGAGCTCGTTATCGTGATCAGCGTCGAATGGAGATGTCAAAAATGCCCTCATATGTGAAAAATCTCGACCATCGAATTTTCCCATATAATCGCACTAAGCCCCCGACTCCAAACTTCGGGAGCCCATATCTCCGTTATTTCAGCACTTTTTGCAGATAAGAGCTCGTTATCGTGATCAGCGTCGAATGGAGATGTCAAAAATGCCCTCATATGTGAAAAATCTCGCCCATCGAATTTTCCCATATAATCACTCCAAACTTCGGGAGCCCATATCTCCGTTATTTCAGCACTTTTTGCAGATAAGAGCTCGTTATCGTGATCAGCGTCGAATGGAGATGTCAAAAATGCCCTCATATGTGAAAAATCTCGCCCATCGAATTTTCCCATATAATCGCAATGAGTCCCCGACTCCAAATTTCGGGAGCCCATATCTCCGTTAATTCAGCACTTTTTTGCAGATAAGAGCTCGTTATCGTGATCAGCGTCGAATGGAGATGTCAAAAATGCCCTCATATGTGAAAAATCTCGCCCATCGAATTTTCCCATATAATCGCAATGAGTCCCCGACTCCAAACTTCGAGAGCCCATATCTCCGTTAATTCAGCACTTTTTGCAGATAAGAGCTCGCTATCGTGATCAGCGTCGAATGGAGATGTCAAAAATGCCCTTATATGTGAAAAATCTCGACCATCGAATTTTCCCATATAATTGCACTAAGTCCCCGACTCCAAATTTCGGGAGCCCATATCTCCGTTATTTCAGCACTTTTTGAAGATAAGAGCCCATTATCGTGATCAGCGTCGAATGGAGATGTCAAAAATGCCCTCATATGTGAAAAATCTCGACCATCGAATTTTCCCATATAATCGCAATGAGTCCCCGACTCCAAATTTCGGGAGCCCATATCTCCGTTAATTCAGCACTTTTTGCAGATAAGAGCTCGTTATCGTGATCAGCGTCGAATGATGATGTCAAAAATGCCCTCATATGTGAAAAATCTCGCCCATCGAATTTTCCCATATAATCGCAATGAGTCCCCGACTCCAAACTTCGGGAGTCCATATCTCCGTTAATTCAGCACTTTTTGAAGATAAGAGCTCGTTATCGTGATCAGCGTCGAATGGAGATGTCAAAAATGCCCTCATATGTGAAAAATCTCGACCATCGAATTTTCCTATATAATCGCACTAAGCCCCCGACTCCAAATTTCGGGAGCCCATATCTCCGTTAATTCAGCACTTTTTGCAGATAAGAGCTCGTTATCGTGATCAGCGTCGAATGGAGATGTCAAAAATGCCCTCATATGTGAAAAATCTCGACCATCGAATTTTCCCATATACTCGCACCAAGCCCCCGACTCCAAACTTCGGGAGCCCATATCTCCGTTATTTGAGCACTTATTGCAGATAAGAGCTCGTTATCGTGATCAGCGTCGAATAGAGATGTCAAAAATGCCCTTATATATGAAAAATCTCGACCATCGAATTTTCCCATATAATCGCACTAAGTCCCCGACTCCAAACTTCGGGAGTCCATATCTCCGTTAATTCAGCACTTTTCGAGGATAAGAGCTCGTTATCGTGATCAGCGTCGAATATGTCAAAAATACCCTCATATGTGAAAAATCTCGACCATCGAATTTTCCCATATAATCGCACTAAGCCCCCGACTCCAAACTTCGAGAGCCCATATCTCCGTTAATTCAGCACTTTTTGAAGATAAGAGCTCGTTATCGTGATCAGCGTCGAATGGAGATGTCAAAAATGCCCTCATATGTGAAAAATCTCGACCATCGAATTTTCCTATATAATCGCACTAAGCCCCCGACTCCAAATTTCGGGAGCCCATATCTCCGTTAATTCAGCACTTTTTGCAGATAAGAGCTCGTTATCGTGATCAGCGTCGAATGGAGATGTCAAAAATGCCCTCATATGTGAAAAATCTCGACCATCGAATTTTCCCATATACTCGCACCAAGCCCCCGACTCCAAACTTCGGGAGCCCATATCTCCGTTATTTGAGCACTTATTGCAGATAAGAGCTCGTTATCGTGATCAGCGTCGAATAGAGATGTCAAAAATGCCCTTATATATGAAAAATCTCGACCATCGAATTTTCCCATATAATCGCACTAAGTCCCCGACTCCAAACTTCGGGAGTCCATATCTCCGTTAATTCAGCACTTTTCGAAGATAAGAGCTCGTTATCGTGATCAGCGTCGAATAGAGATGTCAAAAATACCCTCATATGTGAAAAATCTCGACCATCGAATTTTCCCATATAATCGCACCAAGCCCCCGACTCCAAACTTCCAGAGCCCATATCTCCGTTAATTCAGCACTTTTTGCAGATAAGAGCTCATTATCGTGATCAGCGTCGAATGGAGATGTCAAAAATGCCCTCATATGTGAAAAATCTCGACCATCGAATTTTCCCATATAATCGCACTAAGTCCCCGACTCCAAACTTCGAGAGCCCATATCTCCGTTAATTCAGCACTTTTTGCAGATAAGAGCTCGTTATCGTGATCAGCGTCGAATGGAGATGTCAAAAATGCCCTCATATGTGAAAAATCTCGACCATCGAATTTTCCCATATAATCGCACTAAGCCCCCGACTCCAAACTTCGGGAGCCCATATCTCCGTTATTTCAGCACTTTTCGAAGATAAGAGCTCGTATCGTGATCAGCGTCGAATGGAGATGTCAAAAATGCCCTCATATGTGAAAAATCTCGACCATCGAATTTTCCCATATAATTGCACTAAGTCCCCGACTTCAAATTTCGGGAGCCCATATCTCCGTTATTTCAGCACTTTTTGAAGATAAGAGCTCATTATCGTGATCAGCGTCGAATGGAGATGTCAAAAATGCCCTCAAATGTGAAAAATCTCGACCATCGAATTTTCCCATATAATCGCACTAAGCCCCCGACTCCAAACTTCGAGAGCCCATATCTCCGCTAATTCAGCACTTTTAGCAGATAAGAGCTCGTTATCGTGATCAGCGTCGAATGGAGATGTCAAAAATGCCCTCATATGTGAAAAATCTCGCCCATCGAATTTTCCCATATAATCGCAATGAGTCCCCGACTCCAAATTTCGGGAGCCCATATCTCCGATATTTCAGCACTTTTTGCAGATAAGAGCTCGTTATCGTGATCAGCGTCGAATGGAGATGTCAAAAATGCCCTCATATGTGAAAAATCTCGCCCATCGAATTTTCCCATATAATCGCAATGAGTCCCCGACTCCAAATTTCGGGAGCCCATATCTCCGTTAATTCAGCACTTTTTGCAGATAAGAGCTCGTTATCGTGATCAGCGTCGAATAGAGATGTCAAAAATGCCCTCATATGTGAAAAATCTCGACCATCGAATTTTCCCATATAATCGCACTAAGCCCCCGACTCCAAACTTCGAGAGCCCATATCTCCGTTAATTCAGCACTTTTTGCAGATAAGAGCTCGTTATCGTGATCAGCGTCGAATGGAGATGTCAAAAATGCCCTCATATGTGAAAAATCTCAACCATCGAATTTTCCCATATATCGCACTAAGCCCCCGACTCCAAATTTCGGGAATCCATATCTCCGTTAATTCAGCACTTTTCGAAGATAAGAGCTCGTTATCGTGATCAGCGTCGAATGGAGATGTCAAAAATGCCCTCATATGTGAAAAATCTCGCCCATCGAATTTTCCCATATAATCGCAATGAGTCCCCGACTCCAAACTTCGGGAGCCCATATCTCCGTTATTTCAGCACTTTTTGCAGATAAGAGCTCGTTATCGTGATCAGCGTCGAATGGAGATGTCAAAAATGCCCTCATATGTGAAAAATCTCGCCCATCGAATTTTCCCATATAATCGCAATGAGTCCCCGACTCCAAATTTCGGGAGCCCATATCTCCGTTAATTCAGCACTTTTTGCAGATAAGAGCTTGTTATCGTGATCAGCGTCGAATGGAGATGTCAAAAATGCCCTCATATGTGAAAAATCTCGCCCATCGAATTTTCCCATATAATCGCAATGAGTCCCCGACTCCAAACTTCGAGAGCCCATATCTCCGTTAATTCAGCACTTTTTGCAGATAAGAGCTCGCTATCGTGATCAGCGTCGAATGGAGATGTCAAAAATGCCCTCATATGTGAAAAATCTCGCCCATCGAATTTTCCCATATAATTGCACTAAGTCCCCGACTCCAAATTTCGGGAGCCCATATCTCCGTTATTTCAGCACTTTTTGAAGATAAGAGCCCATTATCGTGATCAGCGTCGAATGGAGATGTCAAAAATGCCCTCATATGTGAAAAATCTCGACCATCGAATTTTCCCATATAATCGCAATGAGTCCCCGACTCCAAATTTCGGGAGCCCATATCTCCGTTAATTCAGCACTTTTTGCAGATAAGAGCTCGTTATCGTGATCAGCGTCGAATGGAGATGTCAAAAATGCCCTCATATGTGAAAAATCTCGCCCATCGAATTTTCCCATATAATCGCAATGAGTCCCCGACTCCAAACTTCGGGAGTCCATATCTCCGTTAATTCAGCACTTTTTGAAGATAAGAGCTCGTTATCGTGATCAGCGTCGAATGGAGATGTCAAAAATGCCCTCATATGTGAAAAATCTCGACCATCGAATTTTCCCATATAATCGCACTAAGCCCCCGACTCCAAACTTCGGGAGCCCATATCTCCGTTAATTCAGCACTTTTTGAAGATAAGAGCTCGTTATCGTGATCAGCGTCGAATAGAGATGTCAAAAATGCCCTTATATGTGAAAAATCTCGACCATCGAATTTTCCCATATACTCGCACCAAGCCCCCGACTCCAAACTTCGGGAGCCCATATCTCCGTTATTTGAGCACTTATTGCAGATGAGAGCTCGTTATCGTGATCAGCGTCGAATAGAGATGTCAAAAATGCCCTTATATGTGAAAAATCTCGACCATCGAATTTTCCCATATAATCGCACTAAGTCCCCGACTCCAAACTTCGGGAGTCCATATCTCCGTTAATTCAGCACTTTTCGAAGATAAGAGCTCGTTATCGTGATCAGCGTCGAATAGAGATGTCAAAAATGCCCTTATATGTGAAAAATCTCGACCATCGAATTTTCCCATATAATCGCACTAAGTCCCCGACTCCAAACTTCGAGAGCCCATATCTCCGTTAATTCAGCACTTTTTGCAGATAAGAGCTCGTTATCGTGATCAGCGTCGAATGGAGATGTCAAAAATGCCCTCATATGTGAAAAATCTCGACCATCGAATTTTCCCATATAATCGCACTAAGTCCCCGACTCCAAACTTCGGGAGCCCATATCTCCGTTAATTCAGCACTTTTTGAAGATAAGAGCTCGTTATCGTGATCAGCGTCGAATAGAGATGTCAAAAATGCCCTTATATGTGAAAAATCTCGACCATCGAATTTTCCCATATACTCGCACCAAGCCCCCGACTCCAAACTTCGGGAGCCCATATCTCCGTTATTTGAGCACTTATTGCAGATAAGAGCTCGTTATCGTGATCAGCGTCGAATGGAGATGTCAAAAATGCCCTCATATGTGAAAAATCTCGACCATCGAATTTTCCCATATAATCGCACTAAGTCCCCGACTCCAAATTTCGGGAGCCCATATCTCCGTTAATTCGGCACTTTTTGCAGATAAGAGCTCGTTATCGTGATCAGCGTCGAATGGAGATGTCAAAAATGCCCTCATATGTGAAAAATCTCGACCATCGAATTTTCCCATATAATCGCACTAAGCCCCCGACTCCAAATTTCGGGAGTCCATATCTCCGTTAATTCAGCACTTTTCGAAGATAAGAGCTCGTTATCGTGATCAGCGTCGAATAGAGATGTCAAAAATGCCCTCATATGTGAAAAATCTCGACCATCGAATTTTCCCATATAATCGCACTAAGTCCCCGACTCCAAACTTCGGGAGCCCATATCTCCGTTAATTCAGCACTTTTTGAAGATAAGAGCTCGTTATCGTGATCAGCGTCGAATAGAGATGTCAAAAATGCCCTTATATGTGAAAAATCTCGACCATCGAATTTTCCCATATACTCGCACCAAGCCCCCGACTCCAAACTTCGGGAGCCCATATCTCTGTTATTTGAGCACTAATTGCAGATAAGAGCTCGTTATCGTGATCAGCGTCGAATGGAGATGTCAAAAATGCCCTCATATGTGAAAAATCTCGACCATCGAATTTCCCCATAAAATCGCACTAAGCCCCCGACTCCAAACTTCGAGAGCCCATATCTCCGTTAATTCAGCACTTTTTGCAGATAAGAGCTCGTTATCGTGATCAGCGTCGAATGGAGATGTCAAAAATGCCCTCATATGTGAAAAATCTCGACCATCGAATTTTCCCATATAATCGCACTAAGTCCCCGACTCCAAATTTCGGGAGCCCATATCTCCGTTATTTCAGCACTTTTTGAAGATAAGAGCTCGTTATCATGATCAGCGTCGAATGGAGATGTCAAAAATGCCCTCATATGTGAAAAATCTCGACCATCGAATTTTCCCATATAATCGCACTGTTAATTAACAACATTGAATTAACATTGTATAAGAAACACCCTGTATTTCTTGTAATTTATATTGTATTATCTCTTTCACATGAACTGTATTCTTTCCCTTTCTATTAATTCATTTAACCACGTTTCATTTCAACATTTAATCACTCTCGCTTCAAATAAAGCATTTAAACCAATAGGTTATGGGCCCAGAAGCTTCCAAGTAATTAAAGGAACACGTTTGTAGTATACATTTATATAGTATATATAGCATAAATGACTGCTTTTAGTGGAAAAATTCCATTATTTAATGGAGACAATTATTTAACTTAGAAGCCGCAGATCGAGGCAATTTTGCATAAAAATCGGCTGCTCAAAATAGTACAAGGGCTGGAACAGAAACCAACGGATCCCAACAAACTGGAAGAGTGGATTAATAGAGATATGGACGCTAGGTGTGAATTAATCATAGCCATGGAACCCGCTCAAGTATCATTGGTGAGATCATTGAAAACTTCAAAAGATCTGTGGGATTTCTTGGAAAACACGTATGACAGAAAAGGAACTAGACAGAAAGTCGAAGAATTCCGTAAGTTGGTTAATTTAAAAATGCATGAAAGTCAAAGCATGGAACAGTATCTAATATTATTTAATTCAATTATAACTCGCCTACGTGAAATGGACGCCAAGTTGGATGAAGATCTTCTCGCTGTGTTGCTGTTAGATGGTTTACCTGAGAGCTACAAGGAAATTCAAGCCGAATTTGACGCATCAAAAGATTTTCCCAGCATAGATGTACTTCGGGCAAGACTCCTGGAAGTTGCCGATAAAAGAAGGGCAACAGATATAGTGTATAAGGATGACGCCTTGAAAGTAAAACACTTCAAGAAAAATACTTCATATCAACGACCAGGGGCCTATACCACGAAACAACAATTTAACAATTTAACCGACACTTGTTAAAAAAGTAGATTTAACAAGTAAAGTTAATTACTGTACCACAAAAAAACATCCGTTGTACTTGTTAGAACGAAAATTTCCCTAGATTTGTTAAGTCAGTTTAACAAGTGATTGTGTCACAGCTTCACCTGCACAATGCGGAGGAAAATAAGTGCCACAGGCAAAATATCAGTGTTAATATAAATTCGTGACAACAAAATAATTCTTTTCGGTGCTTTAGCCAACAACATCACAAAAGAAAGTAAAATTGAAATTTGGACAGATATTCTAAAAGTTGCGCAAAGTTTAGGTGTAGTACCAGAAAAGAATATCAAGAAGAGTACCAAGAATTGGACATACATGAGAGACGTTTTCTGGCAAAATTGCCGGAAATATGCTTTGGTAAGAGGTTCTATACACAGTACACTATGTATGAATTCATAAATTTAATTCAATTTCCTAGGGCAAAATAGAGAATTCAAGAAAAACTGGAACCGCTGGTGGAAAAGAGTGTAAGCTCAGTACTTGCAACGATATCGTGCTGGATATCATCGGCAAAGATTCCGAAGCAATTGTTGGTCTTGGAGTAGAGGAGTCCATGAGTTCCACGAACGGTAAAAATGCCAATTTGAATTTGTTTGACGTAAATTAAAGGTTTTTTTCTTTTTTTTCTTTCCTTTCTTTCCCTTTCGTAGACTGTCATGCCATTTGTTCCACTAAGGGGAATGAAAGTGCTGCTGTTGTTAGTGAAGCTGATAGATGTAATCGTCAGCTGAGTGAATCAAGTGGTAAGCGGTATCACATCGACCTATTTCTATTTCTTTTTTACGCATATTAATTTAAATAAAAAGAATCTGATGATAGAGCACCTCGAGTTGCTCAATACAAAACTGAAGTTAGAAATTTCTCTATTACAGAAAAAATTGGGAAACAGCTCTGGGACAGAATCAGCAGGGGTTCATGAAGGTAAAGGAGCAGAAGATGAAGAAAGTGAAGACGACAATAATAAAATTTTTTTTTTTTCCAGATGAATAGTATATTTATATTTTAAAATATGTGTAACAAATTACTTAGAAATACATTTTAGTTTTCAAAATATGTATGTTATTAAGGTCTGTTGTTTTAATTGTGCTTCTCGAGTAGGTGGCAAAAATGCGTCCATAGGGTACTGTTTCTGAACTGTTTTGTTCGTTTTCTGATACAAAATGTTGAAAGTTCGTATTGAAGCGAGCAATATTGCACAGTGTTGCACAGCATTTGAAAATATTGGCTGCATAGACAGGCTTAACGCGTAAATGATTCAAACATGGAAACTTTTCTTTAAGTAATCCATGTATAAAACCATAAAACCATGCGAATTCTATTACACGTCTTGTTCGCTTATGAGCTCTGTTGTACCGGTCAATAGATGCACTATTTGACGATAAGGCTGCCGGAGGCATAACCCATGTTTACAAAGGATATGCGCTGTCCCCCAATATGACAGCATCAGGAAAAGGCCTCCATCCACTTTCCATTTTCTCGAAAAAAGGGCTGTTGCGCAACACTCTCGCATCGTTCACACTTCCGGGCGAGACTCCGCTATAAGTTTAACGTGGACTCCTGCCTTGACGGCTTAATTCCACGGCGGGCCTCCCCGCAAGGGGTTGATTTTATGGACGACAACCAACGTCCTTATTTGCATAGTTCATGTTCATAAGTACCAATTCGGAGCCATGCGCAGGGACATGGCTTCCCTCTTGGTATGGGGCGAGGCCTAACTAAAACCTCTTACCGATATTAAGGGTATCGGCACCCTTCGAACAACTGAGTAAAATTACAAGTAAAATTACTGTTGTTCGTTATTGCGTTCAAAATTTCCCGCATTTGGGATAACCACAGCCCCCACGATACTCCCACAAGGGGGCCTACCGCAAGACAGGCCAGGACTGTCATTCCAATATCTGACATTACTGCCATTTATCAGTCTGACATTATTGTCCTGGGGGCACCTGCCTCCCGTGGTTCCAGAAGGGTTACCCTACACCCAACTGGGAGCCTTATATTTGCTAATATGGCCGAATGGCAAGCCAAAATAGCAAATGTCTGCCTTTCCAATCGATTATCTGTCACAACGACAGCATAACCAATTAGTTATCGGCATTTTGCATTCAAATTAGCTAAATAACTATATAGCTAAAAATAGCCATACAGCTAAATAGCTATGTAGGCCACGTACCACTTGGCCCTTTAATGTTGCCCCCCAGGTACATGAATCGCATATTGAGGATGCGACCCGTTGTTACCCAGAGGGCGTAGACTTTCGGGCCAGTTGGCACTTATGTAATAGAATTTAAGATCTGGCCCACATACTGCCATGCAATTTAACGAATGATTTGCGTGGCGATCCACGAACGCCGGTTCATTGTTTGACGGAGCATCGATATTAATAAGTATACCGTCTACAGCACCACATACTCCCGGCATTCCTCCTTTTTCAAACAATTCCTGAATTACTTCATCGACATTGCCCGGCCAACACACTTGAACTCGAAATTCTACATCATTAATAGCGGATGTCACCTCGGCAACACTTCGACATACAGCCATTTTACTAACCCCGTGCATGTCACCTATTGTGTAGTACTGAGCACCAGAGCCGAACCAATGCAGGGCTATAAGAATTTTTTGTTTCACACTCAATGCTTGGCTTCTGTTTGTAGGTGCCTTCAATTTATAATTTAGTTTGCCAGTGAGATAGTCTACTGTATCACTAGGAACACGAAACCTTTCTATAAATAAATGTTCTTCGACTTCGAAATTAATTCGAGGTTTATAAATTCGCGAGTTATTTGATTCCTCACTATCACTATCACTTTCATCTGAATCGAAAAAAAAACATTTTGGTTATTTTTATTTTGTTAAGATATGTACGTGGACCGATATATTGCGACCGTTGGCTACGACTGACAAGTGCAACAATAACTTTTGACATGCATATACATATGTATATAGTATTTGTCGCTCTCTAAAATCCGAGTGGATTTACATGTGAAAGCCTAACTTGATTTTGAAAAAGTATTTGTGCAAATATCTGTTCCTAGAAATTTAAGATAACACAGCATAATAGGAAATTCGAAAGCAATATATTGTACGTGATATGATGATATATCCTTCAAAAGCAATATTATTTCATTTAACAATTTTAAATTCATTGGTTATATTTAGCCAATAATTTAACAATTATTAATAACAATTGTTGTTCTGAGTTACAGAAACAGGGAATTCACAAATTTCCCATTTGTTAAAGACAGTTTTAACAATTGTTATATTTCATTATTAACTTGTTGTTTTGAGGTACGGAAACCCTAGTTATAAGTTAAAAATTATTTCTTGTACAATGCTTGTTGTTTTGTGGTACAGGGCCCAGGTTGAGAAATAATTTTCAATTTAATTGCCACCGATGTGGACGAAAAGGCCATATGAAACGAGAGTGTCGCGTTACATTAAAAAAAGAAAAGCTTAATATTGCAAAAAATGTTGAATTTGAGCATGAAGAAGGATTTGTTGTAACGGAATTAATGCATGTGAATAGTTACATGAAAGAATTGCCTTACAAAGTTTTCGCTTGTGATGAAAAGTTAGATCAGGATAAATGGTATATCGATAGTGGAGCCACTTCCCATATGTGTTGTAGTAAAAATTGTTTTATTGATTTATATTCCAATTATTCAGGCGAGGTCCAGGTAGCTAATAAAAAATCGGCACGTGTTGAGGGTATAGGAACAGTTAAGATAACGGTAAATGTAAACGGAAAAATAAGGAGATCCTTCTTTATCGTACTCTTTTTGTTCCTAGCCTCAAAAGCAATCTCATATCAGCTAGTAAGGCAACAGATAAAGGTTATAAAGTCGTAATTGAAGGAAAATGTGCACGTGTTTTCAAATTAGACAAAGTTATATTGGAAGCAATTAAAGTTAGTGGACTGTTTCTGGTAAAAACAAAAACAGAGTTTTGTAAAACAGTTGAATGTAAAAACAGAAATACGTTAGAAATTTGGCATAGAAGATACGGACACCTAAACATACACTCTTTGCAAAATTTAAAAAATCGTGCTATGGTTGAAGGATTGCCAAAATTTGAGAGGCATCCCATAAATTGTGTTACGTGTATTAGAGCCAAACAGTTTAGACTCCCATATCCAGTTAAAAGTGAAAAATCGGCCAAAGGACTTCTAGAAATTATACACACTGACTTGTGTGGGCCTATGAACACAGAGTCAATTAGCAAGTGTCTTTATTTTGCTACGTTTATAGATGATTTTTCACGGAAAGTGTTTGTTTACTTTTTAAGGAAAAAAGGCGAATACTTTGAGGTCTTTAAGAATTTTAAAAATATTGTTGAAAAAGAAACTAATCGTAAGATTAAGTCTATCCGCAGCGATAATGCGCGAGAGCTTTTAAGCAACGAATTTTCAAACTTTTTGGCCAATGAAGGCATAAAACGTCAACTAACAACCGAGTACTCACCACAACAGAACGGTGTTGCTGAGCGTATGAATCGCACACTAGTAGAAATGGCTCGGTGCTTCTTAATAGAAGGAAATCTACCAAAATTCCTATGGGCTGAGCTAATTCACACAGCGGCTTACATTCGAAATCGCTGCCCTACTTCACTTAATAAAAATCAAACGCTAGAACAAATTTAGACAGGTCGTATACCAATTGTCAGACATTTTCGTCAAATTGGTTGTCGAGCTTTCGTTTTGACCTCTAAAAGAACAAAACTCGATCCAAAAAGCGAAGAATACATTCTTGTTGGTTATTCTGCCGAATCAAAAGCTTACCGTTTTTGGAAGGAAGGAACGAGGACAATTATTAAAAGCCGAGATGTGAGAATTATTGAACATTTATCTGAAAGCAGAAACGGAAATAAAACTAATAAAACACAAAATGATACTGAAACAGAAGCTTTGGGAAAATTTTATGAATTCGAATTGAAAAATAAATCTATTAATGGAAAAAGTTCTGACGGAGAAAATATGTGTGGAAAATTTGAAGATTTGAAAGAAGCACATAGTGATAGTGGAAATGAACTTCAAATTACAAAAAATACAGAAAGTTTTGATAAATGTAAAATACAAAATGGAAAAGATATAAAAGAGCTGACAGATGAATCACAAGCCGAAAATTTTAAAAGAAAACTTAGGCCTAGAAAATAAGCTAATTTCGTTACTGAACATGCATTGAATACCGTATTCGACGATCCCAAAAATTATACAGAAGCTCTAAAATCACCCTATGCGTCGGAATGGGAAAAGGTAATGTTAGAAGAATATGAATGTCTTCTAAAAAATAGAACCTGGACATTGTGTACTCTACCAGAGGGACGAAAAACTATAGGTTGCCGCTGGGTCTTAAAATCAAAATTTAGACCAAATGGAGAATTAGAGAGAAGGAAAGCAAGACTCGTAGCCAAAGGATATTGCCAAAAACACGGTATTGATTACATGGAAACCTTTTCGCCAGTAGTTCGACAAAGCTCAATTCGCATCATTTATGCATTATCGGTAGAGCATGATTTGAATCTAACCCACTTAGATGTGTCGACTGCTTTTCTAAATGGCGACCTTAACGAAGAGATTTATATGGAACAGCCGGAAGGTTTTGTTGATCCAAATAATAAAGATAGAGTTTGTTTGTTAAAGAAGGCGATTTATGGGTTAAAATAAGCCAGCAGGCAGTGGCATAAAGTCTTAACAGAAAAACTTACCAAATTAAATTTAATTCAGTCAAAGTATGATAATTGCGTTTACTTTAATAAATTTAAAGACAAGATAACTCTACTTGGAGTATATGTTGATGACATTATCATTGCCTCCAATTGTCAATACAAAACGAATTCTATCAAAGAAAAATTATCCGAATATTTTGAATTGCGAGATCTAGGTCAACCAACAATGTATGTTGGACTAGAGATCGAAAGAAAAGATAAAACCATTTCTATTTGTCAAACCAGATATATTAGAAATCTATTAACAAAATACAACCTGCTAAACTCTAAGCACTGTCAAATACCTATGCAAGTAAAGTTACGTTTGGAAAAGGATCCGAAAATTCCTGGAGAACAATCACCGGTTGATTTATTCAAATACCAGGAACTTATTGGATGTCTAATGCACCCTGCAGTATTTAGTAGGCCCGATATAATGTACAGCGTTAGCGCATTGGCTCAATTTGCACAAAGTTCTAAACGACAACATTGGACAACAGCCTTGTGGGTGTTACGATATCTCAACTTTACGAAACATGCAAAGATCGTTTATCGTAAAACAGGGCTTCCACTTTTAGGCTACGTTGATGCAAGCTGGGCGGAAGATATTAATGACCGGAAGTCTCAAACTGGTTATTGCTTTGTACTTTCAGGTGCTGCAATTTCTTGGGAATCAAGGAAGCAGAGGGTAGTGGCTACTTCGAGCACTGAAGCAGAATACATCGCACTCACTCCCATATCTCCGTTATTTCAGCACTTTTTGAAGATAAAAGCTCGTTGTCGTGATCAGCGTCGAATGGAGATGTCAAAAATGCCCTCATATGTGAAAAATCTCGACCATCGAATTTTCGCATATAATCGCACTAAGCCCCCGACTCCAAACTTCGAGAGCCCATATCTCCGTTAATTCAGCACTTTTTGCAGATAAGAGCTCGTTATCGTGATCAGCGTCGAATGGAGATGTCAAAAATGCCCTCATATGTGAAAAATCTCGACCATCGAATTTTCCCATATAATCGCACTAAGCCCCCGACTCCAAACTTCGAGAGCCCATATCTCCGCTAATTCAGCACTTTTTGCAGATAAGAGCTCGTTATCGTGATCAGCGTCGAATGGAGATGTCAAAAATGCCCTCATATGTGAAAAATCTCGACCATCGAATTTTCCCATATAATCGCACTAAGCCCCCGACTCCAAACTTCGAGAGTCCATATCTCCGTTAATTCAGCACTTTTTGCAGATAAGAGCTCGTTATCGTGATCAGCGTCGAATGGAGATGTCAAAAATGCCCTCATATGTGAGAAATCTCGACCATCGAATTGTCCCATATAATCGCACTAAGCCCCCGATTCCAAACTTCGAGAGCCCATATCTCCGTTAATTCAGCACTTTTTGCAGATAAGAGCTCGTTATCGTGATCAGCGTCGAATGGAGATGTCAAAAATGCCCTCATATGTGGAACATCTCGACCATCGAATTTTCCCATATAATCGCACTAAGTCCCCGACTCCAAACTTCGGGAGTCCATATCTCCGTTAATTCAGCACTTTTTGAAGATAAGAGCTCGTTATCGTGATCAGCGTCGAATGGAGATGTCAAAAATGCCCTCATATGTGGAAAATCTCGACCATCGAATTTTCCCATATACTCGCACCAAGCCCCCGACTCCAAACTTCGGGAGCCCATATCTCCGTTATTTCAGCACTTTTGGCAGATAAGAGCTCGTTGTCGTGATCAGCGTCGAATGGAGGTGTCAAAAATGCCCTCATATGTGAGAAATCTCGACCATCGAATTTTCCCATATACTCGCACCAAGCCCCCGATTCCAAACTACGGGAGCCCATCTCTCCGTTATTACAGCACTTTTTGCAGATAAGAGCTCGTTGTCGTGATCAGCGTCGAATGGAGATGTCAAAAATGCCCTCATATGTGAAAAATCTCGACCATCGAATTTTCCCATATACTCGCACCAAGCCCCCGACTCCAAACTTCGGAAGCCCGTATCTCCGTTATTTCAGCCCTTTTCAGATAAGAGCTCGTTATCGTGATCAACGTCGAATGGAGATGTGAAAAATGCCTTCATATGTATAAAATCTCGACCATCGAATTTTCCCATATAATCGCACTAAGTCCCCGACTCCAAACTTCGAGAGCCCATATCTCCGTTAATTCAGCACTTTTTGCAGATAAGAGCTCGTTGTCGTGATCAGCGTCGAATGGAGATGTCAAAAATGCCCTCATATGTGAAAAATCTCGACCATCGAATTTTCTCATATAATCGCACTAAGCCCCCGACTCCAAACTTCGAGAGCCCATATCTCCGTTAATTCAGCACTTTTTGCAGATAAGAGCTCGTTATCGTGATCAGCGTCGAATGGAGATGTCAAAAATGCCCTCATATGTGAAAAATCTCGACCATCGAATTTTCCCATATAATCGCACTAAGCCCCCGACTCCAAACTTCGAGAGTCCATATCTCCGTTAATTCAGCACTTTTTGCAGATAAGAGCTCGTTATCGTGATCAGCGTCGAATGGAGATGTCAAAAATGCCCTCATATGTGAGAAATCTCGACCATCGAATTGTCCCATATAATCGCACTAAGCCCCCGATTCCAAACTTCGAGAGCCCATATCTCCGTTAATTCAGCACCTTTTGCAGATAAGAGCTCGTTATCGTGATCAGCGTCGAATGGAGATGTCAAAAATGCCCTCATATGTGGAAAATCTCGACCATCGAATTTTCCCATATACTCGCACCAAGCCCCCGACTCCAAACTTCGGGAGCCCATATCTCCGTTATTTCAGCACTTTTGGCAGATAAGAGCTCGTTGTCGTGATCAGCGTCGAATGGAGATGTCAAAAATGCCCTCATATGTGAGAAATCTCGACCATCGAATTTTCCCATATACTCGCACCAAGCCCCCGATTCCAAACTACGGGAGCCCATCTCTCCGTTATTACAGCACTTTTTGCAGATAAGAGCTCGTTATCATGATCAGCGTCTAATGGAGATGTCAAAAATGCCCTCATATGTGAGAAATCTCGACCATCGAATTTTCCCATATACTCGCACCAAGCCCCCGACTCCAAACTTCGGGAGCCCATATCTCCGTTATTTCAGCACTTTTGGCAGATAAGAGCTCGTTGTCGTGATCAGCGTCGAATGGAGATGTCAAAAATGCCCTCATATGTGAAAAATCTCGACCATCGAATTTTCTCATATAATCGCACTAAGCCCCCGACTCCAAACTTCGAGAGCCCATATCTCCGTTAATTCAGCACTTTTTGCACATAAGAGCTCGTTATCGTGATCAGCGTCGATCGGAGATGTCAAAAATGCCCTCATATGTGAAAAATCTCGACCATCGAATTTTCCCATATAATCGCACTAAGTCCCCGACTCCAAACTTCGCGAGCCCATATCTCCGTTAGTTCAGCACTTTTTGAAGATAAGAGCTCGTTATCGTGATCAGCGTCGAATGGAGATGTCAAAAATGCCCTCATATGTGAGAAATCTCGACCATCGAATTTTCCCATATACTCGCACTAAGCCCCCGATTCCAAACTTCGAGAGCCCATATCTCCGTTAATTCAGCACTTTTTGCAGATAAGAGCTCGTTATCATGATCAGCGTCTAATGGAGATGTCAAAAATGCCCTCATATGTGAGAAATCTCGACCATCGAATTTCCCCATATACTCGCACCAAGCCCCCGATTCCAGACTTCGAGAGCCCATATCTCCGTTAATTCAGCACTCTTTGCAGATAAGAGCTCGTTATCGTGATCAGCGTCGAATGGAGATGTCAAAAATGCCCTCATATGTGGAAAATCTCGACCATCGAATTTTCCCATATACTCGCACCAAGTCCCCGACTCCAAACTTCGGGAGCCCATATCTCCCTTATTTCAGCACTTTTTGCAGATAAGAGCTCGTTATCGTGATCAGCGTCGAATGGAGATGTCAAAAATGCCCTCATATGGGAAAAATCTCGACCATCGAATTTTCCCATATAATCGCACTAAGTCCCCGACTCCAAATTTCGGGAGTCCATATTTCCGTTAATTCAGCACCTTTTGCAGATAAGAGCTCGTTATCGTGATCAGCGTCGAATGGAGATGTCAAAAATGCCCTCATATGTGAAAAATCTCGACCATCGAATTTTCCCATATAATCGCACTAAGTCCCCGACTCCAAATTTCGGGAGTCCATATTTCCGTTAATTCAGCACTTTTTGAAGATAAGAGCTCGTTATCGTGATCAGCGTCGAATGGAGATGTCAAAAATGCCCTCATATGTGAAAAATCTCGACCATCGAATTTTCTCATATAATCGCACTAAGCCCCCGACTCCAAACTTCGAGAGCCCATATCTCCGTTAATTCAGCACTTTTTGCAGATAAGAGCTCGTTGTCGTGATCAGCGTCGAATGGAGATGTCAAAAATGCCCTCATATGTGAAAAATCTCGACCATCGAATTTTCTCATATAATCACACTAAGCCCCCGACTCCAAACTTCGAGAGCCCATATCTCCGTTAATTCAGCACTTTTTGCACATAAGAGCTCGTTATCGTGATCAGCGTCGAATGGAGATGTCAAAAATGCCCTCATATGTGAAAAATCTCGACCATCGAATTTTCCCATATAATCGCACTAAGTCCCCGACTCCAAACTTCGGGAGTCCATATTTCCGTTAATTCAGCACTTTTTGAAGATAAGAGCTCGTTATCGTGATCAGCGTCGAATGGAGATGTCAAAAATGCCCTCATATGTGGAAAATCTCGACCATCGAATTTTCCCATATAATCGCACTAAGTCCCCGACTCCAAACTTCGGGAGTCCATATTTCAGCACTTTTTGAAGATAAGAGCTCGTTATCGTGATCAGCGTCGAATGGAGATGTCAAAAATGCCCTCATATGTGAAAAATCTCGACCATCGAATTTTCCTATATAATCGCACTAAGTCCCCGACTCCAAACTTCGGGAGTCCATATTTCAGCACTTTTTGAAGATAAGAGCTCGTTATCGTGATCAGCGTCGAATGGAGATGTCAAAAATGCCCTCATATGTGAAAAATCTCGACCATCGAATTTTCCCATATACTCGCACCAAGTCCCCGACTCCAAACTTCGGGAGCCCATATCTCCCTTATTTCAGCACTTTTTGCAGATAAGAGCTCGTTATCGTGATCAGCGTCGAATGGAGATGTCAAAAATGCCCTCATATGTGAAAAATCTCGACCATCGAATTTTCCCATATAATCGCACTAAGCCCCCGACTCCAAACTTCGAGAGCCCATATCTCCGTTAATTCAGCACTTTTTGCAGATAAGAGCTCGTTATCGTGATCAGCGTCGAATGGAGATGTCAAAAAAGCCCTCATATGTGAAAAATCTCGACCATCGAATTTTCCCATATAATCGCACTAAGTCCCCGACTCTAAACTTCGGGAGTCCATATCTCCGTTAATTCAGCACTTTTTGCAGATAAGAGCTCGTTATCGTGATCAGCGTCGAATGGAGATGTCAAAAATGCCCTCATATGTGAAAAATCTCGACCATCGAATTTTCCCATATAATCGCACTAAGTCCCCGACTCCAAACTTCGAGAGCCCATATCTCCGTTAATTCAGCACTTTTTGCAGCTAAGAGCTCGTTATCGTGATCAGCGTCCATATCTCCGTTCTTTCAGCACTTTTTGCAGATAAGAGCTCGTTATCGTGGTCAGCGTCGAATGGAGATGTCAAAAATGCCCTCATATGTGAAAAATCTCGACCATCGAATTTTCCCATATAATCGCACTAAGCCCCCGACTCCAAACTTCGAGAGCCCATATCTCCGTTAATTCAGCACTTTTTGCAGATAAGAGCTCGTTATCGTGATCAGCGTCGAATGGAGATGTCAAAAATGCCCTCATATGTGAAAAATCTCGACCATCGAATTTTCCCATATAATCGCACTAAGCCCCCGACTCCAAACTTCGAGAGCCCATATCTCCGTTCATTCAGCACTTTTTGCAGATAAGAGCTCGTTGTCGTGATCAGCGTCGAATGGAGATGTCAAAAATGCCCTCATATGTGAAAAATCTCGACCATCGAATTTTCCCATATAATCGCACTAAGTCCCCGACTCCAAACTTCGAGAGCCCATATCTCCGTTATTTCAGCACTTTTTGCAGATAAGAGCTCGTTATCGTGGTCAGCGTCGAATGGAGATGTCAAAAATGCCCTCATATGTGAAAAATCTCGACCATCGAATTTTCCCATATACTCGCACCAAGCCCCTGATTCCAAACTTCGGGAGCCCATATCTCCGTTATTTCAGCACTTTTTGCAGATAAGAGCTCGTTGTCGTGATCAGCGTCGAATGGAGATGTCAAAAATGCCCTCATATGTGGAAAATCTCGACCATCGAATTTTCCCATATACTCGCACCAAGCCCCCGACTCCAAACTTCGGGAGCCCATATCTCCGTTATTTCAGCACTTTTGGCAGATAAGAGCTCGTTGTCGTGATCAGCGTCGAATGGAGATGTCAAAAATGCCCTCATATGTGAGAAATCTCGACCATCGAATTTTCCCATATACTCGCACCAAGCCCCCGATTCCAAACTACGGGAGCCCATCTCTCCGTTATTACAGCACTTTTTGCAGATAAGAGCTCGTTATCGTGATCAGCGTCGAATGGAGATGTCAAAAATGCCCTCATATGTGAAATATCTCGACCATCGAATTTTCCCATATAATCGCACTAATTCCCCGACTCCAAATTTCGGGAGCCCATATCTCCGTTATTTCAGCACTTTTGGCAGATAAGAGCTCGTTGTCATGATCAGCGTCGAATGGAGATGTCAAAAATGCCCTCATATGTGGAAAATCTCGACTATCGAATTTTCCCATATAATCGCACTAAGTCCCCGACTCCAAATTTCGGGAGCCCATATCTCCGTTATTTCAGCACTTTTTGCAGATAAGAGCTCGTTATCGTGATCAGCGTCGAATGGAGATGTCAAAAATGCCCTCATATGTGAGAAATCTCGACCATCGAATTTTCCCATATACTCGCACCAAGCCCCCGATTCCAAACTACGGGAGCCCATCTCTCCGTTATTACAGCACTTTTTGCAGATAAGAGCTCGTTATCGTGATCAGCGTCGAATGGAGATGTCAAAAATGCCCTCATATGTGAAAAATCTCGACCATCGAATTTTCCCATATAATCGCACTAAGTCCCCGACTCCAAACTTCGGGAGTCCATATTTCCGTTAATTCAGCACTTTTTGAAGATAAGAGCTCGTTATCGTGATCAGCGTCGAATGGAGATGTCAAAAATGCCCTCATATGTGGAAAATCTCGACCATCGAATTTTCCCATATAATCGCACTAAGTCCCCGACTCCAAACTTCGGGAGTCCATATTTCAGCACTTTTTGAAGATAAGAGCTCGTTATCGTGATCAGCGTCGAATGGAGATGTCAAAAATGCCCTCATATGTGAAAAATCTCGACCATCGAATTTTCCCATATACTCGCACCAAGTCCCCGACTCCAAACTTCGGGAGCCCATATCTCCCTTATTTCAGCACTTTTTGCAGATAAGAGCTCGTTATCGTGATCAGCGTCGAATGGAGATGTCAAAAATGCCCTCATATGTGAAAAATCTCGACCATCGAATTTTCCCATATAATCGCACTAAGCCCCCGACTCCAAACTTCGAGAGCCCATATCTCCGTTAATTCAGCACTTTTTGCAGATAAGAGCTCGTTATCGTGATCAGCGTCGAATGGAGATCTCAAAAAAGCCCTCATATGTGAAAAATCTCGACCATCGAATTTTCCCATATACTCGCACTAAGCCCCCGATTCCAAACTTCGAGAGCCCATATCTCCGTTAATTCAGCACTTTTTGCAGATAAGAGCTCGTTATCATGATCAGCATCTAATGGAGATGTCAAAAATGCCCTCATATGTGAGAAATCTCGACCATCGAATTTCCCCATATACTCGCACCAAGCCCCCGATTCCAAACTTCGAGAGCCCATATCTCCGTTAATTCAGCACTCTTTGCAGATAAGAGCTCGTTATCGTGATCAGCGTCGAATGGAGATGTCAAAAATGCCCTCATATGTGGAAAATCTCGACCATCGAATTTTCCCATATACTCGCACCAAGCCCCCGACTCCAAACTTCGGGAGCCCATATCTCCGTTATTTCAGCACTTTTGGCAGATAAGAGCTCGTTGTCGTGATCAGCGTCGAATGGAGATGTCAAAAATGCCCTCATATGTGAGAAATCTCGACCATCGAATTTTCCCATATACTCGCACCAAGCCCCCGATTCCAAACTACGGGAGCCCATCTCTCCGTTATTACAGCACTTTTTGCAGATAAGAGCTCGTTGTCGTGATCAGCGTCGAATGGAGATGTCAAAAATGCCCTCATATGTGAAAAATCTCGACCATCGAATTTTCTCATATAATCACACTAAGCCCCCGACTCCAAACTTCGAGAGCCCATATCTCCGTTAATTCAGCACTTTTTGCACATAAGAGCTCGTTATCGTGATCAGCGTCGAATGGAGATGTCAAAAATGCCCTCATATGTGAAAAATCTCGACCATCGAATTTTCTCATATAATCGCACTAAGTCCCCGACTCCAAACTTCGGGAGTCCATATTTCCGTTAATTCAGCACTTTTTGAAGATAAGAGCTCGTTATCGTGATCAGCGTCGAATGGAGATGTCAAAAATGCCCTCATATGTGAAAAATCTCGACCATCGAATTTTCCCATATAATCGCACTAAGTCCCCGACTCCAAACTTCGGGAGTCCATATTTCAGCACTTTTTGAAGATAAGAGCTCGTTATCGTGATCAGCGTCGAATGGAGATGTCAAAAATGAACTCATATGTGAAAAATCTCGACCATCGAATTTTCCCATATAATCGCACTAAGTCCCCGACTCCAAATTTCGGGAGCCCATATCTCCGTTATTTCAGCACTTTTTGAAGATAAGAGCTCGTTATCGTGATCAGCGTCGAATGGAGATGTCAAAAATGCCCTCATATGTGAAAAATCTCGACCATCGAATTTTCCCATATAATCGCACTAAGTCCCCGACTCCAAATTTCGAGAGCCCATATCTCCGTTAATTCAGCACTTTTTGCAGATAAGAGCTCGTTATCGTGATCAGCGTCCATATCTCCGTTCTTTCAGCACTTTTTGCAGATAAGAGCTCGTTATCGTGATCAGCGTCGAATGGAGATGTCAAAAATGCCCTCATATGTGAGAAATCTCGACCATCGAATTTTCCCATATACTCGCACCAAGCCCCCGATTCCAAACTACGGGAGCCCATCTCTCCGTTATTACAGCACTTTTTGCAGATAAGAGCTCGTTATCGTGATCAGCGTCGAATGGTGATGTCAAAAATGCCCTCATATGTGAAAAATCTCGACCATCGAATTTTCCCATATAATCGCACTAAGTCCCCGACTCCTAACTTCGGGAGTCCATATTTCCGTTAATTCAGCACTTTTTGAAGATAAGAGCTCGTTATCGTGATCAGCGTCGAATGGAGATGTCAAAAATGCCCTCATATGTGAAAAATCTCGACCATCGAATTTTCCCATATAATCGCACTAAGTCCCCGACTCCAAACTTCGGGAGTCCATATTTCAGCACTTTTTGAAGATAAGAGCTCGTTATCGTGATCAGCGTCGAATGGAGATGTCAAAAATGCCCTCATATGTGAAAAATCTCGACCATCGAATTTTCCCATATACTCGCACCAAGCCCCTGATTCCAAACTTCGGGAGCCCATATCTCCGTTATTTCAGCACTTTTTGCAGATAAGAGCTCGTTATCGTGGTCAGCGTCGAATGGAGATGTCAAAAATGCCCTCATATGTGAAAAATCTCGACCATCGAATTTTCCCATATAATCGCACTAAGCCCCCGACTCCAAACTTCGAGAGCCCATATCTCCGTTAATTCAGCACTTTTTGCAGATAAGAGCTCGTTATCGTGATCAGCGTCGAATGGAGATGTCAAAAATGGCCTCATATGTGAAAAATCTCGACCATCGAATTTTCCCATATAATCGCACTAAGCCCCCGACTCCAAACTTCGAGAGCCCATATCTCCGTTCATTCAGCACTTTTTGCAGATAAGAGCTCGTTATCGTGATCAGCGTCGAATGGAGATGTCAAAAATGCCCTCATATGTGAAAAATCTCGACCATCGAATTTTCCCATATAATCGCACTAAGTCCCCGACTCCAAACTTCGAGAGCCCATATCTCCGTTATTTCAGCACTTTTTGCAGATAAGAGCTCGTTATCGTGGTCAGCGTCGAATGGAGATGTCAAAAATGCCCTCATATGTGGAAAATCTCGACCATCGAATTTTCCCATATAATCGCACTAAGTCCCCGACTCCAAACTTCGGGAGTCCATATTTCCGTTAATTCAGCACTTTTTGAAGATAAGAGCTCGTTATCGTGATCAGCGTCGAATGGAGATGTCAAAAATGCCCTCATATGTGAAAAATCTCGACCATCGAATTTTCCCATATAATCGCACTAAGTCCCCGACTCCAAACTTCGGGAGTCCATATTTCAGCACTTTTTGAAGATAAGAGCTCGTTATCGTGATCAGCGTCGAATGGAGATGTCAAAAATGCCCTCATATGTGAAAAATCTCGACCATCGAATTTTCCCATATAATCGCACTAAGTCCCCGACTCCAAATTTCGGGAGCCCATATCTCCGTTATTTCAGCACTTTTTGAAGATAAGAGCTCGTTATCGTGATCAGCGTCGAATGGAGATGTCAAAAATGCCCTCATATGTGAAAAATCTCGACCATCGAATTTTCCCATATAATCGCACTAAGTCCCCGACTCCAAATTTCGAGAGCCCATATCTCCGTTAATTCAGCACTTTTTGCAGATAAGAGCTCGTTATCGTGATCAGCGTCCATATCTCCGTTCTTTCAGCACTTTTTGCAGATAAGAGCTCGTTATCGTGATCAGCGTCGAACGGAGATGTCAAAAATGCACTCATATGTGAAAAATCTCGACCATCGAATTTTCCCATATACTCGCACCAAGCCCCTGATTCCAAACTTCGGGAGCCCATATCTCCGTTATTTCAGCACTTTTTGCAGATAAGAGCTCGTTATCGTGGTCAGCGTCGAATGGAGATGTCAAAAATGCCCTCATATGTGAAAAATCTCGACCATCGAATTTTCCCATATAATCGCACTAAGCCCCCGACTCCAAACTTCGAGAGCCCATATCTCCGTTAATTCAGCACTTTTTGCAGATAAGAGCTCGTTATCGTGATCAGCGTCGAATGGAGATGTCAAAAATGCCCTCATATGTGAAAAATCTCGACCATCGAATTTTCCCATATAATCGCACTAAGTCCCCGACTCCTAACTTCGGGAGTCCATATTTCCGTTAATTCAGCACTTTTTGAAGATAAGAGCTCGTTATCGTGATCAGCGTCGAATGGAGATGTCAAAAATGCCCTCATATGTGGAAAATCTCGACCATCGAATTTTCCCATATAATCGCACTAAGTCCCCGACTCCAAACTTCGGGAGTCCATATTTCAGCACTTTTTGAAGATAAGAGCTCGTTATCGTGATCACCGTCGAATGGAGATGTCAAAAATGCCCTCATATGTGAAAAATCTCGACCATCGAATTTTCCCATATACTCGCACCAAGCCCCTGATTCCAAACTTCGGGAGCCCATATCTCCGTTATTTCAGCACTTTTTGCAGATAAGAGCTCGTTATCGTGGTCAGCGTCGAATGGAGATGTCAAAAATGCCCTCATATGTGAAAAATCTCGACCATCGAATTTTCCCATATAATCGCACTAAGCCCCCGACTCCAAACTTCGAGAGCCCATATCTCCGTTAATTCAGCACTTTTTGCAGATAAGAGCTCGTTATCGTGATCAGCGTCGAATGGAGATGTCAAAAATGCCCTCATATGTGGAAAATCTCGACCATCGAATTTTCCCATATAATCGCACTAAGTCCCCGACTCCAAACTTCGGGAGTCCATATTTCCGTTAATTCAGCACTTTTTGAAGATAAGAGCTCGTTATCGTGATCAGCGTCGAATGGAGATGTCAAAAATGCCCTCATATGTGAAAAATCTCGACCATCGAATTTTCCCATATAATCGCACTAAGTCCCCGACTCCAAACTTCGAGAGCCCATATCTCCGTTATTTCAGCACTTTTTGCAGATAAGAGCTCGTTATCGTGGTCAGCGTCGAATGGAGATGTCAAAAATGCCCTCATATGTGGAAAATCTCGACCATCGAATTTTCCCATATAATCGCACTAAGCCCCCGACTCCAAACTTCGAGAGCCCATATCTCCGTTCATTCAGCACTTTTTGCAGATAAGAGCTCGTTATCGTGATCAGCGTCGAATGGAGATGTCAAAAATGCCCTCATATGTGAAAAATCTCGACCATCGAATTTTCCCATATAATCGCACTAAGTCCCCGACTCCAAACTTCGAGAGCCCATATCTCCGTTATTTCAGCACTTTTTGCAGATAAGAGCTCGTTATCGTGGTCAGCGTCGAATGGAGATGTCAAAAATGCCCTCATATGTGGAAAATCTCGACCATCGAATTTTCCCATATAATCGCACTAAGTCCCCGACTCCAAACTTCGGGAGTCCATATTTCCGTTAATTCAGCACTTTTTGAAGATAAGAGCTCGTTATCGTGATCAGCGTCGAATGGAGATGTCAAAAATGCCCTCATATGTGAAAAATCTCGACCATCGAATTTTCCCATATAATCGCACTAAGTCCCCGACTCCAAACTTCGGGAGTCCATATTTCAGCACTTTTTGAAGATAAGAGCTCGTTATCGTGATCAGCGTCGAATGGAGATGTCAAAAATGCCCTCATATGTGAAAAATCTCGACCATCGAATTTTCCCATATAATCGCACTAAGTCCCCGACTCCAAATTTCGGGAGCCCATATCTCCGTTATTTCAGCACTTTTTGAAGATAAGAGCTCGTTATCGTGATCAGCGTCGAATGGAGATGTCAAAAATGCCCTCATATGTGAAAAATCTCGACCATCGAATTTTCCCATATAATCGCACTAAGTCCCCGACTCCAAATTTCGAGAGCCCATATCTCCGTTAATTCAGCACTTTTTGCAGATAAGAGCTCGTTATCGTGATCAGCGTCCATATCTCCGTTCTTTCAGCACTTTTTGCAGATAAGAGCTCGTTATCGTGATCAGCGTCGAACGGAGATGTCAAAAATGCACTCATATGTGAAAAATCTCGACCATCGAATTTTCCCATATACTCGCACCAAGCCCCTGATTCCAAACTTCGGGAGCCCATATCTCCGTTATTTCAGCACTTTTTGCAGATAAGAGCTCGTTATCGTGGTCAGCGTCGAATGGAGATGTCAAAAATGCCCTCATATGTGAAAAATCTCGACCATCGAATTTTCCCATATAATCGCACTAAGCCCCCGACTCCAAACTTCGAGAGCCCATATCTCCGTTAATTCAGCACTTTTTGCAGATAAGAGCTCGTTATCGTGATCAGCGTCGAATGGAGATGTCAAAAATGCCCTCATATGTGAAAAATCTCGACCATCGAATTTTCCCATATAATCGCACTAAGCCCCCGACTCCAAACTTCGAGAGCCCATATCTCCGTTCATTCAGCACTTTTTGCAGATAAGAGCTCGTTATCGTGATCAGCGTCGAATGGAGATGTCAAAAATGCCCTCATATGTGAAAAATCTCGACCATCGAATTTTCCCATATAATCGCACTAAGTCCCCGACTCCAAACTTCGAGAGCCCATATCTCCGTTATTTCAGCACTTTTTGCAGATAAGAGCTCGTTATCGTGGTCAGCGTCGAATGGAGATGTCAAAAATGCCCTCATATGTGAAAAATCTCGACCATCGAATTTTCCCATATACTCGCACCAAGCCCCTGATTCCAAACTTCGGGAGCCCATATCTCCGTTATTTCAGCACTTTTTGCAGATAAGAGCTCGTTGTCGTGATCAGCGTCGAATGGAGATGTCAAAAATGCCCTCATATGTGGAAAATCTCGACCATCGAATTTTCCCATATACTCGCACCAAGCCCCCGACTCCAAACTTCGGGAGCCCATATCTCCGTTATTTCAGCACTTTTGGCAGATAAGAGCTCGTTGTCGTGATCAGCGTCGAATAGAGATGTCAAAAATGCCCTCATATGTGAGAAATCTCGACCATCGAATTTTCCCATATACTCGCACCAAGCCCCCGATTCCAAACTACGGGAGCCCATCTCTCCGTTATTACAGCACTTTTTGCAGATAAGAGCTCGTTATCGTGATCAGCGTCGAATGGAGATGTCAAAAATGCCCTCATATGTGAAATATCTCGACCATCGAATTTTCCCATATAATCGCACTAATTCCCCGACTCCAAACTTCGGGAGCCCATATCTCCGTTATTTCAGCACTTTTGGCAGATAAGAGCTCGTTGTCGTGATCAGCGTCGAATGGAGATGTCAAAAATGCCCTCATATGTGGAAAATCTCGACTATCGAATTTTCCCATATAATCGCACTAAGTCCCCGACTCCAAATTTCGGGAGCCCATATCTCCGTTATTTCAGCACTTTTTGCAGATAAGAGCTCGTTATCGTGATCAGCGTCGAATGGAGATGTCAAAAATGCCCTCATATGTGAGAAATCTCGACCATCGAATTTTCCCATATACTCGCACCAAGCCCCCGATTCCAAACTACGGGAGCCCATCTCTCCGTTATTACAGCACTTTTTGCAGATAAGAGCTCGTTATCGTGATCAGCGTCGAATGGAGATGTCAAAAATGCCCTCATATGTGAAAAATCTCGACCATCGAATTTTCCCATATAATAGCACTAAGGCCCCGACTCCAAACTTCTGGAGTCCATATTTCCGTTAATTCAGCACTTTTTGAAGATAAGAGCTCGTTATCGTGATCAGCGTCGAATGGAGATGTCAAAAATGCCCTCATATGTGAAAAATCTCGACCATCGAATTTTCCCATATAATCGCACTAAGTCCCCGACTCCAAACTTCGGGAGTCCATATTTCAGCACTTTTTGAAGATAAGAGCTCGTTATCGTGATCAGCGTCGAATGGAGATGTCAAAAATGCCCTCATATGTGGAAAATCTCGACCATCGAATTTTCCCATATACTCGCACCAAGCCCCCGACTCCAAACTTCGGGAGTCCATATTTCCGTTAATTCAGCACTTTTTGAAGATAAGAGCTCGTTATCGTGATCAGCGTCGAATGGAGATGTCAAAAATGCCCTCATATGTGAAAAATCTCGACCATCGAATTTTCCCATATAATCGCACTAAGCCCCCGACTCCAAACTTCGAGAGCCCATATCTCCGTTAATTCAGCACTTTTTGCAGATAAGAGCTCGTTATCGTGATCAGCGTCGAATGGAGATGTCAAAAATGCCCTCATATGTGAAAAATCTCGACCATCGAATTTTCCCATATAATCGCACTAAGCCCCCGACTCCAAACTTCGAGAGCCCATATCTCCGTTAATTCAGCACTTTTTGCAGATAAGAGCTCGTTATCGTGATCAGCGTCGAATGGAGATGTCAAAAATGCCCTCATATGTGGAAAATCTCGACCATCGAATTTTCCCATATAATCGCACTAAGTCCCCGACTCCAAACTTCGGGAGTCCATATCTCCGTTAATTCAGCACTTTTTGAAGATAAGAGCTCGTTATCGTGATCAGCGTCGAATGGAGATGTCAAAAATGCCCTCATATGTGGAAAATCTCGACCATCGAATTTTCCCATATACTCGCACCAAGCCCCCGACTCCAAACTTCGGGAGCCCATATCTCCGTTATTTCAGCACTTTTGGCAGATAAGAGCTCGTTGTCGTGATCAGCGTCGAATGGAGATGTCAAAAATGCCCTCATATGTGAGAAATCTCATCGAATTTTCCCATATACTCGCACCAAGCCCCCGATTCCAAACTACGGGAGCCCATCTCTCCGTTATTACAGCACTTTTTGCAGATAAGAGCTCGTTGTCGTGATCAGCGTCGAATGGAGATGTCAAAAATGCCCTCATATGTGAAAAATCTCGCCCATCGAATTTTCCCATATAATCGCAATGAGTCCCCGACTCCAAATTTCGGGATCCCATATCTCCGTTATTTCAGCACTTTTTGCAGATAAGAGCTCGTTATCGTGATCAGCGTCGAATGGAGATGTCAAAAATGCCCTCATATGTGGAAAATCTCGACCATCGAATTTTCCCATATACTCGCACCAAGCCCCCGACTCCAATCTTCGGGAGTCCATATTTCCGTTAATTCAGCACTTTTTGAAGATAATGAAAAATGCCCTCATATGTGAAAAATCTCGACCATCGAATTTTCCCATATAATCGCACTAAGCCCCCGACTCCAAACTTCGAGAGCCCATATCTCCGCTAATTCAGCACTTTTTGCAGATAAGAGCTCGTTATCGTGATCAGCGTCGAATGGAGATGTCAAAAATGCCCTCATATGTGGAAAATCTCGACCATCGAATTTTCCCATATAATCGCACTAAGCCCCCGACTCCAAACTTCGAGAGCCCATATCTCCGCTAATTCAGCACTTTTTGCAGATAAGAGCTCGTTATCGTGATCAGCGTCGAATGGAGATGTCAAAAATGCCCTCATATGTGAAAAATCTCGCCCATCGAATTTTCCCATATAATCGCAATGAGTCCCCGACTCCAAATTTCGGGATCCCATATCTCCGTTATTTCAGCACTTTTTGCAGATAAGAGCTCGTTATCGTGATCAGCGTCGAATGGAGATGTCAAAAATGCCCTCATATGTGGAAAATCTCGACCATCGAATTTTCCCATATACTCGCACCAAGCCCCCGACTCCAAACTTCGGGAGTCCATATTTCCGTTAATTCAGCACTTTTTGAAGATAATGAAAAATGCCCTCATATGTGAAAAATCTCGACCATCGAATTTTCCCATATAATCGCACTAAGCCCCCGACTCCAAACTTCGAGAGCCCATATCTCCGTTATTTCAGCACTTTTTGCAGATAAGAGCTCGTTATCGTGATCAGCGTCGAATGGAGATGTCAAAAATGCCCTCATATGTGAAAAATCTCGCCCATCGAATTTTCCCATATAATCGCACTAATTCCCCGACTCCGAACTTCGGGAGCCCATATCTCCGTTAATTCAGCACTTTTTGAAGATAAGAGGTGGTTATCGTGATCAGCGTCGAATCGAGATGTCAAAAATGCCCTCATATGTGAAAAATCTCGACCATCGAATTTTCCCATATAATCGCACTCAGCCACGGACTCCAAACTTCGGGAGCCCATATCTCCGTTATTTCAGCACTTTTTGCAGATAAGAGCTCGTTATCGTGATCAGCGTCGAATGGGGATATCATATGTGAAAAATCTCGACCATCGAATTTTCGTACCTTATTTGGGTCAAACTTTTGGTCCAGAATGTACCTTATCGGGCCAGACTTTTGGTCCAGAATGTACCTTATTGGGTCAAACTTTTGGGTCACACTGTACACGGGATATATTTTGGTTCAGAGTTACTTTTGTTTCGAAATGTACATACCTACTGCGGACTCTACTTGTTTCGGGCTGTACGACTTTATACATAAATATTTAGTACAACACACGATTGATGCTGGCTGGACTATATGTATATAAATATATAGTCTAGCACATTATTGATGCTAGCTGGGCGATAATATACAAATATAAAGTTTAGCAGATGCTAGGTGGGCGACTATGTATAAATATTTAGTATAACGGACGATTAACGCTAGCTGGGCAACTATATAAATAGGTAACTATTAACGGATAGGCAACTATAACAATATCCGAACTGTTCTGGGCTGTTCCGAACTGTTTTTGGCTCGGACTGTACTTGGTTGTGCCACACTTTTGGTTCAGACTGTATATTATTGGGTTAAACTTTTTGGTCCAGACTGTACATTATTGGGCCAGACTTTTGGTTCAGACTGTACTTTATTAGTTCAAACTTTTGGTCCAGCCTGTACCTTACTGGGCCGAACTTTTGGTTCAGACTGTGCCTTATTGGGTCAAATTGTTGGTTCATACTGTACCGTACTGGGGCAAACTTTTGGTTCAGACTGTACCTTATGTGGTCAAACTTTTGGTTCAGACTGTACATTATGTAGTCAAACTTTTGGTTCAGCCTGTACCTTATGTGGTCAAACTTTTGGACCAGAATGTACTTTAATAGGATTGTACCTTACCGGGCCAAACTTTTGGTTCAGACTGTATATTATTGGGTCAAACTTTTGGTCCATACTGTACCTTACTGGGTCAAACTTTTGGTTCAGAATGTACCTATGAAGTCAAACTTTTGGTTCAGACTGTACCTTATGTAGTCAAACTTTTGGTTCAGACTGTACCTTATGTGGTCAAACTTTTGGTTCAGACTGTACATTATGTAGTCAAACTTTTGGTTCAGCCTGTACCTTATGTGGCCACCTTTTGGACCAGAATGTATTTTATTAGGTCAAACTTTTGGTTCAGACTGTACCTTATGTGGTCAAACTTTTGGACCAGAACTTTACCAGTACTTTTTACCAGTGCTTTATTAGGTCAAACTTTTGGTCCAGCATGTGCCTTACTGGGTCAAACTTTTGGTTCAGACTGTACCTTATTGGGCACAACTTTTGGTTCAGACTGTACCTTGTGTGGTCAAACTTTTGGACAAGAATGTACTTTATTAGGTCAAACTTTTGGTCCAGCATGTACCTTACTGGGTCAAACTTTTGGTTCAGGCTGCACATCGGCTTGTCAAACGTTTGGTTCATACTGTACCTTATGTAGTCAAACGTTTGGTTTAGCCTGTACCGTATGTGGTCAAACTTTTGGACCAGAACTTTACCAGTACTTTGGACCAGTACTTTATTAGGTCAAACTTTTGGTCCAGCATGTACCTTACTGGGTCAAACTTTTGGTTCAGACTGTACCTTATGTGGTCAAACTTTTGGACAAGAATTTACTTTATTAGGTCAAACTTTTGGTCCAACATGTACCTTACCGGGTCAAACTGTATATTAGTGGGTCATACTTTTGGTCCAGACTGTACCTTACTGGGTCAAACTTTTGGTTCAGACTGTACATTATGTGGTCAAACTTTTGGACCAGAATGTACTTTATTAGGACACACTTTTGGTTCAGACTGTACCTTATGTGGTCAAACTTTTGGACAAGAATTTACTTTATTAGGTCAAACTTTTGGTCCAGCATGTACCTTACCGGGTCAAACTTTTGGTTCAGACTGTATATTAGTGGGTCATACTTTTGGTCCAGACTGTACCTTACTGGGTCAAACTTCTGGTTCAGACTGTACCTTATGTGGTCAAACCTTTGGTCCAGACTGTACATCATGTGGTCAAACTTTTGGTTCAGAATGTACCTTATTGGTTCAAACTTTTTGCAGATAAGAGCTCGTTATCGTGATTGGCGTCGAATGGAGATGTCAAAAATGAACTCATATGTGAAAAATCTCGAGCATCGAATTTTCCCATATAATCGCACTCAGCCACGGACTCCAAACTTCGGGAGCCCATATCTCCGTTATTTCAGCACTTTTTGCAGATAAGAGCTCGTTATCGTGATCAGCGTCGAATGGAGATGTCAAAAATGCCCTCATATGTGAAAAATCTCGACCATCGAATTTTCCCATATAATCGCACTAAGCCCCCGACTCCAAATTTCGAGAGCCCATATCTCCGTTAATTCAGCACTTTTTGCAGATAAGAGCTCGTTATCGTGATCAGCGTCGAATGGAGATGTCAAAAATGCCCTCATATGTGAAAAATCTCGACCATCGAATTTTCCCATATAATCGCAATGAGTGCCCGACTCCAAACTTCGGGGGCCCATATCTCCGTTATTTCAGCACTTTTTGCAGATAAGAGCTCGTTATCGTGATCAGCGTCGAATGGAGATGTCAAAAATGCCCTCATATGTGAAAAATCTCGACCCTCGAATTTTCCCATATAATCACAATGAGTCCCCGACCCCAAATTTCGGGAGCCCATATCTCCGTTATTTCAGCACTTTTTGCAGATAAGAGCTCGTTATCGTGATCAGCGTCGAATGGAGATGTCAAAAATGCCCTCATATGTGAAAAATCTCGACCATCGAATTTTCCCATATAATCGCACTAAGCCCCCGACTCCAAACTTCGAGAGCCCATATCTCCGCTAATTCAGCACTTTTTGCAGATAAGAGCTCGTTATCGTGATCAGCGTCGAATGGAGATGTCAAAAATGCCCTCATATGTGAAAAATCTCGACCCTCGAATTTTCCCATATAATCGCAATGAGTCCCCGACCCCAAATTTCGGGAGCCCATATCTCCGTTATTTCAGCACTTTTTGCAGATAAGAGCTCGTTATCGTGATCAGCGTCGAATGGAGATGTCAAAAATGCCCTCATATGTGAAAAATCTCTACCATCGAATTTTCCCATATAATCGCACTAAGCCCCCGACTCCAAACTTCGAGAGCCCATGTCTCCGCTAATTCAGCACTTTTTGCAGATAAGAGCTCGCTATCGTGACCAGCGTCGAATGGAGATGTCAAAAATGCCCTCATATGTGAAAAATCTCGACCATCGAATTTTCCCATATAATCGCACTAAGCCCCCGACTCCAAACGTCGAGAGCCCATATCTCCGTTATTTCAGCACTTTTTGCAGATAAGAGCTCGTTATCGTGATCAGCGTCGAATGGGGATGTCATATGTGAAAAATCTCGACCATCGAATTTTCGTACCTTATTTGGGTCAAACTTTTGGTCCAGAATGTACCATATCGGGCCAGACTTTTGGTCCAGAATGTACCTTATCGGGCCAGACTTTTTGGTCCAGACTGTACCTTATCGGGCCAAACTTTTGGTTCAGACTGTACTTTATTGGGTCAAACTTTTGGGTCAGACTGTACACGGGATATATTTTGGTTCAGAGTTACTTTTGTTTCGAAATGTACATACCTACTGCGGACTCTACTTGTTTCGGGCTGTACGACTTTATACATAAATATTTAGTACAACACACGATTGATGCTGGCTGGACTATATGTACATATATAAATATATAGTCTAGCACATTATTGATGCTAGCTGGGCGATAATATACAAATATAAAGTTTAGCAGATGCTAGGTGGGCGACTATGTATAAATATTTAGTATAACGGACAATTAACGCTAGCTGGGCAACTATATAAATAGGTAACTATTAACGGATAGGCAACTATAACAATATCCGAACTGTTCTGGGCTGTTCCGAACTGTTTTTGGCTCGGACTGTACTTGGTTGTGCCACACTTTTGGTTCAGACTGTATATTATTGGGTTAACCTTTTTGGTCCAGACTGTACCTTATTGGGCCACACTTTTGGACCAGACTGTACATTATTGGGCCATACCTTTGGTTCAGACTGTACTTTATTAGTTCAAACTTTTGGTCCAGCCTGTACCTTACTGGGTCAAACTTTTGGTTCAGACTGTACATCGGCTGGTCAAATGTTTGGTTCAGACTGTCAAACTGTCAATTTGGTCAAACTTTTGGACCAGACTGTACCTTATTGGGTCAAACCTTTGGTTCAGACTGTACCTTACTGGGCCGAACTTTTTGTTCAGACTGTGCCTTATTGGGTCAAATTGTTGGTTCATACTGTACCTTACTGGGGCAAACTTTTGGTTCGGACTGTACCTTATGTGGTCAAACTTTTGGTTCAGACTGTACATTATGTAGTCAAACTTTTGGTTAAGCCTGTACCTTATGTGGTCAAACTTTTGGACCAGAATGTACTTTATTAGGATTGTACCTTACCGGGTCAAACTTTTGGTTCAGACTGTATATTACTGGGTCAAACTTTTGGACCAGAACTTTACCAGTACTTTGGACCAGTACTTTATTAGGTCAAACTTTTGGTCCAGCATGTGCCTTACTGGGTCAAACTTTTGGACAAGAATGTACTTTATTAGGTCAAACTTTTGGCCCAGCATGTACCTTACTGGGTCAAACTTTTGGTTCAGGCTGTACATCGGCTTGTCAAACGTTTGGTTCATACTGTACCTTATGTAGTCAAACGTTTGGTTTAGCCTGTACCGTATGTGGTCAAACTTTTGGACCAGAACTTTACCAGTACTTTGGACCAGTACTTTATTAGGTCAAACTTTTGGTCCAGCATGTACCTTACTGGGTCAAACTTTTGGTTCAGACTGTACCTTATGTGGTCAAACTTTTGGACAAGAATTTACTTTATTAGGTCAAACTTTTGGTCCAACATGTACCTTACCGGGTCAAACTTTTGGTTCAGACTGTATATTAGTGGGTCATACTTTTGGTCCAGACTGTACCTTACTGGGTCAAACTTTTGGTTCAGACTGTACATTATGTGGTCAAACTTTTGGACCAGAATGTACTTTATTAGGACACACTTTTGGTTCAGACTGTACCTTACTGGGTCAAACTTCTGGTTCAGACTGTACCTTATGTGGTCAAACCTTTGGTTCAGACTGTACATCATGTGGTCACACTTTTGGTTCAGAATGTACCTTATTGGTTCAAACTTTTTGCAGATAAGAGCTCGTTATCGTGATTGGCGTCGAATGGAGATGTCAAAAATGCCCTCATATGTGAAAAATCTCGAGCATCGAATTTTCCCATATAATCGCACTCAGCCACGGACTCCAAACTTCGGGAGCCCATATCTCCGTTATTTCGGCACTTTTTGCAGATAAGAGCTCGTTATCGTGATCAGCGTCGAATGGAGATGTCAAAAATGCCCTCATATGTGAAAAATCTCGACCCTCGAATTTTCACATATAATCGCAATAAGTCCCCGACCCCAAATTTCGGGAGCCCATATCTCCGTTATTTCAGCACTTTTTGCAGATAAGAGCTCGTTATCGTGATCAGCGTCGAATGGAGATGTCAAAAATGCCCTCATATGTGAAGAATCTCGACCATCGAATTTTCCCATATAATCGCACTAAGCCCCCGACTCCAAACTTCGAGAGCCCATATCTCCGCTAATTCAGCACTTTTTGCAGATAAGAGCTCGTTATCGTGATCAGCGTCGAATGGAGATGTCAAAAATGCCCTCATATGTGAAAAATCTCGACCATCGAATTTTCCCATATAATCGCTATGAGTCCTCGACTCCAAACTTCGGGAGCCCATATCTCCGTTATTTCAGCACTTTTTGCAGATAAGAGCTCGTTATCGTGATCAGCGTCGAATGGAGATGTCAAAAATGCCCCCATATGTGAAAAATCTCGACCATCGAATTTTCCCATATAATCGCAATGAGTCCCCGACTCCAAATTTCGGGAGCCCATATCTCCGTTATTTCAGCACTTTTTGCAGATAAGAGCTCGTTATCGTGATCAGCGTCGAATGGAGATGTCAAAAATGCCCCCATATGTGAAAAATCTCGACCATCGAATTTTCCCATATAATCGCACTAAGCCCCCGACTCCAAACTTCGAGAGCCCATATCTCCGCTAATTCAGCACTTTTTGCAGATAAGAGCTCGTTATCGTGATCAGCGTCGAATGGAGATGTCAAAAATGCCCTCATATGTGAAAAATCTCGACCATCGAATTTTCCCATATAATCGCTATGAGTCCTCGACTCCAAACTTCGGGAGCCCATATCTCCGTTATTTCAGCACTTTTTGCAGATAAGAGCTCGTTATCGTGATCAGCGTCGAATGGAGATGTCAAAAATGCCCACATATGTGAAAAATCTCGACCCTCGAATTTTCCCATATAATCGCAATGAGTCCCCGACTCCAAAATTCGGGAGCCCATATCTCCGTTATTTCAGCACTTTTTGCAGATAAGAGCTCGTTATCGTGATCAGCGTCGAATGGAGATGTCAAAAATGCCCTCATATGTGAAAAATCTCGACCATCGAATTTTCGCATATAATCGCACTAAGCCCCCGACTCCAAACTTCGAGAGCCCATATCTCCGCTAATTCAGCACTTTTTGCAGATAAGAGCTCGTTATCGTGATCAGCGTCGAATGGAGATGTCAAAAATGCCCTCATATGTGAAAAATCTCGCCCATCGAATTTTCCCATATAATCGCAATGAGTCCCCGACTCCAAATTTCGGGATCCCATATCTCCGTTATTTCAGCACTTTTTGCAGATAAGAGCTCGTTATCGTGATCAGCGTCGAATGGAGATGTCAAAAATGCCCTCATATGTGAAAAATATCGACCATCGAATTTTCCCATATAATCGCACTAATTCCCCGACTCCGAACTTCGGGAGCCCATATCTCCGTTAATTCAGCACTTTTTGAAGATAAGAGGTCGTTATCGTGATCAGCGTCGAATCGAGATGTCAAAAATGCCCTCATATGTGAAAAATCTCGACCATCGAATTTTCCCATATAATCGCACTCAGCCACGGACTCCAAACTTCGGGAGCCCATATCTCCGTTATTTCAGCACTTTTTGCAGATAAGAGCTCGTTATCGTGATCAGCGTCGAATGGGGATGTCATATGTGAAAAATCTCGACCATCGAATTTTCGTACCTTATTTGGGTCAAACTTTTGGTCCAGAATGTACCTTATCGGGCCAGACTTTTGGTCCAGAATGTACCTTATCGGGCCAGACGTTTTGGTCCAGACTGTACCTTATCGGGCCAAACTTTTGGTTCAGACTGTACTTTATTGGGTCAAACTTTTGGGTCAGACTGTACACGGGATATATTTTGGTTCAGAGTTACTTTTGTTTCGAAATGTACATACCTACTGCGGACTCTACTTCAACACACGATTGATGCTGGCTGGACTATATGTATATAAATATATAGTCTAGCACATTATTGATGCTAGCTGGGCGATAATATACAAATATAAAGTTTAGCAGATGCTAGGTGGGCGACTATGTATAAATATTTAGTATAACGGACGATTAACGCTAGCTGGGCAACTATATAAATAGGTAACTATTAACGGATAGGCAACTATAACAATATCCGAACTGTTCTAGGCTGTTCCGAACTGTTTTTGGCTCGGACTGTACTTGGTTGTGCCACACTTTTGGTTCAGACTGTATATTATTGGGTTAAACTTTTTGGTCCAGACTGTACCTTATTGGGCCACACTTTTGGACCAGACTGTACATTATTGGGCCAGACTTTTGGTTCAGACTGTACTTTATTAGTTCAAACTTTTGGTCCAGCCTGTACCTTACTGGGCCGAACTTTTGGTTCAGACTGTGCCTTATTGGGTCAAATTGTTGGTTCATACTGTACCGTACTGGGGCAAACTTTTGGTTCAGACTGTACCTTATGTGGTCAAACTTTTGGACATGAACTTTACCAGTACTTTGGACCAGTACTTTATTAGGTCAAACTTTTGGTCCAGCATGTACCTTACTGGGTCAAACTTTTGGTTCAGACTGTACCTTATGTGGTCAAACCTTTGGTTCAGACTGTACATCATGTGGTCAAACTTTTGGTTCAGAATGTACCTTATTGGTTCAAACTTTTTGCAGATAAGAGCTCGTTATCGTGATTAGCGTCGAATGGAGATGTCAAAAATGCCCTCATATGTGAAAAATCTCGAGCATCGAATTTTCCCATATAATCGCACTCAGCCACGGACTCCAAACTTCGGGAGCCCATATCTCCGTTATTTCGGCACTTTTTGCAGATAAGAGCTCGTTATCGTGATCAGCGTCGAATGGAGATGTCAAAAATGCCCTCATATGTGAAAAATCTCGACCATCGAATTTTCCCATATACTCGCACCAAGCCCCCGCCTCCAAACTTCGGGAGCCCATATCTCCGTTATTTCAGCACTTTTTGCAGATAAGAGCTCGTTATCGTGATCAGCGTCGAATGGAGATGTCAAAAATGCCCTCATATGTGAAAAATCTCGACCATCGAATTTTCCCATATAATCGCACTAAGCCCCCGACTCCAAATTTCGAGAGCCCATATCTCCGTTAATTCAGCACTTTTTGCAGATAAGAGCTCGTTATCGTGATCAGCGTCGAATGGAGATGTCAAAAATGCCCTCATATGTGAAAAATCTCGACCCTCGAATTTTCCCATATAATCGCAATGAGTGCCCGACTCCAAACTTCGGGGGCCCATATCTCCGTTATTTCAGCACTTTTTGCAGATAAGAGCTCGTTATCGTGATCAGCGTCGAATGGAGATGTCAAAAATGCCCTCATATGTGAAAAATCTCGACCCTCGAATTTTCCCATATAATCGCAATGAGTCCCCGACCCCAAATTTCGGGAGCCCATATCTCCGTTATTTCAGCACTTTTTGCAGATAAGAGCTCGTTATCGTGATCAGCGTCGAATGGAGATGTCAAAAATGCCCTCATATGTGAAAAATCTCGACCATCGAATTTTCCCATATAATCGCACTAAGCCCCCGACTCCAAACTTCGAGAGCCCATATCTCCGCTAATTCAGCACTTTTTGCAGATAAGAGCCCGTTATCGTGACCAGCGTCGAATGGAGATGTCAAAAATGCCCTCATATGTGAAAAATCTCGACCATCGAATTTTCCCATATAATCGCACTAAGCCCCCGACTCCAAACTTCGAGAGCCCATATCTCCGCTAATTCAGCACTTTTTGCAGATAAGAGCTCGTTATCGTGATCAGCGTCGAATGGAGATGTCAAAAATGCCCTCATATGTGAAAAATCTCGACCATCGAATTTTCCCATATAATCGCTATGAGTCCTCGACTCCAAACTTCGGGAGCCCATATCTCCGTTATTTCAGCACTTTTTGCAGATAAGAGCTCGTTATCGTGATCAGCGTCGAATGGAGATGTCAAAAATGCCCCCATATGTGAAAAATCTCGACCATCGAATTTTCCCATATAATCGCACTAAGCCCCCGACTCCAAACTTCGAGAGCCCATATCTCCGCTAATTCAGCACTTTTTGCAGATAAGAGCTCGTTATCGTGATCAGCGTCGAATGGAGATGTCAAAAATGCCCTCATATGTGAAAAATCTCGACCATCGAATTTTCCCATATAATCGCACTAAGCCCCCGACTCCAAACTTCGAGAGCCCATATCTCCGCTAATTCAGCACTTTTTGCAGATAAGAGCTCGTAATCGTGATCAGCGTCGAATGGAGATGTCAAAAATGCCCTCATATGTGAAAAATCTCGACCATCGAATTTTGCCATATAATCGCAATGAGTCCCCGACTCCAAACTTCGGGAGCCCATATCTCCGTTATTTCAGCACTTTTTGCAGATAAGAGCTCGTTATCGTGATCAGCGTCGAATGGAGATGTCAAAAATTCCCTCATATGTGAAAAATCTCGACCATCGAATTTTCCCATATAATCGCACTAAGTCCCCGACTCCAAATTTCGGGAGCCCATATCTCCGTTATTTCAGCACTTTTTGAAGATAAGAGCTCGTTATCGTGATCAGCGTCGAATGGAGATGTCAAAAATGCCCTCATATGTGAAAAATCTCGACCATCGAATTTTCCCATATAATCGCACTAAGCCCCCGACTCCAAACTTCGAGAGCCCATATCTCCGTTAATTCAGCACTTTTTGCAGATAAGAGCTCGTTATCGTGATCAGCGTCGAATGGAGATGTCAAAAATGCCCTCATATGTGAAAAATCTCGACCATCGAATTTTCCCATATAATCGCACTAAGCCCCCGACTCCAAACTTCGAGAGCCCATATCTCCGCTAATTCAGCACTTTTTGCAGATAAGAGCTCGTTATCGTGATCAGCGTCGAATGGAGATGTCAAAAATGCCCTCATATGTGAAAAATCCTCGACCATCGAATTTTCCCATATAATCGCTATGAGTTCTCGACTCCAAACTTCGGGAGCCCATATCTCCGTCATTTCAGCACTTTTTGCAGATAAGAGCTCTTTATCGTGATCAGCGTCGAATGGAGATGTCAAAAATGCCCTCATATGTGAAAAATCTCGACCATCGAATTTTCCCATATAATCGCACTAAGCCCCCGACTCCAAACTTCGAGAGCCCATATCTCCGCTAATTCAGCACTTTTTGCAGATAAGAGCTCGTTATCGTGATCAGCGTCGAATGGAGATGTCAAAAATGCCCTCATATGTGAAAAATCTCGACCATCGAATTTTCCCATATAATCGCACTAAGCCCCCGACTCCAAACTTCGAGAGTCCATATCTCCGTTATTTCAGCACTTTTTGCAGATAAGAGCTCGTTATCGTGATCAGCGTCGAATGGAGATGTCAAAAATGCCCTCATATGTGAAAAATCTCGACCATCGAATTTTCCCATATAATCGCACTAAGCCCCTGACTCCAAATTTCGAGAGCCCATATCTCCGCTAATTCAGCACTTTTTGCAGATAAGAGCTCGTTATCGTGATCAGCGTCGAATGGAGATGTCAAAAATGCCCTCATATGTGAAAAATCTCGACCATCGAATTTTCCCATATAATAGCTATGAGTCCTCGACTCCAAACTTCGGGAGCCCATATCTCCGTTATTTCAGCACTTTTTGCAGATAAGAGCTCGTTATCGTGATCAGCGTCGAATGAAGATGTCAAAAATGCCCTCATATGTGAAAAATCTCGACCATCGAATTTTCCCATATAATCGCACTAAGCCCCCGACTCCAAACTTCGAGAGCCCATATCTCCGCTAATTCAGCACTTTTTGCAGATAAGAGCTCGTTATCGTGATCAGCGTCGAATGGAGATGTCAAAAATGCCCTCATATGTGAAAAATCTCGACCCTCGAATTTTCCCATATAATCGCTATGAGTCCTCGACTCCAAACTTCGGGAGCCCATATCTCCGCTAATTCAGCACTTTTTGCAGATAAGAGCTCGTTATCGTGATCAGCGTCGAATGGAGATGTCAAAAATGCCCTCATATGTGAAAAATCTCGACCATCGAATTTTCCCATATAATCGCAATGAGTCCCCGACTCCAAACTTCGGGAGCCCATATCTCCGTTATTTCAGCACTTTTTGCAGATAAGAGCTCGTTATCGTGATCAGCGTCGAATGGAGATGTCAAAAATGCCCTCATATGTGAAAAATCTCGACCATCGAATTTTCCCATATAATAGCTATGAGTCCTCGACTCCAAACTTCGGGAGCCCATATCTCCGTTATTTCAGCACTTTTTGCAGATAAGAGCTCGTTATCGTGATCAGCGTCGAATGAAGATGTCAAAAATGCCCTCATATGTGAAAAATCTCGACCATCGAATTTTCCCATATAATCGCACTAAGCCCCCGACTCCAAACTTCGAGAGCCCATATCTCCGCTAATTCAGCACTTTTTGCAGATAAGAGCTCGTAATCGTGATCAGCGTCGAATGGAGATGTCAAAAATGCCCTCATATGTGAAAAATCTCGACCATCGAATTTTGCCATATAATCGCAATGAGTCCCCGACTCCAAACTTCGGGAGCCCATATCTCCGTTATTTCAGCACTTTTTGCAGATAAGAGCTCGTTATCGTGATCAGCGTCGAATGGAGATGTCAAAAATTCCCTCATATGTGAAAAATCTCGACCATCGAATTTTCCCATATAATCGCACTAAGTCCCCGACTCCAAATTTCGGGAGCCCATATCTCCGTTATTTCAGCACTTTTTGAAGATAAGAGCTCGTTATCGTGATCAGCGTCGAATGGAGATGTCAAAAATGCCCTCATATGTGAAAAATCTCGACCATCGAATTTTCCCATATAATCGCACTAAGCCCCCGACTCCAAACTTCGAGAGCCCATATCTCCGTTAATTCAGCACTTTTTGCAGATAAGAGCTCGTTATCGTGATCAGCGTCGAATGGAGATGTCAAAAATGCCCTCATATGTGAAAAATCTCGACCATCGAATTTTCCCATATAATCGCACTAAGCCCCCGACTCCAAACTTCGAGAGCCCATATCTCCGCTAATTCAGCACTTTTTGCAGATAAGAGCTCGTTATCGTGATCAGCGTCGAATGGAGATGTCAAAAATGCCCTCATATGTGAAAAATCCTCGACCATCGAATTTTCCCATATAATCGCTATGAGTTCTCGACTCCAAACTTCGGGAGCCCATATCTCCGTCATTTCAGCACTTTTTGCAGATAAGAGCTCTTTATCGTGATCAGCGTCGAATGGAGATGTCAAAAATGCCCTCATATGTGAAAAATCTCGACCATCGAATTTTCCCATATAATCGCACTAAGCCCCCGACTCCAAACTTCGAGAGCCCATATCTCCGCTAATTCAGCACTTTTTGCAGATAAGAGCTCGTTATCGTGATCAGCGTCGAATGGAGATGTCAAAAATGCCCTCATATGTGAAAAATCTCGACCATCGAATTTTCCCATATAATCGCACTAAGCCCCCGACTCCAAACTTCGAGAGTCCATATCTCCGTTATTTCAGCACTTTTTGCAGATAAGAGCTCGTTATCGTGATCAGCGTCGAATGGAGATGTCAAAAATGCCCTCATATGTGAAAAATCTCGACCATCGAATTTTCCCATATAATCGCACTAAGCCCCTGACTCCAAATTTCGAGAGCCCATATCTCCGCTAATTCAGCACTTTTTGCAGATAAGAGCTCGTTATCGTGATCAGCGTCGAATGGAGATGTCAAAAATGCCCTCATATGTGAAAAATCTCGACCATCGAATTTTCCCATATAATAGCTATGAGTCCTCGACTCCAAACTTCGGGAGCCCATATCTCCGTTATTTCAGCACTTTTTGCAGATAAGAGCTCGTTATCGTGATCAGCGTCGAATGAAGATGTCAAAAATGCCCTCATATGTGAAAAATCTCGACCATCGAATTTTCCCATATAATCGCACTAAGCCCCCGACTCCAAACTTCGAGAGCCCATATCTCCGCTAATTCAGCACTTTTTGCAGATAAGAGCTCGTTATCGTGATCAGCGTCGAATGGAGATGTCAAAAATGCCCTCATATGTGAAAAATCTCGACCCTCGAATTTTCCCATATAATCGCTATGAGTCCTCGACTCCAAACTTCGGGAGCCCATATCTCCGCTAATTCAGCACTTTTTGCAGATAAGAGCTCGTTATCGTGATCAGCGTCGAATGGAGATGTCAAAAATGCCCTCATATGTGAAAAATCTCGACCATCGAATTTTCCCATATAATCGCAATGAGTCCCCGACTCCAAACTTCGGGAGCCCATATCTCCGTTATTTCAGCACTTTTTGCAGATAAGAGCTCGTTATCGTGATCAGCGTCGAATGGAGATGTCAAAAATGCCCTCATATGTGAAAAATCTCGACCATCGAATTTTCCCATATAATAGCTATGAGTCCTCGACTCCAAACTTCGGGAGCCCATATCTCCGTTATTTCAGCACTTTTTGCAGATAAGAGCTCGTTATCGTGATCAGCGTCGAATGAAGATGTCAAAAATGCCCTCATATGTGAAAAATCTCGACCATCGAATTTTCCCATATAATCGCACTAAGCCCCCGACTCCAAACTTCGAGAGCCCATATCTCCGCTAATTCAGCACTTTTTGCAGATAAGAGCTCGTTATCGTGATCAGCGTCGAATGGAGATGTCAAAAATGCCCTCATATGTGAAAAATCTCGACCATCGAATTTTCCCATATAATCGCACTAAGCCCCCGACTCCAAATTTCGAGAGCCCATATCTCCGTTAATTCAGCACTTTTTGCAATTAAGAGCTCGTTATCGTGATCAGCGTCGAATGGAGGTGTCAAAAATGCCCTCATATGTGAAAAATCTCGACCATCGAATTTTCCCATATAATCGCACTAAGCCCCCGACTCCAAACTTCGAGAGCCCATATCTCCGCTAATTCAGCACTTTTTGCAGATAAGAGCTCGTAATCGTGATCAGCGTCGAATGGAGATGTCAAAAATGCCCTCATATGTGAAAAATCTCGACCATCGAATTTTCCCATATAATCGCAATGAGTCCCCGACTCCAAACTTCGGGAGCCCATATCTCCGTCATTTCAGCACTTTTTGCAGATAAGAGCTCGTTATCGTGATCAGCGTCGAATGGAGATGTCAAAAATGCCCTCATATGTGAAAAATCTCGACCATCGAATTTTCCCATATAATCGCACTAAGCCCCCGACTCCAAATTTCGAGAGCCCATATCTCCGTTAATTCAGCACTTTTTGCAGATAAGAGCTCGTTATCGTGATCAGCGTCGAATGGAGATGTCAAAAATGCCCTCATATGTGAAAAATCTCGACCATCGAATTTTCCCATATAATCGCACTAAGCCCCCGACTCCAAACTTCGAGAGCCCATATCTCCGTTAATTCAGCACTTTTTGCAGATAAGAGCTCGTTATCGTGATCAGCGTCGAATGGAGATGTCAAAAATGCCCTCATATGTGAAAAATCTCGACCATCGAATTTTCCCATATAATCGCACTAAGCCCCCGACTCCAAACTTCGAGAGCCCATATCTCCGCTAATTCAGCACTTTTTGCAGATAAGAGCTCGTTATCGTGATCAGCGTCGAATGGAGATGTCAAAAATGCCCTCATATGTGAAAAATCTCGACCATCGAATTTTCCCATATAATCGCTATGAGTCCTCGACTCCAAACTTCGGGAGCCCATATCTCCGTTATTTCAGCACTTTTTGCAGATAAGAGCTCGTTATCGTGATCAGCGTCGAATGGAGATGTCAAAAATGCCCTCATATGTGAAAAATCTCGACCATCGAATTTTCCCATATAATCGCACTAAGCCCCCGACTCCAAATTTCGAGAGCCCATATCTCCGTTAATTCAGCACTTTTTGCAGATAAGAGCTCGTTATCGTGATCAGCGTCGAATGGAGATGTCAAAAATGCCCTCATATGTGAAAAATCTCGACCATCGAATTTTCCCATATAATCGCACTAAGCCCCCGACTCCAAACTTCGAGAGCCCATATCTCCGTTAATTCAGCACTTTTTGCAGATAAGAGCTCGTTATCGTGATCAGCGTCGAATGGAGATGTCAAAAATGCCCTCATATGTGAAAAATCTCGACCATCGAATTTTCCCATATAATCGCACTAAGCCCCCGACTCCAAACTTCGAGAGCCCATATCTCCGCTAATTCAGCACTTTTTACAGATAAGAGCTCGTTATCGTGATCAGCGTCGAATGGAGATGTCAAAAATGCCCTCATATGTGAAAAATCTCGACCATCGAATTTTCCCATATAATCGCTATGAGTCCTCGACTCCAAACTTCGCGAGCCCATATCTCCGTTATTTCAGCACTTTTTGCAGATAAGAGCTCGTTATCGTGATCAGCGTCGAATGGAGATGTCAAAAATGCCCTCATATGTGAAAAATCTCGACCATCGAATTTTCCCATATAATCGCACTAAGCCCCCGACTCCAAACTTCGAGAGCCCATATCTCCGTTAATTCAGCACTTTTTGCAGATAAGAGCTCGTTATCGTGATCAGCGTCGAATGGAGATGTCAAAAATGCCCTCATATGTGAAAAATCTCGACCCTCGAATTTTCCCATATAATCGCTATGAGTCCTCGACTCCAAACTTCGGGAGCCCATATCTCCGCTAATTCAGCACTTTTTGCAGATAAGAGCTCGTTATCGTGATCAGCGTCGAATGGAGATGTCAAAAATGCCCTCATATGTGAAAAATCTCGACCATCGAATTTTCCCATATAATCGCAATGAGTCCCCGACTCCAAACTTCGGGAGCCCATATCTCCGTTATTTCAGCACTTTTTGCAGATAAGAGCTCGTTATCGTGATCAGCGTCGAATGGAGATGTCAAAAATGCCCTCATATGTGAAAAATCTCGACCATCGAATTTTCCCATATAATAGCTATGAGTCCTCGACTCCAAACTTCGGGAGCCCATATCTCCGTTATTTCAGCACTTTTTGCAGATAAGAGCTCGTTATCGTGATCAGCGTCGAATGAAGATGTCAAAAATGCCCTCATATGTGAAAAATCTCGACCATCGAATTTTCCCATATAATCGCACTAAGCCCCCGACTCCAAACTTCGAGAGCCCATATCTCCGCTAATTCAGCACTTTTTGCAGATAAGAGCTCGTTATCGTGATCAGCGTCGAATGGAGATGTCAAAAATGCCCTCATATGTGAAAAATCTCGACCATCGAATTTTCCCATATAATCGCACTAAGCCCCCGACTCCAAATTTCGAGAGCCCATATCTCCGTTAATTCAGCACTTTTTGCAATTAAGAGCTCGTTATCGTGATCAGCGTCGAATGGAGGTGTCAAAAATGCCCTCATATGTGAAAAATCTCGACCATCGAATTTTCCCATATAATCGCACTAAGCCCCCGACTCCAAACTTCGAGAGCCCATATCTCCGCTAATTCAGCACTTTTTGCAGATAAGAGCTCGTAATCGTGATCAGCGTCGAATGGAGATGTCAAAAATGCCCTCATATGTGAAAAATCTCGACCATCGAATTTTCCCATATAATCGCAATGAGTCCCCGACTCCAAACTTCGGGAGCCCATATCTCCGTCATTTCAGCACTTTTTGCAGATAAGAGCTCGTTATCGTGATCAGCGTCGAATGGAGATGTCAAAAATGCCCTCATATGTGAAAAATCTCGACCATCGAATTTTCCCATATAATCGCACTAAGCCCCCGACTCCAAATTTCGAGAGCCCATATCTCCGTTAATTCAGCACTTTTTGCAGATAAGAGCTCGTTATCGTGATCAGCGTCGAATGGAGATGTCAAAAATGCCCTCATATGTGAAAAATCTCGACCATCGAATTTTCCCATATAATCGCACTAAGCCCCCGACTCCAAACTTCGAGAGCCCATATCTCCGTTAATTCAGCACTTTTTGCAGATAAGAGCTCGTTATCGTGATCAGCGTCGAATGGAGATGTCAAAAATGCCCTCATATGTGAAAAATCTCGACCATCGAATTTTCCCATATAATCGCACTAAGCCCCCGACTCCAAACTTCGAGAGCCCATATCTCCGCTAATTCAGCACTTTTTGCAGATAAGAGCTCGTTATCGTGATCAGCGTCGAATGGAGATGTCAAAAATGCCCTCATATGTGAAAAATCTCGACCATCGAATTTTCCCATATAATCGCTATGAGTCCTCGACTCCAAACTTCGGGAGCCCATATCTCCGTTATTTCAGCACTTTTTGCAGATAAGAGCTCGTTATCGTGATCAGCGTCGAATGGAGATGTCAAAAATGCCCTCATATGTGAAAAATCTCGACCATCGAATTTTCCCATATAATCGCACTAAGCCCCCGACTCCAAATTTCGAGAGCCCATATCTCCGTTAATTCAGCACTTTTTGCAGATAAGAGCTCGTTATCGTGATCAGCGTCGAATGGAGATGTCAAAAATGCCCTCATATGTGAAAAATCTCGACCATCGAATTTTCCCATATAATCGCACTAAGCCCCCGACTCCAAACTTCGAGAGCCCATATCTCCGTTAATTCAGCACTTTTTGCAGATAAGAGCTCGTTATCGTGATCAGCGTCGAATGGAGATGTCAAAAATGCCCTCATATGTGAAAAATCTCGACCATCGAATTTTCCCATATAATCGCACTAAGCCCCCGACTCCAAACTTCGAGAGCCCATATCTCCGCTAATTCAGCACTTTTTACAGATAAGAGCTCGTTATCGTGATCAGCGTCGAATGGAGATGTCAAAAATGCCCTCATATGTGAAAAATCTCGACCATCGAATTTTCCCATATAATCGCTATGAGTCCTCGACTCCAAACTTCGCGAGCCCATATCTCCGTTATTTCAGCACTTTTTGCAGATAAGAGCTCGTTATCGTGATCAGCGTCGAATGGAGATGTCAAAAATGCCCTCATATGTGAAAAATCTCGACCATCGAATTTTCCCATATAATCGCACTAAGCCCCCGACTCCAAACTTCGAGAGCCCATATCTCCGTTAATTCAGCACTTTTTGCAGATAAGAGCTCGTTATCGTGATCAGCGTCGAATGGAGATGTCAAAAATGCCCTCATATGTGAAAAATCTCGACCATCGAATTTTCCCATATAATCGCACTAAGCCCCCGACTCCAAACTTCGAGAGCCCATATCTCCGTTATTTCAGCACTTTTTGCAGATAAGAGCTCGTTATCGTGATCAGCGTCGAATGGAGATGTCAAAAATGCCCTCATATGTGAAAAATCTCGACCATCGAATTTTCCCATATAATCGCACTAAGCCCCCGACTCCAAATTTCGAGAGCCCATATCTCCGCTAATTCAGCACTTTTTGCAGATAAGAGCTCGTTATCGTGATCAGCGTCGAATGGAGATGTCAAAAATGCCCTCATATGTGAAAAATCTCGACCATCGAATTTTCCCATATAATAGCTATGAGTCCTCGACTCCAAACTTCGGGAGCCCATATCTCCGTTATTTCAGCACTTTTTGCAGATAAGAGCTCGTTATCGTGATCAGCGTCGAATGAAGATGTCAAAAATGCCCTCATATGTGAAAAATCTCGACCATCGAATTTTCCCATATAATCGCACTAAGCCCCCGACTCCAAACTTCGGGAGCCCATATCTCCGTTATTTCAGCACTTTTTGCAGATAAGAGCTCGTTATCGTGATCAGCGTCGAATGAAGATGTCAAAAATGCCCTCATATGTGAAAAATCTCGACCATCGAATTTTCCCATATAATCGCAATGAGTCCCCGACTCCAAACTTCGGGAGCCCATATCTCCGTTATTTCAGCACTTTTTGCAGATAAGAGCTCGTTATCGTGATCAGCGTCGAATGGAGATGTCAAAAATGCCCTCATATGTGAAAAATCTCGACCATCGAATTTTCCCATATAATCGCACTAAGCCCCCGACTCCAAATTTCGAGAGCCCATATCTCCGTTAATTCAGCACTTTTTGCAGATAAGAGCTCGTTATCGTGATCAGCGTCCAATGGAGATGTCAAAAATGCCCTCATATGTGAAAAATCTCGACCATCGAATTTTCCCATATAATCGCAATGAGTCCCCGACTCCAAACTTCGGGAGCCCATATCTCCGTTATTTCAGCACTTTTTGCAGATAAGAGCTCGTTATCGTGATCAGCGTCGAATGGAGATGTCAAAAATGCCCTCATATGTGAAAAATCTCGACCATCGAATTTTCCCATATAATCGCACTAAGCCCCCGACTCCAAACTTCGAGAGCCCATATCTCCGTTAATTCAGCACTTTTTGCAGATAAGAGCTCGTTATCGTGATCAGCGTCGAATGGAGATGTCAAAAATGCCCTCATATGTGAAAAATCTCGACCATCGAATTTTCCCATATAATCGCTATGAGTCCTCGACTCCAAACTTCGGGAGCCCATATCTCCGTTATTTCAGCACTTTTTGCAGATAAGAGCTCGTTATCGTGATCAGCGTCGAATGGAGATGTCAAAAATGCCCTCATATGTGAAAAATCTCGACCATCGAATTTTCCCATATAATCGCACTAAGCCCCCGACTCCAAACTTCGAGAGCGCATATCTCCGCTAATTCAGCACATTTTGCAGATAAGAGCTCGTTATCGTGATCAGCGTCGAATGGAGATGTCAAAAATGCCCTCATATGTGAAAAATCTCGACCATCGAATTTTCCCATATAATCGCACTAAGCCCCCGACTCCAAACTTCGAGAGCCCATATCTCCGCTAATTCAGCACTTTTTGCAGATAAGAGCTCGTTGTCGTGATCAGCGTCGAATGGAGATGTCAAAAATGCCCTCATATGTGAAAAATCTCGACCATCGAATTTTCCCATATAATCGCAATGAGTCCCCGACTCCAAATTTCGGGAGCCCATATCTCCGTTATTTCAGCACTTTTTGCAGATAAGAGCTCGTTATCGTGATCAGCGTCGAATGGAAATGTCAAAAATGCCCTCATATGTGAAAAATCTCGATCATCGAATTTTCCCATATAATCGCACTAAGCCCCCGACTCCAAACTTCGAGAGCGCATATCTCCGCTAATTCAGCACTTTTTGCAGATAAGAGCTCGTTATCGTGATCAGCGTCGAATGGAGATGTCAAAAATGCCCTCATATGTGAAGAATCTCGACCATCGAATTTTCGCATATAATCGCACTAAGCCCCCGACTCCAAACTTCGAGAGCCCATATCTCCGTTAATTCAGCATTTTTTGCAGATAAGAGCTCGTTATCGTGATCAGCGTCGAATGGAGATGTCAAAAATGCCCTCATATGTGAAAAATCTCGACCATCGAATTTTCCCATATAATCGCAATGAGTCCCCGACTCCAAACTTCGAGAGCCCATATCTCCGTTATTTCAGCACTTTCTGAAGATAAGAGCTCGTTATCGTGATCAGCGTCGAATGGAGATGTCAAAAATGCCCTCATATGTGAAAAATCTCGACCATCGAATTTTCCCATATAATCGCAATGAGTCCCCGACTCCAAATTTCGGGAGCCCATATCTCCGTTATTTCAGCACTTTTTGCAGATAAGAGCTCGTTATCGTGATCAGCGTCGAATGGAAATGTCAAAAATGCCCTCATATGTGAAAAATCTCGATCATCGAATTTTCCCATATAATCGCACTAAGCCCCCGACTCCAAACTTCGAGAGCCCATATCTCCGCTAATTCAGCACTTTTTGCAGATAAGAGCTCGTTATCGTGATCAGCGTCGAATGGAGATGTCAAAAATGCCCTCATATGTGAAGAATCTCGACCATCGAATTTTCGCATATAATCGCACTAAGCCCCCGACTCCAAACTTCGAGAGCCCATATCTCCGTTAATTCAGCATTTTTTGCAGATAAGAGCTCGTTATCGTGATCAGCGTCGAATGGAGATGTCAAAAATGCCCTCATATGTGAAAAATCTCGACCATCGAATTTTCCCATATAATCGCAATGAGTCCCCGACTCCAAACTTCGAGAGCCCATATCTCCGTTATTTCAGCACTTTCTGAAGATAAGAGCTCGTTATCGTGATCAGCGTCGAATGGAGATGTCAAAAATGCCCTCATATGTGAAAAATCTCGACCATCGAATTTTCCCATATAATCGCAATGAGTCCCCGACTCCAAACTTCGAGAGCCCATATCTCCGTTATTTCAGCACTTTTTGCAGATAAGAGCTCGTTATCGTGATCAGCGTCGAATGGAGATGTCAAAAATGCCCTCATATGTGAAAAATCTCGACCATCGAATTTTCCCATATAATCGCACTAAGCCCCCGACTCCAAACTTCGAGAGCCCATATCTCCGCTAATTCAGCACTTTTTGCAGATAAGAGCTCGTTATCGTGATCAGCTTCGAATGGAGATGTCAAAAATGCCCTCATATGTGAAAAATCTCGACCCTCGAATTTTCCCATATAATCGCTATGAGTCCTCGACTCCAAACTTCGGGAGCCCATATCTCCGCTAATTCAGCACTTTTTGCAGATAAGAGCTCGTTATCGTGATCAGCGTCGAATGGAGATGTCAAAAATGCCCTCATATGTGAAGAATCTCGACCATCGAATTTTCGCATATAATCGCACTAAGCCCCCGACTCCAAACTTCGAGAGCCCATATCTCCGTTAATTCAGCATTTTTTGCAGATAAGAGCTCGTTATCGTGATCAGCGTCGAATGGAGATGTCAAAAATGCCCTCATATGTGAAAAATCTCGACCATCGAATTTTCCCATATAATCGCAATGAGTCCCCGACTCCAAACTTCGAGAGCCCATATCTCCGTTATTTCAGCACTTTCTGAAGATAAGAGCTCGTTATCGTGATCAGCGTCGAATGGAGATGTCAAAAATGCCCTCATATGTGAAGAATCTCGACCATCGAATTTTCGCATATAATCGCACTAAGCCCCCGACTCCAAACTTCGAGAGCCCATATCTCCGTTAATTCAGCATTTTTTGCAGATAAGAGCTCGTTATCGTGATCAGCGTCGAATGGAGATGTCAAAAATGCCCTCATATGTGAAAAATCTCGACCATCGAATTTTCCCATATAATCGCAATGAGTCCCCGACTCCAAATTTCGGGAGCCCATATCTCCGTTATTTCAGCACTTTCTGAAGATAAGAGCTCGTTATCGTGATCAGCGTCGAATGGAGATGTCAAAAATGCCCTCATATGTGAAAAATCTCGACCATCGAATTTTCCCATATAATCGCAATGAGTCCCCGACTCCAAACTTCGAGAGCCCATATCTCCGTTATTTCAGCACTTTTTGCAGATAAGAGCTCGTTATCGTGATCAGCGTCGAATGGAGATGTCAAAAATGCCCTCATATGTGAAAAATCTCGACCATCGAATTTTCCCATATAATAGCTATGAGTCCCCGACTCCAAATTTCGGGAGCCCATATCTCCGTTATTTCAGCACTTTTTGCAGATAAGAGCTCGTTATCGTGATCAGCGTCGAATGGAAATGTCAAAAATGCCCTCATATGTGAAAAATCTCGATCATCGAATTTTCCCATATAATCGCACTAAGCCCCCGACTCCAAACTTCGAGAGCCCATATCTCCGCTAATTCAGCACTTTTTGCAGATAAGAGCTCGTTATCGTGATCAGCGTCGAATGGAGATGTCAAAAATGCCCTCATATGTGAAGAATCTCGACCATCGAATTTTCGCATATAATCGCACTAAGCCCCCGACTCCAAACTTCGAGAGCCCATATCTCCGTTAATTCAGCACTTTTTGCAGATAAGAGCTCGTTATCGTGATCAGCGTCGAATGGAGATGTCAAAAATGCCCTCATATGTGAAAAATCTCGACCATCGAATTTTCCCATATAATCGCTATGAGTCCTCGACTCCAAACTTCGGGAGCCCATATCTCCGTTATTTCAGCACTTTCTGAAGATAAGAGCTCGTTATCGTGATCAGCGTCGAATGGAGATGTCAAAAATGCCCTCATATGTGAAAAATCTCGACCATCGAATTTTCCCATATAATCGCAATGAGTCCCCGACTCCAAACTTCGAGAGCCCATATCTCCGTTATTTCAGCACTTTTTGCAGATAAGAGCTCGTTATCGTGATCAGCGTCGAATGGAGATGTCAAAAATGCCCTCATATGTGAAAAATCTCGACCATCGAATTTTCCCATATAATCGCACTAAGCCCCCGACTCCAAACTTCGAGAGCCCATATCTCCGCTAATTCAGCACTTTTTGCAGATAAGAGCTCGTTATCGTGATCAGCTTCGAATGGAGATGTCAAAAATGCCCTCATATGTGAAAAATCTCGACCCTCGAATTTTCCCATATAATCGCTATGAGTCCTCGACTCCAAACTTCGGGAGCCCATATCTCCGCTAATTCAGCACTTTTTGCAGATAAGAGCTCGTTATCGTGATCAGCGTCGAATGGAGATGTCAAAAATGCCCTCATATGTGAAAAATCTCGACCATCGAATTTTCCCATATAATCGCAATGAGTCCCCGACTCCAAACTTCGGGAGCCCATATCTCCGTTATTTCAGCACTTTTTGCAGATAAGAGCTCGTTATCGTGATCAGCGTCGAATGGAGATGTCAAAAATGCCCTCATATGTGAAAAATCTCGACCATCGAATTTTCCCATATAATCGCACTAAGCCCCCGACTCCAAACTTCGAGAGCCCATATCTCCGCTAATTCAGCACTTTTTGCAGATAAGAGCTCGTTATCGTGATCAGCGTCGAATGGAGATGTCAAAAATGCCCTCATATGTGAAAAATCTCGACCATCGAATTTTCCCATATAATCGCAATGAGTCCCCGACTCCAAATTTCGGGAGCCCATATCTCCGTTATTTCAGCACTTTTTGCAGATAAGAGCTCGTTATCGTGATCAGCGTCGAATGGAGATGTCAAAAATGCCCTCATATGTGAAAAATCTCGACCATCGAATTTTCCCATATAATCGCACTAAGCCCCCGACTCCAAACTTCGAGAGCCCATATCTCCGCTAATTCAGCACTTTTTGCAGACAAGAGCTCGTTATCGTGATCAGCGTCGAATGGAGATGTCAAAAATGCCCTCATATGTGAAAAATCTCGACCCTCGAATTTTCCCATATAATCGCAATGAGTCCCCGACTCCAAACTTCGGGAGCCCATATCTCCGTTATTTCAGCACTTTTTGCAGATAAGAGCTCGTTATCGTGATCAGCGTCGAATGGAGATGTCAAAAATGCCCTCATATGTGAAAAATCTCGACCATCGAATTTTCGCATATAATCGCACTAAGCCCCCGACTCCAAACTTCGAGAGCCCATATCTCCGCTAATTCAGCACTTTTTGCAGATAAGAGCTCGTTATCGTGATCAGCGTCGAATGGAGATGTCAAAAATGCTCTCATATGTGAAAAATCTCGACCATCGAATTTTCCCATATAATCGCTATGAGTCCTCGACTCCAAACTTCGGGAGCCCATATCTCCGTTATTTCAGCACTTTTGCAGATAAGAGCTCGTTATCGTGATCAGCGTCGAATGGAGATGTCAAAAATGCCCTCATATGTGAAAAATCTCGACCCTCGAATTTTCCCATATAATCGCAATGAGTCCCCGACTCCAAATTTCGGGAGCCCATATCTCCGTTATTTCAGCACTTTTTGCAGATAAGAGCTCGTTATCGTGATCAGCGTCGAATGGAGATGTCAAAAATGCCCTCATATGTGAAAAATCTCGACCATCGAATTTTCCCATATAATCGCACTAAGCCCCCGACTCCAAACTTCGAGAGCCCATATCTCCGCTAATTCAGCACTTTTTGCAGATAAGAGCTCGTTATCGTGATCAGCGTCGAATGGAGATGTCAAAAATGCCCTCATATGTGAAAAATCTGGACCATCGAATTTTCCCATATAATCGCTATGAGTCCTCGACTCCAAACTTCGGGAGCCCATATCTGCGTTATTTCAGCACTTTTTGAAGATAAGAGCTCGTTATCGTGATCAGCGTCGAATGGAGATGTCAACAATGCCCTCATATGTGAAAAATCTCGACCATCGAATTTTCGCATATAATCGCACTAAGCCCCTGACTCCAAACTTCGAGAGCCCATATCTCCGTTAATTCAGCACTTTTTGCAGATAAGAGCTCGTTATCGTGATCAGCGTCGAATGGAGATGTCAAAAATGCCCTCATATGTGAAAAATCTCGACCATCGAATTTTCGCATATAATCGCACTAAGCCCCCGACTCCAAATTTCGAGAGCCCATATCTCCGTTAATTCAGCACTTTTTGCAGATAAGAGCTCGTTATCGTGATCAGCGTCGAATGGAGATGTCAAAAATGCCCTCATATGTGAAAAATCTCGACCATCGAATTTTCCCATATAATCGCACTAAGCCCCCGACTCCAAACTTCGAGAGCCCATATCTCCGCTAATTCAGCACTTTTTGCAGATAAGAGCTCGTTATCGTGATCAGCGTCGAATGGAGATGTCAAAAATGCCCTCATATGTGAAAAATCTCGACCATCGAATTTTCCCATATAATCGTAATGAGTCCCCGACTCCAAATTTCGGGAGCCCATATCTCCGTTATTTCAGCACTTTTTGCAGATAAGAGCTCGTTATCGTGATCAGCGTCGAATGGAGATGTCAAAAATGCCCTCATATGTGAAAAATCTCGACCATCGAATTTTCCCATATAATCGCACTAAGCCCCCGACTCCAAACTTCGAGAGCCCATATCTCCGCTAATTCAGCACTTTTTGCAGATAAGAGCTCGTTATCGTGATCAGCGTCGAATGGAGATGTCAAAAATGCCCTCATATGTGAAAAATCTCGACCATCGAATTTTCCCATATAATCGCACTAAGCCCCCGACTCCAAACTTCGAGAGCCCATATCTCCGCTAATTCAGCACTTTTTGCAGATAAGAGCTCGTTATCGTGATCAGCGTCGAATGGAGATGTCAAAAATGCCCTCATATGTGAAAAATCTCGACCATCGAATTTTCCCATATAATCGCAATGAGTCCCCGACTCCAAATTTCGGGAGCCCATATCTCCGTTATTTCAGCACTTTTTGCAGATAAGAGCTCGTTATCGTGATCAGCGTCGAATGGAGATGTCAAAAATGCCCTCATATGTGAAAAATCTCGACCATCGAATTTTCCCATATAATCGCACTAAGCCCCCGACTCCAAACTTCGAGAGCCCATATCTCCGCTAATTCAGCACTTTTTGCAGATAAGAGCTCGTTATCGTGATCAGCGTCGAATGGAGATGTCAAAAATGCCCTCATATGTGAAGAATCTCGACCATCGAATTTTCGCATATAATCGCACTAAGCCCCCGACTCCAAACTTCGAGAGCTCATATCTCCGTTAATTCAGCACTTTTTGCAGATAAGAGCTCGTTATCGTGATCAGCGTCGAATGGAGATGTCAAAAATGCCCTCATATGTGAAAAATCTCGACCATCGAATTTTCCCATATAATCGCTATGAGTCCTCGACTCCAAACTTCGGGAGCCCATATCTCCGTTATTTCAGCACTTTCTGAAGATAAGAGCTCGTTATCGTGATCAGCGTCGAATGGAGATGTCAAAAATGCCCTCATATGTGAAAAATCTCGACCATCGAATTTTCCCATATAATCGCAATGAGTCCCCGACTCCAAACTTCGAGAGCCCATATCTCCGTTATTTCAGCACTTTTTGCAGATAAGAGCTCGTTATCGTGATCAGCGTCGAATGGAGATGTCAAAAATGCCCTCATATGTGAAAAATCTCGACCATCGAATTTTCCCATATAATAGCTATGAGTCCCCGACTCCAAATTTCGGGAGCCCATATCTCCGTTATTTCAGCACTTTTTGCAGATAAGAGCTCGTTATCGTGATCAGCGTCGAATGGAAATGTCAAAAATGCCCTCATATGTGAAAAATCTCGATCATCGAATTTTCCCATATAATCGCACTAAGCCCCCGACTCCAAACTTCGAGAGCCCATATCTCCGCTAATTCAGCACTTTTTGCAGATAAGAGCTCGGTATCGTGATCAGCGTCGAATGGAGATGTCAAAAATGCCCTCATATGTGAAGAATCTCGACCATCGAATTTTCGCATATAATCGCACTAAGCCCCCGACTCCAAACTTCGAGAGCCCATATCTCCGTTAATTCAGCACTTTTTGCAGATAAGAGCTCGTTATCGTGATCAGCGTCGAATGGAGATGTCAAAAATGCCCTCATATGTGAAAAATCTCGACCATCGAATTTTCCCATATAATCGCTATGAGTCCTCGACTCCAAACTTCGGGAGCCCATATCTCCGTTATTTCAGCACTTTCTGAAGATAAGAGCTCGTTATCGTGATCAGCGTCGAATGGAGATGTCAAAAATGCCCTCATATGTGAAAAATCTCGACCATCGAATTTTCCCATATAATCGCAATGAGTCCCCGACTCCAAACTTCGAGAGCCCATATCTCCGTTATTTCAGCACTTTTTGCAGATAAGAGCTCGTTATCGTGATCAGCGTCGAATGGAGATGTCAAAAATGCCCTCATATGTGAAAAATCTCGACCATCGAATTTTCCCATATAATCGCTATGAGTCCTCGACTCCAAACTTCGGGAGCCCATATCTCCGTTATTTCAGCACTTTCTGAAGATAAGAGCTCGTTATCGTGATCAGCGTCGAATGGAGATGTCAAAAATGCCCCCATATGTGAAAAATCTCGACCATCGAATTTTCCCATATAATCGCACTAAGTCCCCGACTCCAAACTTCGGGAGTCCATATTTCAGCACTTTTTGAAGATAAGAGCTCGTTATCGTGATCAGCGTCGAATGGAGATGTCAAAAATGCCCTCATATGTGAAAAAAAGTCGACCATCGAATTTTCCCATATAATCGCACTAAGTCCCCGACTCCAAACTTCGGGAGTCCATATTTCAGCACTTTTTTGAAGATAAGAGCTCGTTATCGTGATCAGCGTCGAATGGAGATGTCAAAAATGCCCTCATATGTGAAAAATCTCGACCATCGAATTTTCCCATATAATCGCACTAAGTCCCCGACTCCAAATTTCGGGAGCCCATATCTCCGTTATTTCAGCACTTTTTGACGATAAGAGCTCGTTATCGTGATCAGCGTCGAATGGAGATGTCAAAAATGCCCTCATATGTGAAAAATCTCGACCATCGAATTTTCCCATATAATCGCACTAAGTCCCCGACTCCAAACTTCGAGAGCCCATATCTCCGTTAATTCAGCACTTTTTGCAGATAAGAGCTCGTTATCGTGATCAGCGTCCATATCTCCGTTCTTTCAGCACTTTTTGCAGATAAGAGCTCGTTATCGTGATCAGCGTCGAACGGAGATGTCAAAAATGCCCTCATATGTGAAAAATCTCGACCATCGAATTTTCCCATATACTCGCACCAAGCCCCTGATTCCAAACTTCGGGAGCCCATATCTCCGTTTTTTCAGCACTTTTTGCAGATAAGAGCTCGTTATCGTGGTCAGCGTCGAATGGAGATGTCAAAAATGCCCTCATATGTGAAAAATCTCGACCATCGAATTTTCCCATATAATCGCACTAAGCCCCCGACTCCAAACTTCGAGAGCCCATATCTCCGTTAATTCAGCACTTTTTGCAGATAAGAGCTCGTTATCGTGATCAGCGTCGAATGGAGATGTCAAAAATGCCCTCATATGTGAAAAATCTCGACCATCGAATTTTCCCATATAATCGCACTAAGCCCCCGACTCCAAACTTCGAGAGCCCATATCTCCGTTCATTCAGCACTTTTTGCAGATAAGAGCTCGTTATCGTGATCAGCGTCGAATGGAGATGTCAAAAATGCCCTCATATGTGAAAAATCTCGACCATCGAATTTTCCCATATACTCGCACCAAGCCCCCGACTCCAAACTTCGGGAGCCCATATCTCCGTTATTTCAGCACTTTTGGCAGATAAGAGCTCGTTGTCGTGATCAGCGTCGAATGGAGATGTCAAAAATGCCCTCATATGTGAGAAATCTCGACCATCGAATTTTCCCATATACTCGCACCAAGCCCCCGATTCCAAACTACGGGAGCCCATCTCTCCGTTATTACAGCACTTTTTGCAGATAAGAGCTCGTTATCGTGATCAGCGTCGAATGGAGATGTCAAAAATGCCCTCATATGTGAAATATCTCGACCATCGAATTTTCCCATATAATCGCACTAATTCCCCGACTCCAAATTTCGGGAGCCCATATCTCCGTTATTTCAGCACTTTTGGCAGATAAGAGCTCGTTGTCGTGATCAGCGTCGAATGGAGATGTCAAAAATGCCCTCATATGTGGAAAATCTCGACTATCGAATTTTCCCATATAATCGCACTAAGTCCCCGACTCCAAATTTCGGGAGCCCATATCTCCGTTATTTCAGCACTTTTTGCAGATAAGAGCTCGTTATCGTGATCAGCGTCGAATGGAGATGTCAAAAATGCCCTCATATGTGAGAAATCTCGACCATCGAATTTTCCCATATACTCGCACCAAGCCCCCGATTCCAAACTACGGGAGCCCATCTCTCCGTTATTACAGCACTTTTTGCAGATAAGAGCTCGTTATCGTGATCAGCGTCGAATGGAGATGTCAAAAATGCCCTCATATGTGAAAAATCTCGACCATCGAATTTTCCCATATAATAGCACTAAGGCCCCGACTCCAAACTTCTGGAGTCCATATTTCCGTTAATTCAGCACTTTTTGAAGATAAGAGCTCGTTATCGTGATCAGCGTCGAATGGAGATGTCAAAAATGCCCTCATATGTGAAAAATCTCGACCATCGAATTTTCCCATATAATCGCACTAAGTCCCCGACTCCAAACTTCGGGAGTCCATATTTCAGCACTTTTTGAAGATAAGAGCTCGTTATCGTGATCAGCGTCGAATGGAGATGTCAAAAATGCCCTCATATGTGAAAAATCTCGACCATCGAATTTTCCCATATACTCGCACCAAGTCCCCGACTCCAAACTTCGGGAGCCCATATCTCCCTTATTTCAGCACTTTTTGCAGATAAGAGCTCGTTATCGTGATCAGCGTCGAATGGAGATGTCAAAAATGCCCTCATATGTGAAAAATCTCGACCATCGAATTTTCCCATATAATCGCACTAAGCCCCCGACTCCAAACTTCGAGAGCCCATATCTCCGTTAATTCAGCACTTTTTGCAGATAAGAGCTCGTTATCGTGATCAGCGTCGAATGGAGATGTCAAAAATGCCCTCATATGTGAAAAATCTCGACCATCGAATTTTCCCATATAATCGCACTAAGCCCCCGACTCCAAACTTCGAGAGCCCATATCTCCGTTAATTCAGCACTTTTTGCAGATAAGAGCTCGTTATCGTGATCAGCGTCGAATGGAGATGTCAAAAATGCCCTCATATGTGGAAAATCTCGACCATCGAATTTTCCCATATAATCGCACTCCAAACTTCGGGAGTCCATATCTCCGTTAATTCAGCACTTTTTGAAGATAAGAGCTCGTTATCGTGATCAGCGTCGAATGGAGATGTCAAAAATGCCCTCATATGTGGAAAATCTCGACCATCGAATTTTCCCATATACTCGCACCAAGCCCCCGACTCCAAACTTCGGGAGCCCATATCTCCGTTATTTCAGCACTTTTGGCAGATAAGAGCTCGTTGTCGTGATCAGCGTCGAATGGAGATGTCAAAAATGCCCTCATATGTGAGAAATCTCGACTATCGAATTTTCCCATATACTCGCACCAAGCCCCCGATTCCAAACTACGGGAGCCCATCTCTCCGTTATTACAGCACTTTTTGCAGATAAGAGCTCGTTGTCGTGATCAGCGTCGAATGGAGATGTCAAAAATGCCCTCATATGTGAAAAATCTCGCCCATCGAATTTTCCCATATAATCGCAATGAGTCCCCGACTACAAATTTCGGGATCCCATATCTCCGTTATTTCAGCACTTTTTGCAGATAAGAGCTCGTTATCGTGATCAGCGTCGAATGGAGATGTCAAAAATGCCCTCATATGTGGAAAATCTCGACCATCGAATTTTCCCATATACTCGCACCAAGCCCCCGACTCCAAACTTCGGGAGTCCATATTTCCGTTAATTCAGCACTTTTTGAAGATAAGAGCTCGTTATCGTGATCAGCGTCGAATGGAGATGTCAAAAATGCCCTCATATGTGAAAAATCTCGACCATCGAATTTTCCCATATAATCGCACTAAGCCCCCGACTCCAAACTTCGAGAGCCCATATCTCCGCTAATTCAGCACTTTTTGCAGATAAGAGCTCGTTATCGTGATCAGCGTCGAATGGAGATGTCAAAAATGCCCTCATATGTGAAAAATCTCGCCCATCGAATTTTCCCATATAATCGCAATGAGTCCCCGACTCCAAACTTCGGGGGCCCATATCTCCGCTAATTCAGCACTTTTTGCAGATAAGAGCTCGTTATCGTGACCAGCGTCGAATGGAGATGTCAAAAATGCTCTCATATGTGAAAAATCTCGACCCTCGAATTTTCCCATATAATCGCAATGAGTCCCCGACCCCAAATTTCGGGAGCCCATATCTCCGTTATTTCAGCACTTTTTGCAGATAAGAGCTCGTTATCGTGATCAGCGTCGAATGGAGATGTCAAAAATGCCCTCATATGTGAAAAATCTCGACCATCGAATTTTCCCATATAATCGCACTAAGCCCCCGACTTCAAACGTCGAGAGCCCATATCTCCGTTATTTCAGCACTTTTTGCAGATAAGAGCTCGTTATCGTGATCAGCGTCGAATGGGGATGTCATATGTGAAAAATCTCGACCATCGAATTTTCGTACCTTATTTATTTGGGTCAAACTTTTGGTCCAGAATGTACCTTATCGGGCCAGACTTTTGGTCCAGAATGTACCTTATCGGGCCAGACTTTTTGGTCCAGACTGTACCTTATCGGGCCAAACTTTTGGTTCAGACTGTACTTTATTGGGTCAAACTTTTGGGTCAGACTGTACACGGGATATATTTTGGTTCAGAGTTACTTTTGTTTCGAAATGTACATACCTACTGCGGACTCTACTTGTTTCGGGCTGTACGACTTTATACATAAATATTTAGTACAACACACGATTGATGCTGGCTGGACTATATGTATATAAATATATAGTCTAGCACATTATTGATGCTAGCTGGGCGATAATATACAAATATAAAGTTTAGCAGATGCTAGGTGGGCGACTATGTATAAATATTTAGTATAACGGACGATTAACGCTAGCTGGGCAACTATATAAATAGGTAACTATTAACGGATAGGCAACTATAACAATATCCGAACTGTTCTGGGCTGTTCCGAACTGTTTTTGGCTCGGACTGTACTTGGTTGTGCCACACTTTTGGTTCAGACTGTATATTATTGGGTTAAACTTTTTGGTCCAGACTGTACCTTATTGGGCCACACTTTTGGACCAGACTGTACATTATTGGGCCAAACTTTTGGTTCAGACTGTACTTTATTAGTTCAAACTTTTGGTCCAGCCTGTACCTTACTGGGCCGAACTTTTGGTGCAGACTGTGCCTTATTGGGTCAAATTGGTGGTTCATACTGTACCGTACTGGGGCAAACTTTTGGTTCAGACTGTACATTATGTGGTCAAACTTTTGGTTCAGACTGTACATTATGTAGTCAGATTTTTGGTTCAGCCTGTACCTTATGTGGTCAAACTTTTGGACCAGAATGTACTTTATTAGGATTGTACCTTACCGGGTCAAACTTTTGGTTCAGACTGTATATTATTGGGTCAAACTTTTGGTCCATACTGTACCTTACTGGGTCAAACTTTTGGTTCAGAATGTACCTATGTAGTCAAACTTTTGGTTCAGACTGTGCCTTATGTAGTCAACCTTTTGGTTCAGCCTGTACCTTATTGGGCCAGACTTTTTGGTCCAGACTGTACATTATGTAGTCAAACTTTTGGTTCAGCCTGTACCTTATGTGGCCACCTTTTGGACCAGAATGTATTTTATTAGGTCAAACTTTTGGTTCAGACTGTACCTTATGTGGTCAAACTTTTGGACCAGAACTTTACCAGTACTTTGGACCAGTGCTTTATTAGGTCAAACTTTTGGTCCAGCATGTGCCTTACTGGGTCAAACGTTTGGTTCAGACTGTACCTTATTGGGCAAAACTTTTGGTTCAGACTGTACCTTATGTGGTCAAACTTTTGGACAAGAATGTACTTTATTAGGTCAAACTTTTGGTCCAGCATGTACCGTACTGGGTCAAACTTTTGGTTCAGGCTGTACATCGGCTTGTCAAACGTTTGGTTCATACTGTACCTTATGTAGTCAAACGTTTGGTTTAGCCTGTACCGTATGTGGTCAAACTTTTGGACCAGAACTTTACCAGTACTTTGGACCAGTACTTTATTAGGTCAAACTTTTGGTCCAGCATGTACCTTACTGGGTCAAACTTTTGGTTCACACTGTACCTTATGTGGTCAAACTTTTGGACAAGAATTTACTTTATTAGGTCAAACTTTTGGTCCAGCATGTACCTTACCGGGTCAAACTGTATATTAGTGGGTCATACTTTGGTCCAGACTGTACCTTACTGGGTCAAACTTTTGGTCCAGACTGTACCTTACTGGGTCAAACTTTTGGTTCAGACTGTACATTATGTGGTCAAACTTTTGGACCAGAATGTACTTTATTAGGACACACTTTTGGTTCAGACTGTACCTTATGTGGTCAAACTTTTGGACAAGAATTTACTTTATTAGGTCAAACTTTTGGTCCAGCATGTACCTTACCGGGTCAAACTTTTGGTTCAGACTGTATATTAGTGGGTCATACTTTTGGTCCAGACTGTACCTTACTGGGTCAAACTTTTGGTTCAGACTGTACATTATGTGGTCAAACTTTTGGACCAGAATGTACTTTATTAGGACACACTTTTGGTTCAGACTGTACCTTATGTGGTCAAACTTTTGGACAAGCATGTACCTATGACGTCAAACTTTTGGTTCAGACTGTACCTTATGTAGTCAAACTTTTGGTTCAGCCTGTACCTTATTGGGCCAGACTTTTTGGTCCAGACTGTACATTATGTAGTCAAACTTTTGGTTCAGCCTGTACCTTATGTGGCCACCTTTTGGACCAGAATGTATTTTATTAGGTCAAACTTTTGGTTCAGACTGTACCTTATGTGGTCAAACTTTTGGACCAGAACTTTACCAGTACTTTGGACCAGTGCTTTATTAGGTCAAACTTTTGGTCCAGCATGTGCCTTACTGGGTCAAACTTTTGGTTCAGACTGTACCTTATGTGGTCAAACCTTTGGTTCAGACTGTACATCATGTGGTCAAACTTTTGGTTCAGAATGTACCTTATTGGTTCAAACTTTTTGCAGATAAGAGCTCGTTATCGTGATCAGCGTCGAATGGAGATGTCAAAAATGCCCTCATATGTGAAAAATCTCGACCATCGAATTTTCCCATATAATCGCTATGAGTCCTCGACTCCAAACTTCGGGAGCCCATATCTCCGTTATTTCAGCACTTTCTGAAGATAAGAGCTCGTTATCGTGATCAGCGTCGAATGGAGATGTCAAAAATGCCCTCATATGTGAAAAATCTCGACCATCGAATTTTCCCATATAATCGCAATGAGTCCCCGACTCCAAACTTCGAGAGCCCATATCTCCGTTATTTCAGCACTTTTTGCAGATAAGAGCTCGTTATCGTGATCAGCGTCGAATGGAGATGTCAAAAATGCCCTCATATGTGAAAAATCTCGACCATCGAATTTTCCCATATAATAGCTATGAGTCCCCGACTCCAAATTTCGGGAGCCCATATCTCCGTTATTTCAGCACTTTTTGCAGATAAGAGCTCGTTATCGTGATCAGCGTCGAATGGAAATGTCAAAAATGCCCTCATATGTGAAAAATCTCGATCATCGAATTTTCCCATATAATCGCACTAAGCCCCCGACTCCAAACTTCGAGAGCCCATATCTCCGCTAATTCAGCACTTTTTGCAGATAAGAGCTCGTTATCGTGATCAGCGTCGAATGGAGATGTCAAAAATGCCCTCATATGTGAAGAATCTCGACCATCGAATTTTCGCATATAATCGCACTAAGCCCCCGACTCCAAACTTCGAGAGCCCATATCTCCGTTAATTCAGCACTTTTTGCAGATAAGAGCTCGTTATCGTGATCAGCGTCGAATGGAGATGTCAAAAATGCCCTCATATGTGAAAAATCTCGACCATCGAATTTTCCCATATAATCGCTATGAGTCCTCGACTCCAAATTTCGGGAGCCCATATCTCCGTTATTTCAGCACTTTCTGAAGATAAGAGCTCGTTATCGTGATCAGCGTCGAATGGAGATGTCAAAAATGCCCTCATATGTGAAAAATCTCGACCATCGAATTTTCCCATATAATCGCAATGAGTCCCCGACTCCAAACTTCGAGAGCCCATATCTCCGTTATTTCAGCACTTTTTGCAGATAAGAGCTCGTTATCGTGATCAGCGTCGAATGGAGATGTCAAAAATGCCCTCATATGTGAAAAATCTCGACCATCGAATTTTCCCATATAATCGCACTAAGCCCCCGACTCCAAACTTCGAGAGCCCATATCTCCGCTAATTCAGCACTTTTTGCAGATAAGAGCTCGTTATCGTGATCAGCTTCGAATGGAGATGTCAAAAATGCCCTCATATGTGAAAAATCTCGACCCTCGAATTTTCCCATATAATCGCTATGAGTCCTCGACTCCAAACTTCGGGAGCCCATATCTCCGCTAATTCAGCACTTTTTGCAGATAAGAGCTCGTTATCGTGATCAGCGTCGAATGGAGATGTCAAAAATGCCCTCATATGTGAAAAATCTCGACCATCGAATTTTCCCATATAATCGCAATGAGTCCCCGACTCCAAACTTCGGGAGCCCATATCTCCGTTATTTCAGCACTTTTTGCAGATAAGAGCTCGTTATCGTGATCAGCGTCGAATGGAGATGTCAAAAATGCCCTCATATGTGAAAAATCTCGACCATCGAATTTTCCCATATAATCGCACTAAGCCCCCGACTCCAAACTTCGAGAGCCCATATCTCCGCTAATTCAGCACTTTTTGCAGATAAGAGCTCGTTATCGTGATCAGCGTCGAATGGAGATGTCAAAAATGCCCTCATATGTGAAAAATCTCGACCATCGAATTTTCCCATATAATCGCAATGAGTCCCCGACTCCAAATTTCGGGAGCCCATATCTCCGTTATTTCAGCACTTTTTGCAGATAAGAGCTCGTTATCGTGATCAGCGTCGAATGGAGATGTCAAAAATGCCCTCATATGTGAAAAATCTCGACCATCGAATTTTCCCATATAATCGCACTAAGCCCCCGACTCCAAACTTCGAGAGCCCATATCTCCGCTAATTCAGCACTTTTTGCAGACAAGAGCTCGTTATCGTGATCAGCGTCGAATGGAGATGTCAAAAATGCCCTCATATGTGAAAAATCTCGACCCTCGAATTTTCCCATATAATCGCAATGAGTCCCCGACTCCAAACTTCGGGAGCCCATATCTCCGTTATTTCAGCACTTTTTGCAGATAAGAGCTCGTTATCGTGATCAGCGTCGAATGGAGATGTCAAAAATGCCCTCATATGTGAAAAATCTCGACCATCGAATTTTCCCATATAATCGCTATGAGTCCTCGACTCCAAACTTCGGGAGCCCATATCTCCGTTATTTCAGCACTTTTTGAAGATAAGAGCTCGTTATCGTGATCAGCGTCGAATGGAGATGTCAAAAATGCCCTCATATGTGAAAAATCTCGACCATCGAATTTTCGCATATAATCGCACTAAGCCCCCGACTCCAAACTTCGAGAGCCCATATCTCCGTTAATTCAGCACTTTTTGCAGATAAGAGCTCGTTATCGTGATCAGCGTCGAATGGAGATGTCAAAAATGCCCTCATATGTGAAAAATCTCGACCATCGAATTTTCCCATATAATCGCACTAAGCCCCCGACTCCAAACTTCGAGAGCCCATATCTCCGCTAATTCAGCACTTTTTGCAGATAAGAGCTCGTTATCGTGATCAGCGTCGAATGGAGATGTCAAAAATGCTCTCATATGTGAAAAATCTCGACCATCGAATTTTCCCATATAATCGCTATGAGTCCTCGACTCCAAACTTCGGGAGCCCATATCTCCGTTATTTCAGCACTTTTGCAGATAAGAGCTCGTTATCGTGATCAGCGTCGAATGGAGATGTCAAAAATGCCCTCATATGTGAAAAATCTCGACCCTCGAATTTTCCCATATAATCGCAATGAGTCCCCGACTCCAAATTTCGGGAGCCCATATCTCCGTTATTTCAGCACTTTTTGCAGATAAGAGCTCGTTATCGTGATCAGCGTCGAATGGAGATGTCAAAAATGCCCTCATATGTGAAAAATCTCGACCATCGAATTTTCCCATATAATCGCACTAAGCCCCCGACTCCAAACTTCGAGAGCCCATATCTCCGCTAATTCAGCACTTTTTGCAGATAAGAGCTCGTTATCGTGATCAGCGTCGAATGGAGATGTCAAAAATGCCCTCATATGTGAAAAATCTGGACCATCGAATTTTCCCATATAATCGCTATGAGTCCTCGACTCCAAACTTCGGGAGCCCATATCTGCGTTATTTCAGCACTTTTTGAAGATAAGAGCTCGTTATCGTGATCAGCGTCGAATGGAGATGTCAACAATGCCCTCATATGTGAAAAATCTCGACCATCGAATTTTCGCATATAATCGCACTAAGCCCCTGACTCCAAACTTCGAGAGCCCATATCTCCGTTAATTCAGCACTTTTTGCAGGTAAGAGCTCGTTATCGTGATCAGCGTCGAATGGAGATGTCAAAAATGCCCTCATATGTGAAACATCTCGACCATCGAATTTTCGCATATAATCGCACTAAGCCCCCGACTCCAAATTTCGAGAGCCCATATCTCCGTTAATTCAGCACTTTTTGCAGATAAGAGCTCGTTATCGTGATCAGCGTCGAATGGAGATGTCAAAAATGCCCTCATATGTGAAAAATCTCGACCATCGAATTTTCCCATATAATCGCACTAAGCCCCCGACTCCAAACTTCGAGAGCCCATATCTCCGCTAATTCAGCACTTTTTGCAGATAAGAGCTCGTTATCGTGATCAGCGTCGAATGGAGATGTCAAAAATGCCCTCATATGTGAAAAATCTCGACCATCGAATTTTCCCATATAATCGTAATGAGTCCCCGACTCCAAATTTCGGGAGCCCATATCTCCGTTATTTCAGCACTTTTTGCAGATAAGAGCTCGTTATCGTGATCAGCGTCGAATGGAGATGTCAAAAATGCCCTCATATGTGAAAAATCTCGACCATCGAATTTTCCCATATAATCGCACTAAGCCCCCGACTCCAAACTTCGAGAGCCCATATCTCCGCTAATTCAGCACTTTTTGCAGATAAGAGCTCGTTATCGTGATCAGCGTCGAATGGAGATGTCAAAAATGCCCTCATATGTGAAAAATCTCGACCATCGAATTTTCCCATATAATCGCACTAAGCCCCCGACTCCAAACTTCGAGAGCCCATATCTCCGCTAATTCAGCACTTTTTGCAGATAAGAGCTCGTTATCGTGATCAGCGTCGAATGGAGATGTCAAAAATGCCCTCATATGTGAAAAATCTCGACCATCGAATTTTCCCATATAATCGCAATGAGTCCCCGACTCCAAATTTCGGGAGCCCATATCTCCGTTATTTCAGCACTTTTTGCAGATAAGAGCTCGTTATCGTGATCAGCGTCGAATGGAGATGTCAAAAATGCCCTCATATGTGAAAAATCTCGACCATCGAATTTTCCCATATAATCGCACTAAGCCCCCGACTCCAAACTTCGAGAGCCCATATCTCCGCTAATTCAGCACTTTTTGCAGATAAGAGCTCGTTATCGTGATCAGCGTCGAATGGAGATGTCAAAAATGCCCTCATATGTGAAGAATCTCGACCATCGAATTTTCGCATATAATCGCACTAAGCCCCCGACTCCAAACTTCGAGAGCCCATATCTCCGTTAATTCAGCACTTTTTGCAGATAAGAGCTCGTTATCGTGATCAGCGTCGAATGGAGATGTCAAAAATGCCCTCATATGTGAAAAATCTCGACCATCGAATTTTCCCATATAATCGCTATGAGTCCTCGACTCCAAACTTCGGGAGCCCATATCTCCGTTATTTCAGCACTTTCTGAAGATAAGAGCTCGTTATCGTGATCAGCGTCGAATGGAGATGTCAAAAATGCCCTCATATGTGGAAAATCTCGACTATCGAATTTTCCCATATAATCGCACTAAGTCCCCGACTCCAAATTTCGGGAGCCCATATCTCCGTTATTTCAGCACTTTTTGCAGATAAGAGCTCGTTATCGTGATCAGCGTCGAATGGGGATGTCATATGTGAAAAATCTCGACCATCGAATTTTCGTACCTTATTTGGGTCAAACTTTTGGTCCAGAATGTACCTTATCGGGCCAGACTTTTGGTCCAGAATGTACCTTATCGGGCCAGACTTTTTGGTCCAGACTGTACCTTATCGGGCCAAACTTTTGGTTCAGACTGTACTTTATTGGGTCAAACTTTTGGGTCAGACTGTACACGGGATATATTTTGGTTCAGAGTTACTTTTGTTTCGAAATGTACATACCTACTGCGGACTCTACTTGTTTCGGGCTGTACGACTTTATACATAAATATTTAGTACAACACACGATTGATGCTGGCTGGACTATATGTATATAAATATATAGTCTAGCACATTATTGATGCTAGCTGGGCGATAATATACAAATATAAAGTTTAGCAGATGCTAGGTGGGCGACTATGTATAAATATTTAGTATAACGGACGATTAACGCTAGCTGGGCAACTATATAAATAGGTAACTATTAACGGATAGGCAACTATAACAATATCCGAACTGTTCTGGGCTGTTCCGAACTGTTTTTGGCTCGGACTGTACTTGGTTGTGCCACACTTTTGGTTCAGACTGTATATTATTGGGTTAAACTTTTTGGTCCAGACTGTACCTTATTGGGCCACACTTTTGGACCAGACTGTACATTATTGGGCCAAACTTTTGGTTCAGACTGCACTTTATTAGTTCAAACTTTTGGTCCAGCCTGTACCTTACTGGGCCGAACTTTTGGTTCAGACTGTGCCTTATTGGGTCAAATTGGTGGTTCATACTGTACCGTACTGGGGCAAACTTTTGGTTCAGACTGTACCTTATGTGGTCAAACTTTTGGTTCAGACTGTACATTATGTAGTCAAACTTTTGGTTCAGCCTGTACCTTATGTGGTCAAACTTTTGGACCAGAATGTACTTTATTAGGATTGTACCTTACCGGGTCAAACTTTTGGTTCAGACTGTACATCGGCTTGTCAAACGTTTGGTTCATACTGTACCTTATGTAGTCAAACGTTTGGTTTAGCCTGTACCGTATGTGGTCAAACTTTTGGACCAGAACTTTACCAGTACTTTGGACCAGTACTTTATTAGGTCAAACTTTTGGTCCAGCATGTACCTTACTGGGTCAAACTTTTGGTTCAGACTGTACCTTATGTGGTCAAACTTTTGGACAAGAATTTACTTTATTAGGTCAAACTTTTGGTCCAACATGTACCTTACCGGGTCAAACTTTTGGTTCAGACTGTATATTAGTGGGTCATACTTTTGGTCCAGACTGTACCTTACTGGGTCAAACTTTTGGTTCAGACTGTACATTATGTGGTCAAACTTTTCGACCAGAATGTACTTTATTAGGACACACTTTTGGTTCAGACTGTACCTTACTGGGTCAAACTTCTGGTTCAGACTGTACCTTATGTGGTCAAACCTTTGGTTCAGACTGTACATCATGTGGACACACTTTTGGTTCAGAATGTACCTCATTGGTTCAAACTTTTGGACAAGAATGTACTTTATTAGGTCAAACTTTTGGTCCAGCATGTACCTTACTGGGTCAAACTTTTGGTTCAGGCTGTACATCGGCTTGTCAAACGTTTGGTTCATACTGTACCTTATGTAGTCAAACGTTTGGTTTAGCCTGTACCGTATGTGGTCAAACTTTTGGACCAGAACTTTACCAGTACTTTGGACCAGTACTTTATTAGGTCAAACTTTTGGTCCAGCATGTACCTTACTGGGTCAAACTTTTGGTTCAGACTGTACCTTATGTGGTCAAACTTTTGGACAAGAATTTACTTTATTAGGTCAAACTTTTGGTCCAGCATGTACCTTAGTGGGTCATACTTTTGGTCCAGACTGTACCTTACTGGGTCAAACTTTTGGTTCAGACTGTACATTATGTGGTCAAACTTTTGGACCAGAATGTACTTTATTAGGACACACTTTTGGTTCAGACTGTACCTTATGTGGTCAAACTTTTGGACAAGAATTTACTTTATTAGGTCAAACTTTTGGTCCAGCATGTACCTTACCGGGTCAAACTTTTGGTTCAGACTGTATATTAGTGGGTCATACTTTTGGTCCAGACTGTACCTTACTGGGTCAAACTTTTGGTTCAGACTGTACATTATGTGGTCAAACTTTTGGACCAGAATGTACTTTATTAGGACACACTTTTGGTTCAGACTGTACCTTATGTGGTCAAACTTTTGGACAAGCATGTACCTATGACGTCAAACTTTTGGTTCAGAATGTACCTTATGTAGTCAAACTTTTGGTTCAGCCTGTACCTTATTGGGCCAGACTTTTTGGTCCAGACTGTACATTATGTAGTCAAACTTTTGGTTCAGCCTGTACCTTATGTGGCCACCTTTTGGACCAGAATGTATTTTATTAGGTCAAACTTTTGGTTCAGACTGTACCTTATGTGGTCAAACTTTTGGACCAGAACTTTACCAGTACTTTGGACCAGTGCTTTATTAGGTCAAACTTTTGGTCCAGCATGTGCCTTACTGGGCCGAACTTTTGGTTCAGACTGTGCCTTATTGGGTCAAATTGGTGGTTCATACTGTACCGTACTGGGGCAAACTTTTGGTTCAGACTGTACCTTATGTGGTCAAACTTTTGGTTCAGACTGTACATTATGTAGTCAAACTTTTGGTTCAGACTGTGCCTTATGTAGTCAAACTTTTGGTTCAGCCTGTACCTTATTGGGCCAGACTTTTTGGTCCAGACTGTACATTATGTGGTCAAACTTTTGGTTCAGACTGTACCTTATGTAGTCAAACTTTTGGTTCAGCCTGTACCTTATGTGGTCAAACTTTTGGACCAGAATGTACTTTATTAGGATTGTACCTTTCAGCACTTTTTGCAGATAAGAGCTCGTTATCGTGATCAGCGTCGAATGGAGATGTCAAAAATGCCCTCATATGTGAAAAATCTCGACCATCGAATTTTCCCATATAATCGCACTAAGCCCCCGACTCCAAATTTCGAGAGCCCATATCTCCGTTAATTCAGCACTTTTTGCAGATAAGAGCTCGTTATCGTGATCAGCGTCCAATGGAGATGTCAAAAATGCCCTCATATGTGAAAAATCTCGACCATCGAATTTTCCCATATAATCGCAATGAGTCCCCGACTCCAAACTTCGGGAGCCCATATCTCCGTTATTTCAGCACTTTTTGCAGATAAGAGCTCGTTATCGTGATCAGCGTCGAATGGAGATGTCAAAAATGCCCTCATATGTGAAAAATCTCGACCATCGAATTTTCCCATATAATCGCACTAAGCCCCCGACTCCAAACTTCGAGAGCCCATATCTCCGTTAATTCAGCACTTTTTGCAGATAAGAGCTCGTTATCGTGATCAGCGTCGAATGGAGATGTCAAAAATGCCCTCATATGTGAAAAATCTCGACCATCGAATTTTCGCATATAATCGCACTAAGCCCCCGACTCCAAACTTCGAGAGCCCATATCTCCGTTAATTCAGCACTTTTTGCAGATAAGAGCTCGTTATCGTGATCAGCGTCGAATGGAGATGTCAAAAATGCCCTCATATGTGAAAAATCTCGACCATCGAATTTTCCCATATAATCGCACTAAGCCCCCGACTCCAAACTTCGAGAGCCCATATCTCCGCTAATTCAGCACTTTTTGCAGATAAGAGCTCGTTATCGTGATCAGCGTCGAATGGAGATGTCAAAAATGCTCTCATATGTGAAAAATCTCGACCATCGAATTTTCCCATATAATCGCTATGAGTCCTCGACTCCAAACTTCGGGAGCCCATATCTCCGTTATTTCAGCACTTTTGCAGATAAGAGCTCGTTATCGTGATCAGCGTCGAATGGAGATGTCAAAAATGCCCTCATATGTGAAAAATCTCGACCCTCGAATTTTCCCATATAATCGCAATGAGTCCCCGACTCCAAATTTCGGGAGCCCATATCTCCGTTATTTCAGCACTTTTTGCAGATAAGAGCTCGTTATCGTGATCAGCGTCGAATGGAGATGTCAAAAATGCCCTCATATGTGAAAAATCTCGACCATCGAATTTTCCCATATAATCGCACTAAGCCCCCGACTCCAAACTTCGAGAGCCCATATCTCCGCTAATTCAGCACTTTTTGCAGATAAGAGCTCGTTATCGTGATCAGCGTCGAATGGAGATGTCAAAAATGCCCTCATATGTGAAAAATCTGGACCATCGAATTTTCCCATATAATCGCTATGAGTCCTCGACTCCAAACTTCGGGAGCCCATATCTGCGTTATTTCAGCACTTTTTGAAGATAAGAGCTCGTTATCGTGATCAGCGTCGAATGGAGATGTCAACAATGCCCTCATATGTGAAAAATCTCGACCATCGAATTTTCGCATATAATCGCACTAAGCCCCTGACTCCAAACTTCGAGAGCCCATATCTCCGTTAATTCAGCACTTTTTGCAGGTAAGAGCTCGTTATCGTGATCAGCGTCGAATGGAGATGTCAAAAATGCCCTCATATGTGAAACATCTCGACCATCGAATTTTCGCATATAATCGCACTAAGCCCCCGACTCCAAATTTCGAGAGCCCATATCTCCGTTAATTCAGCACTTTTTGCAGATAAGAGCTCGTTATCGTGATCAGCGTCGAATGGAGATGTCAAAAATGCCCTCATATGTGAAAAATCTCGACCATCGAATTTTCCCATATAATCGCACTAAGCCCCCGACTCCAAATTTCGAGAGCCCATATCTCCGCTAATTCAGCACTTTTTGCAGATAAGAGCTCGTTATCGTGATCAGCGTCGAATGGAGATGTCAAAAATGCCCTCATATGTGAAAAATCTCGACCATCGAATTTTCCCATATAATCGTAATGAGTCCCCGACTCCAAATTTCGGGAGCCCATATCTCCGTTATTTCAGCACTTTTTGCAGATAAGAGCTCGTTATCGTGATCAGCGTCGAATGGAGATGTCAAAAATGCCCTCATATGTGAAAAATCTCGACCATCGAATTTTCCCATATAATCGCACTAAGCCCCCGACTCCAAACTTCGAGAGCCCATATCTCCGCTAATTCAGCACTTTTTGCAGATAAGAGCTCGTTATCGTGATCAGCGTCGAATGGAGATGTCAAAAATGCCCTCATATGTGAAAAATCTCGACCATCGAATTTTCCCATATAATCGCACTAAGCCCCCGACTCCAAACTTCGAGAGCCCATATCTCCGCTAATTCAGCACTTTTTGCAGATAAGAGCTCGTTATCGTGATCAGCGTCGAATGGAGATGTCAAAAATGCCCTCATATGTGAAAAATCTCGACCATCGAATTTTCCCATATAATCGCAATGAGTCCCCGACTCCAAATTTCGGGAGCCCATATCTCCGTTATTTCAGCACTTTTTGCAGATAAGAGCTCGTTATCGTGATCAGCGTCGAATGGAGATGTCAAAAATGCCCTCATATGTGAAAAATCTCGACCATCGAATTTTCCCATATAATCGCACTAAGCCCCCGACTCCAAACTTCGAGAGCCCATATCTCCGCTAATTCAGCACTTTTTGCAGATAAGAGCTCGTTATCGTGATCAGCGTCGAATGGAGATGTCAAAAATGCCCTCATATGTGAAGAATCTCGACCATCGAATTTTCGCATATAATCGCACTAAGCCCCCGACTCCAAACTTCGAGAGCCCATATCTCCGTTAATTCAGCACTTTTTGCAGATAAGAGCTCGTTATCGTGATCAGCGTCGAATGGAGATGTCAAAAATGCCCTCATATGTGAAAAATCTCGACCATCGAATTTTCCCATATAATCGCTATGAGTCCTCGACTCCAAACTTCGGGAGCCCATATCTCCGTTATTTCAGCACTTTCTGAAGATAAGAGCTCGTTATCGTGATCAGCGTCGAATGGAGATGTCAAAAATGCCCTCATATGTGGAAAATCTCGACTATCGAATTTTCCCATATAATCGCACTAAGTCCCCGACTCCAAATTTCGGGAGCCCATATCTCCGTTATTTCAGCACTTTTTGCAGATAAGAGCTCGTTATCGTGATCAGCGTCGAATGGGGATGTCATATGTGAAAAATCTCGACCATCGAATTTTCGTACCTTATTTGGGTCAAACTTTTGGTCCAGAATGTACCTTATCGGGCCAGACTTTTGGTCCAGAATGTACCTTATCGGGCCAGACTTTTTGGTCCAGACTGTACCTTATCGGGCCAAACTTTTGGTTCAGACTGTACTTTATTGGGTCAAACTTTTGGGTCAGACTGTACACGGGATATATTTTGGTTCAGAGTTACTTTTGTTTCGAAATGTACATACCTACTGCGGACTCTACTTGTTTCGGGCTGTACGACTTTATACATAAATATTTAGTACAACACACGATTGATGCTGGCTGGACTATATGTATATAAATATATAGTCTAGCACATTATTGATGCTAGCTGGGCGATAATATACAAATATAAAGTTTAGCAGATGCTAGGTGGGCGACTATGTATAAATATTTAGTATAACGGACGATTAACGCTAGCTGGGCAACTATATAAATAGGTAACTATTAACGGATAGGCAACTATAACAATATCCGAACTGTTCTGGGCTGTTCCGAACTGTTTTTGGCTCGGACTGTACTTGGTTGTGCCACACTTTTGGTTCAGACTGTATATTATTGGGTTAAACTTTTTGGTCCAGACTGTACCTTATTGGGCCACACTTTTGGACCAGACTGTACATTATTGGGCCAAACTTTTGGTTCAGACTGCACTTTATTAGTTCAAACTTTTGGCCCAGCCTGTACCTTACTGGGCCGAACTTTTGGTTCAGACTGTGCCTTATTGGGTCAAATTGGTGGTTCATACTGTACCGTACTGGGGCAAACTTTTGGTTCAGACTGTACCTTATGTGGTCAAACTTTTGGTTCAGACTGTACATTATGTAGTCAAACTTTTGGTTCAGCCTGTACCTTATGTGGTCAAACTTTTGGACCAGAATGTACTTTATTAGGATTGTACCTTACCGGGTCAAACTTTTGGTTCAGACTGTACATCGGCTTGTCAAACGTTTGGTTCATACTGTACCTTATGTAGTCAAACGTTTGGTTTAGCCTGTACCGTATGTGGTCAAACTTTTGGACCAGAACTTTACCAGTACTTTGGACCAGTACTTTATTAGGTCAAACTTTTGGTCCAGCATGTACCTTACTGGGTCAAACTTTTGGTTCAGACTGTACCTTATGTGGTCAAACTTTTGGACAAGAATTTACTTTATTAGGTCAAACTTTTGGTCCAACATGTACCTTACCGGGTCAAACTTTTGGTTCAGACTGTATATTAGTGGGTCATACTTTTGGTCCAGACTGTACCTTACTGGGTCAAACTTTTGGTTCAGACTGTACATTATGTGGTCAAACTTTTCGACCAGAATGTACTTTATTAGGACACACTTTTGGTTCAGACTGTACCTTACTGGGTCAAACTTCTGGTTCAGACTGTACCTTATGTGGTCAAACCTTTGGTTCAGACTGTACATCATGTGGACACACTTTTGGTTCAGAATGTACCTTATTGGTCCAAACTTTTGGACAAGAATGTACTTTATTAGGTCAAACTTTTGGTCCAGCATGTACCTTACTGGGTCAAACTTTTGGTTCAGGCTGTACATCGGCTTGTCAAACGTTTGGTTCATACTGTACCTTATGTAGTCAAACGTTTGGTTTAGCCTGTACCGTATGTGGTCAAACTTTTGGACCAGAACTTTACCAGTACTTTGGACCAGTACTTTATTAGGTCAAACTTTTGGTCCAGCATGTACCTTACTGGGTCAAACTTTTGGTTCAGACTGTACCTTATGTGGTCAAACTTTTGGACAAGAATTTACTTTATTAGGTCAAACTTTTGGTCCAGCATGTACCTTAGTGGGTCATACTTTTGGTCCAGACTGTACCTTACTGGGTCAAACTTTTGGTTCAGACTGTACATTATGTGGTCAAACTTTTGGACCAGAATGTACTTTATTAGGACACACTTTTGGTTCAGACTGTACCTTATGTGGTCAAACTTTTGGACAAGCATGTACCTATGACGTCAAACTTTTGGTTCAGAATGTACCTTATGTAGTCAAACTTTTGGTTCAGCCTGTACCTTATTGGGCCAGACTTTTTGGTCCAGACTGTACATTATGTAGTCAAACTTTTGGTTCAGCCTGTACCTTATGTGGCCACCTTTTGGACCAGAATGTATTTTATTAGGTCAAACTTTTGGTTCAGACTGTACCTTATGTGGTCAAACTTTTGGACCAGAACTTTACCAGTACTTTGGACCAGTGCTTTATTAGGTCAAACTTTTGGTCCAGCATGTGCCTTACTGGGCCGAACTTTTGGTTCAGACTGTGCCTTATTGGGTCAAATTGGTGGTTCATACTGTACCGTACTGGGGCAAACTTTTGGTTCAGACTGTACCTTATGTGGTCAAACTTTTGGTTCAGACTGTACATTATGTAGTCAAACTTTTGGTTCAGACTGTGCCTTATGTAGTCAAACTTTTGGTTCAGCCTGTACCTTATTGGGCCAGACTTTTTGGTCCAGACTGTACATTATGTGGTCAAACTTTTGGTTCAGACTGTACATTATGTAGTCAAACTTTTGGTTCAGCCTGTACCTTATGTGGTCAAACTTTTGGACCAGAATGTACTTTATTAGGATTGTACCTTTCAGCACTTTTTGCAGATAAGAGCTCGTTATCGTGATCAGCGTCGAATGGAGATGTCAAAAATGCCCTCATATGTGAAAAATCTCGACCATCGAATTTTCCCATATAATCGCACTAAGCCCCCGACTCCAAATTTCGAGAGCCCATATCTCCGTTAATTCAGCACTTTTTGCAGATAAGAGCTCGTTATCGTGATCAGCGTCCAATGGAGATGTCAAAAATGCCCTCATATGTGAAAAATCTCGACCATCGAATTTTCCCATATAATCGCAATGAGTCCCCGACTCCAAACTTCGGGAGCCCATATCTCCGTTATTTCAGCACTTTTTGCAGATAAGAGCTCGTTATCGTGATCAGCGTCGAATGGAGATGTCAAAAATGCCCTCATATGTGAAAAATCTCGACCATCGAATTTTCCCATATAATCGCACTAAGCCCCCGACTCCAAACTTCGAGAGCCCATATCTCCGTTAATTCAGCACTTTTTGCAGATAAGAGCTCGTTATCGTGATCAGCGTCGAATGGAGATGTCAAAAATGCCCTCATATGTGAAAAATCTCGACCATCGAATTTTCGCATATAATCGCACTAAGCCCCCGACTCCAAACTTCGAGAGCCCATATCTCCGTTAATTCAGCACTTTTTGCAGATAAGAGCTCGTTATCGTGATCAGCGTCGAATGGAGATGTCAAAAATGCCCTCATATGTGAAAAATCTCGACCATCGAATTTTCCCATATAATCGCACTAAGCCCCCGACTCCAAACTTCGAGAGCCCATATCTCCGCTAATTCAGCACTTTTTGCAGATAAGAGCTCGTTATCGTGATCAGCGTCGAATGGAGATGTCAAAAATGCTCTCATATGTGAAAAATCTCGACCATCGAATTTTCCCATATAATCGCTATGAGTCCTCGACTCCAAACTTCGGGAGCCCATATCTCCGTTATTTCAGCACTTTTGCAGATAAGAGCTCGTTATCGTGATCAGCGTCGAATGGAGATGTCAAAAATGCCCTCATATGTGAAAAATCTCGACCCTCGAATTTTCCCATATAATCGCAATGAGTCCCCGACTCCAAATTTCGGGAGCCCATATCTCCGTTATTTCAGCACTTTTTGCAGATAAGAGCTCGTTATCGTGATCAGCGTCGAATGGAGATGTCAAAAATGCCCTCATATGTGAAAAATCTCGACCATCGAATTTTCCCATATAATCGCACTAAGCCCCCGACTCCAAACTTCGAGAGCCCATATCTCCGCTAATTCAGCACTTTTTGCAGATAAGAGCTCGTTATCGTGATCAGCGTCGAATGGAGATGTCAAAAATGCCCTCATATGTGAAAAATCTGGACCATCGAATTTTCCCATATAATCGCTATGAGTCCTCGACTCCAAACTTCGGGAGCCCATATCTGCGTTATTTCAGCACTTTTTGAAGATAAGAGCTCGTTATCGTGATCAGCGTCGAATGGAGATGTCAACAATGCCCTCATATGTGAAAAATCTCGACCATCGAATTTTCGCATATAATCGCACTAAGCCCCTGACTCCAAACTTCGAGAGCCCATATCTCCGTTAATTCAGCACTTTTTGCAGGTAAGAGCTCGTTATCGTGATCAGCGTCGAATGGAGATGTCAAAAATGCCCTCATATGTGAAACATCTCGACCATCGAATTTTCGCATATAATCGCACTAAGCCCCCGACTCCAAATTTCGAGAGCCCATATCTCCGTTAATTCAGCACTTTTTGCAGATAAGAGCTCGTTATCGTGATCAGCGTCGAATGGAGATGTCAAAAATGCCCTCATATGTGAAAAATCTCGACCATCGAATTTTCCCATATAATCGCACTAAGCCCCCGACTCCAAATTTCGAGAGCCCATATCTCCGCTAATTCAGCACTTTTTGCAGATAAGAGCTCGTTATCGTGATCAGCGTCGAATGGAGATGTCAAAAATGCCCTCATATGTGAAAAATCTCGACCATCGAATTTTCCCATATAATCGTAATGAGTCCCCGACTCCAAATTTCGGGAGCCCATATCTCCGTTATTTCAGCACTTTTTGCAGATAAGAGCTCGTTATCGTGATCAGCGTCGAATGGAGATGTCAAAAATGCCCTCATATGTGAAAAATCTCGACCATCGAATTTTCCCATATAATCGCACTAAGCCCCCGACTCCAAACTTCGAGAGCCCATATCTCCGCTAATTCAGCACTTTTTGCAGATAAGAGCTCGTTATCGTGATCAGCGTCGAATGGAGATGTCAAAAATGCCCTCATATGTGAAAAATCTCGACCATCGAATTTTCCCATATAATCGCACTAAGCCCCCGACTCCAAACTTCGAGAGCCCATATCTCCGCTAATTCAGCACTTTTTGCAGATAAGAGCTCGTTATCGTGATCAGCGTCGAATGGAGATGTCAAAAATGCCCTCATATGTGAAAAATCTCGACCATCGAATTTTCCCATATAATCGCAATGAGTCCCCGACTCCAAATTTCGGGAGCCCATATCTCCGTTATTTCAGCACTTTTTGCAGATAAGAGCTCGTTATCGTGATCAGCGTCGAATGGAGATGTCAAAAATGCCCTCATATGTGAAAAATCTCGACCATCGAATTTTCCCATATAATCGCACTAAGCCCCCGACTCCAAACTTCGAGAGCCCATATCTCCGCTAATTCAGCACTTTTTGCAGATAAGAGCTCGTTATCGTGATCAGCGTCGAATGGAGATGTCAAAAATGCCCTCATATGTGAAGAATCTCGACCATCGAATTTTCGCATATAATCGCACTAAGCCCCCGACTCCAAACTTCGAGAGCCCATATCTCCGTTAATTCAGCACTTTTTGCAGATAAGAGCTCGTTATCGTGATCAGCGTCGAATGGAGATGTCAAAAATGCCCTCATATGTGAAAAATCTCGACCATCGAATTTTCCCATATAATCGCTATGAGTCCTCGACTCCAAACTTCGGGAGCCCATATCTCCGTTATTTCAGCACTTTCTGAAGATAAGAGCTCGTTATCGTGATCAGCGTCGAATGGAGATGTCAAAAATGCCCTCATATGTGGAAAATCTCGACTATCGAATTTTCCCATATAATCGCACTAAGTCCCCGACTCCAAATTTCGGGAGCCCATATCTCCGTTATTTCAGCACTTTTTGCAGATAAGAGCTCGTTATCGTGATCAGCGTCGAATGGGGATGTCATATGTGAAAAATCTCGACCATCGAATTTTCGTACCTTATTTGGGTCAAACTTTTGGTCCAGAATGTACCTTATCGGGCCAGACTTTTGGTCCAGAATGTACCTTATCGGGCCAGACTTTTTGGTCCAGACTGTACCTTATCGGGCCAAACTTTTGGTTCAGACTGTACTTTATTGGGTCAAACTTTTGGGTCAGACTGTACACGGGATATATTTTGGTTCAGAGTTACTTTTGTTTCGAAATGTACATACCTACTGCGGACTCTACTTGTTTCGGGCTGTACGACTTTATACATAAATATTTAGTACAACACACGATTGATGCTGGCTGGACTATATGTATATAAATATATAGTCTAGCACATTATTGATGCTAGCTGGGCGATAATATACAAATATAAAGTTTAGCAGATGCTAGGTGGGCGACTATGTATAAATATTTAGTATAACGGACGATTAACGCTAGCTGGGCAACTATATAAATAGGTAACTATTAACGGATAGGCAACTATAACAATATCCGAACTGTTCTGGGCTGTTCCGAACTGTTTTTGGCTCGGACTGTACTTGGTTGTGCCACACTTTTGGTTCAGACTGTATATTATTGGGTTAAACTTTTTGGTCCAGACTGTACCTTATTGGGCCACACTTTTGGACCAGACTGTACATTATTGGGCCAAACTTTTGGTTCAGACTGCACTTTATTAGTTCAAACTTTTGGCCCAGCCTGTACCTTACTGGGCCGAACTTTTGGTTCAGACTGTGCCTTATTGGGTCAAATTGGTGGTTCATACTGTACCGTACTGGGGCAAACTTTTGGTTCAGACTGTACCTTATGTGGTCAAACTTTTGGTTCAGACTGTACATTATGTAGTCAAACTTTTGGTTCAGCCTGTACCTTATGTGGTCAAACTTTTGGACCAGAATGTACTTTATTAGGATTGTACCTTACCGGGTCAAACTTTTGGTTCAGACTGTACATCGGCTTGTCAAACGTTTGGTTCATACTGTACCTTATGTAGTCAAACGTTTGGTTTAGCCTGTACCGTATGTGGTCAAACTTTTGGACCAGAACTTTACCAGTACTTTGGACCAGTACTTTATTAGGTCAAACTTTTGGTCCAGCATGTACCTTACTGGGTCAAACTTTTGGTTCAGACTGTACCTTATGTGGTCAAACTTTTGGACAAGAATTTACTTTATTAGGTCAAACTTTTGGTCCAACATGTACCTTACCGGGTCAAACTTTTGGTTCAGACTGTATATTAGTGGGTCATACTTTTGGTCCAGACTGTACCTTACTGGGTCAAACTTTTGGTTCAGACTGTACATTATGTGGTCAAACTTTTCGACCAGAATGTACTTTATTAGGACACACTTTTGGTTCAGACTGTACCTTACTGGGTCAAACTTCTGGTTCAGACTGTACCTTATGTGGTCAAACCTTTGGTTCAGACTGTACATCATGTGGACACACTTTTGGTTCAGAATGTACCTTATTGGTCCAAACTTTTGGACAAGAATGTACTTTATTAGGTCAAACTTTTGGTCCAGCATGTACCTTACTGGGTCAAACTTTTGGTTCAGGCTGTACATCGGCTTGTCAAACGTTTGGTTCATACTGTACCTTATGTAGTCAAACGTTTGGTTTAGCCTGTACCGTATGTGGTCAAACTTTTGGACCAGAACTTTACCAGTACTTTGGACCAGTACTTTATTAGGTCAAACTTTTGGTCCAGCATGTACCTTACTGGGTCAAACTTTTGGTTCAGACTGTACCTTATGTGGTCAAACTTTTGGACAAGAATTTACTTTATTAGGTCAAACTTTTGGTCCAGCATGTACCTTAGTGGGTCATACTTTTGGTCCAGACTGTACCTTACTGGGTCAAACTTTTGGTTCAGACTGTACATTATGTGGTCAAACTTTTGGACCAGAATGTACTTTATTAGGACACACTTTTGGTTCAGACTGTACCTTATGTGGTCAAACTTTTGGACAAGCATGTACCTATGACGTCAAACTTTTGGTTCAGAATGTACCTTATGTAGTCAAACTTTTGGTTCAGCCTGTACCTTATTGGGCCAGACTTTTTGGTCCAGACTGTACATTATGTAGTCAAACTTTTGGTTCAGCCTGTACCTTATGTGGCCACCTTTTGGACCAGAATGTATTTTATTAGGTCAAACTTTTGGTTCAGACTGTACCTTATGTGGTCAAACTTTTGGACCAGAACTTTACCAGTACTTTGGACCAGTGCTTTATTAGGTCAAACTTTTGGTCCAGCATGTGCCTTACTGGGCCGAACTTTTGGTTCAGACTGTGCCTTATTGGGTCAAATTGGTGGTTCATACTGTACCGTACTGGGGCAAACTTTTGGTTCAGACTGTACCTTATGTGGTCAAACTTTTGGTTCAGACTGTACATTATGTAGTCAAACTTTTGGTTCAGACTGTGCCTTATGTAGTCAAACTTTTGGTTCAGCCTGTACCTTATTGGGCCAGACTTTTTGGTCCAGACTGTACATTATGTGGTCAAACTTTTGGTTCAGACTGTACATTATGTAGTCAAACTTTTGGTTCAGCCTGTACCTTATGTGGTCAAACTTTTGGACCAGAATGTACTTTATTAGGATTGTACCTTTCAGCACTTTTTGCAGATAAGAGCTCGTTATCGTGATCAGCGTCGAATGGAGATGTCAAAAATGCCCTCATATGTGAAAAATCTCGACCATCGAATTTTCCCATATAATCGCACTAAGCCCCCGACTCCAAATTTCGAGAGCCCATATCTCCGTTAATTCAGCACTTTTTGCAGATAAGAGCTCGTTATCGTGATCAGCGTCCAATGGAGATGTCAAAAATGCCCTCATATGTGAAAAATCTCGACCATCGAATTTTCCCATATAATCGCAATGAGTCCCCGACTCCAAACTTCGGGAGCCCATATCTCCGTTATTTCAGCACTTTTTGCAGATAAGAGCTCGTTATCGTGATCAGCGTCGAATGGAGATGTCAAAAATGCCCTCATATGTGAAAAATCTCGACCATCGAATTTTCCCATATAATCGCACTAAGCCCCCGACTCCAAACTTCGAGAGCCCATATCTCCGTTAATTCAGCACTTTTTGCAGATAAGAGCTCGTTATCGTGATCAGCGTCGAATGGAGATGTCAAAAATGCCCTCATATGTGAAAAATCTCGACCATCGAATTTTCCCATATAATCGCTATGAGTCCTCGACTCCAAACTTCGGGAGCCCATATCTCCGTTATTTCAGCACTTTTTGCAGATAAGAGCTCGTTATCGTGATCAGCGTCGAATGGAGATGTCAAAAATGCCCTCATATGTGAAAAATCTCGACCATCGAATTTTCCCATATAATCGCACTAAGCCCCCGACTCCAAACTTCGAGAGCCCATATCTCCGCTAATTCAGCACATTTTGCAGATAAGAGCTCGTTATCGTGATCAGCGTCGAATGGAGATGTCAAAAATGCCCTCATATGTGAAAAATCTCGACCATCGAATTTTCCCATATAATCGCACTAAGCCCCCGACTCCAAACTTCGAGAGCCCATATCTCCGCTAATTCAGCACTTTTTGCAGATAAGAGCTCGTTGTCGTGATCAGCGTCGAATGGAGATGTCAAAAATGCCCTCATATGTGAAAAATCTCGACCATCGAATTTTCCCATATAATCGCAATGAGTCCCCGACTCCAAATTGCGGGAGCCCATATCTCCGTTATTTCAGCACTTTTTGCAGATAAGAGCTCGTTATCGTGATCAGCGTCGAATGGAAATGTCAAAAATGCCCTCATATGTGAAAAATCTCGATCATCGAATTTTCCCATATAATCGCACTAAGCCCCCGACTCCAAACTTCGAGAGCCCATATCTCCGCTAATTCAGCACTTTTTGCAGATAAGAGCTCGTTATCGTGATCAGCGTCGAATGGAGATGTCAAAAATGCCCTCATATGTGAAGAATCTCGACCATCGAATTTTCGCATATAATCGCACTAAGCCCCCGACTCCAAACTTCGAGAGCCCATATCTCCGTTAATTCAGCATTTTTTGCAGATAAGAGCTCGTTATCGTGATCAGCGTCGAATGGAGATGTCAAAAATGCCCTCATATGTGAAAAATCTCGACCATCGAATTTTCCCATATAATCGCTATGAGTCCTCGACTCCAAACTTCGGGAGCCCATATCTCCGTTATTTCAGCACTTTCTGAAGATAAGAGCTCGTTATCGTGATCAGCGTCGAATGGAGATGTCAAAAATGCCCTCATATGTGAAAAATCTCGACCATCGAATTTTCCCATATAATCGCAATGAGTCCCCGACTCCAAACTTCGAGAGCCCATATCTCCGTTATTTCAGCACTTTTTGCAGATAAGAGCTCGTTATCGTGATCAGCGTCGAATGGAGATGTCAAAAATGCCCTCATATGTGAAAAATCTCGACCATCGAATTTTCCCATATAATAGCTATGAGTCCCCGACTCCAAATTTCGGGAGCCCATATCTCCGTTATTTCAGCACTTTTTGCAGATAAGAGCTCGTTATCGTGATCAGCGTCGAATGGAAATGTCAAAAATGCCCTCATATGTGAAAAATCTCGATCATCGAATTTTCCCATATAATCGCACTAAGCCCCCGACTCCAAACTTCGAGAGCCCATATCTCCGCTAATTCAGCACTTTTTGCAGATAAGAGCTCGTTATCGTGATCAGCGTCGAATGGAGATGTCAAAAATGCCCTCATATGTGAAGAATCTCGACCATCGAATTTTCGCATATAATCGCACTAAGCCCCCGACTCCAAACTTCGAGAGCCCATATCTCCGTTAATTCAGCACTTTTTGCAGATAAGAGCTCGTTATCGTGATCAGCGTCGAATGGAGATGTCAAAAATGCCCTCATATGTGAAAAATCTCGACCATCGAATTTTCCCATATAATCGCTATGAGTCCTCGACTCCAAACTTCGGGAGCCCATATCTCCGTTATTTCAGCACTTTCTGAAGATAAGAGCTCGTTATCGTGATCAGCGTCGAATGGAGATGTCAAAAATGCCCTCATATGTGAAAAATCTCGACCATCGAATTTTCCCATATAATCGCAATGAGTCCCCGACTCCAAACTTCGAGAGCCCATATCTCCGTTATTTCAGCACTTTTTGCAGATAAGAGCTCGTTATCGTGATCAGCGTCGAATGGAGATGTCAAAAATGCCCTCATATGTGAAAAATCTCGACCATCGAATTTTCCCATATAATCGCACTAAGCCCCCGACTCCAAACTTCGAGAGCCCATATCTCCGCTAATTCAGCACTTTTTGCAGATAAGAGCTCGTTATCGTGATCAGCTTCGAATGGAGATGTCAAAAATGCCCTCATATGTGAAAAATCTCGACCCTCGAATTTTCCCATATAATCGCTATGAGTCCTCGACTCCAAACTTCGGGAGCCCATATCTCCGCTAATTCAGCACTTTTTGCAGATAAGAGCTCGTTATCGTGATCAGCGTCGAATGGAGATGTCAAAAATGCCCTCATATGTGAAAAATCTCGACCATCGAATTTTCCCATATAATCGCAATGAGTCCCCGACTCCAAACTTCGGGAGCCCATATCTCCGTTATTTCAGCACTTTTTGCAGATAAGAGCTCGTTATCGTGATCAGCGTCGAATGGAGATGTCAAAAATGCCCTCATATGTGAAAAATCTCGACCATCGAATTTTCCCATATAATCGCACTAAGCCCCCGACTCCAAACTTCGAGAGCCCATATCTCCGCTAATTCAGCACTTTTTGCAGATAAGAGCTCGTTATCGTGATCAGCGTCGAATGGAGATGTCAAAAATGCCCTCATATGTGAAAAATCTCGACCATCGAATTTTCCCATATAATCGCAATGAGTCCCCGACTCCAAATTTCGGGAGCCCATATCTCCGTTATTTCAGCACTTTTTGCAGATAAGAGCTCGTTATCGTGATCAGCGTCGAATGGAGATGTCAAAAATGCCCTCATATGTGAAAAATCTCGACCCTCGAATTTTCCCATATAATCGCAATGAGTCCCCGACTCCAAACTTCGGGAGCCCATATCTCCGTTATTTCAGCACTTTTTGCAGATAAGAGCTCGTTATCGTGATCAGCGTCGAATGGAGATGTCAAAAATGCCCTCATATGTGAAAAATCTCGACCATCGAATTTTCCCATATAATCGCACTAAGCCCCCGACTCCAAACTTCGAGAGCCCATATCTCCGCTAATTCAGCACTTTTTGCAGATAAGAGCTCGTTATCGTGATCAGCGTCGAATGGAGATGTCAAAAATGCTCTCATATGTGAAAAATCTCGACCATCGAATTTTCCCATATAATCGCTATGAGTCCTCGACTCCAAACTTCGGGAGCCCATATCTCCGTTATTTCAGCACTTTTGCAGATAAGAGCTCGTTATCGTGATCAGCGTCGAATGGAGATGTCAAAAATGCCCTCATATGTGAAAAATCTCGACCCTCGAATTTTCCCATATAATCGCAATGAGTGCCCGACTCCAAATTTCGGGAGCCCATATCTCCGTTATTTCAGCACTTTTTGCAGATAAGAGCTCGTTATCGTGATCAGCGTCGAATGGAGATGTCAAAAATGCCCTCATATGTGAAAAATCTCGACCATCGAATTTTCCCATATAATCGCACTAAGCCCCCGACTCCAAACTTCGAGAGCCCATATCTCCGCTAATTCAGCACTTTTTGCAGATAAGAGCTCGTTATCGTGATCAGCGTCGAATGGAGATGTCAAAAATGCCCTCATATGTGAAAAATCTGGACCATCGAATTTTCCCATATAATCGCTATGAGTCCTCGACTCCAAACTTCGGGAGCCCATATCTGCGTTATTTCAGCACTTTTTGAAGATAAGAGCTCGTTATCGTGATCAGCGTCGAATGGAGATGTCAACAATGCCCTCATATGTGAAAAATCTCGACCATCGAATTTTCGCATATAATCGCACTAAGCCCCTGACTCCAAACTTCGAGAGCCCATATCTCCGTTAATTCAGCACTTTTTGCAGATAAGAGCTCGTTATCGTGATCAGCGTCGAATGGAGATGTCAAAAATGCCCTCATATGTGAAAAATCTCGACCATCGAATTTTCGCATATAATCGCACTAAGCCCCCGACTCCAAATTTCGAGAGCCCATATCTCCGTTAATTCAGCACTTTTTGCAGATAAGAGCTCGTTATCGTGATCAGCGTCGAATGGAGATGTCAAAAATGCCCTCATATGTGAAAAATCTCGACCATCGAATTTTCCCATATAATCGCACTAAGCCCCCCACTCCAAACTTCGAGAGCCCATATCTCCGCTAATTCAGCACTTTTTGCAGATAAGAGCTCGTTATCGTGATCAGCGTCGAATGGAGATGTCAAAAATGCCCTCATATGTGAAAAATCTCGACCATCGAATTTTCCCATATAATCGTAATGAGTCCCCGACTCCAAATTTCGGGAGCCCATATCTCCGTTATTTCAGCACTTTTTGCAGATAAGAGCTCGTTATCGTGATCAGCGTCGAATGGAAATGTCAAAAATGCCCTCATATGTGAAAAATCTCGACCATCGAATTTTCCCATATAATCGCACTAAGCCCCCGACTCCAAACTTCGAGAGCCCATATCTCCGCTAATTCAGCACTTTTTGCAGATAAGAGCTCGTTATCGTGATCAGCGTCGAATGGAGATGTCAAAAATGCCCTCATATGTGAAAAATCTCGACCATCGAATTTTCCCATATAATCGCACTAAGCCCCCGACTCCAAACTTCGAGAGCCCATATCTCCGCTAATTCAGCACTTTTTGCAGATAAGAGCTCGTTATCGTGATCAGCGTCGAATGGAGATGTCAAAAATGCCCTCATATGTGAAAAATCTCGACCATCGAATTTTCCCATATAATCGCAATGAGTCCCCGACTCCAAATTTCGGGAGCCCATATCTCCGTTATTTCAGCACTTTTTGCAGATAAGAGCTCGTTATCGTGATCAGCGTCGAATGGAGATGTCAAAAATGCCCTCATATGTGAAAAATCTCGACCATCGAATTTTCCCATATAATCGCACTAAGCCCCCGACTCCAAACTTCGAGAGCCCATATCTCCGCTAATTCAGCACTTTTTGCAGATAAGAGCTCGTTATCGTGATCAGCGTCGAATGGAGATGTCAAAAATGCCCTCATATGTGAAGAATCTCGACCATCGAATTTTCGCATATAATCGCACTAAGCCCCCGACTCCAAACTTCGAGAGCCCATATCTCCGTTAATTCAGCACTTTTTGCAGATAAGAGCTCGTTATCGTGATCAGCGTCGAATGGAGATGTCAAAAATGCCCTCATATGTGAAAAATCTCGACCATCGAATTTTCCCATATAATCGCTATGAGTCCTCGACTCCAAACTTCGGGAGCCCATATCTCCGTTATTTCAGCACTTTCTGAAGATAAGAGCTCGTTATCGTGATCAGCGTCGAATGGAGATGTCAAAAATGCCCTCATATGTGAAAAATTTCGACCATCGAATTTTCCCATATAATCGCAATGAGTCCCCGACTCCAAACTTCGAGAGCCCATATCTCCGTTATTTCAGCACTTTTTGCAGATAAGAGCTCGTTATCGTGATCAGCGTCGAATGGAGATGTCAAAAATGCCCTCATATGTGAAAAATCTCGACCATCGAATTTTCCCATATAATAGCTATGAGTCCCCGACTCCAAATTTCGGGAGCCCATATCTCCGTTATTTCAGCACTTTTTGCAGATAAGAGCTCGTTATCGTGATCAGCGTCGAATGGAAATGTCAAAAATGCCCTCATATGTGAAAAATCTCGATCATCGAATTTTCCCATATAATCGCACTAAGCCCCCGACTCCAAACTTCGAGAGCCCATATCTCCGCTAATTCAGCACTTTTTGCAGATAAGAGCTCGGTATCGTGATCAGCGTCGAATGGAGATGTCAAAAATGCCCTCATATGTGAAGAATCTCGACCATCGAATTTTCGCATATAATCGCACTAAGCCCCCGACTCCAAACTTCGAGAGCCCATATCTCCGTTAATTCAGCACTTTTTGCAGATAAGAGCTCGTTATCGTGATCAGCGTCGAATGGAGATGTCAAAAATGCCCTCATATGTGAAAAATCTCGACCATCGAATTTTCCCATATAATCGCTATGAGTCCTCGACTCCAAATTTCGGGAGCCCATATCTCCGTTATTTCAGCACTTTCTGAAGATAAGAGCTCGTTATCGTGATCAGCGTCGAATGGAGATGTCAAAAATGCCCTCATATGTGAAAAATCTCGACCATCGAATTTTCCCATATAATCGCAATGAGTCCCCGACTCCAAACTTCGAGAGCCCATATCTCCGTTATTTCAGCACTTTTTGCAGATAAGAGCTCGTTATCGTGATCAGCGTCGAATGGAGATGTCAAAAATGCCCTCATATGTGAAAAATCTCGACCATCGAATTTTCCCATATAATCGCTATGAGTCCTCGACTCCAAACTTCGGGAGCCCATATCTCCGTTATTTCAGCACTTTCTGAAGATAAGAGCTCGTTATCGTGATCAGCGTCGAATGGAGATGTCAAAAATGCCCCCATATGTGAAAAATCTCGACCATCGAATTTTCCCATATAATCGCACTAAGTCCCCGACTCCAAACTTCGGGAGTCCATATTTCAGCACTTTTTGAAGATAAGAGCTCGTTATCGTGATCAGCGTCGAATGGAGATGTCAAAAATGCCCTCATATGTGAAAAAAAGTCGACCATCGAATTTTCCCATATAATCGCACTAAGTCCCCGACTCCAAACTTCGGGAGTCCATATTTCAGCACTTTTTGAAGATAAGAGCTCGTTATCGTGATCAGCGTCGAATGGAGATGTCAAAAATGCCCTCATATGTGAAAAATCTCGACCATCGAATTTTCCCATATAATCGCACTAAGTCCCCGACTCCAAATTTCGGGAGCCCATATCTCCGTTATTTCAGCACTTTTTGAAGATAAGAGCTCGTTATCGTGATCAGCGTCGAATGGAGATGTCAAAAATGCCCTCATATGTGAAAAATCTCGACCATCGAATTTTCCCATATAATCGCACTAAGTCCCCGACTCCAAACTTCGAGAGCCCATATCTCCGTTAATTCAGCACTTTTTGCAGATAAGAGCTCGTTATCGTGATCAGCGTCCATATCTCCGTTCTTTCAGCACTTTTTGCAGATAAGAGCTCGTTATCGTGATCAGCGTCGAACGGAGATGTCAAAAATGCCCTCATATGTGAAAAATCTCGACCATCGAATTTTCCCATATACTCGCACCAAGCCCCTGATTCCAAACTTCGGGAGCCCATATCTCCGTTTTTTCAGCACTTTTTGCAGATAAGAGCTCGTTATCGTGGTCAGCGTCGAATGGAGATGTCAAAAATGCCCTCATATGTGAAAAATCTCGACCATCGAATTTTCCCATATAATCGCACTAAGCCCCCGACTCCAAACTTCGAGAGCCCATATCTCCGTTAATTCAGCACTTTTTGCAGATAAGAGCTCGTTATCGTGATCAGCGTCGAATGGAGATGTCAAAAATGCCCTCATATGTGAAAAATCTCGACCATCGAATTTTCCCATATAATCGCACTAAGCCCCCGACTCCAAACTTCGAGAGCCCATATCTCCGTTCATTCAGCACTTTTTGCAGATAAGAGCTCGTTATCGTGATCAGCGTCGAATGGAGATGTCAAAAATGCCCTCATATGTGAAAAATCTCGACCATCGAATTTTCCCATATACTCGCACCAAGCCCCCGACTCCAAACTTCGGGAGCCCATATCTCCGTTATTTCAGCACTTTTGGCAGATAAGAGCTCGTTGTCGTGATCAGCGTCGAATGGAGATGTCAAAAATGCCCTCATATGTGAGAAATCTCGACCATCGAATTTTCCCATATACTCGCACCAAGCCCCCGATTCCAAACTACGGGAGCCCATCTCTCCGTTATTACAGCACTTTTTGCAGATAAGAGCTCGTTATCGTGATCAGCGTCGAATGGAGATGTCAAAAATGCCCTCATATGTGAAATATCTCGACCATCGAATTTTCCCATATAATCGCACTAATTCCCCGACTCCAAATTTCGGGAGCCCATATCTCCGTTATTTCAGCACTTTTGGCAGATAAGAGCTCGTTGTCGTGATCAGCGTCGAATGGAGATGTCAAAAATGCCCTCATATGTGGAAAATCTCGACTATCGAATTTTCCCATATAATCGCACTAAGTCCCCGACTCCAAATTTCGGGAGCCCATATCTCCGTTATTTCAGCACTTTTTGCAGATAAGAGCTCGTTATCGTGATCAGCGTCGAATGGAGATGTCAAAAATGCCCTCATATGTGAGAAATCTCGACCATCGAATTTTCCCATATACTCGCACCAAGCCCCCGATTCCAAACTACGGGAGCCCATCTCTCCGTTATTACAGCACTTTTTGCAGATAAGAGCTCGTTATCGTGATCAGCGTCGAATGGAGATGTCAAAAATGCCCTCATATGTGAAATATCTCGACCATCGAATTTTCCCATATAATCGCACTAATTCCCCGACTCCAAATTTCGGGAGCCCATATCTCCGTTATTTCAGCACTTTTGGCAGATAAGAGCTCGTTATCGTGATCAGCGTCGAATGGAGATGTCAAAAATGCCCTCATATGTGAAAAATCTCGACCATCGAATTTTCGCATATAATCGCACTAAGCCCCCGACTCCAAATTTCGAGAGCCCATATCTCCGTTAATTCAGCACTTTTTGCAGATAAGAGCTCGTTATCGTGATCAGCGTCGAATGGAGATGTCAAAAATGCCCTCATATGTGAAAAATCTCGACCATCGAATTTTCCCATATAATCGCACTAAGCCCCCCACTCCAAACTTCGAGAGCCCATATCTCCGCTAATTCAGCACTTTTTGCAGATAAGAGCTCGTTATCGTGATCAGCGTCGAATGGAGATGTCAAAAATGCCCTCATATGTGAAAAATCTCGACCATCGAATTTTCCCATATAATCGTAATGAGTCCCCGACTCCAAATTTCGGGAGCCCATATCTCCGTTATTTCAGCACTTTTTGCAGATAAGAGCTCGTTATCGTGATCAGCGTCGAATGGAAATGTCAAAAATGCCCTCATATGTGAAAAATCTCGACCATCGAATTTTCCCATATAATCGCACTAAGCCCCCGACTCCAAACTTCGAGAGCCCATATCTCCGCTAATTCAGCACTTTTTGCAGATAAGAGCTCGTTATCGTGATCAGCGTCGAATGGAGATGTCAAAAATGCCCTCATATGTGAAAAATCTCGACCATCGAATTTTCCCATATAATCGCACTAAGCCCCCGACTCCAAACTTCGAGAGCCCATATCTCCGCTAATTCAGCACTTTTTGCAGATAAGAGCTCGTTATCGTGATCAGCGTCGAATGGAGATGTCAAAAATGCCCTCATATGTGAAAAATCTCGACCATCGAATTTTCCCATATAATCGCAATGAGTCCCCGACTCCAAATTTCGGGAGCCCATATCTCCGTTATTTCAGCACTTTTTGCAGATAAGAGCTCGTTATCGTGATCAGCGTCGAATGGAGATGTCAAAAATGCCCTCATATGTGAAAAATCTCGACCATCGAATTTTCCCATATAATCGCACTAAGCCCCCGACTCCAAACTTCGAGAGCCCATATCTCCGCTAATTCAGCACTTTTTGCAGATAAGAGCTCGTTATCGTGATCAGCGTCGAATGGAGATGTCAAAAATGCCCTCATATGTGAAGAATCTCGACCATCGAATTTTCGCATATAATCGCACTAAGCCCCCGACTCCAAACTTCGAGAGCCCATATCTCCGTTAATTCAGCACTTTTTGCAGATAAGAGCTCGTTATCGTGATCAGCGTCGAATGGAGATGTCAAAAATGCCCTCATATGTGAAAAATCTCGACCATCGAATTTTCCCATATAATCGCTATGAGTCCTCGACTCCAAACTTCGGGAGCCCATATCTCCGTTATTTCAGCACTTTCTGAAGATAAGAGCTCGTTATCGTGATCAGCGTCGAATGGAGATGTCAAAAATGCCCTCATATGTGAAAAATTTCGACCATCGAATTTTCCCATATAATCGCAATGAGTCCCCGACTCCAAACTTCGAGAGCCCATATCTCCGTTATTTCAGCACTTTTTGCAGATAAGAGCTCGTTATCGTGATCAGCGTCGAATGGAGATGTCAAAAATGCCCTCATATGTGAAAAATCTCGACCATCGAATTTTCCCATATAATAGCTATGAGTCCCCGACTCCAAATTTCGGGAGCCCATATCTCCGTTATTTCAGCACTTTTTGCAGATAAGAGCTCGTTATCGTGATCAGCGTCGAATGGAAATGTCAAAAATGCCCTCATATGTGAAAAATCTCGATCATCGAATTTTCCCATATAATCGCACTAAGCCCCCGACTCCAAACTTCGAGAGCCCATATCTCCGCTAATTCAGCACTTTTTGCAGATAAGAGCTCGGTATCGTGATCAGCGTCGAATGGAGATGTCAAAAATGCCCTCATATGTGAAGAATCTCGACCATCGAATTTTCGCATATAATCGCACTAAGCCCCCGACTCCAAACTTCGAGAGCCCATATCTCCGTTAATTCAGCACTTTTTGCAGATAAGAGCTCGTTATCGTGATCAGCGTCGAATGGAGATGTCAAAAATGCCCTCATATGTGAAAAATCTCGACCATCGAATTTTCCCATATAATCGCACTAAGCCCCCGACTCCAAATTTCGAGAGCCCATATCTCCGTTAATTCAGCACTTTTTGCAGATAAGAGCTCGTTATCGTGATCAGCGTCGAATGGAGATGTCAAAAATGCCCTCATATGTGAAAAATCTCGACCATCGAATTTTCCCATATAATCGCACTAAGCCCCCCACTCCAAACTTCGAGAGCCCATATCTCCGCTAATTCAGCACTTTTTGCAGATAAGAGCTCGTTATCGTGATCAGCGTCGAATGGAGATGTCAAAAATGCCCTCATATGTGAAAAATCTCGACCATCGAATTTTCCCATATAATCGCTATGAGTCCTCGACTCCAAACTTCGGGAGCCCATATCTCCGTTATTTCAGCACTTTCTGAAGATAAGAGCTCGTTATCGTGATCAGCGTCGAATGGAGATGTCAAAAATGCCCCCATATGTGAAAAATCTCGACCATCGAATTTTCCCATATAATCGCACTAAGTCCCCGACTCCAAACTTCGGGAGTCCATATTTCAGCACTTTTTGAAGATAAGAGCTCGTTATCGTGATCAGCGTCGAATGGAGATGTCAAAAATGCCCTCATATGTGAAAAAAAGTCGACCATCGAATTTTCCCATATAATCGCACTAAGTCCCCGACTCCAAACTTCGGGAGTCCATATTTCAGCACTTTTTGAAGATAAGAGCTCGTTATCGTGATCAGCGTCGAATGGAGATGTCAAAAATGCCCTCATATGTGAAAAATCTCGACCATCGAATTTTCCCATATAATCGCACTAAGTCCCCGACTCCAAATTTCGGGAGCCCATATCTCCGTTATTTCAGCACTTTTTGAAGATAAGAGCTCGTTATCGTGATCAGCGTCGAATGGAGATGTCAAAAATGCCCTCATATGTGAAAAATCTCGACCATCGAATTTTCCCATATAATCGCACTAAGTCCCCGACTCCAAACTTCGAGAGCCCATATCTCCGTTAATTCAGCACTTTTTGCAGATAAGAGCTCGTTATCGTGATCAGCGTCCATATCTCCGTTCTTTCAGCACTTTTTGCAGATAAGAGCTCGTTATCGTGATCAGCGTCGAACGGAGATGTCAAAAATGCCCTCATATGTGAAAAATCTCGACCATCGAATTTTCCCATATACTCGCACCAAGCCCCTGATTCCAAACTTCGGGAGCCCATATCTCCGTTTTTTCAGCACTTTTTGCAGATAAGAGCTCGTTATCGTGGTCAGCGTCGAATGGAGATGTCAAAAATGCCCTCATATGTGAAAAATCTCGACCATCGAATTTTCCCATATAATCGCACTAAGCCCCCGACTCCAAACTTCGAGAGCCCATATCTCCGTTAATTCAGCACTTTTTGCAGATAAGAGCTCGTTATCGTGATCAGCGTCGAATGGAGATGTCAAAAATGCCCTCATATGTGAAAAATCTCGACCATCGAATTTTCCCATATAATCGCACTAAGCCCCCGACTCCAAACTTCGAGAGCCCATATCTCCGTTCATTCAGCACTTTTTGCAGATAAGAGCTCGTTATCGTGATCAGCGTCGAATGGAGATGTCAAAAATGCCCTCATATGTGAAAAATCTCGACCATCGAATTTTCCCATATACTCGCACCAAGCCCCCGACTCCAAACTTCGGGAGCCCATATCTCCGTTATTTCAGCACTTTTGGCAGATAAGAGCTCGTTGTCGTGATCAGCGTCGAATGGAGATGTCAAAAATGCCCTCATATGTGAGAAATCTCGACCATCGAATTTTCCCATATACTCGCACCAAGCCCCCGATTCCAAACTACGGGAGCCCATCTCTCCGTTATTACAGCACTTTTTGCAGATAAGAGCTCGTTATCGTGATCAGCGTCGAATGGAGATGTCAAAAATGCCCTCATATGTGAAATATCTCGACCATCGAATTTTCCCATATAATCGCACTAATTCCCCGACTCCAAATTTCGGGAGCCCATATCTCCGTTATTTCAGCACTTTTGGCAGATAAGAGCTCGTTGTCGTGATCAGCGTCGAATGGAGATGTCAAAAATGCCCTCATATGTGGAAAATCTCGACTATCGAATTTTCCCATATAATCGCACTAAGTCCCCGACTCCAAATTTCGGGAGCCCATATCTCCGTTATTTCAGCACTTTTTGCAGATAAGAGCTCGTTATCGTGATCAGCGTCGAATGGAGATGTCAAAAATGCCCTCATATGTGAGAAATCTCGACCATCGAATTTTCCCATATACTCGCACCAAGCCCCCGATTCCAAACTACGGGAGCCCATCTCTCCGTTATTACAGCACTTTTTGCAGATAAGAGCTCGTTATCGTGATCAGCGTCGAATGGAGATGTCAAAAATGCCCTCATATGTGAAAAATCTCGACCATCGAATTTTCCCATATAATAGCACTAAGGCCCCGACTCCAAACTTCTGGAGTCCATATTTCCGTTAATTCAGCACTTTTTGAAGATAAGAGCTCGTTATCGTGATCAGCGTCGAATGGAGATGTCAAAAATGCCCTCATATGTGAAAAATCTCGACCATCGAATTTTCCCATATAATCGCACTAAGTCCCCGACTCCAAACTTCGGGAGTCCATATTTCAGCACTTTTTGAAGATAAGAGCTCGTTATCGTGATCAGCGTCGAATGGAGATGTCAAAAATGCCCTCATATGTGAAAAATCTCGACCATCGAATTTTCCCATATACTCGCACCAAGTCCCCGACTCCAAACTTCGGGAGCCCATATCTCCCTTATTTCAGCACTTTTTGCAGATAAGAGCTCGTTATCGTGATCAGCGTCGAATGGAGATGTCAAAAATGCCCTCATATGTGAAAAATCTCGACCATCGAATTTTCCCATATAATCGCACTAAGCCCCCGACTCCAAACTTCGAGAGCCCATATCTCCGTTAATTCAGCACTTTTTGCAGATAAGAGCTCGTTATCGTGATCAGCGTCGAATGGAGATGTCAAAAATGCCCTCATATGTGAAAAATCTCGACCATCGAATTTTCCCATATAATCGCACTAAGCCCCCGACTCCAAACTTCGAGAGCCCATATCTCCGTTAATTCAGCACTTTTTGCAGATAAGAGCTCGTTATCGTGATCAGCGTCGAATGGAGATGTCAAAAATGCCCTCATATGTGGAAAATCTCGACCATCGAATTTTCCCATATAATCGCACTCCAAACTTCGGGAGTCCATATCTCCGTTAATTCAGCACTTTTTGAAGATAAGAGCTCGTTATCGTGATCAGCGTCGAATGGAGATGTCAAAAATGCCCTCATATGTGGAAAATCTCGACCATCGAATTTTCCCATATACTCGCACCAAGCCCCCGACTCCAAACTTCGGGAGCCCATATCTCCGTTATTTCAGCACTTTTGGCAGATAAGAGCTCGTTGTCGTGATCAGCGTCGAATGGAGATGTCAAAAATGCCCTCATATGTGAGAAATCTCGACTATCGAATTTTCCCATATACTCGCACCAAGCCCCCGATTCCAAACTACGGGAGCCCATCTCTCCGTTATTACAGCACTTTTTGCAGATAAGAGCTCGTTGTCGTGATCAGCGTCGAATGGAGATGTCAAAAATGCCCTCATATGTGAAAAATCTCGCCCATCGAATTTTCCCATATAATCGCAATGAGTCCCCGACTACAAATTTCGGGATCCCATATCTCCGTTATTTCAGCACTTTTTGCAGATAAGAGCTCGTTATCGTGATCAGCGTCGAATGGAGATGTCAAAAATGCCCTCATATGTGGAAAATCTCGACCATCGAATTTTCCCATATACTCGCACCAAGCCCCCGACTCCAAACTTCGGGAGTCCATATTTCCGTTAATTCAGCACTTTTTGAAGATAAGAGCTCGTTGTCGTGATCAGCGTCGAATGGAGATGTCAAAAATGCCCTCATATGTGAGAAATCTCGACTATCGAATTTTCCCATATACTCGCACCAAGCCCCCGATTCCAAACTACGGGAGCCCATCTCTCCGTTATTACAGCACTTTTTGCAGATAAGAGCTCGTTGTCGTGATCAGCGTCGAATGGAGATGTCAAAAATGCCCTCATATGTGAAAAATCTCGCCCATCGAATTTTCCCATATAATCGCAATGAGTCCCCGACTACAAATTTCGGGATCCCATATCTCCGTTATTTCAGCACTTTTTGCAGATAAGAGCTCGTTATCGTGATCAGCGTCGAATGGAGATGTCAAAAATGCCCTCATATGTGGAAAATCTCGACCATCGAATTTTCCCATATACTCGCACCAAGCCCCCGACTCCAAACTTCGGGAGTCCATATTTCCGTTAATTCAGCACTTTTTGAAGATAAGAGCTCGTTATCGTGATCAGCGTCGAATGGAGATGTCAAAAATGCCCTCATATGTGAAAAATCTCGACCATCGAATTTTCCCATATAATCGCACTAAGCCCCCGACTCCAAACTTCGAGAGCCCATATCTCCGCTAATTCAGCACTTTTTGCAGATAAGAGCTCGTTATCGTGATCAGCGTCGAATGGAGATGTCAAAAATGCCCTCATATGTGAAAAATCTCGCCCATCGAATTTTCCCATATAATCGCAATGAGTCCCCGACTCCAAACTTCGGGGGCCCATATCTCCGCTAATTCAGCACTTTTTGCAGATAAGAGCTCGTTATCGTGACCAGCGTCGAATGGAGATGTCAAAAATGCCCTCATATGTGAAAAATCTCGACCCTCGAATTTTCCCATATAATCGCAATGAGTCCCCGACCCCAAATTTCGGGAGCCCATATCTCCGTTATTTCAGCACTTTTTGCAGATAAGAGCTCGTTATCGTGATCAGCGTCGAATGGAGATGTCAAAAATGCCCTCATATGTGAAAAATCTCGACCATCGAATTTTCCCATATAATCGCACTAAGCCCCCGACTCCAAACGTCGAGAGCCCATATCTCCGTTATTTCAGCACTTTTTGCAGATAAGAGCTCGTTATCGTGATCAGCGTCGAATGGGGATGTCATATGTGAAAAATCTCGACCATCGAATTTTCGTACCTTATTTATTTGGGTCAAACTTTTGGTCCAGAATGTACCTTATCGGGCCAGACTTTTGGTCCAGAATGTACCTTATCGGGCCAGACTTTTTGGTCCAGACTGTACCTTATCGGGCCAAACTTTTGGTTCAGACTGTACTTTATTGGGTCAAACTTTTGGGTCAGACTGTACACGGGATATATTTTGGTTCAGAGTTACTTTTGTTTCGAAATGTACATACCTACTGCGGACTCTACTTGTTTCGGGCTGTACGACTTTATACATAAATATTTAGTACAACACACGATTGATGCTGGCTGGACTATATGTATATAAATATATAGTCTAGCACATTATTGATGCTAGCTGGGCGATAATATACAAATATAAAGTTTAGCAGATGCTAGGTGGGCGACTATGTATAAATATTTAGTATAACGGACGATTAACGCTAGCTGGGCAACTATATAAATAGGTAACTATTAACGGATAGGCAACTATAACAATATCCGAACTGTTCTGGGCTGTTCCGAACTGTTTTTGGCTCGGACTGTACTTGGTTGTGCCACACTTTTGGTTCAGACTGTATATTATTGGGTTAAACTTTTTGGTCCAGACTGTACCTTATTGGGCCACACTTTTGGACCAGACTGTACATTATTGGGCCAAACTTTTGGTTCAGACTGTACTTTATTAGTTCAAACTTTTGGTCCGGCCTGTACCTTACTGGGCCGAACTTTTGGTTCAGACTGTGCCTTATTGGGTCAAATTGGTGGTTCATACTGTACCGTACTGGGGCAAACTTTTGGTTCAGACTGTACCTTATGTGGTCAAACTTTTGGTTCAGACTGTGCATTATGTAGTCAAACTTTTGGTTCAGCCTGTACCTTATGTGGTCAAACTTTTGGACCAGAATGTACTTTATTAGGATTGTACCTTACCGGGTCAAACTTTTGGTTCAGACTGTACATCGGCTTGTCAAACGTTTGGTTCATACTGTACCTTATGTAGTCAAACGTTTGGTTTAGCCTGTACCGTATGTGGTCAAACTTTTGGACCAGAACTTTACCAGTACTTTGGACCAGTACTTTATTAGGTCAAACTTTTGGTCCAGCATGTACCTTACTGGGTCAAACTTTTGGTTCAGACTGTACCTTATGTGGTCAAACTTTTGGACAAGAATTTACTTTATTAGGTCAAACTTTTGGTCCAACATGTACCTTACCGGGTCAAACTTTTGGTTCAGACTGTATATTAGTGGGTCATACTTTTGGTCCAGACTGTACCTTACTGGGTCAAACTTTTGGTTCAGACTGTACATTATGTGGTCAAACTTTTCGACCAGAATGTACTTTATTAGGACACACTTTTGGTTCAGACTGTACCTTACTGGGTCAAACTTCTGGTTCAGACTGTACCTTATGTGGTCAAACCTTTGGTTCAGACTGTACATCATGTGGACACACTTTTGGTTCAGAATGTACCTTATTGGTTCAAACTTTTGGACAAGAATGTACTTTATTAGGTCAAACTTTTGGTCCAGCATGTACCTTACTGGGTCAAACTTTTGGTTCAGGCTGTACATCGGCTTGTCAAACGTTTGGTTCATACTGTACCTTATGTAGTCAAACGTTTGGTTTAGCCTGTACCGTATGTGGTCAAACTTTTGGACCAGAACTTTACCAGTACTTTGGACCAGTACTTTATTAGGTCAAACTTTTGGTCCAGCATGTACCTTACTGGGTCAAACTTTTGGTTCAGACTGTACCTTATGTGGTCAAACTTTTGGACAAGAATTTACTTTATTAGGTCAAACTTTTGGTCCAGCATGTACCTTAGTGGGTCATACTTTTGGTCCAGACTGTACCTTACTGGGTCAAACTTTTGGTTCAGACTGTACATTATGTGGTCAAACTTTTGGACCAGAATGTACTTTATTAGGACACACTTTTGGTTCAGACTGTACCTTATGTGGTCAAACTTTTGGACAAGAATTTACTTTATTAGGTCAAACTTTTGGTCCAGCATGTACCTTACCGGGTCAAACTTTTGGTTCAGACTGTATATTAGTGGGTCATACTTTTGGTCCAGACTGTACCTTACTGGGTCAAACTTTTGGTTCAGACTGTACCTTATGTGGTCAAACTTTTGGACAAGAATTTACTTTATTAGGTCAAACTTTTGGTCCAGCATGTACCTTACCGGGTCAAACTGTATATTAGTGGGTCATACTTTTGGTCCAGACTGTACCTTACTGGGTCAAACTTTTGGTTCAGACTGTACATTATGTGGTCAAACTTTTGGACCAGAATGTACTTTATTAGGACACACTTTTGGTTCAGACTGTACCTTATGTGGTCAAACTTTTGGACAAGCATGTACCTATGACGTCAAACTTTTGGTTCAGAATGTACCTTATGTAGTCAAACTTTTGGTTCAGCCTGTACCTTATTGGGCCAGACTTTTTGGTCCAGACTGTACATTATGTAGTCAAACTTTTGGTTCAGCCTGTACCTTATGTGGCCACCTTTTGGACCAGAATGTATTTTATTAGGTCAAACTTTTGGTTCAGACTGTACCTTATGTGGTCAAACTTTTGGACCAGAACTTTACCAGTACTTTGGACCAGTGCTTTATTAGGTCAAACTTTTGGTCCAGCATGTGCCTTACTGGGCCGAACTTTTGGTTCAGACTGTGCCTTATTGGGTCAAATTGGTGGTTCATACTGTACCGTACTGGGGCAAACTTTTGGTTCAGACTGTACCTTATGTGGTCAAACTTTTGGTTCAGACTGTACATTATGTAGTCAAACTTTTGGTTCAGACTGTGCCTTATGTAGTCAAACTTTTGGTTCAGCCTGTACCTTATTGGGCCAGACTTTTTGGTCCAGACTGTACATTATGTGGTCAAACTTTTGGTTCAGACTGTACATTATGTAGTCAAACTTTTGGTTCAGCCTGTACCTTATGTGGTCAAACTTTTGGACCAGAATGTACTTTATTAGGATTGTACCTTTCAGCACTTTTTGCAGATAAGAGCTCGTTATCGTGATCAGCGTCGAATGGAGATGTCAAAAATGCCCTCATATGTGAAAAATCTCGACCATCGAATTTTCCCATATAATCGCACTAAGCCCCCGACTCCAAATTTCGAGAGCCCATATCTCCGTTAATTCAGCACTTTTTGCAGATAAGAGCTCGTTATCGTGATCAGCGTCCAATGGAGATGTCAAAAATGCCCTCATATGTGAAAAATCTCGACCATCGAATTTTCCCATATAATCGCAATGAGTCCCCGACTCCAAACTTCGGGAGCCCATATCTCCGTTATTTCAGCACTTTTTGCAGATAAGAGCTCGTTATCGTGATCAGCGTCGAATGGAGATGTCAAAAATGCCCTCATATGTGAAAAATCTCGACCATCGAATTTTCCCATATAATCGCACTAAGCCCCCGACTCCAAACTTCGAGAGCCCATATCTCCGTTAATTCAGCACTTTTTGCAGATAAGAGCTCGTTATCGTGATCAGCGTCGAATGGAGATGTCAAAAATGCCCTCATATGTGAAAAATCTCGACCATCGAATTTTCCCATATAATCGCTATGAGTCCTCGACTCCAAACTTCGGGAGCCCATATCTCCGTTATTTCAGCACTTTTTGCAGATAAGAGCTCGTTATCGTGATCAGCGTCGAATGGAGATGTCAAAAATGCCCTCATATGTGAAAAATCTCGACCATCGAATTTTCCCATATAATCGCACTAAGCCCCCGACTCCAAACTTCGAGAGCCCATATCTCCGCTAATTCAGCACATTTTGCAGATAAGAGCTCGTTATCGTGATCAGCGTCGAATGGAGATGTCAAAAATGCCCTCATATGTGAAAAATCTCGACCATCGAATTTTCCCATATAATCGCACTAAGCCCCCGACTCCAAACTTCGAGAGCCCATATCTCCGCTAATTCAGCACTTTTTGCAGATAAGAGCTCGTTGTCGTGATCAGCGTCGAATGGAGATGTCAAAAATGCCCTCATATGTGAAAAATCTCGACCATCGAATTTTCCCATATAATCGCAATGAGTCCCCGACTCCAAATTTCGGGAGCCCATATCTCCGTTATTTCAGCACTTTTTGCAGATAAGAGCTCGTTATCGTGATCAGCGTCGAATGGAAATGTCAAAAATGCCCTCATATGTGAAAAATCTCGATCATCGAATTTTCCCATATAATCGCACTAAGCCCCCGACTCCAAACTTCGAGAGCCCATATCTCCGCTAATTCAGCACTTTTTGCAGATAAGAGCTCGTTATCGTGATCAGCGTCGAATGGAGATGTCAAAAATGCCCTCATATGTGAAGAATCTCGACCATCGAATTTTCGCATATAATCGCACTAAGCCCCCGACTCCAAACTTCGAGAGCCCATATCTCCGTTAATTCAGCATTTTTTGCAGATAAGAGCTCGTTATCGTGATCAGCGTCGAATGGAGATGTCAAAAATGCCCTCATATGTGAAAAATCTCGACCATCGAATTTTCCCATATAATCGCTATGAGTCCTCGACTCCAAACTTCGGGAGCCCATATCTCCGTTATTTCAGCACTTTCTGAAGATAAGAGCTCGTTATCGTGATCAGCGTCGAATGGAGATGTCAAAAATGCCCTCATATGTGAAAAATCTCGACCATCGAATTTTCCCATATAATCGCAATGAGTCCCCGACTCCAAACTTCGAGAGCCCATATCTCCGTTATTTCAGCACTTTTTGCAGATAAGAGCTCGTTATCGTGATCAGCGTCGAATGGAGATGTCAAAAATGCCCTCATATGTGAAAAATCTCGACCATCGAATTTTCCCATATAATAGCTATGAGTCCCCGACTCCAAATTTCGGGAGCCCATATCTCCGTTATTTCAGCACTTTTTGCAGATAAGAGCTCGTTATCGTGATCAGCGTCGAATGGAAATGTCAAAAATGCCCTCATATGTGAAAAATCTCGATCATCGAATTTTCCCATATAATCGCACTAAGCCCCCGACTCCAAACTTCGAGAGCCCATATCTCCGCTAATTCAGCACTTTTTGCAGATAAGAGCTCGTTATCGTGATCAGCGTCGAATGGAGATGTCAAAAATGCCCTCATATGTGAAGAATCTCGACCATCGAATTTTCGCATATAATCGCACTAAGCCCCCGACTCCAAACTTCGAGAGCCCATATCTCCGTTAATTCAGCACTTTTTGCAGATAAGAGCTCGTTATCGTGATCAGCGTCGAATGGAGATGTCAAAAATGCCCTCATATGTGAAAAATCTCGACCATCGAATTTTCCCATATAATCGCTATGAGTCCTCGACTCCAAACTTCGGGAGCCCATATCTCCGTTATTTCAGCACTTTCTGAAGATAAGAGCTCGTTATCGTGATCAGCGTCGAATGGAGATGTCAAAAATGCCCTCATATGTGAAAAATCTCGACCATCGAATTTTCCCATATAATCGCAATGAGTCCCCGACTCCAAACTTCGAGAGCCCATATCTCCGTTATTTCAGCACTTTTTGCAGATAAGAGCTCGTTATCGTGATCAGCGTCGAATGGAGATGTCAAAAATGCCCTCATATGTGAAAAATCTCGACCATCGAATTTTCCCATATAATCGCACTAAGCCCCCGACTCCAAACTTCGAGAGCCCATATCTCCGCTAATTCAGCACTTTTTGCAGATAAGAGCTCGTTATCGTGATCAGCTTCGAATGGAGATGTCAAAAATGCCCTCATATGTGAAAAATCTCGACCCTCGAATTTTCCCATATAATCGCTATGAGTCCTCGACTCCAAACTTCGGGAGCCCATATCTCCGCTAATTCAGCACTTTTTGCAGATAAGAGCTCGTTATCGTGATCAGCGTCGAATGGAGATGTCAAAAATGCCCTCATATGTGAAAAATCTCGACCATCGAATTTTCCCATATAATCGCAATGAGTCCCCGACTCCAAACTTCGGGAGCCCATATCTCCGTTATTTCAGCACTTTTTGCAGATAAGAGCTCGTTATCGTGATCAGCGTCGAATGGAGATGTCAAAAATGCCCTCATATGTGAAAAATCTCGACCATCGAATTTTCCCATATAATCGCACTAAGCCCCCGACTCCAAACTTCGAGAGCCCATATCTCCGCTAATTCAGCACTTTTTGCAGATAAGAGCTCGTTATCGTGATCAGCGTCGAATGGAGATATCAAAAATGCCCTCATATGTGAAAAATCTCGACCATCGAATTTTCCCATATAATCGCAATGAGTCCCCGACTCCAAATTTCGGGAGCCCATATCTCCGTTATTTCAGCACTTTTTGCAGATAAGAGCTCGTTATCGTGATCAGCGTCGAATGGAGATGTCAAAAATGCCCTCATATGTGAAAAATCTCGACCATCGAATTTTCCCATATAATCGCACTAAGCCCCCGACTCCAAACTTCGAGAGCCCATATCTCCGCTAATTCAGCACTTTTTGCAGACAAGAGCTCGTTATCGTGATCAGCGTCGAATGGAGATGTCAAAAATGCCCTCATATGTGAAAAATCTCGACCCTCGAATTTTCCCATATAATCGCAATGAGTCCCCGACTCCAAACTTCGGGAGCCCATATCTCCGTTATTTCAGCACTTTTTGCAGATAAGAGCTCGTTATCGTGATCAGCGTCGAATGGAGATGTCAAAAATGCCCTCATATGTGAAAAATCTCGACCATCGAATTTTCGCATATAATCGCACTAAGCCCCCGACTCCAAACTTCGAGAGCCCATATCTCCGCTAATTCAGCACTTTTTGCAGATAAGAGCTCGTTATCGTGATCAGCGTCGAATGGAGATGTCAAAAATGCTCTCATATGTGAAAAATCTCGACCATCGAATTTTCCCATATAATCGCTATGAGTCCTCGACTCCAAACTTCGGGAGCCCATATCTCCGTTATTTCAGCACTTTTGCAGATAAGAGCTCGTTATCGTGATCAGCGTCGAATGGAGATGTCAAAAATGCCCTCATATGTGAAAAATCTCGACCCTCGAATTTTCCCATATAATCGCAATGAGTGCCCGACTCCAAATTTCGGGAGCCCATATCTCCGTTATTTCAGCACTTTTTGCAGATAAGAGCTCGTTATCGTGATCAGCGTCGAATGGAGATGTCAAAAATGCCCTCATATGTGAAAAATCTCGACCATCGAATTTTCCCATATAATCGCACTAAGCCCCCGACTCCAAACTTCGAGAGCCCATATCTCCGCTAATTCAGCACTTTTTGCAGATAAGAGCTCGTTATCGTGATCAGCGTCGAATGGAGATGTCAAAAATGCCCTCATATGTGAAAAATCTGGACCATCGAATTTTCCCATATAATCGCTATGAGTCCTCGACTCCAAACTTCGGGAGCCCATATCTGCGTTATTTCAGCACTTTTTGAAGATAAGAGCTCGTTATCGTGATCAGCGTCGAATGGAGATGTCAACAATGCCCTCATATGTGAAAAATCTCGACCATCGAATTTTCGCATATAATCGCACTAAGCCCCTGACTCCAAACTTCGAGAGCCCATATCTCCGTTAATTCAGCACTTTTTGCAGATAAGAGCTCGTTATCGTGATCAGCGTCGAATGGAGATGTCAAAAATGCCCTCATATGTGAAAAATCTCGACCATCGAATTTTCGCATATAATCGCACTAAGCCCCCGACTCCAAATTTCGAGAGCCCATATCTCCGTTAATTCAGCACTTTTTGCAGATAAGAGCTCGTTATCGTGATCAGCGTCGAATGGAGATGTCAAAAATGCCCTCATATGTGAAAAATCTCGACCATCGAATTTTCCCATATAATCGCACTAAGCCCCCGACTCCAAACTTCGAGAGCCCATATCTCCGCTAATTCAGCACTTTTTGCAGATAAGAGCTCGTTATCGTGATCAGCGTCGAATGGAGATGTCAAAAATGCCCTCATATGTGAAAAATCTCGACCATCGAATTTTCCCATATAATCGTAATGAGTCCCCGACTCCAAATTTCGGGAGCCCATATCTCCGTTATTTCAGCACTTTTTGCAGATAAGAGCTCGTTATCGTGATCAGCGTCGAATGGAGATGTCAAAAATGCCCTCATATGTGAAAAATCTCGACCATCGAATTTTCCCATATAATCGCACTAAGCCCCCGACTCCAAACTTCGAGAGCCCATATCTCCGCTAATTCAGCACTTTTTGCAGATAAGAGCTCGTTATCGTGATCAGCGTCGAATGGAGATGTCAAAAATGCCCTCATATGTGAAAAATCTCGACCATCGAATTTTCCCATATAATCGCACTAAGCCCCCGACTCCAAACTTCGAGAGCCCATATCTCCGCTAATTCAGCACTTTTTGCAGATAAGAGCTCGTTATCGTGATCAGCGTCGAATGGAGATGTCAAAAATGCCCTCATATGTGAAAAATCTCGACCATCGAATTTTCCCATATAATCGCAATGAGTCCCCGACTCCAAATTTCGGGAGCCCATATCTCCGTTATTTCAGCACTTTTTGCAGATAAGAGCTCGTTATCGTGATCAGCGTCGAATGGAGATGTCAAAAATGCCCTCATATGTGAAAAATCTCGACCATCGAATTTTCCCATATAATCGCACTAAGCCCCCGACTCCAAACTTCGAGAGCCCATATCTCCGCTAATTCAGCACTTTTTGCAGATAAGAGCTCGTTATCGTGATCAGCGTCGAATGGAGATGTCAAAAATGCCCTCATATGTGAAGAATCTCGACCATCGAATTTTCGCATATAATCGCACTAAGCCCCCGACTCCAAACTTCGAGAGCCCATATCTCCGTTAATTCAGCACTTTTTGCAGATAAGAGCTCGTTATCGTGATCAGCGTCGAATGGAGATGTCAAAAATGCCCTCATATGTGAAAAATCTCGACCATCGAATTTTCCCATATAATCGCAATGAGTCCCCGACTCCAAACTTCGAGAGCCCATATCTCCGTTATTTCAGCACTTTTTGCAGATAAGAGCTCGTTATCGTGATCAGCGTCGAATGGAGATGTCAAAAATGCCCTCATATGTGAAAAATCTCGACCATCGAATTTTCCCATATAATAGCTATGAGTCCCCGACTCCAAATTTCGGGAGCCCATATCTCCGTTATTTCAGCACTTTTTGCAGATAAGAGCTCGTTATCGTGATCAGCGTCGAATGGAAATGTCAAAAATGCCCTCATATGTGAAAAATCTCGATCATCGAATTTTCCCATATAATCGCACTAAGCCCCCGACTCCAAACTTCGAGAGCCCATATCTCCGCTAATTCAGCACTTTTTGCAGATAAGAGCTCGGTATCGTGATCAGCGTCGAATGGAGATGTCAAAAATGCCCTCATATGTGAAGAATCTCGACCATCGAATTTTCGCATATAATCGCACTAAGCCCCCGACTCCAAACTTCGAGAGCCCATATCTCCGTTAATTCAGCACTTTTTGCAGATAAGAGCTCGTTATCGTGATCAGCGTCGAATGGAGATGTCAAAAATGCCCTCATATGTGAAAAATCTCGACCATCGAATTTTCCCATATAATCGCTATGAGTCCTCGACTCCAAATTTCGGGAGCCCATATCTCCGTTATTTCAGCACTTTCTGAAGATAAGAGCTCGTTATCGTGATCAGCGTCGAATGGAGATGTCAAAAATGCCCTCATATGTGAAAAATCTCGACCATCGAATTTTCCCATATAATCGCAATGAGTCCCCGACTCCAAACTTCGAGAGCCCATATCTCCGTTATTTCAGCACTTTTTGCAGATAAGAGCTCGTTATCGTGATCAGCGTCGAATGGAGATGTCAAAAATGCCCTCATATGTGAAAAATCTCGACCATCGAATTTTCCCATATAATCGCTATGAGTCCTCGACTCCAAACTTCGGGAGCCCATATCTCCGTTATTTCAGCACTTTCTGAAGATAAGAGCTCGTTATCGTGATCAGCGTCGAATGGAGATGTCAAAAATGCCCCCATATGTGAAAAATCTCGACCATCGAATTTTCCCATATAATCGCACTAAGTCCCCGACTCCAAACTTCGGGAGTCCATATTTCAGCACTTTTTGAAGATAAGAGCTCGTTATCGTGATCAGCGTCGAATGGAGATGTCAAAAATGCCCTCATATGTGAAAAAAAGTCGACCATCGAATTTTCCCATATAATCGCACTAAGTCCCCGACTCCAAACTTCGGGAGTCCATATTTCAGCACTTTTTGAAGATAAGAGCTCGTTATCGTGATCAGCGTCGAATGGAGATGTCAAAAATGCCCTCATATGTGAAAAATCTCGACCATCGAATTTTCCCATATAATCGCACTAAGTCCCCGACTCCAAATTTCGGGAGCCCATATCTCCGTTATTTCAGCACTTTTTGAAGATAAGAGCTCGTTATCGTGATCAGCGTCGAATGGAGATGTCAAAAATGCCCTCATATGTGAAAAATCTCGACCATCGAATTTTCCCATATAATCGCACTAAGTCCCCGACTCCAAACTTCGAGAGCCCATATCTCCGTTAATTCAGCACTTTTTGCAGATAAGAGCTCGTTATCGTGATCAGCGTCCATATCTCCGTTCTTTCAGCACTTTTTGCAGATAAGAGCTCGTTATCGTGATCAGCGTCGAACGGAGATGTCAAAAATGCCCTCATATGTGAAAAATCTCGACCATCGAATTTTCCCATATACTCGCACCAAGCCCCTGATTCCAAACTTCGGGAGCCCATATCTCCGTTTTTTCAGCACTTTTTGCAGATAAGAGCTCGTTATCGTGGTCAGCGTCGAATGGAGATGTCAAAAATGCCCTCATATGTGAAAAATCTCGACCATCGAATTTTCCCATATAATCGCACTAAGCCCCCGACTCCAAACTTCGAGAGCCCATATCTCCGTTAATTCAGCACTTTTTGCAGATAAGAGCTCGTTATCGTGATCAGCGTCGAATGGAGATGTCAAAAATGCCCTCATATGTGAAAAATCTCGACCATCGAATTTTCCCATATAATCGCACTAAGCCCCCGACTCCAAACTTCGAGAGCCCATATCTCCGTTCATTCAGCACTTTTTGCAGATAAGAGCTCGTTATCGTGATCAGCGTCGAATGGAGATGTCAAAAATGCCCTCATATGTGAAAAATCCCGACCATCGAATTTTCCCATATACTCGCACCAAGCCCCCGACTCCAAACTTCGGGAGCCCATATCTCCGTTATTTCAGCACTTTTGGCAGATAAGAGCTCGTTGTCGTGATCAGCGTCGAATGGAGATGTCAAAAATGCCCTCATATGTGAGAAATCTCGACCATCGAATTTTCCCATATACTCGCACCAAGCCCCCGATTCCAAACTACGGGAGCCCATCTCTCCGTTATTACAGCACTTTTTGCAGATAAGAGCTCGTTATCGTGATCAGCGTCGAATGGAGATGTCAAAAATGCCCTCATATGTGAAATATCTCGACCATCGAATTTTCCCATATAATCGCACTAATTCCCCGACTCCAAATTTCGGGAGCCCATATCTCCGTTATTTCAGCACTTTTGGCAGATAAGAGCTCGTTGTCGTGATCAGCGTCGAATGGAGATGTCAAAAATGCCCTCATATGTGGAAAATCTCGACTATCGAATTTTCCCATATAATCGCACTAAGTCCCCGACTCCAAATTTCGGGAGCCCATATCTCCGTTATTTCAGCACTTTTTGCAGATAAGAGCTCGTTATCGTGATCAGCGTCGAATGGAGATGTCAAAAATGCCCTCATATGTGAGAAATCTCGACCATCGAATTTTCCCATATACTCGCACCAAGCCCCCGATTCCAAACTACGGGAGCCCATCTCTCCGTTATTACAGCACTTTTTGCAGATAAGAGCTCGTTATCGTGATCAGCGTCGAATGGAGATGTCAAAAATGCCCTCATATGTGAAAAATCTCGACCATCGAATTTTCCCATATAATAGCACTAAGGCCCCGACTCCAAACTTCTGGAGTCCATATTTCCGTTAATTCAGCACTTTTTGAAGATAAGAGCTCGTTATCGTGATCAGCGTCGAATGGAGATGTCAAAAATGCCCTCATATGTGAAAAATCTCGACCATCGAATTTTCCCATATAATCGCACTAAGTCCCCGACTCCAAACTTCGGGAGTCCATATTTCAGCACTTTTTGAAGATAAGAGCTCGTTATCGTGATCAGCGTCGAATGGAGATGTCAAAAATGCCCTCATATGTGAAAAATCTCGACCATCGAATTTTCCCATATACTCGCACCAAGTCCCCGACTCCAAACTTCGGGAGCCCATATCTCCCTTATTTCAGCACTTTTTGCAGATAAGAGCTCGTTATCGTGATCAGCGTCGAATGGAGATGTCAAAAATGCCCTCATATGTGAAAAATCTCGACCATCGAATTTTCCCATATAATCGCACTAAGCCCCCGACTCCAAACTTCGAGAGCCCATATCTCCGTTAATTCAGCACTTTTTGCAGATAAGAGCTCGTTATCGTGATCAGCGTCGAATGGAGATGTCAAAAATGCCCTCATATGTGAAAAATCTCGACCATCGAATTTTCCCATATAATCGCACTAAGCCCCCGACTCCAAACTTCGAGAGCCCATATCTCCGTTAATTCAGCACTTTTTGCAGATAAGAGCTCGTTATCGTGATCAGCGTCGAATGGAGATGTCAAAAATGCCCTCATATGTGGAAAATCTCGACCATCGAATTTTCCCATATAATCGCACTCCAAACTTCGGGAGTCCATATCTCCGTTAATTCAGCACTTTTTGAAGATAAGAGCTCGTTATCGTGATCAGCGTCGAATGGAGATGTCAAAAATGCCCTCATATGTGGAAAATCTCGACCATCGAATTTTCCCATATACTCGCACCAAGCCCCCGACTCCAAACTTCGGGAGCCCATATCTCCGTTATTTCAGCACTTTTGGCAGATAAGAGCTCGTTGTCGTGATCAGCGTCGAATGGAGATGTCAAAAATGCCCTCATATGTGAGAAATCTCGACTATCGAATTTTCCCATATACTCGCACCAAGCCCCCGATTCCAAACTACGGGAGCCCATCTCTCCGTTATTACAGCACTTTTTGCAGATAAGAGCTCGTTGTCGTGATCAGCGTCGAATGGAGATGTCAAAAATGCCCTCATATGTGAAAAATCTCGCCCATCGAATTTTCCCATATAATCGCAATGAGTCCCCGACTACAAATTTCGGGATCCCATATCTCCGTTATTTCAGCACTTTTTGCAGATAAGAGCTCGTTATCGTGATCAGCGTCGAATGGAGATGTCAAAAATGCCCTCATATGTGGAAAATCTCGACCATCGAATTTTCCCATATACTCGCACCAAGCCCCCGACTCCAAACTTCGGGAGTCCATATTTCCGTTAATTCAGCACTTTTTGAAGATAAGAGCTCGTTATCGTGATCAGCGTCGAATGGAGATGTCAAAAATGCCCTCATATGTGAAAAATCTCGACCATCGAATTTTCCCATATAATCGCACTAAGCCCCCGACTCCAAACTTCGAGAGCCCATATCTCCGCTAATTCAGCACTTTTTGCAGATAAGAGCTCGTTATCGTGATCAGCGTCGAATGGAGATGTCAAAAATGCCCTCATATGTGAAAAATCTCGCCCATCGAATTTTCCCATATAATCGCAATGAGTCCCCGACTCCAAACTTCGGGGGCCCATATCTCCGCTAATTCAGCACTTTTTGCAGATAAGAGCTCGTTATCGTGACCAGCGTCGAATGGAGATGTCAAAAATGCCCTCATATGTGAAAAATCTCGACCCTCGAATTTTCCCATATAATCGCAATGAGTCCCCGACCCCAAATTTCGGGAGCCCATATCTCCGTTATTTCAGCACTTTTTGCAGATAAGAGCTCGTTATCGTGATCAGCGTCGAATGGAGATGTCAAAAATGCCCTCATATGTGAAAAATCTCGACCATCGAATTTTCCCATATAATCGCACTAAGCCCCCGACTCCAAACGTCGAGAGCCCATATCTCCGTTATTTCAGCACTTTTTGCAGATAAGAGCTCGTTATCGTGATCAGCGTCGAATGGGGATGTCATATGTGAAAAATCTCGACCATCGAATTTTCGTACCTTATTTATTTGGGTCAAACTTTTGGTCCAGAATGTACCTTATCGGGCCAGACTTTTGGTCCAGAATGTACCTTATCGGGCCAGACTTTTTGGTCCAGACTGTACCTTATCGGGCCAAACTTTTGGTTCAGACTGTACTTTACTGGGTCAAACTTTTGGGTCAGACTGTACACGGGATATATTTTGGTTCAGAGTTACTTTTGTTTCGAAATGTACATACCTACTGCGGACTCTACTTGTTTCGGGCTGTACGACTTTATACATAAATATTTAGTACAACACACGATTGATGCTGGCTGGACTATATGTATATAAATATATAGTCTAGCACATTATTGATGCTAGCTGGGCGATAATATACAAATATAAAGTTTAGCAGATGCTAGGTGGGCGACTATGTATAAATATTTAGTATAACGGACGATTAACGCTAGCTGGGCAACTATATAAATAGGTAACTATTAACGGATAGGCAACTATAACAATATCCGAACTGTTCTGGGCTGTTCCGAACTGTTTTTGGCTCGGACTGTACTTGGTTGTGCCACACTTTTGGTTCAGACTGTATATTATTGGGTTAAACTTTTTGGTCCAGACTGTACCTTATTGGGCCACACTTTTGGACCAGACTGTACATTATTGGGCCACACTTTTGGTTCAGACTGTACTTTATTAGTTCAAACTTTTGGTCCGGCCTGTACCTTACTGGGCCGAACTTTTGGTTCAGACTGTGCCTTATTGGGTCAAATTGGTGGTTCATACTGTACCGTACTGGGGCAAACTTTTGGTTCAGACTGTACCTTATGTGGTCAAACGTTTGGTTCAGACTGTACATTATGTAGTCAAACTTTTGGTTCAGCCTGTACCTTATGTGGTCAAACTTTTGGACCAGAATGTACTTTATTAGGATTGTACCTTACCGGGTCAAACTTTTGGTTCAGACTGTATATTATTGGGTCAAACTTTTGGTCCATACTGTACCTTACTGGGTCAAACTTTTGGTTCAGAATGTACCTATGTAGTCAAACTTTTGGTTCAGACTGTGCCTTATGTAGTCAAACTTTTGGTTCAGCCTGTACCTTATTGGGCCAGACTTTTTGGTCCAGACTGTACATTATGTAGTCAAACTTTTGGTTCAGCCTGTACCTTATGTCTCCACCTTTTGGACCAGAATGTATTTTATTAGGTCAAACTTTTGGTTCAGACTGTACCTTATGTGGTCAAACTTTTGGACCAGAACTTTACCAGTACTTTGGACCAGTGCTTTATTAGGTCAAACTTTTGGTCCAGCATGTGCCTTACTGGGTCAAACGTTTGGTTCAGACTGTACCTTATTGGGCAAAACTTTTGGTTCAGACTGTACCTTATGTGGTCAAACTTTTGGACAAGAATGTACTTTATTAGGTCAAACTTTTGGTCCAGCATGTACCTTACTGGGTCAAACTTTTGGTTCAGGCTGTACATCGGCTTGTCAAACGTTTGGTTCATACTGTACCTTATGTAGTCAAACGTTTGGTTTAGCCTGTACCGTATGTGGTCAAACTTTTGGACCAGAACTTTACCAGTACTTTGGACCAGTACTTTATTAGGTCAAACTTTTGGTCCAGCATGTACCTTACTGGGTCAAACTTTTGGTTCACACTGTACCTTATGTGGTCAAACTTTTGGACAAGAATTTACTTTATTAGGTCAAACTTTTGGTCCAGCATGTACCTTACCGGGTCAAACTGTATATTAGTGGGTCATACTTTGGTCCAGACTGTACCTTACTGGGTCAAACTTTTGGTTCAGACTGTACATTATGTGGTCAAACTTTTGGACCAGAATGTACTTTATTAGGACACACTTTTGGTTCAGACTGTACCTTATGTGGTCAAACTTTTGGACAAGAATTTACTTTATTAGGTCAAACTTTTGGTCCAGCATGTACCTTACCGGGTCAAACTTTTGGTTCAGACTGTATATTAGTGGGTCATACTTTTGGTCCAGACTGTACCTTACTGGGTCAAACTTCTGGTTCAGACTGTACCTCACGTGGTCAAACCTTTGGTCCAGACTGTACATCATGTGGTCAAACTTTTGGTTCAGAATGTACCTTATTGGTTCAAACTTTTTGCAGATAAGAGCTCGTTATCGTGATCAGCGTCGAATGGGGATGTCATATGTGAAAAATCTCGACCATCGAATTTTCGTACCTTATTTGGGTCAAACTTTTGGTCCAGAATGTACCTTATCGGGCCAGACTTTTGGTCCAGAATGTACCTTATCGGGCCAGACTTTTTGGTCCAGACTGTACCTTATCGGGCCAAACTTTTGGTTCAGACTGTACCTTATGTGGTCAAACTTTTGGACCAGAACTTTACCAGTACTTTGGACCAGTACTTTATTAGGTCAAACTTTTGGTCCAGCATGTGCCCTACTGGGTCAAACTTTTGGTTCAGACTGTACCTTATTGGGCAAGACTTTTGGTTCAGACTGTACCTTATGTGGTCAAACTTTTGGACAAGAATGTACTTTATTAGGTCAAACTTTTGGTCCAGCATGTACCTTACTGGGTCAAACGTTTGGTTCATACTGTACCTTATGTAGTCAAACGTTTGGTTTAGCCTGTACCGTATGTGGTCAAACTTTTGGACCAGAACTTTACCAGTACTTTGGACCAGTACTTTATTAGGTCAAACTTTTGGTCCAGCATGTACCTTACTGGGTCAAACTTTTGGTTCAGACTGTACCTTATGTGGTCAAACTTTTGGACAAGAATTTACTTTATTAGGTCAAACTTTTGGTCCAGCATGTACCTTAGTGGGTCATACTTTTGGTCCAGACTGTACCTTACTGGGTCAAACTTTTGGTTCAGACTGTACATTATGTGGTCAAACTTTTGGACCAGAATGTACTTTATTAGGACACACTTTTGGTTCAGACTGTACCTTATGTGGTCAAACTTTTGGACAAGAATTTACTTTATTAGGTCAAACTTTTGGTCCAGCATGTACCTTACCGGGTCAAACTTTTGGTTCAGACTGTATATTAGTGGGTCATACTTTTGGTCCAGACTGTACCTTACTGGGTCAAACTTTTGGTTCAGACTGTACATTATGTGGTCAAACTTTTGGACCAGAATGTACTTTATTAGGACACACTTTTGGTTCAGACTGTACCTTATGTGGTCAAACTTTTGGACAAGCATGTACCTATGACGTCAAACTTTTGGTTCAGACTGTACCTTATGTAGTCAAACTTTTGGTTCAGCATGTACCTTATTGGGCCAGACTTTTTGGTCCAGACTGTACATTATGTAGTCAAACTTTTGGTTCAGCCTGTACCTTATGTGGCCACCTTTTGGACCAGAATGTATTTTATTAGGTCAAACTTTTGGTTCAGACTGTACCTTATGTGGTCAAACTTTTGGACCAGAACTTTACCAGTACTTTGGACCAGTGCTTTATTAGGTCAAACTTTTGGTCCAGCATGTGCCTTACTGGGTCAAACTTTTGGTTCAGACTGTACCTTATGTGGTCAAACCTTTGGTTCAGACTGTACATCATGTGGTCAAACTTTTGGTTCAGAATGTACCTTATTGGTTCAAACTTTTTGCAGATAAGAGCTCGTTATCGTGATCAGCGTCGAATGGAGATGTCAAAAATGCCCTCATATGTGAAAAATCTCGACCATCGAATTTTCCCATATAATCGCTATGAGTCCTCGACTCCAAACTTCGGGAGCCCATATCTCCGTTATTTCAGCACTTTCTGAAGATAAGAGCTCGTTATCGTGATCAGCGTCGAATGGAGATGTCAAAAATGCCCTCATATGTGAAAAATCTCGACCATCGAATTTTCCCATATAATCGCAATGAGTCCCCGACTCCAAACTTCGAGAGCCCATATCTCCGTTATTTCAGCACTTTTTGCAGATAAGAGCTCGTTATCGTGATCAGCGTCGAATGGAGATGTCAAAAATGCCCTCATATGTGAAAAATCTCGACCATCGAATTTTCCCATATAATAGCTATGAGTCCCCGACTCCAAATTTCGGGAGCCCATATCTCCGTTATTTCAGCACTTTTTGCAGATAAGAGCTCGTTATCGTGATCAGCGTCGAATGGAAATGTCAAAAATGCCCTCATATGTGAAAAATCTCGATCATCGAATTTTCCCATATAATCGCACTAAGCCCCCGACTCCAAACTTCGAGAGCCCATATCTCCGCTAATTCAGCACTTTTTGCAGATAAGAGCTCGTTATCGTGATCAGCGTCGAATGGAGATGTCAAAAATGCCCTCATATGTGAAGAATCTCGACCATCGAATTTTCGCATATAATCGCACTAAGCCCCCGACTCCAAACTTCGAGAGCCCATATCTCCGTTAATTCAGCACTTTTTGCAGATAAGAGCTCGTTATCGTGATCAGCGTCGAATGGAGATGTCAAAAATGCCCTCATATGTGAAAAATCTCGACCATCGAATTTTCCCATATAATCGCTATGAGTCCTCGACTCCAAATTTCGGGAGCCCATATCTCCGTTATTTCAGCACTTTCTGAAGATAAGAGCTCGTTATCGTGATCAGCGTCGAATGGAGATGTCAAAAATGCCCTCATATGTGAAAAATCTCGACCATCGAATTTTCCCATATAATCGCAATGAGTCCCCGACTCCAAACTTCGAGAGCCCATATCTCCGTTATTTCAGCACTTTTTGCAGATAAGAGCTCGTTATCGTGATCAGCGTCGAATGGAGATGTCAAAAATGCCCTCATATGTGAAAAATCTCGACCATCGAATTTTCCCATATAATCGCTATGAGTCCTCGACTCCAAATTTCGGGAGCCCATATCTCCGTTATTTCAGCACTTTCTGAAGATAAGAGCTCGTTATCGTGATCAGCGTCGAATGGAGATGTCAAAAATGCCCTCATATGTGAAAAATCTCGACCATCGAATTTTCCCATATAATCGCACTAAGCCCCCGACTCCAAACTTCGAGAGCCCATATCTCCGTTAATTCAGCACTTTTTGCAGATAAGAGCTCGTTATCGTGATCAGCGTCGAATGGAGATGTCAAAAATGCCCTCATATGTGAAAAATCTCGACCATCGAATTTTCCCATATAATCGCACTAAGCCCCCGACTCCAAACTTCGAGAGCCCATATCTCCGTTAATTCAGCACTTTTTGCAGATAAGAGCTCGTTATCGTGATCAGCGTCGAATGGAGATGTCAAAAATGCCCTCATATGTGGAAAATCTCGACCATCGAATTTTCCCATATAATCGCACTCCAAACTTCGGGAGTCCATATCTCCGTTAATTCAGCACTTTTTGAAGATAAGAGCTCGTTATCGTGATCAGCGTCGAATGGAGATGTCAAAAATGCCCTCATATGTGGAAAATCTCGACCATCGAATTTTCCCATATACTCGCACCAAGCCCCCGACTCCAAACTTCGGGAGCCCATATCTCCGTTATTTCAGCACTTTTGGCAGATAAGAGCTCGTTGTCGTGATCAGCGTCGAATGGAGATGTCAAAAATGCCCTCATATGTGAGAAATCTCGACTATCGAATTTTCCCATATACTCGCACCAAGCCCCCGATTCCAAACTACGGGAGCCCATCTCTCCGTTATTACAGCACTTTTTGCAGATAAGAGCTCGTTGTCGTGATCAGCGTCGAATGGAGATGTCAAAAATGCCCTCATATGTGAAAAATCTCGCCCATCGAATTTTCCCATATAATCGCAATGAGTCCCCGACTACAAATTTCGGGATCCCATATCTCCGTTATTTCAGCACTTTTTGCAGATAAGAGCTCGTTATCGTGATCAGCGTCGAATGGAGATGTCAAAAATGCCCTCATATGTGGAAAATCTCGACCATCGAATTTTCCCATATACTCGCACCAAGCCCCCGACTCCAAACTTCGGGAGTCCATATTTCCGTTAATTCAGCACTTTTTGAAGATAAGAGCTCGTTATCGTGATCAGCGTCGAATGGAGATGTCAAAAATGCCCTCATATGTGAAAAATCTCGACCATCGAATTTTCCCATATAATCGCACTAAGCCCCCGACTCCAAACTTCGAGAGCCCATATCTCCGCTAATTCAGCACTTTTTGCAGATAAGAGCTCGTTATCGTGATCAGCGTCGAATGGAGATGTCAAAAATGCCCTCATATGTGAAAAATCTCGCCCATCGAATTTTCCCATATAATCGCAATGAGTCCCCGACTCCAAACTTCGGGGGCCCATATCTCCGCTAATTCAGCACTTTTTGCAGATAAGAGCTCGTTATCGTGACCAGCGTCGAATGGAGATGTCAAAAATGCCCTCATATGTGAAAAATCTCGACCCTCGAATTTTCCCATATAATCGCAATGAGTCCCCGACCCCAAATTTCGGGAGCCCATATCTCCGTTATTTCAGCACTTTTTGCAGATAAGAGCTCGTTATCGTGATCAGCGTCGAATGGAGATGTCAAAAATGCCCTCATATGTGAAAAATCTCGACCATCGAATTTTCCCATATAATCGCACTAAGCCCCCGACTCCAAACGTCGAGAGCCCATATCTCCGTTATTTCAGCACTTTTTGCAGATAAGAGCTCGTTATCGTGATCAGCGTCGAATGGGGATGTCATATGTGAAAAATCTCGACCATCGAATTTTCGTACCTTATTTATTTGGGTCAAACTTTTGGTCCAGAATGTACCTTATCGGGCCAGACTTTTGGTCCAGAATGTACCTTATCGGGCCAGACTTTTTGGTCCAGACTGTACCTTATCGGGCCAAACTTTTGGTTCAGACTGTACTTTATTGGGTCAAACTTTTGGGTCAGACTGTACACGGGATATATTTTGGTTCAGAGTTACTTTTGTTTCGAAATGTACATACCTACTGCGGACTCTACTTGTTTCGGGCTGTACGACTTTATACATAAATATTTAGTACAACACACGATTGATGCTGGCTGGACTATATGTATATAAATATATAGTCTAGCACATTATTGATGCTAGCTGGGCGATAATATACAAATATAAAGTTTAGCAGATGCTAGGTGGGCGACTATGTATAAATATTTAGTATAACGGACGATTAACGCTAGCTGGGCAACTATATAAATAGGTAACTATTAACGGATAGGCAACTATAACAATATCCGAACTGTTCTGGGCTGTTCCGAACTGTTTTTGGCTCGGACTGTACTTGGTTGTGCCACACTTTTGGTTCAGACTGTATATTATTGGGTTAAACTTTTTGGTCCAGACTGTACCTTATTGGGCCACACTTTTGGACCAGACTGTACATTATTGGGCCACACTTTTGGTTCAGACTGTACTTTATTAGTTCAAACTTTTGGTCCGGCCTGTACCTTACTGGGCCGAACTTTTGGTTCAGACTGTGCCTTATTGGGTCAAATTGGTGGTTCATACTGTACCGTACTGGGGCAAACTTTTGGTTCAGACTGTACCTTATGTGGTCAAACTTTTGGTTCAGACTGTACATTATGTAGTCAAACTTTTGGTTCAGCCTGTACCTTATGTGGTCAAACTTTTGGACCAGAATGTACTTTATTAGGATTGTACCTTACCGGGTCAAACTTTTGGTTCAGACTGTATATTATTGGGTCAAACTTTTGGTCCATACTGTACCTTACTGGGTCAAACTTTTGGTTCAGAATGTACCTATGTAGTCAAACTTTTGGTTCAGACTGTGCCTTATGTAGTCAAACTTTTGGTTCAGCCTGTACCTTATTGGGCCAGACTTTTTGGTCCAGACTGTACATTATGTAGTCAAACTTTTGGTTCAGCCTGTACCTTATGTGGCCACCTTTTGGACCAGAATGTATTTTATTAGGTCAAACTTTTGGTTCAGACTGTACCTTATGTGGTCAAACTTTTGGACCAGAACTTTACCAGTACTTTGGACCAGTGCTTTATTAGGTCAAACTTTTGGTCCAGCATGTGCCTTACTGGGTCAAACGTTTGGTTCAGACTGTACCTTATTGGGCAAAACTTTTGGTTCAGACTGTACCTTATGTGGTCAAACTTTTGGACAAGAATGTACTTTATTAGGTCAAACTTTTGGTCCAGCATGTACCTTACTGGGTCAAACTTTTGGTTCAGGCTGTACATCGGCTTGTCAAACGTTTGGTTCATACTGTACCTTATGTAGTCAAACGTTTGGTTTAGCCTGTACCGTATGTGGTCAAACTTTTGGACCAGAACTTTACCAGTACTTTGGACCAGTACTTTATTAGGTCAAACTTTTGGTCCAGCATGTACCTTACTGGGTCAAACTTTTGGTTCACACTGTACCTTATGTGGTCAAACTTTTGGACAAGAATTTACTTTATTAGGTCAAACTTTTGGTCCAGCATGTACCTTACCGGGTCAAACTGTATATTAGTGGGTCATACTTTGGTCCAGACTGTACCTTACTGGGTCAAACTTTTGGTTCAGACTGTACATTATGTGGTCAAACTTTTGGACCAGAATGTACTTTATTAGGACACACTTTTGGTTCAGACTGTACCTTATGTGGTCAAACTTTTGGACAAGAATTTACTTTATTAGGTCAAACTTTTGGTCCAGCATGTACCTTACCGGGTCAAACTTTTGGTTCAGACTGTATATTAGTGGGTCATACTTTTGGTCCAGACTGTACCTTACTGGGTCAAACTTCTGGTTCAGACTGTACCTCACGTGGTCAAACCTTTGGTCCAGACTGTACATCATGTGGTCAAACTTTTGGTTCAGAATGTACCTTATTGGTTCAAACTTTTTGCAGATAAGAGCTCGTTATCGTGATCAGCGTCGAATGGGGATGTCATATGTGAAAAATCTCGACCATCGAATTTTCGTACCTTATTTGGGTCAAACTTTTGGTCCAGAATGTACCTTATCGGGCCAGACTTTTGGTCCAGAATGTACCTTATCGGGCCAGACTTTTTGGTCCAGACTGTACCTTATCGGGCCAAACTTTTGGTTCAGACTGTACCTTATGTGGTCAAACTTTTGGACCAGAACTTTACCAGTACTTTGGACCAGTACTTTATTAGGTCAAACTTTTGGTCCAGCATGTGCCTTACTGGGTCAAACTTTTGGTTCAGACTGTACCTTATTGGGCAAGACTTTTGGTTCAGACTGTACCTTATGTGGTCAAACTTTTGGACAAGAATGTACTTTATTAGGTCAAACTTTTGGTCCAGCATGTACCTTACTGGGTCAAACGTTTGGTTCATACTGTACCTTATGTAGTCAAACGTTTGGTTTAGCCTGTACCGTATGTGGTCAAACTTTTGGACCAGAACTTTACCAGTACTTTGGACCAGTACTTTATTAGGTCAAACTTTTGGTCCAGCATGTACCTTACTGGGTCAAACTTTTGGTTCAGACTGTACCTTATGTGGTCAAACTTTTGGACAAGAATTTACTTTATTAGGTCAAACTTTTGGTCCAGCATGTACCTTAGTGGGTCATACTTTTGGTCCAGACTGTACCTTACTGGGTCAAACTTTTGGTTCAGACTGTACATTATGTGGTCAAACTTTTGGACCAGAATGTACTTTATTAGGACACACTTTTGGTTCAGACTGTACCTTATGTGGTCAAACTTTTGGACAAGAATTTACTTTATTAAGTCAAACTTTTGGTCCAGCATGTACCTTACCGGGTCAAACTTTTGGTTCAGACTGTATATTAGTGGGTCATACTTTTGGTCCAGACTGTACCTTACTGGGTCAAACTTTTGGTTCAGACTGTACATTATGTGGTCAAACTTTTGGACCAGAATGTACTTTATTAGGACACACTTTTGGTTCAGACTGTACCTTATGTGGTCAAACTTTTGGACAAGCATGTACCTATGACGTCAAACTTTTGGTTCAGACTGTACCTTATGTAGTCAAACTTTTGGTTCA